>WOXC01004377.1:0-649910 GCA_011680675.1 Gymnobelideus leadbeateri
AGATTTTGCTAAACTTTAAAGGCCGTGAATTCAGTTATCCTTCAACTTTATGGTCCTTTAAAGGACTTTAGAGCGTTCCCCTTGCACAATATTTTAAAATTATTGGAATGCCTGTTCCCTCAAACTTTTGGATTCTAAAGCAGGATTTTACCTATTAACCTAATGAAGAGAGAGACCCACACAGAGAGACAGAGAGTACTCAAACTCCATTCCCACAATTTTTGGAAGTGCTTCTGGGCTAAGAGGCAACAAAAAGTCCTGGACAACCCATAAACTGTACTCTCACATTCTAATAGCGAACAGTAAAATTATTTTTAAAGTTGACCTTATGGATAAATTAGTATTAATGAAGCCAGGTTACTAAAAGGCTACTTTTCCATCAAGTCAACCAGTAGTTCTATCAATATTTAGCAATTAACTTTTAATTTGACTGGCTCGGCTTATGAAAATTTAATCTTTTAAGTAAAGAACATCATATAATATGTTAAGTATTTGGATATTGAAATTAAAAAAACATTGCATGTTTATTACTTTATTTTATTCAGATCTTTCCCAGCATTTGAAATAGTTAATTGACCGACTTGAGAAAGATTTTGAAGATGAAGAGTGTAGTGACACTGTCATTTCTAACATTTCCTTCCAATGATGCTTGCAATGTCATTTACTGGTATTCTTCCATTGAAGGAACTTGGCAAAGGGGCCAAGTCCAGCCTCTCATCCAAGAAGACTTAAGCTCTAGGGCTGCCTTTGTCAAATACTTACTATGAGACCCTGGGCAAGGCCACTCTCTAAGTTTCAGAGAAGGTGCTTATTTGCATTTCTGAAATTTCCCTATGCAAATGAAGTCAGGGACCAGTCTATTTTATCCCCTAATTTTCACATTATAAACTCACAAAAGCACTAACAATTCTTTACTTCATTACAAGTTTTTAGACATTTGTCATAAACATGGTCTGCACACTCTCAATTATGGCACAAACTTTATTTCCCTTGGGGTTTGACATATTTAATTTTAAACTGGAAGAAAAGCAAAAATATGAAGGGCTTGATTTAAGAGTATATACTTTATTTTTAAACAAAATAAGTCATGAAAAAAGTGCAACAGGCTCTAAGTCTTATCCATAGGACAAGGCTAAAATGTAACACTCACACACAAACATGTTAAGGAAGTTACTTCTATCATGAACGTTTCTTGCTGGTGGAGATGAGTGTAGCTGCTCTTATTCAGATATAGAACCATAAACAAAATGCAATGAATTGGAGAGCTCTCTAAGCAATGTCTTATTAACTTTTGTTCTTTACAAGGTAAGAATCTCTCTGGAACAGATTCTTCAGGTCAAATAAGGTTGGTTTTTTTTTTTTTGCCTCTATTATATTAAAAATAAACATGTTATTTAATGCCTGATTATATCACCCGTACTCACGGCTCACTGCAAACTAACTTTTAAAAATTATTCACATTTTCTTTCCTCTGTGAGGCTTTAGCTAATTCACATTCTTCATTAGGGATACCAATTTTCCTGTCACCAATTTCTTTAAACATATTACTAGAGCCAATTGAGGCCTCTTTTTTTTTTTTTTTTTTTTAGCCTTAGGGTTGAATAGTACAAGGGAAAATCTCTGGTGGACTGACAGTTAAGTTGAAAATTCACTTATAAAAGTTTTCAGAAAGGTTCTTCCCTCCACCCTAACTCTCCCCTCTGCCCCAAAGTACTTTAAATACAATCTGGATGAGTATATATTCAAGAATGGAATTGACTTCAGGCTACATATTCAACTAATCTTAATGTAATATTTTAACAATCTTGTTTCTCTTTTCAATGAACATCAGATAAAATTAAGATTGCAGTTAGTATGACACTAACTGGCCCTGGACATCTTTTTGCACAATTGGAAAAAAAAATTCTATAAGCAAACAGTTTAAAGTTAATTGTCATGGGGGAAAGGGTGAAGGATAGCATTGGCTTTAGGCCAATTTAGCTACCTATAGGGCCCCTCTCCAAAAATAACTCTAAAGTGTTTCATGTACTCCAATTATATAGAAAATGGCATGAACTGGGCCACTGGAAAAATCTGTACCCTGCTCTGACTCTCATGAAATTTTCTAGCAGTCATAGTCATAAGATGTGAGGTTACTGACTCCTGTAGTTAAGGGCAATTAAAAGGAAAATTTCAATTTTTTAGTTAACACACATTGAATCACACTCTAATTTACTTTGTATTTTACAAACTTTATTAAATAATGGGCTTTGCTAAGTTTCATTATCTTATATACACTATTTTAAACTGTTTTACTGGACACAATTCCCATAGGTAGTATTCTATTAAGTAAAAACTGAGCTTTTTTTTTTTTCAATCGAATATCCAGTACAGGGATTTAATAAGACAGAAAGACACATTTCTAAAATGCACAAAACTTTTGGTTTCTTGGGAGCTAATACAGCAATACAACATATCCCTGGCTATTTAAAAACTAAGTTAAAGCATAGAACTGATCATCACAGCATCAATTCACAATAAGGGTATATACACAGTCCTCAAAATCTGCACCCTAATAAAAAGAATTCATTTGAAGACATAAAATACAGCTTTGCCTAAACATGTAAATACAATATGTACATATATACTTTATACAACAAAGAGAGCTATTTTAAAGCTGTCATTTGCAGGGTGTGTGTGGGGTTTCATATACTTTCAATAATAGACATCAAAACCATGCAATTAGCAAAGCAGCATCAATTTGAAGAATCGTTTTTATAAAATGAAAAATGGTCAGCTCATTATTTTCAAGAATTCAATTCATGCCAATCACAAAAAAATGGAGTCATTCTAGGCATATTAATATTGAAGTAGCTTTTTGTTTCTAGGGGCATTGCATGAACTTGTTTTTAAGACTTTTATGAAGTCAAGAAGCATGAGATTTTTATGACTTTTTTTCCCCCAGAAACAGCTGGGTCCTGAAACCCCAGGATATTGCATTTTAAAAAGTTATCAGAAGAGTGAAGGGCTCAGTATCATATTAACCCCCTCCCCCCAACCCCAAATGAACACCTGTGGGGAAGAAAAAGATTAGAGATTAAGCAAAGAGTGATTTGAACAATCAAATATATAGTTATTGTTTTTTAAGTGTCCTAATCATCACTAATAAGGAAAATCACATTTCAAGTTTTTCATTTAAGGAAATGAGGCATTGGTTTTAACACAAAAAAAGAATCACAAGTAAGATGTGATTGTGTACTTTGTTTTAGTTTCACTCATTTTAATGAAGACAACAGAGATGAAATATCATACATAATTATATTTGCCTATCCAAATGGGCAACTGTGTTGGGTGGGGGAGTAGGGGGAGTGGGGAAAAAAAGTGAGTATCTATAACTGCTTCAGACAAGACTTTGAAGTCCACATTTTGAAAATCTATCTTGTTTCTGTGTAAGATCTTTTGATTTCATGTTCCATTCATGGGGCTTGTGATTAAGTAGGATCTCTTCAAATAAAAATTAAATAAATCTGCTACTACATTCCCCAATTTAAAAAAATTCCCAAATAAAAACCGTGTGAAAAGAGGCCTTATGAAGTCCTATGTATTTGGTGTCTCTATACAGTACTATGGTACACTGCTTTTTAGATACAGTAATAGTAATGCAAGGTTAAAATGATGGTTGGCAAAAGTGGGAAAGAGAATTTTGTAACAAGTCTTTCTTTGAAAAATGTCTTTAACATGGATTTATATGTATATAGACACAAACACACTACATGCAAATAAAACAAAATCAAGTGGCATTTCCAAGTCACTAGTAACTCTCAAGAAATGTTTCCAGTCAATTCCCAGAGGGTACATATAGGAGAATGCCCTTTGAAAGTATAAATCTTGGGGGAAGGAGAAGGTGCAGTTTTTAAAAATGCCTTGATTTTATTTAAGAACAATCTATTTTACTCTTTGTGAAATGTACTTCAACATGTTTAAGAAAGATTTTTTTATTCAACTTATACTAATGGAAAACAAACTATTTCTAATAGCATGTCATCTCTAATACATAACATAATCTGACTTTTGATAGAGTTGGATTTTCCTTCAGGCCACTGAAGGAATTACTACATTTCAGGAGTCACAAAATCGGCAATGTGAGTATCAATCATATGCTCAAGGACTTGTTTTCAAATAGCAAAAGTGGCCATTGTGAAAGAATCTATCTATGGAAAAAATCCCAGAGAAGATTTTTCTTTCCTTCTAATGTTTTGGTCATGGGCAATCTGATTCCTTGTGGTCATATAACTTTTGTATATGAAATTAGCAACTTATCTGAGCTCCCAGCAGAAACCAAACAGTGGATAACACACACATTACACTATCCCCTAGAAAGGACTATTTTAACAGAAGGCTTTGTCAAGCATTGAGAAATGCAGTCGTGATGATAACATAGCAGATACCAAATTGACCTAGATATCCTTTAGATAATGTTATCCTTGGTCTTGACTTTTAACCTAAAATGCTTTAAAAAAAATTTTAATGGTGCTTGCCCTGCTACCTGTGATAACTGCCACCCCAATTAAATTTCTTAAAGTCTGGGCAGTATTGTCAAGATATGGAAGAAAGTGGCCAGACCATAAAAAAGACCAAACTTTGAGGTGAAAGTGGAAGATAAGGGGTGGCTAGGTAGTGTAGTGAGTTAAGAGCACCAGCCTCGGAGTTGGGATGACCCGAGATCGAATCCGGCCTCAGAAAATGAGCACCCACACAACACAAATAATGACTAGCTGTGTAACCTTGAGCAAGTTACTTAACCCCAATTGCTTTAAAAAAAAAAAGGTGGAGGATAAAAACAAGAAGCTAAGGATGTTCAAGTAAAATTAATTTAGAAATCAACCATCCTCATAAAATATACCACTAGATGTTAATTAGTATTCGCTACTAGGTACAGTCCTGTCCGTTTTAACCTTTTCAACATAATGTGCCATGTTTGATACATCTACAGTTTCATATTGCTGTGTGAACACTACATTGAAATATGTCATTAGTATTTGTAGTACATGGGTATTGTAAAAAAGAAAGAATGGTTAGAAGCTAAGAAGTACTTTAGGCAAAGCTGCTCGAGCTGAGACACTGAAATTTTTCCCTTAGAGCCTGGACAATGTTCTGCTGATTGGGTGAGGAATTACTCCACAGGTACTCATTCAGCTTGCCAGAGTCACCATATGTCAGGTAAGGTGAAAGGTTCAGTTTGTTGTTGACTGGTTTTGTGGAAGAGGCACAAGGGCTGCTTAAAGAATAAGAGTTGATGCTGCTATGGTGGTCACCAGACATCTCCTCATCCCTAATCTTTGGATCAGATTTCCGGAGACGATTTTGGGCGATCTCTAGGTCTGACTCATCCTCTTCTGATTTTATCTCTACATAGTCATCTTCATCTCCTTCTGCCTCTTTGAAATTGGAAAAATAGTTCTGTGTGGCTATCTGGGCATTTATTGGTAAATTTTTATTCACAACCAGAACCTTCTGTGAATCTTGTAGGGTCACATCGGAACATTTTTCAGTACCTTGCTGACCTGAGACAGCAATATCTAGTAACAAATCCTGTTGACTATCACTCCATGAGCTTCTGTGTGAAGAAAACTGCTGTTTCTTTTCCATTTCATTCGGGTAGTTGATGGAGTCTACCAATTTGTTTAGCACAATTGAAGAAGTGGATTGGGACCAGTTATATGACTGGGATTTATTACTTGTTCCTTTCCTGCCCAAAGAATTATAAACGTGGAGATGACGCAAATTTTCTTTATTAGGTTGGTTTATTACAACGCTCCGTCTTTGTACAGCGTCTTGCAGAGGGGTAGATGTTTGAAGCGAAGGCACAGAACAAGCTGTTGACAACTGCCTTGGAGTACTTTTTGCATTCATCTCTGAAGAATATCTTGACTTGGTATCTTCATAAGGCCAGGCACGGAAATCTGGTAATTCTCCATTACTGTATGTAGAGTGCAAAAGCCAGTCTTCTGCTTGAGAGCACTCATCATCAAATTGAGAATGAGAAAGAGATATAGGTGGTGGTGATGAAGAACGGAGGATTGGTGATTCTCCAGGACTAACCCAGGCATCCTTCTTTGTTTTAAGAGGTGTCCCTCTGAATACAATCTGATCATACAGTTGGGAATACTCAGCAATCCTGGCACCTAGAAGAAACAAGTATTTAAACAATTAAATATCCATAGGATAATTTCAATACTCACCTAAGATTATAAATCAATAGTATTTCATATGAGCACTAAATATAGTGTTCAGATTAAGGCTGAGGATGAGAAAACATTAAACGGGTATTGATATAAAATAAATTATTTATTCTTCTAATTCTAGGAAATCATTCTAAGAATCATAATTTTATATTTTATAATTCTTGAATATCTGATACCAAGGGCTTATCTGCACCATAGTCAATCCACCATATCAATAATAAGTTTCTAATTATTCTCACAAGTTTGAAATAATGATAGTACCACATTGAGACACCACAAAATAAGAATGTGCGCATGTAAACATTAACCAATAAAAAAAATTGAGGTACTTATTAAAACAGAAATAACTACAACTTGTAGTCCAAGGGATGCCTTTAGGTACTGATTATTGTTAATAGCTGCTGAACAATGTGACCCGGAGAAGCCTATTCATTACAAATATTTCTGCACTCAAGCAGCTAGTAGCACAGTAGATAGAGCATTAAATTTAGGAAGACCTGTGTTCAAATTTTGCCTCATATAGATAGCTGTGTGACCCTGGGCAAGTCACTTAACCACTCTCAGCCTCAGTTCCCTCATCTGTAAAAAGGGGACAACAATGACACCTACATCCCAGGATTGTTGTGAAGACTGAATGAGATAGTATTTTTAAAGTGGTTTGCACACATTAAAGTGATACATAAATTGTCATTTTTAGTCATGTCTGACTCTTTTTGACCCCTTCCAAGTTTTCTTGGAAAAGATACTGGAGTGGTTTGCCATTGCCTTCTCCAGATCATTTTACAGATGATGAAACTGAGGTAAATAGGGTTAAGCAACTTCCCCAGGGTTGCACAGCTAGTGTCTGAGGCTAGATTTGAAATCAGATTTTCCTGACTCAAGGCCTGGCACTCTATCCAATGTATCACCTAGCTGCCCAGTTGCTATATAAATGCTACTTTATTATTATTACCCCATTTTTTCTTCTCAAACCTGTCCCAATTTTCTACCACTTGTTCCCTTGGTTCTACTCATTTCGCTCTTCATCATTTCATGCAAGTCTTTTCATGCCTTTCTAAGATCAGTGAACCCATCATTTCTTATAGCACAGGAACATTCCATCCAAGACTAAAAACAGAATACTCCCTGCTTTGTTCCCTAAAAAAATCACACATCAATCTTGGACTCTAAGGACCTGGAGTCATTCAAAGAAATAAGTCATTTCACACCCCTTAGTTATTCAATGTCACTCCTACCTACTCTAAAGCAACTAAAATATAGTTCCCAGCCTTAAAAAGTGAATTGTCCTTGTAATAAGTCAATTGTTGTTTTTAATATTATTATTAGTTTAGTTACTTAGTACTATTCTTGAGAGGTGCTATAGTTCCTTCCACTGAAACTTTCAGTGCTTGAAATTAAGTTGGGAGGGTCGGCTAGGTGGCGCAGTGAGTAAGAGCGCTGGCCTCAGAGTTGGGATGGACCCGAGATTGAATCCGGCCTCAGAAAATGAGCACCCACACAACACAAATAATGACTAGCCACGTAACCTTGAGCAAGTTACATAACCCCAATTGCTTAAGAAAAAAAAAAAAAAGAAATTAAGTTGGGACTCTTGTTCTCTACTCCTTTCTCTTACTTCATTTCTAAGTACATTAAATGAAACAAATAAAATGCAGACAGCTTTCAAAGTAAATTTGGGATTTTAAGCTGGAAAAGAACTTAGAGATCAAATTAATGTAGTTCCCTCCTTTTACAGACGAAGCAACCAAACCCTGGAAGTGGTGAAAGTACCATTCTCTCAGAGATCAAGAAGCACATAAGAATTACATGCCTCTGTCTTTTTGTTCTGCTCCCAGGAAGACAGGATACAGTTGGTCACTATTCTTATATGCCCTTTGCAGACATTTTTCTTTTCCTCTTAGATGTTTTTCCTCTAGCCCAAATTTCATGGCAAGAATGAGATACTGAGTGGAAGTGTTGGACACTACTCCACTTAGCCCTTCCCTTCATTAATTTGTAAAGCAGACAACCCAACCTTCCCTTTCCTTCATTGATTTGTAAAGCAGAGAACTCCACCTTCCTCTCCCTTAATTGATCTGTAAACAGGCAGGATCCCCACCCCTCACTTTCCCTTGATTGATCTGTGGGTGGGACTCCCAGTCTAGGGTTTCTTGCTGGTGGGAAATTCGAATTTCAGCTTACTTAACCTGGCTATGGAACCTCTATAAAACCAGCACAATGTCTGTGCCAAAGCACTGTCTGATTTGGGCATGTACCCTGACAGTCCTGAGAGACAAAATTAAAAGTGGAAATTTGGCGGTGCAGTTAAGAGACAAAGGCCACATAGCTGCCAAAAATCCATATTATTCAATCTGAAAGTGGCAATGTTTCACCAACCTTGTGACACCTAACCCAAGGAAACTAAACCCAGTTGTTCCCAAAAATACCGACTGATATTTGGTCAGAACTTACTCATTCTGATCTAGACAAAGGTGGTATAAATTGGCTTTTAGGAGAGATAACCTGAGCCTTCCCCAAACATGTGAGTACAGTGAGTAATAATTTTCAGAAAGCATCTGAGGAGTCCCATAATACTATACTTTCAAAGGAAAAACAGGCAGTTAAGGATGTATTGAAAAGTTCCTACTGAACAGCTTCACTGTGAAAATGTAACTAGAAATACTTGTAAGTGTTGGACACTACTCCACTTTGCTCTTCCCTTCATTGATTTGTAAAGCAGACAACTCCACCTTCCTCTCCTTTAATTGATCTGTAAACAGGCAGGACCCCCACCCACTTCTTTTCCCTTGATTGATCTGTGGGTGGGAGTTCCAGCCTAGGAAATTCAAACGTACACTGACCAAACACTGTAGTTTCAGCTTATATCACTGTAGTTTCAGTTTATGGAACCTCTATAAAACTGGTACAATGGGGCAGCTAGGTGGCGCAGTGAGTAGAGTGTCGGCCCTGGAGTCAGAAGGACCTGAGTTCGGATCCCTCAGACACTTAACGCACACACAGACAAAAACCTAGCCGTGTAACCTTGGGCAATTTACTTAACCCCAATTGCCCTCCAAAAAGAAAAAAAAAAACAAACTGGTACAAAATGCACACACAGACAAAAACCTAGCCATGTAACCTTGGGCAAGTTACTTAACCCCAATTGACCTCCAAAAAGAAAAAAACAAACAAACTGGTACAATGTCTGTGCCAAAGCACTGTCTCATTTGGGTGACCATGTACTCCAACAGTCCCGTGGTAATAAAATCCACTTAATCTTGGGGATCTTCTGTCTCATTTTATTGGGGTACAACAGTAAGAACAATCAATTCTGGATTATCAAACAGTAAGGGAAGAAGTTAGCCTAGACTGTGGGTAATAGCAGAACTCATTCAATTTGGATCTGGAGTGCATTATTAGATATACTGTTTCTCTGAGTCAGAAATATCCTACTCACTCTTCTCTGCATATCCATATCCTACTAATTCCTTCTTCATGAAGTTTTCTCTGACTCTATTCTGTTCTCTTCTGAATATTCATATTTGTAAATGCTCTGTATTTGATGACACATTCATTTTACTAACAACTCATCATGGATAGATTCTAATCTTGTGTCTATGGAGGAAATGTCCAGACTGAAGAAATCACAATGTTAACTTAGAAGTATTATCCTGTTAACAAAAGTTCATTTGAACTTTCAAATAAAATAAGTAAAAAGAAAATTGTTTAAAATCACATAGCTTAAGGGAGGAAGTATTATACTGTTAATAAAAACAACTTTTGTTAAGATTTTAAAAGCACAGAAATGTACAGCCTAACAGAACAAAAAGAACTTTAGACTGAGTCAAGGGCCCTGCCACCACCTCATTTTATGAACTGGCTTAAGTCATTTCACTTGTCTGGGCCTCAGTTTCCTCATGTATAAACTGAGAGGTTGAAATTCAACATCAAAGATCCCTTCAAGCTCATTCTATGGTTTCCATGCTATTTTTGTGAAAGTGACCAAAGGGTTCTAACCCATTGATTAGTGATTCTGGTAACAGATGAAGTCAGTTATAGGCATACCATTTCTGGACTCTAGGGCTCAGTTTCCTTGTATGTAAAAATGAAGGGGGTAGACTCAGTAACTTCTAAGATGATATTTCATCTCTCATTTTTGATGATGTAATGAGTTAGTCTTTATTTCACTCTTTTAGAACATTACTTCCAAACTAGGAGATTATCATCTACTTTAAATCTCATAGCATTTTATGGCAACTTCATACTAATGTTATTTTATTTTTCATTCTATCAAGTCCCCAGGTATTTATCTTTAAGTAAATAGAACTAAATCCTTTATTAACTGGATCACAATGTGGACCTTTCTTATATGCCACTTTTCACAGAACCATTAAACTTTTCATGTAGTTCATTTCTGAGTCACTCCTTATTTATTAGAAACGTTCAGTTATGAAAACAAAAAGATGTCATTTTGGGTCATGTTCAGGATTCAGCAATAATTTTGTCTTGGACAATGTAAGAATCCTAGATTTAGACCTAGTGGGGACCCCAGAGGCCAACAGTCCAACACCTTCATTTTACAAACATGGAAACTGAGGCCTCAGGACCCTAAAGCAATTTGCTTAAATTTGAATAGGTAGCTATGGTGAAAATTTGCATTTGTACATGAGTCCTTGGATTCCAGAGATGGCACCTTTTTCTAAAGATTTGTATGAATTCTCCGATGTTATCCTCAAAAATGTGGATTAGATAGGACAAATTCCTATTTAACTATATGAATCCTGTTGTAAATGGATCCATGAATTTATGGAGCTTTTACTGAATCTATTAAATCTATTTTTGAATCCATTTCATTGTCCAAAAAATAAATCTTCTCTTTTCAACTTGGATAGAAACTCTCTATTTCTAGTTTCATGAAATGCTGGCTCTGGGATTTTTATAGGAATCAGATTCTGTCACTAGCTAGCTATGTGACTTTGATCAAATTACTTATCCTTTCCGTCTCAGTGGTTTTGTTCTAAAAATGAGGGCATTGGACTAAATGATTTGAGGCTTCTAGCTCTAACAACCCATGAATTTCTAATGCTTTTTTTAGTCTTTTCTTCCCAACTAGATTATGTGCTTCTTAATCTCCTCCCACCCTTATATAAGTATCTCAAAATCTTAGTGTGGTTTAAAGGTTTACTAGCTGAGACTTTTGAGGTACCCTATATTTCTCTCACAATATTTGACTTGGAGTCAGGAAGACCTGAGCTCAAACTCTCTCTCAGGCATTTATTAGCTAAGTGGCCTTGGAAAAGTCACTTAACTTCTCTCTCAACTTCAGTTTCCTTATTTGTAAAATAAGGATAATAATAAACACACTTCACAGAATTGTTGTGAGAATTAAATGAGATGCTATTTGTACGGCCCTTTGCTGGCTATATAGCTTGCACTGAAGAAACACCTACTGATTGATTACTCAGATGTTTTTAGGAAGGGCATCAAACATGCCTCTCCTTCTTCTGAGGTCAATTTTAAAATTAATTTGAATTTCCTCAGTATATACCATTCATTGGCAATAAAAATACTAGAAATACATTGCATGGAAGAACAGAGGTAAGTCAACCTTTGGTAAAAACACATCCTACAGATAAAGTATCAAGGAGATTGATTATATAGTTGCATAGAGTTCCCTTTAGCTCTAAAATTCTATGAGAACTAAGAGTTGTCTTTAGATTACAACTTAGATTTTGGGAATAAGGTGGCCCCACCAAGTAGAAAACATGGTTTAGGAATTTGGTTTCCTAACCAGATCTGATGAGAAGCCATAAATAGACCCACTGTTATTCTACATGAGAGACAGGCTATAGAAAGATAGAGATATCTCAGAGAGATGGCCACACTGCCTCCTTTACAAAAAGCTAAGATGCTGATACGTGGATTAGGGTTCCTCCTAGTTTATGTGTGTGTGTGTGTGTGTGTGTGTGTGTGTGTGTGTGTGTGTATTATTTATATCTTATTGACATAATGAGGATTTAACATGTATACACACACACACATACATACATACATATATATATATATATATATATCTCAGACATACATTATTATTAAAATAATGGGAATAATGCCTGGATTATTCATTGGTATTTTCCTCCCTCTTTCCTGATAAGAATTCTTAGAGTTCTGGAGAAGAGTTTCATATCACCCTTGCTAAAACAGGTACAAAGACAGGGGATGAGATGGCTGAAGCAATATCATTTGAGCCAATTTTTTGTGTGTCTAAATTTAGAGAGATAGTTAGGATAAGGTTGGCTTTTCACAACGAGATAATGCCTTCAATTTACATAGAGTTTTTCCCCCACATGAGTTATCATAGGAATAATAATTCAAAGGTATCCTTTGCCTCAAAGGATCCCAGGAGACCTGAGTGCTACAAGGCTGCCAGCATGCTACAAGTATGTTCTAAAAATATGGGAATGAATGGACCTGCTTGGGTGACTTTTAGGCGAAAACCTGCCCCAGGCCCTATAGACCCAGGCTAGGCATTCAATAAAGATGTTCGAGTGTTTCAGCCGGGGGATAGCGTGCTCCTCCTTCCACACAACAGCGAGAGCAAGCTCCGGGCAAAGTGGCAAGGCCCATACGAAGTAGTCTGGAGAATCGGTCCAGTCGATTACGAGTTCCTGTGCCCAGATAAACAAGAAAGAGAAAAGGATTCATCATGTCAACTTGTTGAAACCCTAGTGGGCACAGGAAGCTCTCTTGATTCACCCAGACGGAAGAGGCGAGGATTTAGCTCATCAGGCCCAAGAGATGGCAGGCCCTAGGGACGTGCCTGTATCAGGCAGCAATGGAAAACACAGAGCTCTCAGGAAGATTTTGAAGATGTCTTCTCTTTGTTGGGGAGAACGTCGGTAGTAGCCCACCATGTCAAAATGGACCTAGACACAAATCTGGCAAAAAGATCCTATGGGATCCCCAAAGAAGATACCAAGAGGAAAAAAGAATCACCAAATTAATATTAAAAGGGGTATAGGAGAAATTCACAAGTGGCCATTGTGGTACTAATGGTTTAGTTTCTTAATCTTTTAGGATAGACATATCACATTTAGTAAGTATTCCCTACTCAGGAAACTCAGAGAGTTAGGCATAGGACATTACTATTTATTTAGTCACTCAACTTCTATTGTTAGATACCATTAATACTATCTCAGAGGGGAACATTACCTTCTCTATTGTTTGGGGTTGCTCAGGTAATACAACTCTCTGCCACCAGCCCAAAGTTAATGGCTATATTACCATGGCACCAATCTCTTTTTAGTCACCATTTGTTACCTAGATTTGTGTGTAGAACTCAGTTATTTTCTCTCTGTATGTAAAATATTAGTTTTCTATTACCACTAGATTTGGAAAAGAGAAATCAGATGTAACTAAGTAGGTAGGTACAGACTCATCTGGTAGAGAAGCCTCTGAGAGGTCACCATATTTCTGACATCAAAGGTTCAAAGTTTGCACTTAAGGGATTAGTGACAAGTAACTTTTTTTTAATTAGCCACCTTCTATGTATATTGCACTTCACAGGTCACAGAATCCTGTCTCATTTGAGCCTCACAATATCCTCTAAGGTAGGTAGGTAAGTTATTAATATTCTTAATGTTTCTGATTTACAGAGACTCGACTTAGGCTCAGAGTGGTTGAGTGATTTGCCAAAGGTCACAGTTAATAAGTGTTATTTGAACTCAGGTATTCTATTGCTCTAATTCTCTCTTCCATTCTGTCATGCCTCTTTTAGGAATCTCTAACAAGGCCATTCATTAACATTCCTCTATTATAGCCCCTCCAGGGTTCTTTCAGTCTTAACTACCAAGGAAATTCTTCCTCATATCTATCAGTAAAAAACCAGCAGGCATCTTACAAGACCTAAATCTTTTCAAACAGCTGATGGATTGATTCAGAAACTCCCTTTCACTCCCCTGCTCCCCTCTCAAAAGAGACAGACAGAAACAAATCTCCAAGGAGAAATATTAATGGGACCAATATGGTCAAATCTTCTAGGACACTAAGAAGCAGCTTTTTAGGAAAACTATCTTGAATATTCTAAATTAGCCACTATTTCTGAAAACTGACATTTTCGTTTTGGGATCATGACAATTCCTTCTCCGAAATGCTAGTATACTGAAAAATACGCTATGCTTTATTCAAACAGATACTCTACCACTGAAATACAGTCTGAGGAGTTACTGTGAAGCTTTGACCTTAAAAAACCCTGTGAAAAAATAGGTAGTTCTCTAATAAGAGAATCATTCAAGTCTCTGGCACTAGCTTTGCAAAAAAAAAAAAAAATATGTACATAGTGTCCAAGTTTTGGCTCACCCCACCCCATGAAGAGTCTTATGGAAAAATTTTATTAAAGACATGTTAAAATGTTCTATTGATGTCTTGGGCTTTTTATCCTTTATATTACAGATATGCCCACCCCCTTCAAGACTGAACCCTTCTCCAAGTGACAAAGAAAAACAACTAAGCAAAAACACCCAATAGAGAAGTCATCTGCCACCATGCTGTCCTGTAGGAACCTATCTTCACTGTAGGAGGCAGGAATTTCATTTTTTTTTATGGTATATATAAAGGACAGAAAGGTAGTTCTCCAATGATAGAATCACTCAAGTCCCTGACACCAGCTTTGCCAAAAAAGCATGTGATAGGGAGTAGAAGAGCAGAAAACCAGTTCAGTTGGATTATTATTATTATTATTATTATTATTATTTTAAAATTAAGCATTAACTAAAACATATGAGGAACGAGAGGAGCAGACTAGTGGAACTTGTGTGAGCAAACAATTGGGAAGATCTGAGAAAAGAGGCTTTTTCTTATTTTGAGTCATTATTAGGGGAACTAAGCATTTTGGTTTGAGATCCACTCCCAACCCTATAATTCTCTCCTAAAACTCCAAAGCTTATTTCAACTAGAAGAATCCTTGAAACATACTGACATCCAAAGAAAAGACTAAGGAATCAAATCCTAAATTAGTTTGTTTCTTTGTTTGTATTTCTCATACTTCATATTCACTCAAAGAAGGAATCTTTACTGACAGGAAATAATACAAGGAGTAGCTTCTAGTTTTCTTTCCATTTTTTTTTTGATATGACAACTAATTTACACTATCAATGACAGATTCTTAAATCATTATAACATAATACAATGTAATATATATGTTATTATATATTATTATTCATTATAATCCTTATAAATCATTATAATAAATCATTATGATAATTATATCAACCTAAATCTTGCTATACTGTGGAATCCACTCCAATGCATCGGTGGTTTATGGAGATAAGTAGATAACATAGTTTCTCCAGAAGTTGGATACTACTGCCTATGAAATCAGAGTTCAGCAACAGCAGAATGTGACCAGAGGTGTGCCATTTTTTTAAAGATCCTGTAGATTCCTTTTTGAAATTCAGATTCATTTAAACATACATCTTGCTCTCAAGAAAAAAAACAACAACAACAAAAAACAAAGAAAATATTTTCAACATACCAATGGCAGGACCTCCTTGCTTCTTTTCCTCCAATATGGCCGCAAGATCTTTGTGTCTTGACTTATGTGGATGACTGGCTGTTTGTTCTCCCTCTGGACCTTTCACTTTTAAAAGCTGATTAGCCTTCTTAATCTTCTGACTGTACTGTCTTGCCATCAGAAAAACTCTGCTTTTGGTTTTATCTGCACTGTTTACTCTTAGGTCAGAACTCTCAGGGTCTGTATGGGATAAACTGCTATTCATTGATTCACAAGGGCTTTCTATAGAAGGCATTTCACTGGCCAGAGAAAGTCTATTAAGATTCATGAATGAGTTTTCTTTGTAAAGCATGTCTTCTTCGAAAGGGAGGTTGGTCCTACTTAACCTCATAGCTTTATTTTTTGCAGGCTTAAGGAAAATAGGATTTTCTGGCAGGGAGAGAGTAGATATTGCATAATCTACATCTTTACTGAGTTCAGGTGTGCTTCCAGCATGTAACCTTTCTTGGACATCATCTTTACTAACAGGAAATGCGGCAAGGAGGCGGTCCCTTGTTTTCTCTTCATTTTTCTTGATGTAGTTTTCCAAGTCATTCCAAATTTCATCTACCTCTTCTGACAGTTTATCAGCTACAGACTTGTGAGACAGGGAATCAGAGTTCGAAGAACTGTATAGCAAACTTAAGTAATCATTCTCCAAGGGACCATGACGGTAAGGTGTTTCATCTTCACTGAAGTGGAGGCTCTCTTCAGAAACAAATGGGCGCAAACTGTCACAACAGGCAAAGTCTGTCTCCAGTCCTAAAAAGCTGCTCCTCTTTGCACATTTTAGGTAGTTGCACTTAAAATCCAGTAGTGGTGGGTCTGGGAGCTGTATAGTGTCATATATATTTTCCTCAGTAATGTTGAGTTCATGAGAGCTTAAGTTGGAGGCATCTCTACCAGGCAGGGTTCCATCTCTTTTTTCAGTCAGAGTGACATTACCTTGACTTTCTTGCTTGTGGGTGGAGGCTAATAAGTCTGGGCTGCTTTGATGGTGCACCCCTTGCAATGAATCCATGTTTGATCTCTGGGGAATATATTCAGGCCCATCCCTTTTGGCAAAACCCATCCGTTTTAAATCTTCATAACTTATATTATCATAGACATGATCTATGTCAGGAAGGGGCAACTCTGTATCAAAGTAAGCCTTCCCATCACTTTCTGTTCTAGAACCTCTCTCTACCTCCCTCCGTGAAGCATGCTGAACACTCTCACTGTCTCTATTTCGTGCTTCTGGTAGACAAGTATTGCTTTCACCAGCACTGCTGGCCCGCCTGACAATCCTGTGACCAGCATTGGTGATCCCTGGATCCCTGGATTGCAACTGTCCCAAGTGCCAACTACAGGGCCGACTGGAACCATTACTCTCCTCACAAAGCCTGGTGGAATGCAAATCAGATGAAGATAATGATGGCAAAAACATATGGTAATCATCTTCATCCTCCTCATTCTCTTGAGGTGAATGTCTACTGGGAAATAGGGCTTGCCTGATCTGGTGGTCAGTCCAGATGTTTCTCACACCAGCACCACCACCTCCCAGGACATTCAAAATGGCTGGGCTATTTTGCTGAGAGGTCCTCTGTGTTGGGGGATTTCCGGCTGATGTAGAACGTGGAAGGTCTGTAATTAGTGATGAAGATGCTTCTTCATCATCCTTGGAAATCTAAAAAGGGTTTGAAATACAACAATTAATGAAAGTAACTGAGGAAAAACAAAATGCAATTTTAAAAATGTTATTTATACTCAGTCTTTTCAATGGATTGTAAACTCATTGAACTCAGGGACTGGTTTCCTGTAGGTGGGATTTTAGCAGGGATTTGAAGGAATCCAGGGAAGTCAGGAGGTAGAGATGATGAGGGAGAGCATTCTAGGCATGGGGGACAACCAGTGGAAATGTTGGGAGCCAAGAAATGGAGTGTCTTGTTCCAGGAAGAGCAAGGAGGCCAATGCCACTGAATGAAAGAGTATGTAGGAGGAGAAAGGGTAAGAAGACTACAAGTAGCTTGGGGAGGCTAAGTTAAGAATAGCTTTGAACACCAAAAGGGGATTTTTGTATTTGATCCTATAGAAGAGAGAAAGATTAGACTATTACTAATGAAGAGTTATATTATGTAATGATCCTGATTGACTGCCTGGGAAGAACAGCTTTCCTTCCATACAAATTTGCTTTAAGGAAATAAAGTGGATGAGTAATCAGATCATCATAAAATGGGTCATATCCTAGAATGGGTCTTTATTTTTTTAAAGATCTATGGCAATTAGATTTCAATGAGATCAATATATAAAAATCCCAAATAAATTAAAACATATAGCACTCTTGATCTTGGGAGTGTTGAGCTGAGGTAGGCTAAACCAAAAGGGGATTCACACTAAGCCTGACATTAATATGGTGAACTTCCAGGAGTGGGAGGCCACCAGTTTGCTTAAGGAAGAAAGAAAAGGCCAAATGAGTAGTTGCTGCACTTGGAGCCTAAGCTAGAAAGACCTTGTCTTAAAAATAATAAAATAAAATAATAAAAAATAGATTATGTCTGTTGGACACTACTCCACTTTGCCCTTCCCTTCATTGATTTGTAAAGCAGACAACTCAACCTTCCCTTTCCTTCATTGATGTGTAAAGCAGGGGGGCTCACTTTGAGAAATGTTGTGTGATTTGACCAGATGAGACTCTGGGAAGCCACTGAGAGCTCCCTGGATTTGAAAACCCAGATGTTGATGCTTCCTCTCTGGTAACCGTGATTTGGTATTGATATGATGATTGGACAGTTTGGAAGCCTGTCTATTTGATCTGTCTGTATACTCTGAAGTTCGGGGTGCTGACCTTTTTCCCCCGAACTAGGTAATATATGTTTGTTTGATTAAAGTAAGCTTTTTAACTGAAAAAAAAAAAAAAGATTTGTAAAGCAGACAACTCAACCTTCCCTTTCCTTCACTGATTTGTAAAGCAGGCAACCCAACCTTCCCTTTCCTTCATTGATTTGTAAAGCAGGCAACTCAACCTTCCTCTCCCTTGATTGATCTGTAAACAGGCAGGATCCCCACCCCTTGCTTTCCCTTGATTGATCTGTGGGCGGGAGTCCCAGCCTAGGGTTTCTCTGGTGGGAAATTCAAATGTATACTGACCAATCACTGATTGTAGTTTCAAATGTACACTGACCAATCACTGTAGTTTCAGCTTACATCACTGTAATTTCAGCTTATGTAACCTGGCTATGGAACCTCTATAAAATCGGTACAATGTCTGTGCCAAAGCACTGTCTGATTTTGGCATGTACCCCGACAGTCCCGCAATAATAAAATCCACTTTTAAAACTTAATCTTGAGGGGCAGCTAGGTGGCTCAGTGAATAGAGCGCCGGCCCTGGAGTCAGAAGGACCTGAGTTCGGATCTGGCCTCAGACACTTAACCCACACAAACAAAAACCTAGCCGTGTGACCTTGGGCAAGTTACTTAACCCCAATTGCCCTAAAAGGGGCGGCTAGGTGGCGCAGTGAGTAAGAGTGCCGGCCTCGGAGTTGGGATGACCCGAGATCAAAATCCGGCCTCAGAAAATGAGCACCCACACATAAATAATGACTAGCCATGTGACCTTGAGCAAGTTACTTAACCCCAATTGCTTAAAAAAAAAAAAACAAAAAAAACTTAATCTTGGGGATCTACTGTCTCGCTTTTATTGGGGTACAACAGTGTCAAGTAGAAGGAATAAGAGAAAACTAGTCATAATATCCTTATGTTAGGAATATAGATAATTTTGTGTTTTTTTTCTTTTTGTTGGTAATTGGGGTTAAGTGACTTGCCCAAGGTCACATGGCTAGTAAGTGTTAAGTGTCTGAGGCCTGACTTGAACTCAGGTCCTCCTGACTCCAGGGCCAATGCTCTTTTGACTGCGCCACCTAGTCATCCCCATACATAATTTTTTTTAAAAAGGGCAAAAGGGCATGTACAAATTACATTCTAATTTGAACAGAACACAAGTCAGAAACAGAAAGTTTCCAAGGGTTCTTTAATCAACTAAATTTCTCTGTAGTCCTAATGGGGAATAAAATTCTAGATTATACATGCATGGGATATGCAGTAGATAGAATAGCAATAAGAACTTTGAATTTGAATTTGCAACTTCCATATACACCTTTACATAGAAGAAATAGTAATCTCCCCTACTCCTTCCTGCATTTTTTAAGAGGAGAAATTTAAAGTAATATGATGTCATCTCACACTTTCTCATAGCCCAAATGGCAGCAACAGGAATTTGTCTGCAGAAGGTGGCTCCACAGCTCTGTGCTTGGAGTAGTGATCAGTACTTGGAATAAACAAAGACTTCAGGTTTCTTTGCCTGGAGGTACTTTTTATTTTTTTTATTTTTTATTTTTTTTTAAAAGCAATTGGGGTTAAGTAACTTGCTCAAGGTTACACGGCTAGTCATTATTTATGCGTGGGTGCTCATTTTCTGAGGCCGGATTTGATCTCGGGTCATCCCAACTCCGAGGCCAACGCTCTTACTCACTGCGCCACCTAGCCACCCCTTTTAGGGCAATTGGGGTTAAGTAACTTGCCCAAGATTACAGGGCTAGGTTTTTGTTTGTGTGGATTAAGTGTCGGAGGCCGGCTCCGAACTCAGGTCCTTCTGATTCCAGGGCCGGCGCTCTATTCACTGTGCCACCTAGCCGCCCCTGGAGGTACTTTTTAAATGTGGTGAATCACATTAGCTTTTTATACTGAAATAAGGTAGCCACTAATTAGAAGGCACGGTGGGATATATTAAGGAATGCAGTCATGGTGGTTCCTAGAATTTGGAACTAGCAAGAAGGATAATGAGAGGGTCAAAAAGAGATGGAGGAGATACAAGGCAGAAGATAGGGAAGAAGGGAAGGAGAAAGTAAGAAAAGGAAGGAAAAAAGGGTTAGGGAGAAAGAAGGAAGGGAGAGAGGGATGAAGGGAAGAAAGGGAGGGAGGAAGAAAGAAAGGAAATAAGCATTTATCATGTACCCATTATGCACTAGCTACTGTGATACATACTTAACAAACATCTCATTTGATCCTCACAACAAATCTGGGAAGTAGATACTATTGTCATTTTACAGTTGAGGAAACTGAGACAGGGAGTGGTTAACTGATTTGCTCAGGGTCACACAGATAGTAGGTATCTAAGGTTGGATTTGAACTCAGGTCTTCCTGACTTCAGACCCAGGTCTCTATCCATTGTGCCACCTAAATCTTTGCTTGGTACAACTTTAAAGGCAAACATCTTGTTTACTGTAAAGATAATATTGTACCCAAGTAAGGGCTTGTTTGTATGAAGTAAACATTACACAAAACAAACATGAAGTGTAACATGTCTTACCTTTTGTATATCTTGTGTTGTTTCTGGGGGAAAAATTTAGAAATTAATAATTCAACAATAACTATATCTTAGCAAATATTAATTATGCTATAGATGTCTTTAATTATGATTCCTTATTTTACCCACCGGCACCCAGCAAGGTCTTTTAAACAAAAACTTCTGGAAATACCTCAGTGACCCTGGTAAAGTACCATAAACATTAAGTATCCTTGGGAATCCTGAGTTTTTTTGGCCTGGTTAAGTGTATTGATCAACTTTACTTTTTAAAATAATCATGGAATAGTGAAGAGAAAGCTGACCTAGAAACCAGGAGGACCCAAGGTTTAAATCCTGCTTTTGACAAACATTGGCTATTGGACCCTGGGCAAGTCACTGAGCTTTTCATCTCTCTGAACAACTCTCTAAGGTTCAAAGAAACTGATGACCATATTGGTACAGAGAATTTCTTCTTTTGGGAGGTCTGTGTACACCAATGAAATTCACAGGTCTGGTCTCTCTACCTAAGATGGGAGGCAGTATGTTTGGCCAGTTTAGAGCCAGCTTTGGAGTCAGGAATACCCAGGTTTAAGTCTTGCCTCATAAATACTAATTACATTATCTTGAGTACATCAGTTATTCTCTCAGCCTTCCAGACACCTCACTAACACAATAAATTACAAATAAGGAACTAATATGGATTGTTGGAGGGAGGCTAAATATCCAGAGTTCCCTAAGCAGATGAAATTACAGGTTTGCACCCCCCAAACCTCCTCCCCCGCAAAAACCTTAAGAATAAATTTAAGTTATACTTTCTGACTCACCACTGGATTTCAAAACCTTATGCATTCTAGAGGAAGGTTCTGGAAAAAAAAAAGCCATTATCACTTTCATGAAAAACTCAAATTATGTTTTAGAAAGAATAATCACTCAGTTATAGCACTGGTCAATTCTTATTTACCTGCATATCAAATCAATCAATAAACATTCACTAAGTGTCTGCTATGTGCCAGGCACTCTGCTAATAGGCAAAAATAAAAAAAAGAAGCAAAAGATAGTCCCTGGCCTCAAGGAGCTTGCAATATGGGGGAGGAGGAAGAATGATACAATACATACATATAAATAAATAAAATACCACATACACATATGTGTGGGTATATATCTATGTCTATGAAATTGAGAGGTGAGAGAGGAACATAACAAGAGGAGATGGGGAGAGACAGAATGGGGTAAAATATCTCATGTAGAAGAGGCAAGGGAAAGTGGTTGCAGGGGAGGGGAAGAACAGGAAGGCAAAAAGGCAAAACCTTATTCTCATTGAATTTGCCTCAGGGAGAGAATGACATATATACTAAATGGGATATCTCACCCTACAGGAGAGTGGTAGGGAAGAAGATGGGGGGGAGATGATGGAAGGGAGGGCAGGCTTGGGGGGAGGGAAGTTGGAAGCACCCATTTTTGAAAAGGGACAGGATCAAAGTGGGGAGTAGACCAGGTGGGAGGTGGGATAGAAGGGAGGGAAATATAGTCAGTCTTTTACAATATAGCTACTATGGTAATGTTTTGCATAGCTACACATGTACAACATATACTGAATTCCCAGTAAGGGTAGGTGACAAGGGAGGAAGGGAATGAATCTGGAATTTAAAGTTTTAAAATCAAATGTTTAAAAAGATATAAATACTATTATTAATACTATTTTACATATAATTGGGAGATAAGATGTGCAGGCATTGGGGCATGGGGATTCACCTTGCCCTACTGGAAAAGTTGAAGGGGGTATGGGAGAACAGATGGGAGAGAGCAGATTGGATGAGGGGATATCCTGTGGGACTGCTATTCTGGGGTCGTGGGTAGGGGAAAAAATTGTAACTCAAAATCTGGTGGAAATGAATGATGTAAACCAGAAGTTAATAAAGCATTTGAAAAAAAAAAGGGGGGGGGCAATTAGATAAAAAAACAAAATTCAATTCATGAGAGAGTCAAAACATCACCCTGGTGACATCACTGGTACTCTGCCAGAAGGAAGGATGAATAGCAACAATTCTGTAAGCATGTTGCATGTATTTATCTGTGTACATGATTGGGGATGTTTTGTTTTGTCTTTGTATCCCCAAACACCTGGTAAAGAGATTGATAAATATCAAAGGGGCCTTTGTATATCCTGCTTCTCAGATTTTCTACTCACCTGATATTTCAAATTGACCAAGAATTAGGAGTTAAGAAAAAAACAACAACAGGCTGACTAGTAGAAAGACTACACTTGGAAACTGCAAGGAAATTCATGACTTTTAAGACTGAAAGGGGCTATCATCACCTGGGATCCCCCTAGCAACTACGTCCTAAGTAATCTGCTGACTTTGGCAGATGAAGATGGTACCCTTAATTGGTGTTATAGTGGAAAGAATACTGGACTTAAAAAGTAGGAGAAAAAAGTTATGTTAATAAGTCCTGTAAATAAGCAGACTGGGGTAGGTATTTAAGATAATTTAAGTAAACTAGTTGTTTATTTTTCAAAATGTTGTACAAATTATATTTCTTAATTTGATTACACTTCCAAGCTATCCCGCTGAAACTCAACACTTGAGAAAAAAGGAGGGATGCAACTTAATTTTTTAAGTAGATTACATAAAATACTCATCAAATCACACTTTCAATGGCATTATAAAGGCAGATTTTTAATTTTCAGGTTATTGTGAAAACCCCCCAAAGCATTTGGTGCCTCCTCCCCTTCATGGATAAGATAGGGGACAATAGATGCAGAAAACTGCATAGAATGATATCAGACTAGGATGTTTACTTTAACTGAAATTGTTTCCCCCTCAGACTTTTTCATTCTTTATTATTAGGGTTGACTTCCTGAGCTGGGGAGGGGAGAGAGAAGATATTCAGAAATGAATTTTTTAAAAGTTGACATAAAGGAGTTATTTAAGAAGTTGATATAAAAACAAAAGACATCAATAAAAATTAAAAATAAAAATGTTCAGTATACTTCTTAAAATTTTAGGAGGATGAATTAATTCCTTCCCTGGTAGGGGCCTTCTACTTTAGAGAGTTTTAAGTACTCACCATCTCATGAGAATGGGTAATAACCTGGCTCTAAGAATTTCATTAAAATGCTGGCTAGCAAATAAGTGTACTTAAAAAATTCTGTATCTATTTGCATATTTTCCATCTATTCTAATATCTCTTTGATATCTACCATCTGAAATGTTGGCTACCATTCTGACTGAGTCAATGATAGATGAGTACTGGGCAGGAAGAAGAAAAGCTATCATCTAACAGTTATTTCTAAACTTTAGACTGTTTAGTAGGATTACAAGATCCTGAATATAAACTATGTTAAAAGCAAAATTGCCACCAGTGAATATAACATGGTTCATAGCATGAGCCTCTCAACTTTTTCTGTTTTTGACTTTCAGGAATGCCTGAGTTCCTACATATTTCAAGAATAAATACATTTGGTAGCAAGTGTCACGTGGAAGCGAACTGTTCCTCACTTACACAATTAAAGTGAAATAAACCCATCCATTTTGAAATTATTGCCCCCAAAAACTACAAGACAGATGTTGTTTATGGGCTTCTAGAAAGTCAGGCTCACAGGAAGGAGATCAAAAATTAAAAGCTCTGGGGGTTAATTTATGAATCTTTCCGATTTATATTTTAAGATTGGGCATTACTATCTGGCTAGAATGCCCATAGTTCCAAAGTTTGTAGGGTATAGAATCCTCTTCCACCAAAAACCAGGCCTGGCCCATTTGTGAAGGCCTTATCCTATGTGAGAGAGTTTCGGTTGATACTTCCCACACCTGCCTGTCACTGTGACAGATTGTGACATTAAAGAGTAAAACATCCAATTTACCAGATTTTCTTCTCAGGCGATGGGGAGCAGCGCCTTCTTTCGAATTGGAAAATGCCTTCATTTCTTTCTCAGGGCTGTAATAGAATCCTGGATGATCTGAAAGATACCCATATGTTTCAATTAGAATATGAGATTCCGCAATACACCAAATCACTGTCATCATTAATCTGCTGCAGGATTCAATGAGTTCATTCCTATTGCGCACACAAAGAAAAAGAGAAAACTGAAAATCAGTGAGTGGGTTATTGTCTTTCACAGGGCTTTTCTATTTGTTCACAGTGGGCCTTTTACTTTACAGAGAATGCAAGCCCTGCAGGAAAAGTGATCACATATTTGGCTCTACTCCAAAACTTCCTGGAGAGTTCATTAAAATGTGCAAGGCACAAATGCCCATTCTACTCTAGCAGTTGGAAGCCACCGCAGGCCTCAGAGCACTCACAAACTCCACTTAAACAAATAAGAAAATTTGTGATTGGTACTTAAAAATAACTTTTATGAAAATGTTAGCTGGAATGAAATATGGAAAAAAAAAGTCCTAGGACTGACTACAGTAATGGTTCAAAAGTCTTCCTTCTGACTTTACTATTTCTGCCTATATCAATTTGCCTATACAGATCTATTTCTGCCTGGTATAAATCATTCATCCCATCTCCCATGTTCAAAACTGTTCAAATATCTTTGAACTTTTCCTTCTTCCTTCTCATATATGATGTACTATTAATTTAATTTAATGTATTTATTTTCTTTTAAAATATTATTTATTTAATAACATACTTTTCTTTTAAAAATTTGAGTTCTAAATTCTTTTCCTTCCTTCCACCCCTCCCCCATCCACTGAGAAGGCAAGCAAAATTATATCAATTATACATGTGAAATCTAAGCACATTTCCACATTAGTCATATCACAAAAAAAGGTAAAATTGATACCACCTCCTCATCTCTCCCATTTGCCCTTTCTTCTTTATTTCTACTGCTACATACCTGTACTATTACAAAAACCCATCTCGTCATCCTCTCCTGACTCCACTGGGACCCCCCATTAACATCCTTCATAAAAATGCTAGAATAATCTTTCTTATAAAGAGATCTGGTCATATCACTCCTCTGTCCAAATTTTCAGTAACTCCCTACTACCTGAGTAAAGTTGTCTGGCATTTTAGACCTTCTCTTCCCTCAAATCTGGTATCATTCTATATTCCTAGCCTAATTTCAGCCTACTACCCTCAGTCTACTTCCTTCCCCTGAATTAGATTCCTTTGGACCTAAAGTCCAACTCAAATGACATCTCCTTCATTAGCGGCTCAGTTGTCTATGACTGATCTTCCTCTCTCTAATTTTACACATAACTTTAATTCTGCACCCTTCTTCTAATGTACTTGCCATATAATGTGTGCTGTAGTTTTCTCTGTGTTCTATGCCCCCATAAGCTAGTAAATTCCATGGGAGCTAGGATTTGTCTTTTCTAATTTCTGTGAATCTTCTTAACATAGCACTATACACTGCACACAGAAGGCGCTTAATACACATTTCCTAAATGCTGGTGAATGTCCCACCTAGGTAACAACAACCTGGTGAAGATGTTACACTAGATACAATGTTCAGTAGCACCTTGTGTGAAAGAGTAAGAAATTTTAAGATATAGTCCCAAATCAATATTTCTCCAACCAAACTATACTATAAACTGGCAATATAGCATATATGTGTGTATACAGACACAAATATATATACACATGTATAAACATGCATATAATATATAATATGTATAATTACATTTATACATTTACATATATTATACATACATAAAGTTTTCTACCTTAGTCTATTTTATCTTTCTCATAGAGCTAGCTTATAGAAGACATAGCTAGGACAGAAGATAGACTGTTGGACCTGAGTCAGAAAGATCTGAGTTCAAATCTGGCCTCAGACACTTAGGGGCTGTATAACTTTGGAGGGCATGTCACTTTACCTATTTCCTTAACTTTTGTAAAATGAGGATCTACCTAAAATAGCATCTACCTTACAGGGTTACTGAGAGGATTAAATGAAATAATATTTGTGAAGTACTTAGCACAATGCCATACATAGTAGGAACTTAACAAATGCTTATTTCCACTCCCCACCCCCTCAAATAGGCCTTTGGTAAGAAAACTCTGGCATACTGGCATGTTAAGCCTGGACTAGTGACAATCCTTGAAACAGTAATGAGGAAATGTTACTCCAGAAATCACTACTTCAGACTTCTGTATCTCTCAGCAGTTGCCTGGCTCTCCAAACGTATCATAAGCTTAGAGAGAGGTTTGAAGATAGATCTGCAAAGCTCCAAAACATGATCCAGTAGACACAAGTGCAAATAAGGAACTGCGAGAATGAGGCCACCTATCCTATTGTCCCTACAGCAGGGAATGTCAGGCTGTGTCCTTAGGCTATGAAGTTCAAGACTGGTTGGGCAGAGGTAGTGACTTGGGGATACATTGTGGGGTCTGATGGGGAAAGACAGACGCATTGCCAGTTGGAGCTTAAAAAAAATGACTTAAAGTGATTATATAAACAATTCAATCAACCTATTCTGGATGGTTTTGCTGTCACCATACCCCATATCTCCTCTCTTCAAAGTTGCTCTTTATGTTTATTTTTATCAGATTTCATCTGGTTAGAAATGGGTGGCATAGAGTACAATTTATTCTCATCCTTCACCCAACCAGTGACGAACAATCTTGGAAGGGTCTTGTTCTCAGATTTTTTCCATACCAAGGAGGTCAGACTAGTAGAAATCTCAAAAATGCATTGGATAATGATGGCGCTCATAGAACTATTGATCTTTTTTTTTTTTTTTGTAGATGGACAATATATAGCATGAAGAGGAACAAGCCAATGTAACAAAAAGAATATTGGCCTTAGAATCAGAAGACCTGGTTTAGAATTGAGATACTTTGAGCAAGTGGCTTAAATTCTTTGGGCCTCAGTTTCCTTACCTGTAAAGTGGTAAAATACTACTCGTACTACTTAACCTCACGGGGTTGTTGTATCAAATATTACAATACACTTAAACCAGAAAGCAAACAAGTAAATACATGTCAGTTATTTTGATGGTAGCAGGGACATAAAAATAATTCCTATAGAATAAAACAGTGTGATACCAGTGCTTGGGATGAAGGTACTAGAAGGATACAGCCATGACCAGAAGGTTTTGGGTTTCCTATTTTTTTCCCCACAGTTAATCACAGTTAATTTTCTAAGGTAAGAAGAATCTGATACAAGGAGTTAAAGTCATACTTTAAAGAAAAATGTCTAGCTAAGTCCTGAATCTGGGCTATGTAAGAAAGAGGGTTGGAAACAGGAGGGTGCTATGCTCTGCAGCCCTTGACTTTTTTTTAGTATTCCTACACAGAGTGAATGGTTATCAGACAGCTGTCTGATTAGCAGGATTCCTGCAGTTAGTCAATCGAAATAGTTCAGTAGTACTCCCTAATCTACGAAAAAAAATAACTTACATTTTTCTTTAGGGCCCTTTAAGTATTGCCTAAATCGTTAACAAATAAAGGAACAGACACAGTTGTCTGGCCATCAGCTGATTCATAGGTAAACTGGAAATGAAAACATTTGTTTTCAGATTTTTAGGGAGAGACATAGGGCTTTGTAGCCCTCTTTGACATCTCAGTGATTATAGAGCTACCATTCTCTTTCTGTAGATATTCCACTGGTTTTGAATTTTTTGTATTTGTTGAGTTTTTTTATTTTTTTATTATTTTTTTTAAAAGCAATTGGGGTTAAGTAACTTGCTCAAGGTTACACGGTTAGTCATTATTTATGCGTGGGTGCTCATTTTCTGAGGCCGGATCTGATCTCGGGTCATCCAAACTCCGGGGGTTTTTGGTAGCCGCCCCTTTAGGGCAATTGGGGTTAAGTAACTTGCCCAAGGTTACACGGCTAGGTTTTTGTTTGTGCAGATTAAGTGTCGGAGGCCGGCTCCGAACTCAGGTCCTTCTGATTCCAGGGCCGGCGCTCTATTCACTGCGCCACCTAGCCGCCCCTGTTTTTTTTTTTTTTTTTAAAGCAATTGGGGTTAAGTAATTTACTCAAGGTTACACGGCCAGTCATTTCTGTGTGAGAGCTAAGCCTGAGGCTGGAACTGATTCTGGGTCCTCCCAACTCAGGGGGCCGGTGCTCTTACTCACTGTGCCACCTAGCCGCCCCTATTTATTGAGTTTTAACTTAATATGCTAGACATTTTATTCTTAAGAAAACAAAACTTACGAATGGCATCCATTTCCAGAATTGCTTGCTTGGCCTGAAAAACAAAAAAAAATATAATCATTACTCTATTTGCTAATTTTTTGCTTCAGGTGCTAACCCCAATACAGATTTCAGTTCTCTTGATTATTTTATAAAGATCATATATTTATATCTTTAAAAAAAACTATTCATGATAAGAATTTTAATGCAACCTTTGCATATTAAAAAGATAAAATTACATAGTTTTGGCTGTTAAATATTGGGAATATTTATATCTTTACACATAATTCAAATACTCATGAGAGTCAAGGTGTGGAAAAATATATAGTATATGTATGTATATATATGTATATATACACATATATATATATAAATCTAATGTAATATATACTCTACACAAATGATGTATCACTATTTACCTCCCCCTTTCTCTGCTTCCTCTTTCCCTCTTCCCAAAGCCAAACATATTCCCTAGTAGTATACTCTTGAGTTGTTAGTATTTCTTTCTCTCTAGTAGAAGCACTGGATGAATGGGTGTTGCTTCAGACAATCTGAGACCTGGAAAAAAAACCTTGGCTTAAAAAAGTCAAGGTCCTCCACTTTACCCTGGGCCATCTCCAATTGTCCTGACCTATGTCTTGCCACTGGACTCCAAAGGTTCTGGAGGAGAGAGTGAGTCTGCTGACTTTGCACAGCCTGCCTCACTTAAATGCAATTCACTTGTGAGTCAAGACTTGACCCTCCTGATGTCATTGGTCCTCTTTGAGAATGAAGGACAAACAACAAGGTTGCAGACAGAAACAGGAATTTGTGTTCTAGCTAAAAGGCAATATGGGTGGTACAGTACAAAGGGCCTTGGGTTTGGAGTCAAAGGTCTGGTCTTCTACTTTACTACCTGTTTGACTTTCAGCAAATCACTTAAACTCTGGGTCTCCTTTTCCTCCTTTATAATAAAGTTGTATTAGATCATTAGGGTCTCACCCAGTTTTAACATCTGATTCCCTTTGCTCTTAAACAACATTGGTAGTAGTGATCCCACAAACAACAATATCGGGGGAGTTTTAGAATACTGTTTTCTCTTTCCACCATCACCACTACCCTCATTCTGCCCAAACTAATCCTACACCCTTCCCCCATTGCTCATTAGTGGCACAGTAACAAGAGGGGGTGGGCAGCTAGGTGGCACAATGTGCCAGGTCTGGACTATGTTTTCTCCTGTTATATTTCAAATACCACCCCCTACATGAAGCCTTTCCTGGTCCCCTTAGCAGCTAGTACTATATGTATATAAGAGCATGTTTTCTCTTATTAGAAAGTAAGCCTTCTTGAGAGTAGTCTTTCAATTTGTCTTTGTATTCCCAGTTCATAGCACTAAGTCTGACATAAAAGGCATGAAATAAATGTTTGTTGAGTGAGGATTTCTGGAATTTGAAGTTCAAAAAACGCTATCCCCATACTGTCCACTAGGTGTCAGATGTAAACTATCCCTGTGCTAAAAGAGTAGAAAAAATTTACCAAGAGATTCACAGCAGTTACATTCCTTTTTAATTAAGTGGCAGTTGTGTGTATAGAGATAGGGATCAGAGAAATGGTTGCACCTGGTAAAGGGGATTCTTCCATGAGGAAATTCAGGCCATCGCCTTCTCTACAATTTACAGTCACAGAAAGTTACCTAGGACACTTCAAGTGACTTGTCCAGGGTCCCACAGGCAGGACTTCAATCCAGACCTTACTTGCTTTGAGGCTATCAATCCAACATGGTATTTCAAAATGTCCCCAATATATTCACATTTCATTTGAAAGGAGGAGAAATTTTCTGTTTCCAAAATTTGCCCAAGTTATAAATAACTTAAAGAAAGATAAATATCAGACTGTATTAACTTTGGCTTATAAAGTCAAATAGGAAGTGAGCATCATTTATAAGTTACCATCTTATGTTTATTACATACAGATGTTTTAATAGTTGTTGGCAACAAAAGAATGATATTTAAAATAATAAGAAATATGGACTTCCTAAAATTTATTTCAGCTTGTAAGGATAACCAACCACTTAAATACTACCTCTTGTAGAGGTTTATCCTATTCCCTTCACTTGCTAGAACCTTCTTGTCTGAGATTACCCTCAATTGATTCTGTATGTATTTTGTATGTGTCTATTTAGTAACATGTCATTTCCCTCAGTAGACTGTAAGCTTCTTGAGGACAGGGACTATTTTTGCTTTTCTTCATATCTTCTCTCTCCCTTGAATGTAGCACAGTGCCTAGGATATAGCAAGGACTTAATAAATGCTCACTGATTAAATTCATTTAGGTTCATAGGATCATGGATTTGAAGAAAGATGTGACCTTAGAGGTTTTCTAGACTAAGTGTTCTACATCATTTTATATATGAAGAAACTAACTAAATATGTTCAGTTATGCTTGAGGAAGAATGCCTGGAATATACACACACACACACACACACACACACACACACACACACACACACACAGTGTAGGAGAAATGTTTAAAAGGGTGCACAAGTTATTACTGATTTTTGCAACAGAACTCTGTGATTACCTTTAAGAGTTCTGTGAATAACTTTTGTCTTTTGCAGGAAATACATAAGCCATAGGCGGGGCATGTCAGTAATACTAAGCCACTGTTCAGAGGGATCTTCCAAGGCATGAAATTGAAATGATTAATCACAAGAAAATGTAATCATCACTCTCACATGAACCACCTTGAGTCTAAGCATATTATGAGGAAATGGAACTTACACTCAAAAAGCACACACTTGTGCACATTTATTTCCTGACTGCAAAATTAAGGCTGACAATTGTGAGAAACACACAAACATACATACACACACACACACACAGACAAAGCTAGTATCCCTTTTTCACAGTACATTGAGGATAAACAGTAGTATTCTCCCAAATTGATGAGAAAACTGGCTTTTTAAAATTCAGGAACAAAATTGTATGAATCATGAAGGAGCCCCTGAAACCTGCAGAAACACTCTGGGAAAAAAAAGGGCCAATGGCTTCCCCAAACATAGTTCAAACCCTACAATACTGTTCAAATCTCCCTCAAGAGTTCCCAGTTTCCTTTAGGTTGCTATCCAATTCTCTCTCCATTATTAGTACCCTAACACACATTAATTTTTCTTTTTCTTGTGATGGTTGGGGTAGTGGGGGCCTCCAATTTCATTGGTACAGCAAACTTCCATAGTGAAGACTTCTTCCATTGGTGTGTGTCAATAATTCAACCATAGCTTACGTAGTACAGAGAGACTGCCCTGGGCACTGAGAGTTTAAGTGACTAATACATTACATTGCCTGCATCAGAAGCAGGACCTGCCTGAACCTTAGATCATCCTGACTCAAAGGCTGGCTTTATATCTACTAAGTCAAGGTGCCTTTTTCATTTTCTAACATTAGTTCTCTAAACACTTTCTAGCAGCCTTCTTTCTGATCTCAACTAACCCTCCATTCCAAGAAAAGAAAAACTATATGTACCATGTACCAAAGGGAAAAAAGTTAAAATAAGTAAATATTTCAATATCAATACTGAGTGCTGTAATTTTCACGTGTATGTGGTTTTAAAAAATTACATCAAACTAGTTCTCTAATTTTTTTTTCAAACGACAAGCTCACTGAATGTACAAGCCTAGTCAAACCCAAGATTCACAGATTAAACCCTCAATAAAAGTAGGCCCAAGAAAGATGCTATCTTTATCTAGAGAAAGAATTGATAAATAGAAGTATGTATAGAATAATTATATATATATGTATATATATATACATACATATATATTTGTGTATATATATATACATATACACACACACCTATTTCTATCTAATGGTAGTCATCTCTGGGTTATGGGAGAAGAAAAAAAAGAAATTTACATGATAACTTTATTACATACTTAAAAGGAATAACAAGTTGTACATAGGTGGAGCCAAGATGGCGGAGTAGAAACAGCATGTCCAAGGTGCTCTCCCCCCAGATCACCTCCAAATCATGTAAAAGGGGACTCTGAACAACTTCTGGAGCCCCAGCACCCACAGAATGACACAGAGAAGCTAACTTCCCATTGAGGACAGCCCAGCAGCCCCGCAGGGAGTGGCCACTGCAGTGCTCTGGGAGCCGAAAGCACAGCATGCTGGGAACCCACAGCGCAGTGCTCTAGGAAACAAGCCCAGGCCCGTGTGAGCCACGATTTTAGCCCCAGGGCGGCCCGGGCCAGCAGCCGGCTGGAAGGACCCCAGAACACCAGCAGCTGTGGCGATTCCAGAATTATCAACACAGACATGCCTAGGACAAAATGAGAGGTTAGTGCCCTATGGACTTTGGGACCAGTATTTGGGGAACGTGTTGGGTTCCTCCCCTGGGGGCTAGAAGCCAGTCAGGAAACATGCTATTTTGCAATTTCAGTGGCAGCTCCAGCCCCGACCTGAGAACTGTAGGGAGATCCAGCGATCAGTCTTGGGGGTTAATCGCTCTTGCTTTAACCTGCTTAGATCTGGATTGTGATCTGGGCGGGGGGAGGTCTGGGGTGGGCATCCAACTTGCCAGAACTGGAAGTTGTAAGGACCCCAACATTCGGGACAGAAGCTCCCCTGTCTGGTGGCAGAGTCCTGCTGTGGCAAAAAGCCCAAAAGTCAAGTAATTAAGTGGCAACATTCCTAGGCAAAGGAAACAAAATAAACAGAAAAACGCAACATTAGACTCCTATTTTGGGGACAAAGAGGATGGAAGCATGGAACAGGAGGAGGACTCTGAGGTCAGATATCCTGCTCCAAAAGCCCCAAAGGAAAATATGAGCATGTTACAGGCCATAGAGGACCTTAAGAAGGACTTTAAACATCAAATAAGAGAAGTGGAGAAAAAATTGGGAAGAGAATCAGAAGGATGCAGGAAAAGTATGAAATGAGGGTCAACAGCCTCACTGAGGAAAATAACACCTTAAAAATAGACTGGATGACCTTGGGCAAGTTACTTAACCCCAATTGCCCTCCAAAAAGCAAAAAAAAATAGAATGGCAAAGGAGGCCCAAAAAGGCAATGAGGAGAAGAATGACTTAAAAAGCCAAATTTGCCAGATGGAAAAAGAATCTCAAAAGTTCACTGAGGAGATTCATTCCTTCAGAGTTAGACTGGAGCAAATGGAAGCTAATGACTTTATGAGAAATCAAGATGCTGTTAAACAGATCCAAACAAATGAAAGAATAGAAGGCAATGTGAAATATCTCATGGGAAAAACCACTGACCTGGAAAATAGATCCAGGAGAGACAATTTAAAAATTATTGGACTACCTGAAAGCCATGATCAAAGAAAGAACCTAGAAATCACCCTTCAAGAATTTCTCAAGGAAAACTGCCCTGATGTTTTAGATCCAGAGGGCAAAATAGAGGTTGAAAGAATCCACAGATCAACTCCTGAAAAAGATCCCAAAAAGAAAACTCCCAGGAATATTATAGCCAGGTTCCAGAATCCCCAGATCAAGGAGAAAATACTTCAAGCAGCCAGGAAGAAACAATTTCAATATTGTGGAAACACAATCAGAATAGCCCAGGACCTGGCAGCTTCTACACTGAGGGATCGAAGGGCATGGAATATGATATTCCAGAGGGCAAAAGAGCTGGGATTGAGGCCAAGGGTCACCTACCCAGCAAAACTGAGTATCTTGTTTCAGGGGAAAATATGGTCATTTAGTGGAATAGAGGACTTTCAAGCATTCTTGAGGAAAAAACCAGAGTTGAATAGAAAATTTGACATTCAGACACAAGAAGCAAGAGATGCTTGAGAAGGTAATCAGGGAAAAGAAATCAAAAGGAACTTATCAAAGTTGAACTATTTACATTCCTATATGGAAAAGCAATAACTGTGACTGATGATATCTTTCTCTCTATGAAAATAATGGAAGAAGGGTGTGTGGTCATATGAATACATATGTGAATGTGTGTGTATATGGTTACAGTTATACATGGATAGAGGGCATAGGTTGAATTTGTTGGGAAGGGAGAATACTCAAGGGATGAAATTATGAGGTGAGAGAGGAAAGTGGCAAGAGGAGATGGGGAGAGACAGGGTAGGGTAAACTATCTCATGTAGAAGAAGCAAGGGGAAGTGGCTGCAGGGGAGGGGTAGAACAGGAAGGCAAAAAGGCAAAACCATATTCTCACTGAATTTGGCTCAGGGAGAGAATGACATACATACTAAATGGGATATCTCACCCTGCAGCAGAGTAGGGGGAAGGAGGATGAGAGGGGGATGATGGAGGGGAGGGCATTCTGGGGGGAGGGGAGGTTGGAAGTAACCACTATTGAAGAGGGACAGGATCAAATTAGGAAATGGACCAGGTTGCGGGGGGTGGGATGGCTGGGAGGGAATTATAAGCAGCCTTTTACAATATATCTACTATGGTAATGTTTTGCATAGCTAGACATGTACAACACATACTGAATTCCTTATCTTCTCAGAGGGAATGGGTGACAAGGGAGGAAGGGAATGGATCTGAAATTCAAGGTTTTAAAATTAAATGTTTCAAATATATGTATATATATATATATATATATACATATATATATATATATAAACAAGTTATACATAATAGACTTGCAGTTTCATGTGAAATCATCTTTTTTTTATTATACTATGTTATGGAAATGCTCATTTTATTCCATAAATTAGAAATGAAATAAATATGAAAAAAGGAGACAATCATCCTGAGTTGTAGTGGTTAAAAAAAAGTAGAGACCCAACATTCAGGATGACCCTGGGCCAATTAAAAATTATCTATGCTTGAATCTGTCTACATAGGCTTGATTTCAGTATGGTTCCAAGGTGGGTTAGACTCACCTAGAGCATCCCACACTCCTGGGGTGGGACAAACAAAGCAACATCTGGGAATCTGGATACATTGCTTTTTTTTTTTTTACCTCTTTATGAATTCCCATCTGTGTGTACCTATATTCATGACTCCATTACATCTGACTATAAGTTCCATTACAACTTATCAGCCATAGAAAACCAATTCAACTAGTTTCTCCCTTGACAAGTTTCTCTCTCTTCAGTTTTGACACACTAGTCAGTCTTGTCTTTTAAACAAGAATTTTCCTGATATTGTGATAAAACATTTTTTCTATTTCTTTTTGTGTTTCTCATTTGAACTGTTTTTGCAGAAACAGTTTTGATATTGGCTATTTTATTACTGACTAAATGCTTAAATGACAACTTTTCTGATGTACTATTCAAAGCAATTTTGGGCACGGAATTCTAAGGACTTTGTGAAAATCTTCACAAACGCCCTTGAGCACTGTGTTCAACAGGCAACATTCCCATGAAGCAGACAGTATTCACCTCTATAACATGGTCACTTAAGTCACTGAAAGGTTCTGTGACCTCTCTCAATCTATCACATACTACTGCCACAAAAAATTCAGGTCTCATGCCCCCGAATCCATTTTTCTGCCTCCCCATACATCCCCTCTTTCAATGTTTTTTTAGTTTCGAGTAGAACATTTCTTCTGGTCAGGCTGCATGCATCTCTAGGGTTCGGAAAGTTTTAAGTTACACTTTTTACCTTAGCTGGAATTTTAGCAGCATGGTTTTCTAGGATAAGTCTCTTCAGGTGTAGAATCCAGAGTCGCTTATCTTGCTGGGATTTAGCCTGTCAGAAGCAGAATGGAATAGTAAGATAACTCAAATCTGTAAATCCAGAGGATACTAAGACCAATGGTTATGACTCTGAAAAACGTTTTTCTGCCAGGCAACATAGGAAGCAGATCAGATGTTTCACAGGAGCCATGGAATATAAAGCTTCTCAAGCCACAAGAATTACTCTGAGAAAAAAAAAATAGAGGATTTTTTCTTACCTGCACTGTGTGTTGAAGCTTGGGATTCTTATAATGGAAGACACTAAAACTAAGCGGTTCCTTGGGAATCATTTCCACAAGCATGAGGTTGCCACACTACAACAGAGAGAGTATGAAAAGCCAGTAAGACACTTTTGGAAGGGAATGAAGACACATAAATTGCTTCAATCTCCACAGCATTCCCAACACTCAGACATACCAGTATGTGAGCTTTGTAGGTAAAGGTTTCTTCTCTTTTCTTTGTGATCAGAAGCAGTTTGTCAAAGAGGAACAATGTTCGCTCATTTTTAGCCCGCTGGAGACGAAATGTTCCTTCCAATACCAATTCCCCATAGCTATTCAGGTCTGGCCCCTTCCAGTTAGTCAGCAAACTCTGTATCTCCTGGAAGAAAAAAAAAAAAATATATATATATATATATATGTGCATGTGTGCATGTGCATGTGTGTGTACACACACATATACATATATATATTTATACCATATTATTAAATAGGAGGAAGAAAGTTAAACAATTAACACCAAGCAATTAAGAACAATTAATTAACACTTCTAGTATTTGGTGGCATGATAAGTGAAACTTAATACATCTGCCAGTTCAGGGCATCACACAGAGGATTAGTTTTCACTTAAGGCTTGATAAAAATGAAGTACATGGATGGTTATCTAACTGCTAGTACATAATGGGTCACCCCCCCCCCATCCAGTAGAGCTAATATTTACCTCTCATATTTTTCAAAGACTACATAAAGGGGCCAACAAGTGAACTATCAGTGAAAAAAATTACTCTCCTTCCTTCTTGAACTTTTTCCTTTCCAGATAAATGTCCTAGAGCTATTGATTTGAAAAACTTTCACTGAAAATTCAATTCTTTATATTGTACACTGAATTAAAAATTAGAGGGGGCAAAGAAATTATGTATGGAAATTTTCTTAAAGGAATGATATATAGAAATTTTCTTAAACCCTCCCCCCCCCAATAATAATGAAGATAAAGGTAAACCACTAATATAACTTGCTACCAGCCATCCCTGTGAGGAATGCTGGGAGGGAAGACACAAGGTTTAGTACTTCATTAACATTTAGCTAGGAGAATACATACTCTAACAATGATCACAAAACCAATTCTCAGGAAAATTCAATAAAATGAGATTTTGGGAACTCACCTGTAGCCTGATAGCATGCTCGTGTTTCCTCTTCATGTCATTAATGTGCCAGGCTACTCTCTGCATTGTGTCTATGGCCTCAAGCACCACATCATAGCCATCAGTCTCCTTGTCAAGGTGGTTTTCTATTTCCTAATGAAGTCAGCAAAGAACCATCTATTTTTGAAACATTTCTTCCACATACCCTGTTACACTGAGAAGATACCTATGTTATTTTGAGGGGCCTCAGCTTCTCCTCTGTAAAATAAGGAATCCATACTACATGACCTCTAACATCTTTTCCAGTATTAGCCTTTTATAACTTAGTTATAATTTTATAACTTATTTCACACTACCACTGCATCTCAGCACTAGAATACGGCAATTTCACTGATAAGAAAAAGTAAGAAAAACCCAAAAGGGAGCATAGGGTAGTTCCAATATTTTGAATTCTAGGGCTGGAGTGATCTTCCAGGATGAAAGGTATTTGGGGCATGGTAGAAAAACAGAGCACTTCATTATTTCCTATTCTCAGATGAGCGTAAGCCAGATAGCAAGTATACAGTGGGAAAGGGGAATTTTGCTTCATTTATCATTATTATACTAAGAAATGATCCAGGGTGTCCCTAAAGTCTGGACACATAGGAAATCTCATTATGCATATTTTCAAGAAATAAAATGAATGAAAATTTCAAAAACATTTTGTTTAATTCGAATAAATTTTAGCCATGACAATTTCATATGGGATAAAAGCTTTCATTAGCTATTGAGACTATTTTCTGTATTAATTAAGTTAAATTAATTAATAAGATTTCCTATGTGTCTCCTATATCTTCCTATGAAATCTCACTTATGCTATCTAAATAAAATGCTCTTGAAAATTTCATTCATTTCATTTCTTGAAAATATGCATAGTTAATGAGATTTACTATGTGTTCAGACTTTAGGAACATCCTGTAATTCAGAACAGATAATGTAGCAAGGAGATTCCTTCTAAGGGGAATATATATATATTTACAGTTTCATGAGTAATCATTGCACATTGCAAGGGGATTCTTGGGTCTTCGCAATGTGGCTTCATTATTTTGCTCCAAGTACTATGGATTTATGAGAGTACATACAGAAATCTAATCATAATATGCCAACATATATGACATAGAGAAAAATAATTTACTTTTAGATTTAGCTACTATTTTAAGATCACCCCTGCTACTGCTCTTTCCTCTCTCTTCTCCAATCTCTTCACAACTGATCAAAAGGACTTTTACTATATATTAACTTAAGTAATATGTTTAAAAATATATTCCATTGGAAAAGTCTGATTTAGATGCTACATTAATTGGGCAGATAACACTACTGACTGGAAGGTCACAGTGAGAGAGGGAGCTGTTCAACGTGGCAGTACTAGTCTTGGGTGAGGCCATAGTGGGATTGCTTGTACAATATGATATTTTCAAGACTTGTTTAGATGGTGCAACAACCAGTAAACTTATAGCTGTCAATAGCCCTGTAGGACTATTAATTTTGAAATTAAATTAAGAATACTTGATAATGTGTTTTGAAGAGCAAAGAAATCTCAAAAGATGAACTGTCAGGGCAAGCACACCCAGCTAAGTATTTCCAGGTGAACTATCTGTCCTGTGATATAACTGGCCCTAAGCTGTAATTATACATTTTAAAACCACAATCTGGCTTAAACCAATATAAGGTGAACTTAAAATCAATCCATTTAGAGGCTCCAAAATAATTTTCAAAGCAAAAATAGTAAATTAGTGTCACTTTGTCAATAAAATTAGCCAAAATTTTAAAAAATGTAGATTCTTATGTAGCATAGCTTTGACCTTCCTATCAAAATAATAAAGGAATTACAACTTACAACTTAATGATTTTATAAAGTATTATTATGATCCTTCTACATAAAGCCTTTCCTTTGCTTCCAGTTGCTAGTGCCATCCCTCTCTAGGCCAGCCCTCCCTCCCTCCCTCTTTTCTTCCTCCCTCCCTTCTTTCCTTCCTTTTTCTATTTTACTATGTATGTACATTCAATGTTCCCCACTTTCTACCTGCAATAGAACGTAAACTTCTTGAGAAGAAGGACTATTTAATTTTCAATTTTGTATGCCTGGCACTTAGCACAGTGAATGAGAGTCAGTCAGTCAGTCAACAAAGTATAAACTAAATACCTACTCTGTGCCAAGCATTGTGCTAAATGCCAGGAATATAGAGAAACATTAAAAAACACACCTGTTCTCAATGAGGTCACAGTGTAATGGGTAGACAATATGCAAACAACTCTGTGCAAGCAAGGCACATATTATATAGAGATATATTTAATCTATCAAAATATATCATAATAGTATTATAGAATAATCTTTTAGTTTAAAATATATTACTAATTAGCTAATATTAAATAAATTATCAATATATTACTATATAATACTTATCTATATATTATATAGAGATATTAAAATGTAGATTTTGATACACGCATTTTATATATATACATATATATGGAGGGGGGAGAGAGGCAGAGAGAGAGAGGGACAGACTGACAGACACAGGATAAAGTGGGGATAATCTAAGAGGGAAGGTAAAATCATAAAGGGAATTGGGAAAGGCTTCCTATAGAAGGTAGGGTTTTAGCTGAGACTTAAAGAAGTAAGGGAAGCCAAGAAATGGAGATGAAGAGGGAGAGAATTTTAGATGTGGCAGACAGCCAACAAAAATGTCAGTAATTGGCACATAGTAGGTACTCAGTCAATACATGCCAATTAAGTTCAAATCCACTCTAACTAGAACAGTCTAAATTTCCTCATCTATAAAGTAAGGGGGTTAGCTTAAGTGACTCTAAGATAATTCTCTATTACTTGTAGGATATTTTATCCTAGAGACATTTGCAATTCATCACAACCTAGCTCTATCACATTTATTTCAGACTTATCATACATTACTCCCTTCTTGTCCATGTACTCCACAATTCAGCCATATTAGCTTTCTGGCTGTTTTTCCACATGTGAAAATACCATCTCCCAAATCCATGCCTTGGAAATTGGTTATATCCTACGCCTAAAATGTTCTCCCTCCCACCCACCTTTGTCTCTTGGGGACCCTGGTTTCTTTCAAGACACAGTTCAAGTGCTATATTCTGTGTGTCAGTTCCCCCCAGTTATTAATGACTTCTCTGTCCTCTTCTAAGTTTAATTTGTGTCTACTTCATTTGCATTTTGTATCTACTTCATTTGTGTTGTGTATCTGTGTATACACACACACACATACACACACACACACACACACACACACACACACACACACACACACACACATTCTGCTTTCCCAATATGTTCCTTAAGGGTAAGTAAGGGACTCTCTTTCATTTCTGTCTTCTTATCCTCCAGTGACCAGCAAAATTCTTGACAGACAAAGACTTGTTGATTAATTGATTCTTCCATTTCCAAAAACATTGCACAAAAAAAACCCCTACCTTGCCTTAGGCCTGATTGCTTTGACTATTAGAATATCCTGAGAGAAAGGATTATGAAGAGGTATCTCAATTTAAATTATCTTGTATCTACAAAGCTATCTAAAACAGTGTAAAAGGTATTGAGAAATAAAACAGGGAAATTGATTTAAGCATTACTGAGAACAAAACTTAAGGAGTTATTCACTATTCATCCTGTTCCCATTTTCCTCCTTGTTGGTTATGACCGCATCTAATCAAACCCAGGAAAAATAAATAGCTCTCTTCCCAAACCACCCACTAAATCTGGCACTTAGGAAACAATTGCTTTCTTTTAGATTATATCTTCCTATACAATGCAGAAGCCACCCAGCAAGGTCATGCCGTAGGGTGTGCCTGGTAACCAATGACATTTTAAAAAAATATTAAGGGTCCCAGAGAAGCATTGGTAGTCTGCCAGGTGAATCTCCCAAGCAAGAGATGAATTACAGAACCAAAACACCATTTCATTCCTTGGACACATCAACAACACTGCAAGCTCAGTATCAGTACTTCTAAAATTTCTTAATTAAAACGTGTTAGTCAGCTGTAAAGTATGGACAAGGAAAACATTTCCACATGTTCTCAGCTTTTTTTGTGATCTGTATTATCAGTTCAAAATGAAAAAACAAAACAAAACAAAAACAAAACTCTTAAACTCAACTCCTGCATATTAAAAATGCACTCAACTACATTAGGCATAAAGAATTGTAAAATTTGAAGATGCTTACATGTAAAAGTAGATGGTACTTGAGGATCCGCTGAACAGGCTTCAAGAGGTATGATCCTAAAGGCAGCGAGTGATGGAGAGTTTCCTGACGTTCTCTGAAGAACTTGGCTACCATTTTGTTCCTCATGCATTCTGTTAGCACGGCTACTGATCTGCAAATAAAACCCATGATGCACAATGCAGACGTGTCAATCACTGACTTAGACTTATTAAATACTTAATAGATAATTTAAGTATGTCATATGAAGAAGATGATCATTTATGAGTCTGTGACGAGGCATTCTACATCTTGGTACCTCGATTTAAAAGAACAGTTAAACTAACTGATCAGTTAACTAGATGATGATATTGGCTGAAATATGTAGCATATCACAAATTAACTAAGACAAGAATCATAGGCTTTGCTACAACAAAAGGAAATGCTTCCATCAATGTCAAATTATACAATTAGGTAGTGGCATAAGGGGCTTTTTCTTATCTCTCTATGTGTTGCACCATTGACCTCCAGTGCCTTTTTCAGTTCTGTCAATCTATTTTCATGACCACCTTCAAAATCTTGCTCAATATTCACCTTTAATAACTCTACCTGACTGGCTGTTTTCTTCACGTTTTTTAAAAAGCATTTATATACTATTTGTGCTACGTTAATTTGCACTTGTCATACTGCTCTGGGGAGTTACTTGTTTCATAGAATCATAGATACAGAGCTGGAAGTGACCTTAGAAGTCCCAGCATTTAGCTCCCTCATCTGTAAAAGAAAGGGGTTTTTGTTTTACTATGACCTCTTAGGTCCCTCCTAGCTCTAAATCTGTGATACTATGAGAGAAGATGCTGCTTTTAGGCAGGGTCTGGTCCATTCCATTTCCTTTGTAACCTTTTCATGCTTTAGCTAAGTGCTCTTCACAGAACAGGTTCTCAAATGCTATTAACTGGCTGTTGGTTTGGGTTTTTTTCCAACCTTGAAGCATTAGGTATATAACAAAATAAAAGAAAATCTTTGTGGGTAGAAAAATCTCTAAACATAGTAACTCTATTTTTAAAAAGATGGGGTGGCTAGGTGGCGCAGTGAGTAGAGCGTTGGCCCTGGAATCAGAAGGACCTGAGTTCGGTTCTGACCTCAGACACTTAATGCACACACAAACAAAACCTTGCCATGTGACCTTGGGCAAATTACTTAACCTCAATTGCCCTCCAAAAGGCAAAAAAAAAAGAAAAAAAAAGTTTCACTACTAATAAGGTCACTTAAAAATATAACTTCACCACAGATAATTACTATGTTCTAAGGAATAACAGAAGTTATAATTTATAAATGATAACAAGAAAGCAAATACAGGTACGTCTTGCTTTAAGGAAAGCCAAGAGAAAGATGTGCCCCCAATAGCCAAACCCACTGACTCCAGCCTTCACTATCTTGTCTGAGGAATACAGTTACAGAAGCAGATATTGGCACCAAATTCAGGAGAAGAGCTGAGAGCCCAACAAGTTACCTCCAAAGCATGTGTTATGATCATATGAGATTCCTTCATAGAATAAACCACAGAGATAAATTTGTTTAGTGATGCTTTGATTATCAGTACTTAGAGAGACTTAAAATGAGAAGGAATATGTTCACCAGGGTCCTGAAGGATGGTGTGTGGGGTGTCCTAATAGAAGAGGAATTCCACTGATCCTCTGGAATGCTTCTATTTATGGATGCCACCTGTATAGATTTAATCCTCATAATACTATCAAGCCCCAAAATGGGATTCATAGCAACCTGTGGTGGGAGTCTTATCTTAACATCTTATTCCCTTCAAGTTAGGTTTGTTTTTCCTTAATATATTGAAAATATCCTTGAGATTTATTTTGACCAGTGGCCCAAAGATTAAGGCTGTTGAAATTGCTAGTTGACAGTTTCAAGTAGGTCTGCTCTGATGCTTGGCAGGTGGACCACAATGGTCAATTCAAAGGCAGGAGAGCTTCACTCAGCTGAATTAGCTCAGGCTATCCTCAATGCATATCCTTGTTGGATATCTTTCTCTCCCTATGGCTAGTAAGTCTCCTTCTGTTAATTATTGAATGAACAGCATCTCATTTTTCATCCAAAATGGAAGATAAACTACCAGAGAACTGGCCTGAGTCAGGCCTAGTCTAGGAACACCACCCAAAAATATGGGCTCAAGAGTTTATATAGGAAAAACCAAGTAGATGAAGAATGCCTATTGCCCAGGCTTAGAATTAGTTGATTGAGCAATCTGCTAATTTATTAGCACAGTTATATTGGACAATGACTACAAATGGACAATGTCAGGCCCATAACTGAATAGGAGAGGACAAGAAGCTTCGGGGAAATTATACAAAGCTTTTTATAATATCAAGCTGCTCCCTTTTTCTCTTTAGCACCAACATTACTATGGTGTGAAGAGAGTGAAACACAGTAGAATTACATAGTATATGGGTTGGCTTTGGAGTTGGGAAGATCTGGGTTCAGGTCCTGCCAACACATACTGGCTGTGTGGCTATCAGTAAGTTACTTAACCTTTCAGTGTCACAGGCAACACATTATACAAGACTAAAAGGTTATCTATATTGGTGAAAGACATTTCTGTGCCATGAATTCCCTACACTTATGAAATCACAGGTGCACACACACTCCTCTCATGCAACATCTTCTTGCAGTAAGGCAACACAATTACTAGTCATAGAATATCACGTCTTATAAATAATCTAAAATTCAAGTTACACAAAGGGAGATGGAAAAATGCATAAGAGGCATACATAGGCTGCTATGTATTATTAGTGTAAAGAAGAGACATGTACGAAGAGGCATAAAAGATATCAAGGAAATATGTCATCAACAAAGGAAATGGGTGAAAGAGACAAATAGCCTGAAATCTGCAATGGAAAAGAATCTGAACGAAAGGTTAAGTAGATTCTTCATAGATGAATTACGGGAAGATCTGGTCAAAAATTACACAAGTCTTAGAGTGGTTGCAAAATGCACCACTTGGGGGCACACTCTGCTTTTTAAATATACTCTGGGAGAGAGTACTCAGCTTCCTTAGCTTTCTTCAAAGCTCAGGTCATATACTTTCTTCCCTTAGTGCTCTCTCCTCCTCAAATTATCATCTATATTTATCTATTTACATGATGTATCCTTAGAATAGAATGTAAACTCTCTGAAGCCGGGGCCTGTTTTTGTTGATGTTCTGTTTATGAATTCATAGTTCTATGAACAAAGAAGTTGCTTAATAAATGGCTGTTAGCTATATTACCTTCATGGATGTTGATAACAGATCCATCCAAGTATCTTTATACCCTAGAAAGTTGTATACTTGAGTAATTATTAAAAATCAATTTTTAAGCAAGTCACAAATTAATTTGGGTTCATAGAATATTATCATTCCATAAGATTCTGCTATCTTTAAGACTGATTTAGAAATTAGAAGTAATTGATACAGAAGGAGAACTTACTGATTTAGTTTTGGAAAACAGTGTTGTTTATTTTTAACATTAACAGGTGATTTTTTCATGACTCTTTTTTTCATAACCTCTTTCCCCTTTTGAATCTTTACTCATTCTTTTAAGCCCATATCAAATGCCATTCTCTACAGGAAGTCTTCCTCAAACCCCTTTTCCTTCAGGTAGAGAGGACAAATCTTATTTGTAAATACAAATTTTCCTTGCATCTCAGATATCTACCTTGGATAATTGGTGCAATACTGTGTATAAATGTGAAAATCTTCACTCTGCAAGAGAAAGAAAGAATTAAGACTTAAGTAAACAAAGACCAAAGTAATGAATAAACACAAAGGATACATTCCAAGTTTTATATAAGGTAGTCAAAAATTTCAATGGGTAGCTAGGCAGAGGAGTGGAGAGAGTGTCCACTGGCCCAGGAGTTAGAAAGACCTGAATTAAAATCTGGCCTCATACACTTACTAGCTGTGTGACACTGGGCAAGTCACTTAACCTTGTTTGCCTCAGTTTCCTCATCTGTAAAATGAGCTGGAAAAAGAAATGGCAAACTACTCCAGTATCTTTGCCAAGAAAACCCCAAATGGGGTCATGAAGACACAACTAAAACAAAGGAACAACAACAACAAATTTCAAGAAAAAAAGCATCTCACATTCATTCTCTTCAATTAGTTAAAGTAATGCTGTAGCAAAGAAACAGCATAAAAGGCATAGTAGGGCCCTGCACTTGGAAGGAATGGGACATGGTTTCTCCTTTTGATAGAAAATACCATGAGAAAACAGATCTTGGCAATCTAGTAGATTAAGTTATGAAAAAAAATTTAAATGGAATTCAAAAAAGAAAAAGAATTACAATTTTTGTGTTATATAAAAAACATCCATTTCAGACCATGCAAGGCTCTTTCGTTTTCTGACTATGCAATTTCATCATCCCATTTCACACATAAAACAAAATTTAAATAATGGGCTCCTTAATGACAGGGGCTGAGTTCGCCTTTCTTTGCACCCCAGAACTTAGAATTGCTGGTGCTTAAGAAATACATTATTGACTGACTGAACGCTCAGAGCCAATATTTTACCTGGGATGAACTAACTATTCAATGTCAATATTTAGAGCTACATTTTAATCTTTTATGGTTTAAAAAAGTCTTTTTCTGTACAAATCAATTTATGATTGATTTATCATAGTTATGCCATTTTCCAAAGAGGGAGTAACATATTGTTCTGTCAATGGGTTCCTTCAATACACTTGGCTCTATAAAAGTCTCTGGTTTAGCATCACTTAACTTAATCTTGCACACTTGGAATAATTTTGCTACTGGCAATATTTTTCATGGATGTTTACAGGTGCCCAAACACCATTCAGATAAAGAGTTTTGAGTTACAATCTATTATGGGACATTCCTGGAAGAATAGTTAAAAGCCCTGGTATGCATACCAAACTTAGAACCATGACAAACTTTAATTTGGATATAAAATCATTAATAACAGTAATCAGCCTCCTGAAGGCAAGACTACAATGAAATGGATTAAGATTATATAAATGATACAGTTCATCATCTATGATTATAAATAATATATAAACTATAAATTTTAAACATGTACACAGCGGAACTAGTATCAGAGCAGGAAGGAACCTTGAAGTCATTGAGTCCAAACCCTTCATCTTATAGATGAAATTGAGCCCAGGTCACAGAGTTAGCTATTTATAGTAGGATTCAAACTCAGCTCTTCCTGACTCAGTCCAGTACTCGATCCATTATGCCACCATACGAATACAATAACGGTGTTGTGTTCAGTCATTTCACTTGTGTCTGACTCTTCATGACCCTGTTTTGGGGGTTTTCTTGGCAGAGATAGCAGTTTACTATTTCCTTCTCCAGCTCATTTTACAGATGAGGAAACTAAGGCAAGCTGAGTTAAGTCACATAGTTAAGGGTCACATAGCTAGTAAGTATCTGATGCTGGATTTGAATTCAGGTCTTACTGACTCTAGGCCTGGCACTTGATTCACTGTGCCACCTAGTTGCAGGAATAATAGCTTCACATTAATCCAAACTATTCAAGTCCAGAACTTAATAATACTTTAATTAAACCTGACATAGCAAAGCTCATTTATAAATGTGACAAATTAGAGGTTATTATTAAACTTTTCAACAATTTAAGTTCATTAGTATATAATTCATTTACCAAAAAAATTATGCATAATTTTTTAGAAAGATACTTGAAAGTATTCTATAATAAGTTAAGCAAGGATGATGTTTACTTTCATAATTTTCTAATTGACCTAAACTACAAAGGCCCTTGAGAGTTAACACATTGACTTAAATTTTGGAGGGCAAGTTTTTAATGTAGTGGGATAGAATATGGGAGAGTGTGATGGCACGTGATGTGGAATATGATGTCCTAAGCATGCTGAGATAACCAGGTCCTTCAGTAAAGAATTTACATTTCCATCACTAGTCCAACAATTCTTCTATGAATTTCTTTCTCCTTTTTCAAGAAATAGGTAAGGAACAGTTATATTATTTTTTGGTAGAAGAAATTTCATTTAACCTTAAAAATCCTTATGCCACCCCCCAAATAAAAAAGGTGAATCCCTATGTAGGCATCAGTGATTCACATGAAAAGTGGGAATCTGCTTAACGTCTTTCATTAGTGGCCTGCTCAATTTAAAGTAATCTTCTATGCCCTCCCTGGTTAAACAGCTGGTTTGGCTTCAGAAAACCCAACAGCTTCTAAATTTCAGGGTGCTGAGTGAAAAGTATTCCATGCCAGAACCAAACTCCCTCAGCACCTTTCTTACATGTAAATGTGTGGAGTGCTTAAGTAAGCCTTCTAATTAAACCTGGCAACATTACAATGAAGAAGGAGGCTTGGGAAATGCCAATGGGGGATATAAACAAACTTTTAAGTGAATAATTAAGCCAGGGCTAAGCTTATGTTCCCACCCCTTTAATCATTGCCTCTGATTATAGTTACCATTAAAAGCTAAATGTTTCCGAACTCTCCTGTGTACCTGATGGTCTGTGGCTCCTTATATACCTTCTTTGATGGATAAGGGCATCTCTTTTGAGCTCTTTCTTTCTGTCTTCTTTTTATGCCCCTACCCTTCAGGATTTTATAATGACTAATTATGACACGTAGGTAAATTGTGAAAAGAATAATGAATGTATGTTGTAGTTACCTTTTGCTTTACACATAGAACAACAATCACTTTTAAAAAACTGCAATAAAATATAGGGTGGTATGTTTGGATTAAAAAACCACTCTCACATTTCATAGTCCTTGGACGGTGGCTATGGAGCAGGTGTCCCCACTTCGATAGGATTACCTTTAGCCTATCTGTATGACATTGGCCAATTTGAGAAGGAACAGGGTTAGATGCTATGTTATTATTGGATTTGAGGCTATAAACAAAATGTCAGCCTTTTGTAAGGTTCAGAGCTACTCTTAGTGGCCTTTGCTAAGAAACTGAGTATATGTAAAATATGGTATATATGTAAAATAGGGTATATGTAATACCCTATTTTAAAAATTTTTATTTTTAATTTATGGAATAAATAAGCATTTCCATAACACAGCATAATAAAAAGATGAGTGTATATGAAACTGCAAACCTACTATGCACAGCTTGTTATTCCTTTCACATATTCAAGAATACTATAATATAAATTTCTTTTTTTTCCTTCCTCCCTCCCCACACCCCATACCCTAGAGATGACTATCATTAGACACAAATAGGTGTGTATATATGTAAAACTATTCCATACACAACTTCTATTTATCAGTTCTTTCTCTGGATACAGATAGTGTCTATTTTTTTTAAAGGTAGACTCAAAGAATTTGCAGTGTTAGTAAGCTATTATTTGAAGCCTATGTAAATTACTGGAAATTTAAGAGAATCACCATTTTTTTTTCTTTATCAGTCCCTCAAACTCCTCTGGGCTCAGATACACCAACTATAGTCTCATCTTCTCCTGATTCAAGAACTTATTGGCCATTTCCATGCTAAGCCATTCCCCATTTCCATCCCACTTTCTATCCACCACATAAACATTTTCTAGGGCCCTTTTATGTTTCATCTGCCATCAGACTGGAAGCTCCTTGAGGGCAGGAAACATTTTGTTTTTTGGATTAGTATGCCCAGTGCTTAGCACAGTGCCTGTCAGATAATATATAATTAATAAATATTCTCTCTCTCTCATCTTTAGCTCAATGGATCCTATATAAATAAAGATGTTAATTTTTTCCATCTTATGAGTTTTTCATATAAGACTCTTCCAATCAGTTGTTGAAACATAGTTCCATTTACTAGCATTCCTCTATTCTTGCCTCTCCCCTGGCCCTCAAAGGTTTAAATTCATAAAATTTATTGTTAACATATATTTATGTTATACATAGCATTTAGATATATAACAATATATATAAAATTCATAAATTTATTAATAAAATAAAATGAGCAATTTATTCCAATTATAAAACTGCACCTAATAAAATTATTTTTCTCTGTCATTGATCTTTTTTTTTCCTTGTAGAAAAATGCAACTGTGAAATTTAGCCATTAAAAACAGACTATCCTTCTAAAATATACTAAAAAAACTACATTATTGCTGGTCATCTTTGGTACAAACTAGCAAATCATTCCTACCTTAGATACAAAACATTCCGCTATGGCCACGGGATCATTTTCGCAGTTTTCCAAATCTTGCAAAAGTCCACTAATAACAACAAAAAACAAAAGCAAGTAAGAAAAACGTTAATTTGCAGTTTTTCATAATGAAGGCTATTTGTCCCAAGTAGATACCAGGCAGTTTGTGGTGCTAGGTAGTCCGTGGAAGGAAGATTTAGTTCAAATTCAGACTGACACTTTGACACTAGTTGTGTAATTCTGAAGCAAGGCACTTAACCTTTGTCTGCCTCAGCTTCCTAACCTGTAAAATGGGAGTAATAATAATAATGCTTATACTATATATATATATATGAGATATATAATATATATATATATATATATATATATATAATATATTCCAGGATAGTTATGAGGACAAAATGAAATAAAATTTCAGAGTTGCTTTGTAATCCATAAAGCACTATATAAATGCTATTATCATTACTATCTTTATTAATTAAAATAGTGCAATTGCTTTTTTTTTTTTTTTTGCAAAATATGATAGCCACCTTAAATACCATGACAAAAATCAGATTTATACTCGGAAATCACAAAGAGCAGGTAATGGTGAGTTTTTTCATTCTATCACTCAGCAAATGATAAATGATTCTGGCCAATTTTCAAGAAGCATACTCTAAAAAATGAAATAATTCTTCCTTATCCAGCATAACCAAAAGGCTCTTGGTCTTAAAGCCAGAAGGTTTGAGGTCAAATACTGTTTCCACATGTTCTTCTTTCCTGACTCCATGTAGTTCCATATCACCAACTCTCATTTATACATCTTGGATGTCTCAAAGGCATCTCAATGTATTCTACCCCTTAGCAAACACTACGATCTCACAACCCCAGCCTCCCTGCTCTTCCCCTACATTCCACCTCACAGCTTGGACCTTTTTATTGGCTGTACTCATGTCAGGAATCCCCTCCTGCCTTGCTTCTGCCTCCTGCCTTCTCAGCTCAAACCCAACCTTCTGCAAGAAGCCTTCCCTAATCTTCCTTCCCGCCTTGCCATCCCTCAGAAATTAGTTCCAATTTACCCTGCCCACAGTTGCTTGCATTGTTTCACCCATTAAAATGGGATATCCTTGAAGGAAGGGAACATAATTTTGCTTTCCTTTGTATCTTCAGCACATAGTAAACACTTAATACTTATTGACTCATGTACTGACATTATCTTCCCCCACCCTCCTATTCTTCCCTCTTCTTAACTTTCCCATTACTATCAAGGGTACCATCATGGGTACCATCATCCTTCTAGGCACCCAAGCGTACAACTTCATTCTCATCTCCAACTCCTCACTTTTCCTCACTCACTTTCACCCCATTTGTCCAATCTATTGCTAAAGCTTGTCATTTCTAATTTCACATCATTCTCCTGTACATTCCTTCCTCTCCACTAACATAACCCCCACTCTAATGCAGGTCCTCATTACTTCTTACCTGTGTTATTATTATTATTTTGCTTTTTGGAGGGGGGGGTAGGGCAATTGGGGTTAAGTGACTTGCCCAAGGTCACACGGCTAGTAAGTGTTAAATATCTGAGGCTGAATTTGAACTCAGGTCCTCCTGACTTCAGGGCCTGTGCTCTATTCACTGCACCACTTAGCCACCTCTGGATTATTTTTAAAAGTTTTTAATTACTCTTCCTGCCTCAAGTCTCTCCCTATTCTAACCCATCCTTGAATCAGCTTCCAAACTGACTTTCCTTATGGTCATGATACCCCTAGTAAAGCTCCAGTGGCTTTTTATTACCTTCAGAAACAAATATAATATCCTCTATTTAGCATTTCCCAATCTGTGTTCTTCCTATCTTTCCAGCAGTCTTTATATAAACTCTATAGTCCAGCTACATTACTTGCTGTTATGCACAAAGGACACTCCATTTCTAGACCCCTTGTCTTTGGTCAGCTCCATGCCTGGAATCTGTTCTCCTTCTTCCTCACAGCCTCTTTGTTTCTCTCAGCTAAAATTCTACTTTCTTCAAGAGGCTTCTCCAGGTCATTCTCTCCCTTCCCTCCCTCACCCCCCATGCCACCCCTCTGTTTCTAATAACTTTGTATGTATCTTGTATGTACAAAAGTTATTTACCATTTGTCTTCTCCACTAGAATTTGAGTTCTTTAAGGGAAGAGATAATGTTTTTACCTTTATATTTTCAATGTGTAGGTCAGTGCCTATCATGTTAATTTGGTTAAATTGGTTTAAAATGATACCTACAAAGAAATTCTACATTGAAGATGATAATAAATAATAAAAACAAAAGCCAACAAGAAAATGGCAGAGAGGAGACTTCTAGGACAGGTTCCTTATCAGCCATGTAATTAGGTAAAAATACTTACAATCTCATCATAACTGATAAGTAACCCTCTACCCCCCAAATTTGAAATGATCAAGATCATATGAAATTTGAATTTACATCCCCTATCATTAACAATGAACTTCATCTTAGGCATCTATTGTAACTTGAGAAATTAACTAGTGCTAGTAGGAAGCTATCATATTTAATAAGGCATTTAGGAAATAAGCTTCTGTTGCCAAAAGCAACATGTCATGTTACCATGGGCAAGTCATTTAACTTCTCTGGCCCTCAGTTTCTTTAACCTTTAGAAAAGTAAGGGATTAGACCAGATGATTCTAAGGTGCTCCCTAGATATATGATCTAATGACTTGTAAAAACTCCCATATCTATATACTTAAATTTGGAAATGGAATTTTCTAGGAGGTTAAAAAAAGCTTCAAAATGAAAAGCTTTAATAGGTTGTGAGCCCATTTACTAAAAATATAAAACATAACATCTTCCAATTAATTTACTTGAACAAATGAATCGACATCAGGGAAGATGGAAGTGTACTGGCTTGATTTCAACAAAAGCCTGGGCATAATTGGTAGATGGGATTGAAAAATGAGTACCATCACAGTCAGTGAAGCAATTAATGCACATCTTCCTTTGGAATTGGTGTATCTTTGTGAAGTGTCTTTTTCAGCAACAACTATAAAAACAAAGCATCACAATAAACAAAACTTAAAACCAGACCTTAGAATTGTGGTGTCAGAAAATATCAAACCAAGATTTTCAAAAATTATGAGAGCAAAAAGTATTTTTGTATGACAAAATAAAAATGACTTGAAAATATTATTTTGTCTTTATTTCATTTTTTAATTTCTGCAATTTTATAATGTACATGATATATCAATATAGTAGCACATGCATGTAATTTATAAATGAATATTGTATATATACACACATTTTGGAGTGCTGTTCAAATTTCTTTTTACTAAAGCACTGCATGATCAGTCAGTCAATAAACATTTGTTAAGTTCTTACTATGTGGGCACTGTGCTAAGTCCAGGGGATACAAATATGAAAAAGAAAGATATCCCTGCCCTGCCCTTAAGAAGTTTACAATCTAATGGGTGAAGATAACACACAAAAGGAAGCCTGGAGGGAGGAAGGAAAAGAAGATATCCATTGCAGTGTTATGATGTAGAAGTCCACATGAATGGAACCACATAGGAAATGAAATGGCTGGCCTGCAGCCCCCCTATGCCACCCCCCTCCCATGGAGGTTTTGGAGTTCATGGTGTCACCTTCCAATTAGAGGGGTAGAAGGAACTGATTAGGCATGAGTGTCAAGGCTGAATCAGTCTTTTCTAGATGATGATATTTCTAAAATGCTGAGAGACTTGGTCTACACAATCCATTTAGTATTTAATTGGTGTCCTGAATTATTAATTTTCTTTTAATATGTATATCTTTTATCTCTTCAATGAGACTGCTTGCTCCTTGATCACAAAGTCCATTTCTTATAATTGTTTGTATTCACTTGTCAGGGTGTCTTACACATTGTAGGTACTCAAAAAATAACTCTTGACTGATTCACTATTTCTTATTCATTCACCCTAGGTGTAAATGAATATGCTTTTGCATTCAAGCCAGCGTCTGTGTTCTTGCATCCACTAGTGCTTTTTCATGCTTATTACCATTTCACTCTCTGTTTTACATTTCTGTGACTTAATATCACCAACTCCTTTTCAGCTATTTTGTCAACAAGCCTAGATGGAATGGTAAAAATGAACTTTTCGATATCATTCCCCATCCTTTACATGCTTCCCAATCCATGTCACTAAAGGCAACCAAAATTTAAAGAAGGGCAAAGAGCAGGTGAGATCAACTGGACCACTGGGTCCAACAGATTTAATAGAAGGGGAAAGAAATAAAGAGGATGAAAAAATAAAATAGCTATTCCAGTTTGGTGGCACAGTGGGGAGAATGCCAGGTTTGGAGTCAGAAAGACTTGATTTCAAATCCTACCTCAGACACTTACTAGCTGTATTGACCCTGGGCAAATCATTTAACCTGTTTGCCTCAGTTTCCTCATCCATCAAGTGGGGATAGTAATAGCACCTACCTATTGTTGATCAAATGACATAATGATTGTAAAGTGCTTAGCACAGTGCCTGGCACATAGTAAATGCCATACAAATGTTAGCTGCTCCTCTTCTTCTTCTTCCTCTTCCTCTTCCTCTTCTTCTTCTTCTTCTTCTTCCTCTTCCTCCTCTTCTTCTTCTTCTTCTTCTTCCTCTTCCTCTTCTTCTTCCTCTTCCTCTTCTTCTTCCTCTTCCTCTTCTTCCTCTTCCTCTTCCTCTTCTTCTTCCTCTTCTTCTTCTTCATCACCATCATCACCATCACCACCACCACCACCACCATCCCCATAGTCAATCACAACTCCTATCCACATAGCAGTTGGCAGTTTGCAAAGAATTTTCCTCCCAACAATCTTGTGAGGTAAATGGTGCAAATATACCTATATTCTACATTCTTCTATAGCTGAGGAAACCGAGGCTTTGAGACATTAAATGAATTGTTCGTGGTCACAGAGCTAATATGGTCCTGAGATAGAATTTAAATCCAGGTTTGAAGCTGAGGGTTAGTTTTCCATTCCTACCATTTCTTCCCCCATACCTTCTTGATTTCTTTTCCCCTAAGACACAAGACATTTTATTGCTAAACACAAAATACCAACAAGGAATCCAGGGAAGGAAGGTCATCAATATAAAGCAGTAAGGGCAGGAGACATTGCCCTTTAATAAGTCAGTGTGTATGGAAGAATAAAGAAGACACTTGGAAGGGACTGAGAATTCTCAGTTATATCTCACAGATCCATGGACTAGGTACATGCAAATATACATTAAGGCTAAAAAGAAGGAAAGAAAAAGAGAGAATGGGGACAAGAAAGAAAGTGAGTTAATGGAACACCCCAAGCAAGAGAAGAGAGGAGGAAGTGGGAGTCATGTCTTAAGCTTCAAAGAAGGGAATGAGGACTTCTTTGCTGTCCATGAATGACCCTGGGAGGTGTGGAGTTTGTGGACTCTGATAAGCCCATCCCACCCAACTAGAATATCTTCTCTGCTGCTATGAAACTGAAAACACTGGAGAGAATCTCTCCCTCACTACATTCTTACCCCTAATCCTGGAGAATCTCAAACCTCAGGATCACCTCACCTCTGTCTTTTGCCCACCAACTTGCAGCCAAGCAGTCAGAAAGAGCTTGTATTCTTAGTTGTTTGTCCTTTGTTTTTGAAAAAAGACCAATGACATCATGATGCTGGATGATATCTTAACTTGTGTGCAAATTGGATTTAAGTGAGGCAGACTCACCCAAAGATATCAGCCTCATTCTCTTCCAGTGTCATCTAAATCTAGTGGCAGGATAAAAGTCAAAATGGCTGGCTATAACCTGGGATGCAGTGGATGACCTTGACATCTGGCCAAGCTCTAAGTGCCTGCCCTCTCAAGCATCTGCTCTATTCATACTGCTTTGATTACCCAAGAGTTCAGAAGTGGATGAACTGAATCAGTACTAGAAACAGTCTCTGCCTTCAAAGAGCTAAATGGGTGGATTAAGGAATATATAAATACAGAAATATATTATTTCAAAATTATAAAAGCATGACAAAGGGAAAACTCAGGTCACAGATTATATTTCCTTCTCAAGACGGTAACAATATTACAGTTTTCCTGGCTTCAGGGTTGGAATAATTTCTCCATTGCCCTGCCAATCAATCAGTTTTTTCGTTTTTAGTAGAGCTAAGGGTGTGGGGTGAGAAGTTCAATGCATTCTCCAGTGTGTACATATGTGAATGTGTATGCTTCCTCTTATACAGTGACAGATTCATCAAATTGTCCCTGGACCACTGATATAAATGTTAAAACAAAAATCATACCATGTCCTTGAGGATTTCAGTACTTCACTATGAATGAGATCCCGAAAGGGAGCCACTCCCATTCAAATCTGAAATTGGCTCCATATAACACTTCCCTACTCCACCCTCCTAACTGGGTTATTTGGCACCTGAACTTGGAGCATCTGCAAGGGATCCATGTGCCCATGGGAATATAAAATGTAATGAGCTATAAACAGCACCAAATTCCCCTTGAATTTCCTAGCTACATTAGCTCAGACCAGGAAAGCTGCTTTCTGGGAAAGGGGAGGGATAAGGATGAGGGAGGACTATGTCTACTATTGTCTGGGAATTACAGACACTTGATGATGCCAAAGTGTACTAAAAATGCAAGAAAATATTAGCAGCTGATTCTTACTGATGGAGAACAGAATATATAATTTTATCTGGCCTCTGCCTCACCTCTCATAACATGGTACAGGCAGGAAAGACGATGGCCCTAAGTTAATTTGGTTTTTAAAAGCAATAAACTTTAGCCTATTTGGATGAGAAATCTGAAGTATTCTCAATTTGGAAAAAAAATTCTGCTTTTGAAAGAACAGAAGGAATGAAGATATTTTGCTGTGACTCTTTTTGAAAAAGAAAAAGAGAAAGAAACTTTTGATAAGAGGAAGTTTTCTACTTTAAGTAGAAGAAAAGTATCTTAACAATGAGAACAATCCAAAAGAGGGAGGGACCGTCCCCAGAAACCTCGCTCCCTGGAGGTCTGTGAGCCAAGACGGCCACTTGTCAGGCACGTTATAGATGGGATTCTACTTCAGTTAGATACGTGTTGGACTAAATGGTCTTTGTATTCTCTTATAGAGCACAGCACCTTCTTTAATGGGGGCACACCATGCTGGATGATTCTGTGCCAGTGTCTCTCTTCTCACAACTGATACCAAAGTTCTTCAGGGAGACCTTGAGAGTGTCCTTGCAGTGCTGCTTCTGACCACCATGTGAGCACTTGTTCTGTGTGAATTCTCCATAAAAGTCTTTTAGGCAAACATACGTTTGCATTTGAATAACGTGGCCAGCCCATCAGAGTTGTGCTCTCTGTGGTAGATTCTGAATGTTTGGCAGTTCAAGTCAAGAAAGGACCTCAGTGTCCAGTACCTTATCCTACCAGGTGATCTTAAGAGTCTTCCTGAGACAATTCATGGAAGCAGTTCCGTTTTCTGGTATGGGTACCATACCAGTGGGTAGACTGCTGAAGTTTCACAGGCATACCACCATGGAGTCAGTACAATGGCTCTGTAGATCTTCAGTTTGGTAGGTGGCCCAGTACCTCTTCCCTCCCTCACATTTGTTCTGAGTCTCCCAAATGCTAAGCTAGTTCTGGCAATAATGCATCAACCTCATCATCTATGTGTAACAAGTGTGTGCACTCTCCCATGCTTTTTAGCATGATCTTTTCAGTGATGTTATCAGATGCCTTAGATGAGGACAAAAACAAGGTCAGCTACCATACTGATAGTAAATTATTTAATTTGAAAATGCTACAGTTCAAGACTAAAGTGGAACAGGGTGGCCAGGTGGCACAGTGAATAGAGCACCAGCTCTGGAGTCAGGAGGATCTGAGTTCAAATCCGGCCTCAGACACTTAACACAGAAACTAGCTGTGTGACCTTAGGCAAGTCACTTAACCCCAACTGCCCTACTTTCCCCCCTCCAAAAAGCAAAAAAAAAAACAAACCCCAAAAAGAAAAAAAAGATTAAAGTAGAAAGGAGAGTTAATGCAGTACTTTTTGTTCGTAGATGATTGTGCACTCAGTGCGGCCTTTGAGGTTAAAATGCAAGAAAGTACGGATCGATTGCCACTTGTGCTAATTTTGGCCTAACAATTAACACCAAGAAAACGGCCTGTATCACATTATCCAGACATGGAACCATCAGTTACAGAAAATGGAGAAAATTTTGAATGCTGTGGATAAGCTCACTTACCTTGACAGTATACCTACCAGGGATGTCCACATAGATGATGAGGGTGATGCACTGAGACCTTACTACAGATACATTCAAATCAACATTTAGAAAACTCCTATTCTAAGGAGGGGATGTTATACAAGACATTTGACATTTCTTCCCCTTTGCTTCCCAGAAAAGAGGGGAATAAGTGGATTCCTTTGATGATGTCAATTTTCTGGACATTAAGGGATTTATCATAGACTTGGACTTCTAGGCTGTTGTGCTGATTACTGTATGAGAAGCAACTATATACACACATACACATGTATATACATATATACACACACATATAGAAATATATGCAAAACATGTACATATACATGCTAAAGTTTGCCTTTTTCAATTAAGGCTGTTACATATATGTGAGCCTGTGTTTGTAAATATGTAGCTGTACATACTCACATATTAAGTATATTCTATCATCTTTGACAGAAGGATTCATGAAATATTACTTCAAAAAAGTCAGCTAAAGCATCCAGAGAAGAAAAAAAAACAGCATTGTCTTTTGGCTGGTTTAATTATAAGATTTCAAGTCTCACCTTATATATGTGGAAAATCTAGCAAACAAATTAGAAGTGGTAACATATGCAGGCCCACAGTTTTGCTTTATGTCAAGTGTCCCAAAAGTCTTTTTTTTTTTTTGAAGAATGATTTATTTATTGCCTTTTGTTGGGGGGGCAATTGGGGTTAAGTTGCCCAAGGTCACATGGCTAGGTTTTTGCTTTTTGTGTTTGTTAAGTGTCTGAGGCCAGATCTGAACTCAGGTCCTTCCGACTCCAGGGCCGGCACTCTCCTCACTGTGCCACCTAGCCATGCCCCCCCAAAAGTCTTAATGCAGTTGTACTGATAGCTTAAAACTGTACTAAAGCTTTTGGGACACTCTGTAATTATGTCTATTAAAATTATTGACATAAGACCTTACAATTGACATGGAAGATAGTATTCACAATCCTATTCTGTATGTAACAACAACAACAACAACAACAACAACAACAACAACAAAGTTCCACATTTTCTGGACAATGTTATCACCTAAGAGAAGATATTGGGGTGCTTGAAATGTTTTGATTTGAATTAAAGAAATAAGATTTAAAATCACAGAAATGAGATTAGCAATGCAAAATAACAATGCAAAAAAAATAGCAATGGACAAAAAACCCCCTTCCACTCACATTGAAATACAAGAACAATACCCTTGAAAATGATAACCAGAACTTGAAACTAAATTAAATAAATTCTTCAAAATGAGACAGCATTATGTATGAGTGTATACAAACACGCAAAATTATGTAACCACATGGATACCTCACCATAATGTGTCCTCAATTTTACTCATTAAACCCTGATTGCAGGTTTGTTTTAGTCCTAATTGTCCAAAAAATGACCTTATAAATTAACAGACAATTCAGGAATGTAAAATTTTTCTTGGCAACAAAACTAAATTTTACTCTTATTTGCATGAAGAATAACATGCCCCTCAGAGCACTTTCTGTACTTCTCTGATGTACTCTATCTATGGAATAACAATATCCGGAATAACAATATCACATAACCAAAAGGTTTGTTGTTAAGAGTAAATGAGACAGTGTATGCAAAGTGCTTTATAAATGCCAGCTATTTTTATTATTTATAATCTTATGATTATAATTCACTGCATGTGTCTTAAATCCTTAATTTACTATAAGTACCATGCAGTCTAGAACTCCTATCTCTTTGTTGTCAATCCCTCAAAAAACGTTCTGCACACAGGGAGGGATTGATTAATAAATGTTTACTGAGTTGGAATGAATTTACTCTACCTTCTCTATAGTGATGTTCATTTTTCAGCAAGAGTGAAAAACACTCCTGGAATAAATTATACAATCTTCAAAGATAGAGAAAAATAAAACCATTTTAGATGGTTATCAGTAAACTCTGAAAGTGAAATGGACACAATTCTGCTTTCCCAAAAGATCAAAAGCTAGAGACCCTAGCCCTGTTTAGGAACTTGAATTAAATATTTTTAACACTGACATATTACTAAAAGACTATAAAAAATAAACCCTCAGTTTACCTTTTCTATTTACTGTTTACTTTTCCCCTTTTGATCCTTACATATTGTAATCCTGTTTCATTTCATATATGGCACCATAAGAATACTTATTTTTTTTAAAGGCTACAGAATAATAAACTACAAAGGAACCCAACTAAATTATAATATAATGCCAAGGCTCCTCAGTCCGCTTTTTCCCCCTCTCTGTTCTCTCAGTGGATAAGGGCAATGTGGCAAAGTGAAAAGAGATGGTCTTAAAGCTAAGAAAACCTGGTTTCAAGGTCTTTTCCTGATATTTACAGGTTTTGTGACTCTGGAAAATACATCTAACCTCTGAAGCTCTATAATAATCTAAGTTGTAGAAAAGGTGCCTATCTGCACTGGTCAAGAGAGTTTCCCCAGTGGAATCACAGGTTCAATTCTCCTTCTCCTTCTATCCTCTTAGTGAACAGGTTGCATCAAAAATAACCTTGTGGTAGTTAATGCTCACATCTCTATATCCTCTCTCCTGAGCTCTGCTTCTGTATCACCAACTACCCTCTAGATATTTTTGTCGTAGATATTTCAAACTCAACATGTCAAAAATGGAACTTATTCTCCTCATAAACCCCATCTCTCATTCTATTTTTCCTATTTCTGTATAGGCAACTACTATTCTTTTTTTTTCCTTTTTGGAGGGCAATTGGGATTAAGTAACTTGCCCAAGGCCACACGGCTAGGTTTTTGTTTTGTGTGTTAAGTGTCTGAGGCCAGATCCGAACTCAGGTCCTTCTGACTCCAAGGCCAACACTCTACTCAGTGCACCACCTAGCCGCCCCCTAGGCAACTACTATTCTTACAGATATCCAAGTTCTCAACCTTGGTGTAATCTGCAATTCTTTATTCTCTCTCCCCCATATAACAAATCAGATGCCAAGTTTCACTGATTTTTAAACTCCACAGCATTTCCTGCACCTTTCCATTTATTCTCCACTATCACAACCACCATAGTCCCAGTGGTCATTATCTCTCACCTAGACTACTGGAACATGTCTCTCTGCCTCCAATCTCCCTCCCTAGAATCCATTCTTCACAAAAGTAGCAAAAGAATATTTCTAAAGTTCATGTCTAATCATGTCATTCTCTTGTTCAAGAAGCTCCTCTGACTCCCTGTTGATTATAAAATAGAAATTCTCCTTTTGGCATTTAAAGCCCTTAGTAATTTGGCACCAGCCATGTTTCCAGCCAAAATTCTCTGCTTGCTGTTCCCTTTAAACCAGATTCAATTTCCCATCTTGATGCATTTTGCATCCTTGTCCCTCTGGCCTGGATGGTACATCTTCATCTCTACCTTTTACAATCTGTAGCTTCAGGGTTTCACTTAAATGCCAACTCCTACATAAGACCTTTTAAAAAATCTTCAAATTATTAGGTCTCTCTGGTCTCCCCAATATTTATACACATGCAGGTGTGTGTGTGTGTGTGTGTGTGTTTGTACATACACACATATATACACACACATATATTCTCTTTACTTATTTCTAAATACATTATTTTTCCCCAGCAGAATGTAAAATGTATAGAGACAGTTTTGATTTGGCCTTTGGATCACCAGTATCTAACACTATACTTAGCATATAATTGACAACTAATGAATGCTTATTGCAGTCAGGAATATGATTTTGGACTATTTGTACCTAAGAGATATAATTTTTCTCCAAATACTAAGGGGAGTTATGGTACAAAAATTCTTTGTAATCAGATTTAATTATTTTAATCAACTAATGAAATATGTTTCAAGTACCCTTGGGCTCAGGAATTTGTAATAGGTACTGTGAGGGAAACCAACAAAAGTATTTGAGAAAACCCATAAACTCATAACTTTGGACCTGTACATTTTTTGCTACAGAAGGAAAACAACCCTGATCATTCTGTGAACCTATAATTAGATCATCTCTCCAGTGATTGCAGGATAAAAGAGGTTGACGGAGAATAAATATTGTACTTAGGAAACTATATAAGTACTTACCCAGATTTAAGTTTTCAAAGAATGGTAATCCTCTGAAAAGTGGAGGATTATAGCTGGTCAGTTTTCATGTGTTATATCCCTTAAGAAGTTAGGCCACATAAATCTTAGAAACTAATAATTTGGTTGTTTTCATGTTGTCCATACTTCAGTATTATCTTACCTGTTGAAATGGTAGATGTCTTGTATGTTTCCAAAAAGGGCAGATCTTTCTTCAGCTCCCAGAGAAAGTTTGGATTGGTCTTTGATACAATCAAGGTAATCCTGTGAAATCAATGAGAGGGATACCTTAAAAAACTCCTGTCCTTTTCAACATCAGTAATGGAGGTATCTTTAATTATGTAAAATGAATCCTTCATATCAGTTTCAAATTGTCATTTCAATAATGCATATAGTAATTCTGCTGTGAGAAAACAGTCATTCTTTTATTAAAGATAACAATACTTACCCATTCCCTGACCTCAAGAAAATAAGAGATAAATTGAACAGTAACATAGAGTCAACAGACTATATATTTATATGCCATATAAACATAGATTATATATCATATAAACATCATATATCACCTGCAGAAAACCATATGTAGACTTCATTCACATTGGGATTGTTTAATAGCCACAATTAACTGATAAGATCAAAGTTTTTACATAACAAAATATTATTTCTTTGAATGATTGACATGAGAGAAAAACTTAATGATGTCCCCCAATGTAATTTTGCAACAGTTAAAAATCAATTTGTTTTAAAACGAATCTTCAATAAATAAAATTCTCAAAAGTCCTTCAGTCAAACATTAATTTATAAGTGGACATGTTTTGTTAAGTGATATGCCTCAGCATGATATACTTTAGCTGTTAATTTTGATTATAAGTATATAACATTTAATGGAACATGAGTCGGTCAACTTAAAAGATTTCTTTTCTCTCTGATATAATAAAAGTTTCTGTACAAAACCTGGATTCCCACTGGGGTTTTGATTCACAGTGGGTTGGATTTTATCTGTCTGAACTTAGAGACTCTATCTGGGCTGCTGAGATGGAGGAAAACTGTTTCCCTAAGACCTATGTCTGAGAGTACTAGTCGAAAGAGCTCATAATGAAATGTCCCCCAGTAATGTTTGCAAAAGAACTCTGCAGGAGGCAGGAAAAAAATAAAGGAAAAAGTGAAAACAGCTGAAATAACGTAAAATGAAAAATAAATAAAACCCCCTACCCTGAGCTGAACAATGTAGTATGGCATTCAACCAAGGGCAACATAACATTCCATGGCCCCTCACTTTGAGGAAGTAACCCTATGAAATGTCAACTAGAGCATGAAAATCTTTACACCATAACTGCATTCCAAAGTCTGATAGCAAACGCAATAGTGTTCTGATGTACCAGTTAAGGGAAAATTGAAACTTAAGTGCATCACACAATTGTTTCTTATACCCTTCTATAATAAACACTCATTATCTCAATTTCTGATGAACTCCTCAAATAAGAGTGACCTTTCTTAGCTTCTTTGCCAAAAAGAACACCTGCTTGGAAATGAGTTGGAGAGCAATCCTACCCAGAGGCTTCAATGAGAACCAAAGCTTTCTCTCTGAAAAGGAAAGCTAGCTCTTCTTTCTCACCATCCCAAATCAGCCTCAAGAAGCACATATGGCTATTGAGCAATGTTTGCATAATGAATAATGAGAGCAAGGTCCTGGGGCTTCTCAGCCTTCTGACATTTTGTTTGTATCTCAGAAACCACCCAAAGGAAGTCAACAGCCTCAGGAGTTTGTGGATGCAACAGTGTAAATTGCTACAAACTCCAGGGTCAAGGAGCCCAGCAAGAACAGGACCTCATTTGACTTTCCTTTGGGTTTGTATTTATTTGAGTAGTGGACATTAATTACCAAAGCAGAATAAAATTGAACTCAAAAGCAAAGACTAAGGGGTGTGTGTGTGTGTGTGTGTGTGTGTAAAGAGTGGAACCTCAAAGTAAAAGAGAAAAATATATATCATAGATGGGAGAATTATTGTGTTTGCCCTCATGGGAAGAGCCATAAACAAATTCACGAATTGGAGTTTCCTGTAGTTATCCTGTGAAAGGTACCATCATTTGAAGGCTTTAAGCCTAAGTGTTAATAACCACAAATATTAACTGACGTAGGTCTGTTGAAAAACACAAGATAAATGAAATTTTAACATACTTCCAAGTATCTTCTTTTGCTGAATGGCAAATTGGTATGAGGTAGAAAATTTGAGCTTAAGCAAACGATTAAATTTTAACTTATAACTTAATGGCTTCTTTTTTTTTTTTTTTTTTTTTTTTTTGCTTTTTGAAGGGCAATTGGGGTTAAGTAACTTGCCCAAGGTCACATGGCTAGGTTTTTGTTTGTGTGTGCGTTAAGTGTCTGAGGCCGGATCCGAACTCAGGTCCTTCTGACTCCAGGGTTGACGCTCTACTCACTGCGCCACCTAGCCGCCCCTTAATGGCTTCTTATTTCAATGAGTTTACTTACAGTTTTTAGCATGACATATACATATCAATGTCAATGTCATCACCATCACCAATCATCATCATCATCATCATCATCATCATCATCATCATCATCATCATCATCATCATCATCACCACCACCACCACCACCACCACCACCACCACCACCACCATCACCAATCATCATCATCACCATCACCACTCATCACCATCATCATCGTCATCGTCATCATTGTCAATAAGTATTTGCTAAGCACTTACTCTGTGCTAGGCACTGTGCTAAACTTTGGGGAGGTAAAGAAAGATGAAGACAGATTCCCTACCCTCAAGGAGCTCCCATTCTAATTGGGGAGACAACATGCATGCAAGACATAGACTGTATAAATGGGAAGTAATCTCAGAAGGAAAAAAACTGCATAATCTAATTCCTCTACGTTATCATTTGAAATCTTCAAATTTTATTTTTTAACTAGGTCAACTTAGCTAACTTTACCAAATGGCCTTAATTGTTTTTCAGATATTTCATAGCCATCCCAACTCTGGGTGCTTTCCAAGAGTATGGGGCGGGGGGGGCTGGTATTTGGACTAGCTGTTAGCAGGATTAGGTCAGCAAGTTCAGGTCTGCTAAAGATTTCATTGGTCTGCTGATTAATATAAGATGAAAGTTTAGATTTACCAATCTCTCTAGTTTCTTTCAAGTCTGACTTTTTTATGACTCTCCAAAATTAAATATAAAGTGCCTTTAGCAAAGTAGGGCCAGTACAAACATGACAAGACAGAAGACAAGGAGCAACAAGGTCTAGTTCAGAGGTTCTTTTGGGGGGGTATGAACCCCTTAGTCACTTTGAGGATGATTATGTTCTCCCTTCTTTGAATAAAGTTTTTAGATGCACAAAGTGATAATACATAGGATTACAAAGAAAACCAATTATACTGAAATGTAATTACTAAAATATACTTTTACAAAAACCTACAGACCCCAGGTTAAGAATCCCTGATCCAGTTATATTGAATTCCACTGCCTGAGTCCCAGAACAGCTGCAGAATGCTATAGAATAGAAAACTAATCCTCCCTCCTCACTTGAACTTCAAGGTTTGCTAGATTTGCAGGAACCAGATACTAAATTCCTCATGTGAGGAAAGGATTGAGTTAAAGAGTACTAAGAATTTCAAATAGGGCTAGGGACAAAGAACCATGGCTCCCCTCCAACAAATCATGGCCCACCTCCAACTGAAAAGACTTCAAAACACCAAAGCCTATAGTATAGAGAAACTGTATTAAAAGGATGCTTATTTTCTGAAATTGTTCAGAACCTAGAGTGTTAGGAATCCAACTTTATGTAAGCCAACTGCTGAAAGCAGATCAAAGTTGTATGGTCACAACTTGCTCCCCTCACCAAGCCTAATTAAGTCTTTTAAATATGATACTTTAGTCCTAAATCAGTTACTGAAAACTACTACAGAACACACCATATTAACAGTTGTAATCATCTGAAACCATAATGAAAGGTTTTAGCTCCCAGATAACAGTCCAAGCTATATGCATAATGACAGTACAGAAACCAGGGAAATTTATTGGCTAAAAGTCATGTTGCTTATTGATTTCATTTGCTTCTTGTCAGTCCTTGTGGTTACTTCACTTTCAGGAACAAACTGAAACATCATAACCAATTCCACTGTTTTTTCTCACTGATGACTTTTTTTCATTAAATACTGAACTTCTATTTACTGGAAGTATTCAAGCAAGGTTGGATGTCCACCCATCAGGGGTTCTAGAGAAGATGTTCCTTATGGAAAAAATTTCTATGAGAAAAGTTGCCCTTTTGACCCAAGGAGGCCAATGACAAGACAGAAATGTCTTATATCTACCAAAATATTCCTTCAATCACTCTGTAGTAGCAAAAACAAAATAACAGAAACTGGAAACAAAGTGAGTACATGGTTTAGGATGAAACACTGAGCAACTATGGTATGTGAAGTAATAGAATATTATTGTGTGAAATGATGAATATAAGATATTCAGAGAAATATGGGAAAAACTTGACTGAATGGATACAGAGTAAAAAAAAAGCAGAACCAGGAAAACAATATAAATAATGATCACAATAGGGTACATGAAAACAACAACAACAACAAAACTACATTAAAAATCAGATTAATGGAAGGAACAGTCTTCCTCCCTTCCCCCCAAGGACCAATAATTAGAGTAGTTAGGTAGCACAATGGATAGAGTGCTGTGTTTGGAGTCAGGAAGACCAGAGTTCATATGCAGCCTCAGACACTTGCTAGTTGTGTGACCTAAGTCACTTATTCCTGTTTGCCTCAGTTTCCTCATCTGTAAAATGAGCTGGAGAAGGAAATGGTAAGGCACTCTAGTGTCTCTGTCAAGAAAACCCTAAATTGTTTCATTAAGAGTCAGACATGACTGAAATGACTTAATAGCAAAAACAAATAATGAACTATATTTTCTTCCTCTCTGTAAAGAGGCACCAGAATGCTATATACTCTGTCAGAGGCAGTTGTGTTGATTGGTTTTGCTTAATTGGCATCATCCATTGTGCAACACCCCCCAAAAAGCACCAGTAAAATATAGGAAAGATTAAATTGGTTAAGAAGGTGAACTAGATTATGTTTTTAAAGTTCCATCCAATTCTAAAGTTCTAGAGACATTTCATTCTGAAATAATTTCCTTCAAGATTCTATTCTGAAATTATATTTAAATATGCATGTGTAGATTAAAACAGTCAAATGTATCTATGATTTCCTAAATTCTAGAGTTTCCTCCGATGATGTCAATCACAACCCATCTGTGATGACTCCTCTTGTATAATTCTCATCCATGTCTTCCCAAGGTTGCCATGAGGGACTGATTGTTGGAGGTCTTGTTCATCTTCTTCCAAAATCACAAGGATACCAATGGGTACCAGCATGCTGTACTTCTAGCTGTCAGCCCTTCCCCTTGCCATATGATTAGTCCATCTTCCCTATCATTTCTTGATGATAGCCTTTATACTTGTTATTCTTGAGAGTTGCTGGTTTACCATATGTCAGAGCCTGCTCAATTCACTATGGGCTTTTCTGCTGCTTTCTGCACAAGGCATTTTAAAGTCTACAAGGGCAGCGATATCCCAGGTCTTGATGCTATGCAGCAACACCGGTGAAATGTTTGTCTTGAAAAGATGAGCCTTTGTTGTCATTGGAAGTTTGGGGTCACTAAAAGAGCTCTGCAATTTTCTGAAAGCAATCCAAATTTATTCTTCTATTCCTGTCCAACTCGGGGCCCAGATCATTGTCCATCTATATTTTTTGTCCCAGAAAGAACATGCTGCTGAAAAAATGTTATGTTGTCTTATTCAGATGTATGCTGAAATATGGGCAATAGATGTTCTTCATCCATTTGGTCGTTTCTGAATGATCTGACAGGTCAAACCTCTTTGAGTGATTACAAATCTTTACCAGAAGCCTCTGCTCTTGGAGCTTGATGAAATCAATGTATTGTCACCTGCGCACAGGAGTATCCAGAGGACCTCACCATCCACAGAGAATTAATTGCTCCCCAATCTGGAATATGTACTGAATCTCCTTCACCAAAGTGGAAAATTCTTTTGGTAAGCCTATATCTTCCTGTTTTACACTTCGTCTGATATTTAATATCAGAAAATTACTGAATAGGGTTTTTTCTCTCTGTGACTTCTTCCAAAAAATTCTGAATCACATTGTTATATGGAAGGGAGATACTTTGTTGTACAAGAGCCTGTAAGTCTAATTTTATTCTGTTGGGTTGAACACTTTTTAACAATCAACAAACAATAAGCACCATTGGAATGTGAGATCCTTGAGGTCAAAGAACTTGTTTTAACCTTTCTTTGTATTCTCATTCCTTAGTAGAGTGCCTGGACATAATTAAATGCTTGTTGTCTGATAGTGGGATTTTATATTCTCTATATCTTTCATATTAAATGTGGTCCCTGATTGAGTATTATTTATAAAAGGCTGTTTGTTCCCTAGAAATACCTTCATTAAAGATGTCCTTCATATGTATGGAGTTGATTCTCATGAAGGTTGACATGTGATCAACATGTACTGAAATATTAGTTAACAAATATTTGCAAAAAGACCACCACGAATTGCAAACACCGCTTGCTGATAGCAAAATGGTAGACAATTTCTAGGAACAACTTGATAAGACCTTCCAAATCGTATTAGCATACACTCTGATAATTAGTGGCAATGGCAATGTAAAGAAAGGAAAAAAAAGTAAAGATGGGGTGATAAATGCAGAAAAGCATATATGTTTCAAGAGAAAGTAAAGAGAGGAGTCAAAGACTTGTAGATTATACAGAACTCTCCTCTATATTACAAATACTTTCCTCAAAAAAAAAAAAAGGATTAGTAGATATTGACCATGGATAATACCAAATAATTCACAAAGAATGAAATTTAGGAACATTTAACAGACAGGAAAAGACTTAATATTCATGTGGGAGTTATCCTTGAGTGAGTTGTCTGTTCATAGTCAGACTACTGACTCATAAGAGCTAAAATCAGAATTTATAATAAACAAGAAAAAAGAATAGTAATGAGAAAAATACGTGGCATACAATTAAGATGATTTAACTCTGAATTATTTAAATAAGCTATTGAAAAATTAAAAAAAAACAAGTAAAAAAGTGGGCTAGATTGCTTTGGGGATTTTGGAACAACAGAAGTGACATTGATCATAAATTCATCCATAAGTTAAACCAATATAAACTACTATAGAAGGAGACTGAATGGTATATGCATACATAGGATAGCCTATTTAATATATTTGTAATTTTGTGATTATAAAACCTGGTCTAATATCTTTTCTTCCATTTGATAACTTTTCTGAATCTTCCTTTAGTAAATTTCTCATTTCCTTAAAAAAAGGTAAATTACTAACTCCTCTCTTTTCTCATTTACTTTTATATTTACAAAGACTTCATTCCATTTTCTCCAATAATTTTCCTCCTTCAGAAAAGCTTTCACTGAGACTTTTTAAAAGGTTCCTCATTTTACTCATTAATTCTGTGGGCTCAGTTCTCAATGCTAATGATCTTTTGTCTCTTTCATATCTGAGACATTCTTTAAGATTCACTCATTCTTATCCTTCTTTACTCAAGGGTAATGTGAGGCAGTGGCAAGAATACTGGACTTGAAGTCAGAAGACCTGGTTTTGAGTCCTGCCACAGTTACTTACTACCTAAGACCTTCAGTAAATTATGAAATTTACTAAAGTCCTCAGTTTCCTTATCTGTAAATAAGATTATTTGAAAGATCACTTAGTTTATATGTCTACAGCCTCAATATTTGTTCTAGTAAGCAATCAGTAGAATTTTTTAAAGACTTATTTTAGCCAGGTACTATGCTAGGTGTTGGAAATATAAACACAAAAGTGAGACAATTTCTGCTCTGCCCTCAAGGATTTTCCATACTGTCAAGCAATTTGTTTTATCCAAAACATCTTTACCCCTGTACCTCATCTCCAGTATTCCACTTACAAATCCTTTTCATTCATTTGTGAGTATAACCCAGATCTTTTTAGGTGACTGTAATATTGATTATTGATATGTTATTATTTATTTTCATTATTATTATGATTATTATGCATAAAGCTTCACTAAAACAATATACTGTCATCATTAAAGCCTTAAACACTTGTTGAGCTTTTTAGATAACATTTTTTAAGAGAAAGTCCCTTTTAACCAGGATATAGTCTATATAGCAGAGTCATTTATATTTTATACTAAATATACCTACAGTAAGTTTTACATGTTTAAATTTCTTCATAATTCTTATACCAACCTAGCTTAAACCTATTTTTTCCTATTCTATACAATATTCTGTATATATCTTTAGTTGTAATCTTATACACCACTATTGTATGAAATTGTAAATTCCCTTCCTTTTCTCCTCCTTTCCTTCCCTTTCCTGCCCATTTCCTTCTCCTTAGATTATAAAAACAAAGACAAAAATACACTCCCAGGCCCTCTGCCTATCTTATTGAACTTAGGACCCTTAAAAATATTAGGGCTCTGAGAGGACACTTGCTTCTTCCCCTATTAGCATGTAAATCGTTTGTCTTCACATAGTCCCTTTCAACTCAACCTTTCTATGTTTGTTCCCTGTGTTTCTTTTTCTAAGAATCTAATCCATTCTTTTCATCAGGCATGCATGGAAATCATCCATTTCATTAAAAGTTCATATATTCCCCTATGGGATTATATTCATTTTTACTGAGTAGATTATTCTTGGTTTTAAGCCAGTATCTTTTTCTTTTTGGAAGACTGTATCTCCAACTTTCCTCTTCTTTAAGATGCAACAGTCGAGTCTTGTGCGATCCTGATTGTAGCTCCTTAGTGTTTAAATACTTTATTTTTGGCTGGTTGTAAACTTTTTTGACTTTCTATTTTTCAACTTGCCCTCTGGTTTTAGGAGATCTGGGTGGTTTTCATTCATGATTTCTTGAAACACAGCATCCAAGGATTTTTTTTTTCCTTTTGTGGAAGTAGGTTATAATTTTCAGGCAGTCTAATGATTCTTAGATTCTCTGTCAATTTATTTTCCAGTTTGGTTGTTTTTGACAATATATATCTTGCATATCTTTTGGTTTTTAACATCTTTTGATTTTGCTTTAATATTTATTGTTATATCATGGAATCATTTTCCATTTGGCCTACTCTAATTTTCAGAGAATTAATTCTTTAATAATATTTACCATCATATCACCTGCAATGTTAATTCTCCTTGCCGTTTTTTCTTCCCATTTCTTCTTTCTTTCCATTTTGTGTCTCTTTTTTCATTTCTCCCGGGTACTGCTGTAGTCCTTATGACTAGGATTTACTTTTTCTCTCAGGTACTACTTGGACTTGCGAAGTCAGTTTCTTCTTTTGGATTTACTTCTCTCCATCAAAGATGTTTCTTCATCATGTTCAGTATTTTTGTTTTCTGTTTACTCTTATCTTTAGCCTCAGTTTCTGGATTTGGGCCTCCTGCTTGTGTAAAGTTCCACTCCTATATTCCTGGACGGTATGCCCATAGCCCTGACTGATCCTGAATTCAGTGGTAAATGACAGGCTCCTTTTTCAAGAAGGGTCTTATCTCCTACCTAGATGGGAAACCTGGGATGCCTGCATGATGCTTTGGTTTTGTCTCCTGCCTCAGGTAAGGGACACTTTGGTAGCCCTATACTGGATAGAGACCCTGATATAGTCCTGTTTCCTGCCAGAGAGGAGTCACCCTTGGATCATGTACATTGGATGATAGTCTGGAATAGACTGGGACCTCCTACTTACCAACACCCAATTGGTGTGGTCCTATCTCCTTCCTGAATAGGGATGGAGCTCTTGTGTTCCTCACAGTGGGCTTGCTTGCTGCTCTAGCTCTTTCTTTGAGGTGGGAATAAACTATTTCAGTTTCCCCTTCCACATACTCTAGGCTTTTTTCTAATTTAGGATTCTTCAGGATTCAGGTAGTCTTTTATTCTTTTTAATACCGATCTAGACAATATGGAAAAATTTATAGCTGATTCTCTTTGGTTTCATTATAGTACCTTTGTGTGCATTTTTACAACTTTGGAGTCCTAATATCCTGTCACTGTCCCCCAATTCTTAGCTCAAACTTATTTTGTTGTCTTGTATTCTGAGTTCCCAAAGCATTTAGCATGCACCACTCTACAACCCAACCAATCGTTTCATGTAGGAGCAAATAGGAGAAAATTTGTATAAACCTTAAAGCATTTTATGAAGATTTGCCATTGTAGTTGTTGCTGTTGTAGAAGATCTCATCTCCTCAATCTACTGAAAGCTTTTAAAGAACAAAAACTATACATGATTATCAGTGATAACATACAGAATATGCTGTAAATATTCATTGGCTTAAAGAACTATTTTCTAACTTAAAAATGACAAAACTAGCCTTGGAGATAGACCTATTAAAGAATGTTTGATAAGTTTTGTAGAGAAAAAGGAGATAGGAAGAGTATAGGATGAAAGAAAAGAGAACATATCTTTAGTTAGTCCCCTCTAATAAATCATATATGTGAATTTCCTTTCTCTGGTCTTTGGAAAAAACATCTAATCTCCAGTCATTCTCCCCACTGGTCTTTGTACAGCAGTGTAAATGGGAGAAAGAATAAATCACACATGAAAAAGAGAATGGGGGTTTAGGATACTTGATCCCTCTGCCAGAATACAAAGGTTTTCTGTATATAAACATTGCTTTATCTGTGTATGTGTGTAATTATTGTACATACATATACACACACAAAACATAAATTTCATAGGGAATTATATTGAGAATACCATCTGTAGCAAACAGGATAAGGTCTTCCTGTCAGTATGCTTTAATAGCAAAGTCTCAGGCTAGAAGCCAGGAACAACTACTTTCCTGATATTCTATTTGACTTTAAGCAAAGGTGCATTTCTGTGTTGAAAGTCACCTATGCCCTGTCACTGTTGACCTTATTTTTAAAAAAGATATGAAAAAGATTACAAATGCTCTGTGATATTTGTATGAACAGTTATGACAAACGCATCCTAATCTCTCAGCTTTATTTATCTTGTATTATAAAAGCAACACTATATCTGGGGAAAACTCAGATTAAGTGCCAATTGAACATAACTAAAAGGAAGCATAGACTTAAAATGGCAGTAGGTTTGGAATCACAGATTTACTGATTTATAGATGGCCAGATTGGAAGCCTCCAATTACAGATCCAGTGTTCTTTTCACTAGACTAAGATGCCCAAAGCCTGGGTTTGATATTTCCTTCGTAAACTTGTATAGGTCACTTAAAGGAGCATTAGTCCCCTCAGGTCTATAATGGAGGGACTAACACAGATCACTGTTAAAATTCCTTTGAATCCTATGATTCTAGGAAGTTTGTTACTAAAACAGGTAAAAAAAAAAAGAAGCAAAATCCTTTATAACAGTGTTTGGCACCTAGTAGGCATTTCATGATTGCTCTAAGGAAGGAAAAAGTCATTTATCAGCCCCCATCCACTCACTAATTGCCCTAATTGCTCTGGTCTGTCTCTTTTTTTCTCCAGCCATCTTTTGGTGTTTTTCTTAAAGTGGGTTTCAATGTCTTGTCTACTAGGCATGTTGGTTGTTTTCAGTGACCTAACCTTCCCTCCCTTTGCTGATTAGTAATCAGCAACTTTAAACCGTATTCAAAGAAGAATGCTGAGGTTTTCTAATTCTGCAGAGCAGTCAAAATAGATAAATGTTCTACTCCTTTGCCATCAGATGACCCATTTTTCTGTTAGGGTCAGAAATAAAAAAAAATAATGGCTATAATGGTCAGGAAGCACAGTAACCTCATCCTCCTACAGTTCTAATTTCTGTTCTGTTTAATACCTCTTATGAGCTGCTTCCTTAACTAATGTGAAGTTCAAAATTCAGAGAAGCCGACAGACACCCATAATCCTCAAAGGGGAGAAGGGAGGTGCCTCCTTACCGAGGTAGGGAGGTAATGTCTTGGCAAAATTCTAAGTAACTGAAAATCAGGAACTGAATCATCTCAATTATAACTATGAGGCTGGTAGGATAACTTGAAACATGATGATTAAAGAGAAATTAAATAAAACCTCTGATGGGCATACATTAGAGAGAAACATTTTTTTTAAAAAAAATAGAAACCCTATAAAAACAGTTTATACTACTGAATGCTACTAAATTTGATATACTCTATGCAAGGTATTATTCTTCAGTGAGAGGTTTAAAAAATTAGAAGAAACTTTGCTGATAACTTTTGGAAGACACTAGTTCACTCAGGCTTGGTTGGGCAGGATCTAGAAAACGACTAACAAATGTGGAAGAGGAAAGGTTTTTGTTGTTGTGGTTCAATCATCTTAGTTGTCTGACTCTTTGTGATCCCATTTGAGATTTTCTTGGCAAAGACACTAAAGTTGTTTGCCATTTCCTTCTCCAGTTCATTTTACAGATGAGGAAACTGAGGAAAATAGGGTTAAGTGACTCACCCATGGTCTCACAGCTAGTAAGTGTCTGAAACCAGATTTGAATTCAAGTTTTCCTGACTCCAGGTCCAGTGCTCTATCCACTGTATCACCTATGTGACTCAGAATAAAGGTAGTGAATTTTTTTTTGTCTAATCATTCCAACGTAAGAATCAATTGCTCCAATCTCTCTGAGTTCTTTCAGCAAAGAATACAACCCAGTAAAAGTACAACCTAGATTTTTAGTTCTCTTTCCAACTAAGCAGATCTGTTTATTGCTATCTTCACAAAGATTGCTTTCTTATGCTTCTAAATGTTTGCATTTGCTTGTCTTCTTTCCCACTAAAAGAAATCTCTTTCAAAACTCTCTGCACACTTCAGTATGATATCCTGGTCATTATATTCGCTGTGTCACCTCAGAGCCATAACTAGGGGCTGGCAAAGGGGTTTTTGCTTTAGAGTGATAACATAGAGAGGAGTGTTTCTCACTGTTCTGATTTCAGTTTCCCTCCCACTCATTTTGCAATGCTGACATGTATCACAACCACTACTGAAGCCCCACCTCTTGGGTTCCATCACTATTACATCCTTATCCTAAACCCAACTTCCTTCCCAATCATGGCAGGGAAGGGGACCCCAATCTTGCTTCTTCTCCCAATGTGACTGCACCTGTGCCAACCCATGTTTAACCCTCACTTAATTTATTTTTCCCCAGGTTTAAAAATTCCTAGTTATCACTATGTGACCCCCCCAAACTTTCATAAACTCTTTAAACTACTATAATTAATTGTGTATAGTTATGTACCTCATGTCAAATATGTATTCATAACACAGACTAGGGAATGGAGATTCATATTATGTCAGTTCTTATAAATAACTTGATAAAGGAGGATAACCTGAATATTAAAGAATTCATAGTCAATCAGTTATCATTTATTAAATGCCCACTCTGTGTCAGGTACTGTGCCAAGAGCTGAGGATAGAAAGAAGGGCAAAAACCAATCCTTACTCACAAGGTGCTCTTGGCATAATGAGGGAGAGAATATGCAAATAACTGTGCAAAAAAGCTATAGACAGGATAAATTGGAGATAATTGCAGTGGGAAGGCATTGAGGCACTAATAAAAGCTTCCTGCAGATGTGGGACTTGAGCTAAAACCTGAAGAAAGCCAGGGAAGCTAGGAGACAGAGATGAAGAGGGCACAGGGCAGGGGGAAGGGAATACAGTCAGTGAAATCACTGAGAGGTGGGAGATGAAGCCAGTGTTAGTGGATCACAGTGTTTATGGAAGAGAGGGGTCAGAACACTAGAAGAGTAGGAAAGGGGCAATGTTACAAAGAACTTTAAAAGTCAAATAGAGGGGGCAGCTAGGTGGCGCAGTAAGAGCGCTGGCCCTGGGAGTTGGGAGGACCTGGGATAGGTTCCGGCCTCAGATACTTAACATCCACACAAAAATAACTGGCTGTGTAACCTTGAGCAAGTTACTTATCCCCAATTGCTTTAAAAAAAAAAAGTCAAATAGAGGATCTCATATTTAATCCAGGATGTAATAGGAGCCATTGGAGTTATTAAATAGAGGGGTGAAATAGTTAGACCTGTGTTTTAATGAAGATCATTTTGACTGCTGAGTGTAAAATAACTTGGAATATGGAGAGATTTGAAGCATCAAGACAAACCATCAGGCTACTATAATTGTCCAGACATTAATCTCAATCAGATTTTAAAAGTTAAGTCAAATCAAGTCAACAAGCATTTTTCTTGTCATTATTTTTCCATTTTTTTTTAAAAATTCAAATAATTTTATTTTCAAGTCCATATTCTCTCTTTCCAATGTTCTCCCTCCCCATTCCCTACCACTGGGAAAGCAAGAAAAATAAAACTTATTTTAAATATGCATAGTCAAACAAAACAAATTTCTACATTGGTCATATATAAAAAAAAAATTCTCTCAGTCTATACCTTGAGTCTGTCACCTCTCAGGAGATAGCATATTTCATCATGAGTTCTCTCATGGCATGTGGTTGGTCATAGTTCCTAAGTAATTCAAAGTTGTTTGCCTTTACAATGATTATTATATTACGGTTCTTCTCATTTCACTCTCTAGCAATTCTTTTTTTAAATTTTCTTTTTAAAATGGGATTTTTTTTGGAGGGGGGGAAGGCAAGGCAATTGGGGTTAAGTGACTTGCTCAAGGTCACACAGCTAGTGTGTCACGTGTCTGAGGTCAAATTTGAACTCAGGTCCTCCTAAGGCCAGGTTGATTCTCTATTTACTGTGCCAACTAACTGCCCCACTTTAGCAGTTCTTAAAGTCTTCCGAGATTTCTTTGAAATTATCCCTTTGGTTAATCCTTAATAGTGCAATAATATAAGATTGCTTACATATACCATAATTTGGTCAACCATTACCCAGTTGATAGGAATCTTCTCACTTTCCATTTCTTTTTGCTGCTATAAAAATAGTTGCTACATTTTTGTGCATATGGGGTTTTCTCCTCTTTCTTTGATCTCTTGGGAATACTAACTTAGTAGTGGTATCATTAGTTCAAAAGGTATGCAGAGTTTAATACCTTTGGGGGCACAGTTAAATTGCTTTTCAGAATGACTAGACCAATTCACAGTTCTAGCAAGAGAAACAACTCATTTTCCTACAATTCTTCAGCATTTGTCATTTACTTTTTTGTCACATTTGTCAATGTTATGGGTGTAAAGTGTTACCTCAGAATTTACTAATTATTAGTAATTTAAAGCATTTTTTTCATACTACACTCGATAACTTGACTTCTTTGAAAACTGCCTGTTTATATATCCTTTGATCATTTATCAATGGGGAAAAGTTTTTACTGTTATGAATTTGAATCAGTTCCCAATATAGCTTAGATATGAAATTGTTATCAGAGAAATTTAGTGCAAAGATTTTTACCATTTACTTCTTTTTGAATTTAGCTGAATTAGTTTTTTTTTGTGGAAAAACTTTTTAATTTTATGTAATCAAAATTGTCTATTTTACTTTTATTGAATTGTTCTCTCTTATTTGATTATGAGTTCTTCCCCTATCCATAGATCTGACAGGTAGTTCTTCCATGCTCCTGTAATTTATTCATGATGTTACCTTTTATGTCTACATCATGTACCCAACTGGAGTTTATCTTAGTATGTGGCACAAGTTGTTGATCTTTACCTAGTTTCTGCCAGAATAATTTCCAGTTTCCCCAATGGTTTTTGTTGAATAGTGTGTTATTACCTCAATAACTGGAATATTTGGATTTATCCAACACTAGACTATTGTACTTTCAATAGGCATTTATTAAGTACTGACTGGATACCAAGTACTGCACTAAGGAATAGGGAAAGAAAGGCAAAAAATAATTCCTACTTTCAGGGAGTTTATGGTCTAATGGAGGAGATAATATGCAAACAGCTATATACAAATAAGATCTATACAGAATACACTAGAGATAATTATGGAGGGAAGGTACTAGCATCAAGAGGGATCAGGAAAGACTTCTTTAAGAGGGTGTGACTCTAGCTGGAACTTGAAAGTCAGAGAACCCTAGAGAGAGATGAGGAAGGAGACAATTCCAGCCATTGGGACAGCCAGGGAAAATACAAGAATCCAGAGATGGAATGCCTTATTCAAAGAATGACAAGGAAGCTAGTTTCACTGGATCACATTAGAAGGATAAAGGAAGAGTAAGATGTAAGAGGACTTGAAAGGTAGAAAATGACCAACTTTAAAAGGGGGCTTTAACTGGGCAGTTCTGAATTTCTACCCTCATCTTTTAAAGAGGAGCTTAACACAATGAATCACAGATTTTCCATTAGCCATAGTAGTAGCCATGTAGTTTAACTCATATCTGATAAGGAATATACACAAAACCATACTAGGCAAGTTGTCATCCTAACTCTTCCTACAAAGAAGGAGGACCCATTCCTTCTTATGGAACTATGTTCTATTTTTGGACAGTTATAATTGTTAGGGACTTTTTTTTCCCTGATACCAAGCCTAAATTGACTCTTTGCAATGAGTTGGGCCCAGAAGTGAATAGGAGAAAGAAAGATTTGGAAAATTGTTCATCGCTTTTAAAGATTCCAAGCTATTTCCTGATACTTCATAAACATATCTTGCTGCTTATCATAGTCAAAGATAGAAGGATCCCAAAAGGCAATGCAAAGGGGCCTAGTGGATTTAGAGAGGAGGAAGCATATCTCCAAAGAAGGCCTATACTCAATTAATATCATAAGGGATATTACTTAAGAAAGGGGAAGGACAACCATTTAGTGATAGCAAAGGTTAAGAGATGGACAACTTGAAAACTCTGCTGGTACTCACAAAAAAAAAAAAAAAAGGTCTTTACTCAGGATCTATGAAATTTTTTTTTTTAACCTGAGAAAAGAAAAGAAAAGAAAGGAAACCATTTTTTGATGCGCTCTCTTTGCCTGACGTGGTTTTGCAAAATGAGCATTCCTCTTTCCACACCCTGGCCAATACTATTCAGTTTCCCATGGTTATTCACCAGCAGTGTTAGACAAAAATGCGGCTAATTAAAAAATGTCACTGACTTTGCATTAGGTCTAATTTTATTTATATCTATTGACAGTTTACTGGATATAATTTGCAACTGAATATTAGAGTAATGCATTTTTCTGTTTGTAAAAACTGGCAACTTCAGAATTAATTAATTTAACTTCTAAAATTGTTGAGGAATTTTAAACACTTTTAAAAAGAACCAATTTCTGTCTATTTTTGTCTAGAAAACCATGCAACCATTTTGACTTGGTCTCCTACAAATCTGCTACATAACCTCAATTGGGTCCTCATTGCTGCTACTAGGCAACCCTTTTGCACCTTCCTAATAACTCTGAGTTAATCACCCAGAATAATTAACCACTCACTGTAGTGGTTCTTCCAAGTCTTGTTTCTTATCAAACCTCTCATGGTTCTTCCTTTCCCCACCCTCTCAGCTGAGAACCTTACCTCATGCTTTCCTGAAAAAACTGAAGTTATTTGCCAAGAGCTTCCCTCATCTCATATGGCTTAGGTTCCTTCTGTTCCTATCTCCCCCTTCAGCTCTGTTTAATATAAAGAAATACCCTTCTCCTTAAGGAGGCAAACCCCTTTACCTGCATAACTGATGGCATTCTATTCCATCTCCTCCAGTAGTCTGCCCATGATATTATCCCCACTCTCTCACTTATCTTCAATTTCTTCTAGTCTGATAGCTGCTCCTCTACTGCCTACAAACATGCTCACGTCTCCCCAGTTCTCAAAAACCTTCACTTGGTTCTTCCATCACTGCCAACTACTTTTCTATATCTCTCCTGTCTTTTGTGGCTAAACTCCTTGAAAAGGTCATCTACCATAGGTGCCTCTACTCCATCTCCCCTTCCTTTCTTAATGTCCTACAATCTGACTTCCAACCTCATCATTCAATTGAAATTGCTCTCTCCAATGTCACCAAAGACCTCTTGATTGCTAAATCCAATGGATTTTACTCAATCCTCAATCTTTGACCTCTCTGAAGCCTTTGACACTGTCAGTTACCCCTTTTTCCAAAATGTAACCTTCTCTCTAGCTTTGCAAAACAATACTTTCTCCTCATTCTTCTCCTACCCCTCTGACTGCTCTTTCTCAGTCTCCTTTATTGGCATCCTCCTCCAGGTCATACCTGCTAACCATAGGGGCTTTTTTTTTTTAGGTCCTCTTTTCTTCTCCTTCTATGCAATTTCATTTGGTGATCTCTTCAGATCGCATAGTTTCAAATATCATTTGTATGCTGATGATTCTCAGATCTACTTATCAAGTAGCCTTAATCTCTCTCCAGACCTCCAGCCTCACATCTCTTAACTCCCTACAGGACATCTCAAAAACTTAACCTAACCCTGAACTCATTTTCTTTTCCCTCAAACCTTCCGACTTCCAAACTTCCTTATTGCTATGAAAGACATTGCTATACCTCTAACCCCCAGGCTTGTAACCTAGATGTCTTCTCGTATCTCTTACTATCTACCCCCCTCCCACCTAATCTATTTTGCAGGCTTGTCAATTTTACCTTTGCAACATCTCTCAAATATTCCCTTTTCTATCCTTTGATACTTCCACCTCTGGTGTAGACCATCATTTCTTCACAGTTGGACTACTGTAATAGTCTGCTGGCTAGTTTTCCTGCTATGAGTCTCTCTCTACTCCAGTTCATCCTCCATTTGGATGCTAAAATGATTTTCCTCAAGCACGGGTTTGATCATATTACTCTATAAATTCCAGTGACTGCCCATCACCTCCAGGATCAAATACAAAATCCTGTTTGGCATTCAAAGTCATTTATAACCTAGCTCCCCCATCTTTCCAGTCTACTTATACTTTAATCCTTCTTCCTCAGTCACTCCCTTAATCCCCCAGCATATCATTCAGTCCAGCAACACTGGCTTCCTTCTTTTCCTCAGACAAGACATTCCATTTCTCAACTCTAGACATTTTTATTGGTTGTCCCCCATGCCTGGAATGCTCTTCTTCCTCATCTCTGCCTCCTGGTTTCCTTCAAGTCCCAGCTACAATCTGACCTTCTCCAGGAAGCCTTTCCCAATTTTTCTAAACTCTGCTGTCTTCTTTCTGTAATTCATTTACTATTTATCCTGTATATTGGTTGCTTAGACATAATTGTTCACTTCTTGTCTTCCCCCATTGGATTATGAGCCTGTCAAGGTCAAGGACTATTTTTTGTCTCAATTTGTATCCTTCATTTTAGCATACTGTGTAACATGTGATGGGTACTAGAGAATGCTGACTCCACTTCTGTCTTATAATACCTAACTTCTTTAAGGCTCAGTCCAAGCATCCTTCCAAGTTCTTAAGGCCTTCCTCCTCTCCTCCCTTTTTCTTTGTATTTACTTATCTGTGTATACATTTCCTCACAATAGACTGTGAACTCCTTGTAGGAAGAATTTTTTTTCTTCTCTTTGTATCCTTAAAGTCTAGCACAGTACCTGGCTCATGAGTGCTTAATCGATATTTGATGAATGAATGAAACATTTTAAGATTCTAGTTAAGTTGACTGAGTCAAATAGAAAAAGTAAGAGAGGTATTAACATGCTTTAAAAAAGAAGGAAGCTATAGCTTTCTTCATAGTTCACGTCATGCCCGTCTCCCACATAAGGTTTTACCTGATCTACTTCCCCAGCCCCCACCTAGCTTCTAGTACCTCTCTTATGTTGTAATTACTTTCTATACTTTGATACAAGTATGTATACACATAGCTTCTCCCATAGAATGAGAACAGGGACTAGTTCATCAAAATAATAAAAGAATCACAGAACTTAAGTTAAGAGCTTGGGGCCAGTGTAGTGAAACTCAGGGACTTCCTTCTTACTCTTTTCAGGCCCAGCTTTACAATCCAACAAATATCAACGAAGTTCCTTCTATATGCCAAGGGTGCTAGGTGACTACAGGCAGACAGTACCTGCCTCTCAGAAGCAACTTACATACTCTGCTTCAAATTGATTTCCAGTGGTAATGCCCACCTGGTCATTTTTGAAAAACAAACCTATAGGGCACTTGCCATGACATGGATCAGTTTAGTTATTTTTTTTTTTTTTTGCTTTTTGGAGGGCAATTGGGGTTAAGTAACTTGCCCAAGGCCACACAGCTAGATTTTTGTTTGTGTGTGCATTAAGTGTCTGAGGTTGGATCCGAACTCAGGTCCTTCTGACTCCAGGGCCAACACTCTACTCACCGTGCCACCTAGCCACCCCCTGGTTTAGTTATTTTTAAAAGAGAGATTCTACTCTGAATCTCCCGGTCTTTCTATATCTTCCTGCCTGTGCTGCCTCTCTGGAAAAGATCCAATATTCACCTACTGCAAATTGACTTTCCCAGGACTACTATATGCTCTTTCATACAAAAATATAGTTAACACCTGCAAGTTTTGTCCATCTGCTAACAGGGGAATAAATTTGAGGCTGAGGGCAAGGGTTAACAGATTCACTGGCTCTTATCCTCCGGCCCTTTAAGCAACAAAGGTTTTCAATGCACTTTACTCAATGGCAACCCAATCTGACAACTCTTCCAGATCCCTCCCCCATCACTCTTCAGTGTCAGAAACACAACCTACTCTCTTGGAGGACAAGGGGTCCTAAATGAGGCATTTCACTTTTAACTACCCTCCTACCCACCTTACCCAAGCCTTTCTAAAAAGAAAAGAATCAAAAGCTTTTCAGATCAAAAGTAGATTAACTCTCTCCCTTTTATCTTCGACCATTTGCATTGAGAGTTCCATTTGCTGGGTTGTAAACACTCTGCTGGGCTGAGTGATTCACCCACAGCTCCTGGGAACAGCAGACAAAAGCAACCCTTTTTCAGAAGCTCTAGTGTACTGTAGCCCAGGACAGGGAGGGGGGATCCCCCCCATCTTCTACCTCAAAATTCCCAGAGATTTACAATTTAAACCTAAGCCTCAATTACTACTACACATATTTGCAATATCTTTTGCTGACTCAAAGAGCCTAAGTTCTGAGGTTAAAAAGAAAATATTTCTAAATTGAATTTCATACAATTCACGTCCCCTTAGGGTATTTGTTGGTCAGCAAGGTAGAAAAGTCAGGAATGGATTTTGCCTTATGAAATGATGAAGCTCGGTGTCCAGCTTGTCTCATTTACCAGATGGTCTGGCCAACTTCATCCCAAGTTTGGGAATTGCAAATTATTTTTATATCAGTTTATTTCATAATGATTCACAATGAGGTAGGGCTTTAAGGTTCATGGAACACTTTCTCCATAAGGACCCTATAAATAGAACCAGTATTATTTCACTTTACGTGTGAGGACGCTGAGGATCAGGGAATTTAAGGGAGTTGTCCACAGTCTATTTTGTGTCAGGATTCCATGCCAGGGTTCATGTTTAAGTTCAGTGGGCTTTCCAAAATTGTGCTCCTATATATATATATATATATATATATATACATATTTATATACACATACAAATACATACATACACACACATATATAAGCACAGCAGCAGATAGAGCTTTGGTCCTAGAGTCAAGGAAGACTTGAGTTCAAATGTAGCCTCAGACACTCACTATGTGATGGTGGGCAAGTCACTTATTCCTGTTTGCTTCAGTTTCCTCATCTATAAAATAATCTGGAAAAGGAAATGGCAAATTACTCCAGAATCTTTGCCCCCCCCAACCCCCCCTCAAAAAAAAAAATCCCAAACAGGGTCACAAAGAGTTGGAGACAACTAAACAAACAAAAAAAAATTATACACAGTACCTGGGACATGAAAATCACTTAATAAAAAAAGTTTTACTGGTTGATTTCTACTAGATAAGTTATGTAGGTATCTGAATTCAGTTTAACAATTAAGAAAGATGATGGTTTTTCCACATCACTCCTTTTTTATCCATGGTGAGAAAGAAAAGTCTACTAAAAATCTCCACCCTCACTCATTTGGAGTCACCGAAGGAATATCTATCTGTAACACTCACTTTGCAGAATAAACTCACATACCACTAACATATCTATAATATTTTGAGTTTACAAAGAGCTTTGACTTTATCACATCTATCTTCAAATAACCTTAACAGGTAAGCAGTTCTGACTTGCTCATAACTAGAACTCAGCTCTTCTGACTTTTACTCCATGTATATCCTATTACACAAACATTAGGAGACTGGTATAAAATTTCTGTGTGGAAAGAGACTTCAGAGACCCTTGTGGGATTAAATTGAATTACTATTGTTGGATGAAAAGCCATACCACATTAATGAATTTTCTGTATAACTAATGCTTATTTCTTTCCATACTAAACATCATTCTTTTTTTAAAATTAGTCATTTTGTATGAAAAAATATTTAACCTATATTACATACTTCTTGTATTTCTTGAACAGAGTACAACTGAATATGTTCCACCTTTTCTTGAGAAATAATAGCTTGTCATGATGGTCAATAGTTGTACTGTTCCATAGTACATTGACGTATTCAAGACCTCCTGGTTCAATGCCAGTGGGTTTATTTTGATTTCTTGTTGTAGCAAATAAGGTAACTTCCAGAAATCAACCATGACTCCCTTCCTCCCAATAATTTAGTGCAGACTGGGAAACTAAATCGTGTCTATACTAAGAGTAAAAAAGACCTGAGCAAGGGTTTAAGAAACTCTCCTAGGAATAAAGTCTTTAGTGTAGAGCCTTTGTGACATGTACAGTATTTCAGCTTAGAAATTTTTTTTTTTTGGTAGCATATGGAGGGTAGTAAACTACTTCTTAGTTTGTGGTTGTATTTCATCTAATTTTTGGTGCTGTGGTTGTTTTGTCCACATCTGTGATTTCATTTATGTAGGGAATTTGTGTGGAAAGAATAATTAATGCAGATTAACAGCTAGTATCTAAAGTCAAGTCTTTGAGAGCTGACTAGAGCACTGAGAGACCAAGTGACTTGTCCACTGTGTACACATTTGGTATGAGTCAGAGAAGGTACTTGAACCAAAGTCTTCCTCCTTCCAAAGCTGCCTCTCTGTACTATGTTACACTCTTACCTATTCTAGAGAGTTATGATTACCAAAGAAAGGGCCTCTGGATATAGGAAGGGTTACTCAAGAAATGCTGATATGTCGGAAATAACCCTCAATATAATCTAGTATAATCTCCTCATTTAAAAAAGAAGAAAATTTAGGTCCAGAAATGGATAAAAGACTTAACTAGGGTCACAAAATTCATTTGTGGCAGAGTTTGGACAAAAACTCAAGTCTTTTTACTTATAATTGCTTCTGTGACATCTATTCATAATTTTTTTTTATTGTGGGTAGGAAGGTATGTGAAAGGTAGTGACTCTTTACAATAGATAGAGAAGCAAACAGACCAACAGAAAGGCAGATAGATGGGGAGATAGACTGACAGACAGACAGATAGAGAGATGGGGAAATAGGCAGACAGACAAGATAGAGCACTTATTAAGTATTTACTATGTGTTACATACTTTGCTAAGCCCCGAGGATATAAATACAAGCAAATAAGATAATCTCTACCCTCTTGGGGTTTACATTCTAACTAGGAAACAATGCACACAGAATTGCTGATGGAGTTGGGGGTACAGTGGGGATGGAGTTTAAGGAGGGGGAAGAGTTCCCTTGCTGGGGCAATGTGGCAAGTGAAGAGAAGTTAGAGAGTAAACCTCAAGGAGGAATATTCTCCAGAGTAGGAAGGCATCAGGGGAGAAGAAAGAAGTCTAAAGAGTGAGTCCATTACATATGCTATGAGAATAACTTGGACCATTTCTGGGCATGCTCAAAGCTGTTGAGAAACTGCTTCTGGTCAACCATATGTGTGTAAGAATTTGTGTTGAAGGTATAGAGTGTGTTAGGAATAGTTGCTTCTGGCCGTGCTTGATTGAAAGGACTTAATACTTCCGTATGACCCAGCAAACACAAGGACAGACAGTTTCGGGACTGATCTCTTCCTCTGACACTCCCACCTGTCTCTTACCATGTGTCACTGTGCAAACTCTGTAACTTCTTGGTGGAATGAGTGGTACTCTTTCCCACCCCATCTACAAGATGGCCATTCCCTCTTGACAAGTAATGGAGAGGCACTTAGCTAGACAAGTTTGGGCTTGGGTCACCGGCCGCCTTTCCCCTTTGTGTTTTCCTTCCTGAGTAGGTAACCAAACATTGATTTCAAGATGGATGTGTCTAGACTTGAAGATCACCTTTCGAGTTCGAGAGAATTGGAGGGCCTAGGTTCATTGTTGTAACTGGCAGCAAGGTAAGTTCTTCTATCAGAGAGGATATGATAATAAGCTGAAGGAGTTCTTTCAATCCTTGGCTTGACTTGCCAGGACACACTGACTTTGAGTTAGACAATGCAAAGCTGGGATGAATGTAAAATGTCCAGTCAGCAGTTGTGTAAACTGCTTTATGTTTAGATTAAGTTATCAATTTCCTAGCAGACTATAATAGTAGTTTGGACTAATACTTATGTTTGTTTTTGTCAGATGGGTTCAGTGAGTGTTCTGTGTTTACAGTTTCTTCTGTGCATAGGAAATAAAAGTTGTCCTCTACCAGACTTACATAATGCACTGAAAACATTTTTACTCTGTACCTCCACTCCCCATTTTGTGTAGAACACCTTTGAATTAAGCAATTTTTCACCTGGGTGCAATAATAGGATCAGAGATTGAAGGGTGGAAAGGACCCCAGAGGTCATCATTTCTCTCCACCTCCCAAATACAGAAAAGCTACATTTTGCAAATGAGGTCACAGAGGTCCAAATTATGACCAAGGTCACAAACCAAGTTAGTGATAGCCTGGACTAGACCCCAAATTTAATTTCCAGGCAAGTATTCTCCAGAATATCATTACTCACTCTGTTGCTCTCTCTAACCCTAGGCAAAGATACCCTTTTGAAAAGTTAAGTTTCTAGTTCTGTTAAAGTGATTTATCTTAGGTGATTACTTTTAATTACTTAATTAACAGGGCTATTAAAGTTGTTCATGTGGTGCTTTAATAACCTTTGTGAAATTCAGTTTTCAACCAGATATCAAATGTCCTCTATGAAATAAACACCATTCAAAAGTTACTAAGACATTTCTCTAAGTAAGGATTTCCATTCAGTAGCGGACAATTGAACCTTATTGGATCACATTTGGTCAAAAAGCAGTGTAGCCGAAAGACTTCATTCCATGCCTTAACTCCAGTGCTTCCAAGCTGTATGACTCTGAGCAAGTCACTGAACCTGAGCTTACTTTCATCATGGGAATAAATACTTGTACTAGAACTGTATTCCTTATAGGATTGTTAGGAAGACAGCATACCCTTTGAATATGAGTTAAGTCTAACCCAATTTTTCATTTTTTTTTTTACTGCCCTCTTCCCTTTACTTTTTTTTTAACCATACAAGTTATTTCATCAGTTTATGGAGCTACCTCCATTAATGCAAATCAGCACCTGTTACGAAATTTAAAATCTTACAAAGTTGCCTGGGGGCCCTGGGAGGTTAAATAACTTTCCCAGTGTCACACAATATATGTGAGAGAATGCCCTTTGGGTTTTTTTTCACATTAATTTCTATTTTTTTCAAGTAATAAGTTTTTGCCTGTAATTAATCTGTCCTTCCAATTCCCTCCCTCCTCAGCACTGAGCATTAAAAAAAAAAAAAACAACCCAAAACAAATTATTTAATACACATCTACATAGAATGGCAAAACAAATGACCACATTAGTCATATATGAAAATGTATGTCTCTTCTGCATTTTAAGGTCATCACCTCTGTCAGGAAGTTAGTGGCATGTTTCATCATCATTCTTCTTTCAGACTGGTGGTTCATCAGTGTTTGTAGTTCTAAAGTCCTTTGAAATTGTTTTTCTCTATAATTTTATTGATATATAAATTGTTTTCTTAGTTCTACTTACTTTCTTCTGCATCAGTTCATAAAAGTCTCATAAATTTCCTTTAAATTGTCCATTTCATCATTTTTTATGGCACAATACATTAGTATATTTGATTTGTTAAGCCATACCCCCATGGAACAGCCCCTTAGTCTCCATTTTTTGGCTACCATGAACAGAACTGCAATAAATATTTTTGATATATATTTTTAATCTTTTTTTTTTTTGCTTTTTGGAGGGCAATTGGGGTTGAGTAACTTGCCCAAGGTCACATAGCTAGGTTTTTGTTTGTGTGTGCATTAAGTGTCTGAGGCCAGATCCAAACTCAGGTTCTTCTGACTCCAGGGCTGATGCTCTACTCACTGCACCACCTAGCCGCCCCTCTTTTTTTTTTTTAATTATCTTTGGAGTATAGACCTAATAGTAGTACGCCTGGCTCAAAGTTTAGTAATTTTGTACCAAATTGTTTTCCAGAATGATTGGACCAATCCATACCTATAACAACAATGTGCTAATGCACCTGTTTTCTCAGGGTACCTCCAAAATTTGTCATTTTCCTCCAGTCATCTTTGCCAAACTGACTGATGTAGGTCCTCAAAGTGGTTTATTTGAATTTTTAAATTATTTATGATTTATAATATTTTTTCATATGATTCTCGATAGCTTCAATTTCTTCCTCTGAAAACTGCCTGTTCATATCTTCTGACCATTTATCTATTAAAGAATCACATTCATTTCTAAATACATCTCTTCCTCTGCTCTTCCAACTCAGCAAGCCAACCTTTTATTTAAAAAACAAACAAACTAAGAGAAATAAAAAACAGTTGAGGAAACTCCACCAACACAGTGACTGTAAGTATGCGATATTACATACTACCTCTGCAACAAAGGGAAGAAACCAGGGGCAACCTTGGTTATCAGACAGTGATTTACCCAGGTGTAGTGGCAACCACACTGGCATACCCAGGATGGCTGCTAGCACAAGTTCTTCGATATGCTTTACTAGGAAAGATAGATGTTCAAGGGTTCAACAATCTTTTTAATTACATTCACTAGTTTAGGAGAAAAGTCAGCTTCCTGAATGTCAGAATAAAACAAGCAGAGAAATAAAGACCAACAGACAGGGCTTCTCACTGTCTGAGAAATTAGCACAGATCAATAGACATATCCAACTGTCTGACCAAGGCAATACATACATAGTTACCAGAAAGAGAAGCACCAACATCTGGGTTTTTCAAAGCTGGGGGTGGGGGTGTTTGCTCCTTAACAGCTACCCAGAGTCTCATCTGGTCAAATCACAAGAACACTCTTCTAATCACTTCCTGAAAAACAAGGCTTCCCTAATCAAGCTTCCTTTAATGGGCTCCATGTCAGGCCTATTAAAGGGTGGGGAAGATTTTAGATCCCATTAACATTACACCAGGAAAATGGCAAATTGCTCTAGTATCTTTACCAAATCAGAGCTTGCTCCACAACAACAATGCAAACCTTTATAATATAACCATTTTTTCATAGAGTGTAGGGAACTTTTGTAAGAAAGGGAAAATTTCCCCAAGTGAAGTTAATAGTTTGATAGTGATTTACTCATGGGCAAGTGGCACCGTGGATAGAGTGCCAATCTTGGAGTCATGAGGACTTGAGTTAAAATCTAGCTTCAAACTAGTTGTGTGACCCTGGACAAGTCACTTAATCTACTTTGCCTCAGTTTGCTCATTTGTAAAATGAGCTGGAGAAAGACATGACAAACCACTCCAGTATTTTTGCCAAGAAAACCCTAAATGGGGTAACAGAAGATTCAGACATAACTGAAATGACTCAACAACAGTAATTTACTCAGTAGACGTAAATGTTCAATATAGAAGACCCATTTCAGGAAACCTGAAATGAGCCTTTTGCCAAAAGGTAGACTTAGAAACACAGCTATCATAACAGCAGTTCGATTTTATTAATATAGTGCTTTTTCATTTTTACAAAGAGTTTTTCTTACAAGAATCTCATGCACTGCAAGTATTGTTTTCTTGCTTTTAGAGCTGGGAAAACTGAGGCTCTGAAATGTATGACCTTGGGCAAGTCATATACAAGTTTGTAATTGTCAGAACTTACATCTTCCTACTCCAAAAACAGGGCTACCTCATTTAAGTTCTGTAGTCAATGTGGGAAATGAGAGACCCTCCAGCATTTCAATTAGGTTATTCAGTTTTGAAGTATCATCACATAAATTCACAATGATTTTTATTTTTTTAAATACCAACTAGCATGAGAATGAATTTTCTGATAATGAAAAGGCATATTCCCTCAAAAAAGAGCACTTCCTCATTTGTTAGCCAGCTATAATAAGATGAAATGTCTCCTACTTAATTTCTTATTTAAATTCTTGTCTTATAATTTTATAAACCTGTTCCCTCTTCAATACAATTCCAATCTATCTCTACATCTCAGAGCATTTGGCACTGAGAAGTTTCATTCTAATTTTTTTTAACATTAGAAACATTATATTTATTGAGTTCTTAAGTCTTCTTAGTGTACTAAGAAACTTACAGATTATAAATAGGGTAGCTCTTGAAAGCAGTTTTGACCCTAATTAGCAAATCCTTTCCCCTCCAGAATAGGACTTAATTGCTTTCAGCAATTTGTATTTACAGGTAATTAAACTTGTTCATCCAAACTGATAGCACAAATACTCGGAATCTTTCTTGGGAAAGACAAATAAGATTTGGATCTAGAAAGAGAGGTTAAAAAAAGAGAGATAGAAATCAAGAAATAATAGCCTAAAGAACATAAGAATATGTCTAATAAATGCAATGATTCTGCTTTTATTATCAAGGAAAGATCATATCTCTCTACATGAAGCAAACTGTTTGGCTCTCAATTTGATATTAGCAAGAGGTGAAAAACCTGTTTGTAAAATGTTATGCTACTCTGAGAAAATGATATGAGCTCCTAGAAACACATACACCTTGTGTTCATATCCACCCCTCTCTTCTATCAAGTGCATCCTCCTAATTCTTGGTTGCTGGGTGTTTAAGACCAAGAAAAAAAAAAAGGACAATTCCTTTCAGCAATATTTCACAGCTCATGTTCTCTTGAACAGAGATATACATAGCATTTTCCACATTGAAGGCAAACTTCAGAAAATATGTTAGGGACAAGTTGAACAAAACACCTCAGATTCAGGGATGGTATTAAATAAAAAAGTCTGGCGTATTTGTCCATTTTTTTTTGGAGGGGGAAGGTAGGGCAATGGTTAAGTGACTTGCCCAATGTCACACGGCTAGTTTTTCGCTAGTTTTTTGCGTTGTGTGTCTGAGGTTGGTTTGAACTTGGGTCCTCCTGACTCCAGGGCCAGTGCTCTATTCACTGTGCCACCTAGCTGCTCCTAAAAATCTCAGAGTATAGCAAGGCCACTTTTCTATGATAGGGTATGGATGAGGGAAAGGAAAGAGATCATCTGGGATGGGGCAGCTGAGAAGAGTAGCAAACTATTGGATACTTCCTATTTTAATCAATTACTCTTGCCAGCTTAGTGCTCAGCTGTTTCTATAATGCTGAAAGTGTGTAAATACTCCTTTAAATTTCAATGACCCCAAAGCAAAGTCCCCATTGTCCCACCCTTGTTATAGCTCTTTCCTCAAGACCCAGTATAAACTTCCCTAAAAACTCTATTATTTGGTGCTTGTGGCTTCACAAGTATCCTAAATGGTCATACACTCATTGTGATTCCATGTATTCAAAAGGCCAGAGTTTGTAAGTCACAATGTCAAGGATACAATAGCACCCTCCTGTAACTCAGAAATCTTAATAAAGAGACACTTAAATGCAATTTGCTTGTAAATCATGGCATCATCATATGGATGTCATGGTCCTCTTTGAGAAGGAAAAATAAACAACAACAATGGGACATCAAAAAATGCTTCAGAACTCATAATGATACTATTTGGTTATTCCCTTTTGCCACAAAGTTTAGTGTACATAAAAAAAAAATTCTCTCTTGGTAAAGGCCTGTAACCCTACTCACCCAATCTGTTACTTTATCAGTGGCATATTCATCTTCCATATATTTCTGTTTGTTTGATAGCACTGAAGGCTCAGATCTGTAGTCAGGAAGACCTGAGTTCAAATTCAGCTTCAGACACTTACTAGCTGTGACCCTGGGCAAGTCACTTAACTTCTGTTTGCCTTTACCCACTGGAGAAGGAAATGGCAAACCACTCCAGTATCTTCACTAAGAAAATCCCATGGAAGGGGCAGCTAGGTGGCGCAGTGAGTAAGAGCGCTGGCCTTGGAGTTGGGATGACCCGGGATCAAAACCAGCCTCAGAAAATGAGCACCCACACATAAATAATGACTAGCCATGTAACCTTGAGCAAGTTACTTAACCCCAATTGCTTTAAAAAGAAAGAAAGAAAGAAAATCCCATGGATAGTATGGGGTCACAAAGAGTTGAATACAACTGAATGACTAAACAAAAGAAATCACTGATATAGACCCTGCTCTTTCCCTGCCTTCTCTTTTAGTAACACAGCTTAATTATAGGGGGAGGGAGAAGGAGGAAGACAGCATAGCATGCTTCTTGTATCCTGTAAGGAACTTCAGAATCTCACTTTATTAGTTTTCAACTATTCCTACCCCTGGCACAGAGGATAGAGAGTTGGACCTGGAGGCAGAAGGACCTGAGTTCAAATTTGAGCTCAGACACTTACTAGCTGTGTGACCTTGGGCAAATCAATTAACCTCTCTTTGCCTCAGTTTCCTCATCTGTAAAATAGGGGTGATAATAATTGCATCTACATCCCAGGGTTATTATAAGGATCAAATGAGATAATATTTGTAGAGTGTTTAGCACAGTGCCTGGCATATTGTAGTTACTATATAAATGCTTATTCCCAGGGCAGCTAGGTGGTACAGTGAATACAGCACCGGCCCTAGAGTCAAGGGGACCTGAATTCAAATCCAGCCTCAGACACTTAACACTTACTAGCCCTGTGACCTTGGGCAAGTCACAACCCCAATTGCATTGCCTTTCCCCCTCTAAAATATATACATACATACATATATATATATATATATATATATATATATATATATATAATGTGTGTGTATGTACAAATATATAAATGCTTATTCCCTTCCCAAAGTTTCTAGCAGAGTTGTTAAAAGGAAGCAAAGGGGCGGCTAGGTGGCGCAGTGAGTAAGAGCACCGGCCTCGGAGTTGGGATGACCCGAGATCAAATCCGGCCTCAGAAAATGAGCACCCACACATAACATAATGACTAGCCGTGTAACCTTGAGCAAGTTACTTAACCCCAATTGCTTTAAAAAAAAAATAAATAAATAAAATAAAATAGGCAAAAAAAAAAAGGAAGTAAAAAAAAAATGGACTTTTTTCTTCTCTGTTGATCCATTGCTAATGCTCACTAAGAGGTCTTAAAAGGTAGAGAGAAGAGTAGATACAAGAAGGAAAAGCTGCTGGAATCACCCAATTGAGGGCTGGCATTAAGAGGAGCTGGTCCTGCATAAAACCAGGAATATAGTGGTGCTCAATGACTAATGGCCCTTCAGATAATTCCCTGGAAAGCTTGGTGATACTTCTAATCAAAATTGAGAAGAAATGACTATATCCCAAACAGCAGCCACAAGCTCAGGGCCAGAATTGGATCTAGGAGTTTTAAATCAATGCTATTGTTTGCAATGTTGTCAGAAGAATGCATAATTAGTTTTGTGTGTGTGTGTGTGTATTTTTTGAATGATATAAATTAAAAAGAAATTAAAGGGTTAAAGAAAGTAGATTTCCAAGGGAGGATGCTGAGTAAATTTTTTTTTTTAAAGCAATTGGGGTTAAGTAACTTGCTCAAGGTTACACGGCTAGTCATTATTTATGTGTGGGTGCTCATTTTCTGAGGCCGGATTTGATCTCGGGTCATCCCAACTCCGAGGCCGGCGCTCTTACTCACTGCACCACCTAGCCGCCCCTGAGTAAATTTTTTTTAAAGGGAGCAGTCAAGCAAATAAGTTTGGGAACCTCTGCTCTAGACCCTCACTGTCCCATAGCCTACTCCTTTTCAGGATAAAAAGCACTACTTTTGTGAAATAGAGTAACAAAATGGCCCAGAAGAAATGGGCCTGGTTAACATTTTTTAATGATTAGATTGGCTATTTAATAAATGTTTTTTAGTTACTAGCAGTCCCAGTTTAGGGAGTTCGCTTCTTAAATGGCAAATGCACTTAAATTGAGCAAAATAAAGATCTCATTCAAATGGCTGAATGAAAAAAGCTCTTGGTGGAAAAAAAATGAAAATGACACACTGCTATGAAAAGGGTCCAAATGCCACTTAGAAGACAATGCCCATTAAAATATGCCCAGTATGACAATGTAAGTTCTTTATGTGAATGACCCACATAACAAGCCTTATTAAAAACAGTCTCCTGCCAGGTCCTATACTGCAACATTGACCATGACCACATTCTTCTCCTTGGTATTCAAAATGTCAAGTTCCCTGGCAAACTTTATAAAGACATTTCACAAAGTGGGAAGAGAAGTTTGGAGGGAGCACTCCTGAAAACAACATAGAATTGATAATTTATTTCCTTATCCTCTTCAATACTTCTTACTCTTGAGTTAAAAACCTTTTATAACATATGTGCCTTAGCATGTCTTAGGTTAGGCATGTACACAAACCCTTGCTCATTTAATTGTGGCTTCTCATTGCCTTAAATATAATAGTCTTTCACCAATAAAAACACAGGAAACTAAATAAATCTAATTCAATTATGTCTACTGCATGTAAAGCTCTTTACAACCTGGCCCTATCCTATCTTCCTAGTCTTATTGAACATTACTCCCATTTCCACACTCTGAAATCCAGTCAAAGCTACCTTCTCTCTCTGCTCCTCCGTTTTTCCTCTCCATTTCTTTTTATTGGCCAACCTCCATGCCTGAAATACACTCCTTCCTCACCTCTGCCTCCTCAAATCACCCCTTTCCTTCAATATGCAGCTCAATTACCCCCTTTACATATAAATCTTCCAAATACCAGTATTGTCCTTGCTAAACTCTTATATTTAAATGCTTTATATTTATTTGCATTTATTCTTCTTATGTCTATTCTGCCTATACTTAGTGTATTTGTGTTCTTATTGTATTTATGTTCTTTAACATCTAGCCCAGTGCCTGGCATACAGAAGTTGTTTAATAAATGTTTGCTGATTTACTGAGAGACAAAAGAAAGTCCTATCCTCAAGGGTCTTACATTTTATATATAAACTAACCATAAGTCAACATATAGTTCATTTTGTTACTCTATTATACAAAAGTAATGCTTTTTATCTTGAAAGGAGTAGGCTATGGGACAGTGAGGGTCTGGGGCAGAGGTTTCCAGACTTATTTGGCCTACTGTACCCTTTAAAGAAAAAAAAAATCACTGTGCCCCACCCTGGAGATCTACTTTCTTTAACCCTTTAACTTAAAAAAATTGTGTCATTTAAAGAAATACAAAATATTTGTTAAAAAAAATCAGGCATCTCAAATTTGATTATTTTTTGTAAACTCATGGGGGTTTTTTCTGCATTGAAATTTTGATAATGCCATATTGCATCATGTGACCATATTGTAAACAAATCATTACATGCACATATTCCTGCTGATGCATGCTGGACTTCCTGACAATTCAAAACATGCTTGACTACCAACACTCTCTTGTTAAGACCCGTAGGCAGATGACCACTGATCAATTATAATTTGCATTTTGTGTGTTTATTTGGACAATAATGTAATCACTATGACTTTAAGTGTTATACAATAGATGGACCATGTATATATGAATGGTTTTTCAAAATTTTCTTCTCTTCTCATGCTTCTACCACTCCCTTATTTTTATTCAATATCCCACTACTGCCCCCCCACCCAACCCTGTTTGTTCTCACCCCCCCCCCCAGGGGGTGGTATCACCCACTTTGGGAACCTATGGTAGGGTCTTCCACAAGAGTCAAGTTCAGAGAAGTTTTCTCATCTGTAAAATGAGATGGCTGAACTTGATAGCCTCTATAGTACCTTCCAGGCCCAAATCCATGCTCCTATGAATTTAGAATTACATTCATATCTGTCTACTTCAAAGTGTCATACTGAGTAAGGGAAATCACAATCATTTGTCAGAAAAGTTGTACTTCTTTTAGATGGTTAAATTCCTCTTTCATTATTGGAAATTGTTTAAAAAATCTCCTTTTCAATACTGTAGGGCTGAAGACATCATCCAAAGTTTGGGAGGTCTTTCTTTGTAATATCCTTGTACATTATTTATGAGAATTGTCTTTCCTCAACCTTCACTCCTCAAAAAAGAGGTTCATTTTGGTTTTTTTTTTTTGCCTTTTGGAGGGCAATTGGGGTTAAGTAACTTGCCCAAGGTCACATGGCTAGGTTTTTGTTTGTGTGTGCGTTAAGTGTCTGAGGCTGGATCTGAATCAGGTCCTTCTGACTCCAGGGCCGACGCTCTACTCACTGTACCACCTAGCCGCCCTTAGAGGTTCATTTTTTAAAGTAGCTAAACACATTGAGAAAAAGTGTCCTTTCATGAGAAAATTCATCTCTTAATGCTTTCTGTTCTGAGTCTCAAAAGGGAATGGGGTGGGAAATCCTATTTCCTAAGAACAAAATTCTAGCTTTCATGGCACTATATGAAGAAGCCCAGAAACTAAGAAAAGACTGCAGCTACATTTGTAAGTCTAAATCAGTCACACATGACCATTTTACAAAGTTGCTAAGATTCTAGATATCTTATTTAAAATTAAAAAATAAAAAACCAACTTTTAGAAGTAAGCAAAGATACACTATATAATTACTGGATAAATTATCAAAATTCTGTTATTCCTTTCACTTCTCTCTACTCAAGTTACACTCCCTACAAATTTAGGAGCAGGCCTGCCTCCCACAACTAAGGTTTTCTTTGCCTCTAATTTGATATCTCCAGTGTTAAGACCACCTGCTTTTCAAAGCTAAGACAATGACACAATGGCTTTTAATTGTGTTTCAAGTGAACTGAGTTTATGAAAAGCCCTTTTCTCCTTCTCCACCCACCCTATCAACTTTCTATTTGATTATGCAATAAATGGGAAATTGTTGGACTTTCTTCCCCCTACCTCCCTCAGACACTGAAAATTATAAGGGTAGAAAGGACACAGTTATATTCAGTATAACATCTAACTTGAATCACTGTAGGTGGGCTGAGTACAGGTCTCTTCTACCATTAGTCAAAAACATTTATCAACAGATTGTCAGATTTCTAACATTTATTGATATTTTTTATTCTCACTTTACCCTAATTTCCAAATACATTCATTTTTCCTCAACCACCCAGAAAGCCATCCCTTATAGCATGTCAGATTTATTTATCTATTCATTCATTCATATATTTTACTATGTCATTAATATAATTCTGATTTGGAGGTTACAAAATACAGTACAGAGCTGTGGCTCTCCATTCCTACTTGTTTTTCATTCAATACAATCCCACTGTAACTTAGCATAAGATATCAAGAACAATATGTCTACCTTTGGATATAAAGCAACTCACTGAAAGGTATTGTGTCACTGAGGGACTGGTCAAAATAGAGAATGTTTAAGTGTAAATACTGTCCAAAGAAACACTGAATTAGAGATGGGATAGGACAGGGCAACTAGGTGGTGCAGTAAGTGCTGGACTCATCTTCCTGAGTTCAAATCTAGCCTCAGATACTTACTAGCTGTGTGACTCTGGGCAAGTCACTTACCCCTGTTTGCCTCAGTTTCCTCATTTGTAAAATATGCTGGAGAAGGAAATGGCAAACCCCTTCAGTATCTTTACCAAGAAAAGCCCAAATGGGGTCATGAAGAGATGGACAGGACTGAAAATGACCAAACAAAGGCTAGGAGGAAAAGGAAGGAAGGAAAGACCCTGAAAAGTGAGAGGTTTTTTTCTGATAAAGGTTAGTTTATTTTCCAATTTACAAATAGTCATGTAAGCTTAAAGACTGGTCACCAACATAACTAGCTATATCAAAATTACATTGATTTTCACTTTTTAGGAATGTTAAGTTAAACTTTCATAAGAATGAAATTTCTAATTCTCATTTATTTCAGCAGATGTAGTGTGTGTGTGTGTGTGTGTGTGTGTGTGTATGCGTGCGCGCAATATTATTGTTCATCTAAGGACACAGTCTCATCTTGTATCATTCTTACATTGGCTACATGCTCTCTAAACTGCTTACTAACCTCCACCAGCCTCACATACACCTTTTATGTATCTACTCAGACTATTTTGAATGTCAGTTCTCTCCTAATAGATTCTACATGGGCAAGGAGCGTGTGTGCGTGTGTGTGTGTGTGTGTGTGTGTGTGTGTGTGTGTGTGTGTGTGTGTATGGTGTATTTCCCCTACTACTTAATACAAGGTTCTACAAATAGTAGCCACTTAAAAACTATTTACTGAGTGAATGACTGGTGAGTATGGTAGGCAATTTGGAGCGATTAGTGCTATGTAGGACTGAACTCTTCTGATGTTTTGACAGCCCTTTGAATGTCACTCATGTGGGTTCTGCCTCCTACAGTGCAGATCACAAACAACCATCCACCCCTTCTTATTCTATGCAATTCTTATTCATGTTTTCCCTAATTTTCTCTGCTGGAGTTCTACCCAGCATTCTGAGCCTTCTTCTAGGTCAAAAATTCTTAATCTGGGGCTTATGAACTTAAAAAAAAATTTTATACCTGTATTTTAACATTATTAGTTTCCTTTAAAATATTATATATTTTATTCATTTAAAACCTTTATTCTGAGAAGACTATTGGTCAATAGTCAATAAACTAAAGCTATTGGCCAATAGTCCATAAATATTATTTAAGCATGTACTATGTGGCAGGGATTGTACTAAGTCCTGGAGATACAAATGGAAATAAAAACAATCCTTGCACTCAAAGAGCTTACAGTCTAATGGGGGAGACAAAAACAACAAAAGGAAAGGGATAAGGAAGACATTTCATACTAGACTATGATGTAGAAGTCCTAAAAAGTCCAAAAGCAATGTAGCTGGTGGGAAATGGGGAAAAGATTCTGTAAATGGAGGGTGAATTATAGTTTGGAGAGGATTTTGATTCATAAAATCTAGAGTAATATACACACATGTGCACAAGCACATGTGCCTGTGTGTGTTTGTGTGTGTGCGCGCGTGTACATGTATGCAGGAAGACTCAAGTTCAAATCTGGCCTCAGACATTTAGTAGCTATGAACCCCTGGTAAGTCAATCTCCTGGGAACAAGATGCTCCTCTCAGAATAGGTTTAGAGGGTTTAGAGCTGTAGAATGGCTAAAGCCAATAGGATGTCCACTCAATCTAACATCAGTGTAATGAGCCCTGGCAGCAGAGGGCCACCAGGCTGCCAAAGGAGGGGAGAACAAGCTCAGGTCCGAAAACAGATCAGTTAAGAGCTTCCCTGAGAATCATGAGGTGGGTCTGCTGGTGAGTAGCCATTACACTTTCAGGCCGAGTCAGATGGTAAGAACCAATCTCAGAAAAAAAAAAAAAGTCATTAAAGGTAAGTTTCTAGGATGTCACAGAGAAAAGAATGTTGGCTCTGGGGTCAAAGGACCTGGAATCAAGTCCTAAGTCTGATGCTTACTATCTGTTTAACATCAGGCAAGGTATCTTACCTCCCTAGTCCTTAGGATCACAACGAGGGGGTTAGACTGGGGACCCCCAACTCTATGTTTTTATTCCTATGATCCTATAACTTGGGATTCTGCAAGGCAATGGCACAAATGAAGTAAAACCTATCATTCAACATGTAGTGAAAGGTTTTATTTGGGAATACTTTAATGAATTTTCGGTGCCCCTAGATAAAGCAGGCACACATGTGAAATGCACTCCATCCAAGAGACAGCAAATAACGAATTGCAAGGCCTGGTTGCCTTCAGTGAAATAACCTCATCTACTGTCATTCTCAGGCAGAATTTTGGCAGAGTAGAGCTCATCCAACATGCCAAATGATCATTCAGTCTTCTAATGGACTTGCAAAACTAGTGTAGAAGATAAAAATAAGTCACTGCTTTAAAATGTCTAATACTTTCTAAAAAACCAAAGCCTACATCGGTGAGGTGTGCAAATAAGATGAAAGGAAACAAGGAGGGATATTTCAGTAGGGGTAAAAAAGAACCTGATTTAAATGAGTTTGGCTTGTCATTTAAATTGGCTTGGTAGAGTTCAGTAAAGAGAAATGATCAGCAAACCAAGGAAGAAAAGAAAAAACTTATGAAGATTAAATAAGGCTCTTTGAGGAATAATTACTGTAAAACAGTAAAATAATTTACTGTAAAACAGTAAAATAATTTACTGTAAAATAGTAAAAAGAAAAGTCTATCTTTTGAATACAATCTATAAGATCATCCCACTGGTGAAGAGAAGGTAGGTAGACTCAGTAGAGGCTATAAGATCAGTAATTTTTTCAGTTTGGGATGTGGCTTTTTTTTTTCTTTTTGGAGGGGGGAGGGCAGGGCAATTGGGGTTAAGTAACTTGCCCAAGGTCACATGGCTAGTGTTAAATGTCTAAGGCTGGATTTCAACTCAGGTCTGCCTGACTCCAGGGTTGGTGCTCTATTCACTGCACCACCTAGCCATCTCTTGGGATATGACTTTTAAAAAATTTTTATTTGGGGGCGGCTAGGTGGCGCAGTGAATAGAGCGCCAGCCCTGTAATCAGAAGGACCTGAGTTCGGAGCTGGCCTCCGACACTTAATCCACACAAACAAAAACCTATCCGTGTAACCTTGGGCAAGTTACTTAACCCCGATTGCCCTAAAGGGGCAGCTAGGTGGCGCAGTGAGTAAGAGCACCGGCCTCGGAGTTGGGATGACCCGAGATCAGATCCGGCCTCAGAAAATGAGCACCCACGCATAAATCAAATGACTAGCCCTGTAACCTTGAGCAAGTTACTTAACCCCAATTGCTTTAAAAAAAAAAAATTTTATTTGGCATCTGGACTTCTGATTTCATCATTCCTTGCAATGAGGAAACTCCCTTCTACTAGTGAAGATGGGAGTGGGAAGTGTTCTGCAACTTACCAAACTTACAAAACTGACTCAGACAGTGAAAAGTATAAAGGAAATTGCCCAGGGTCCCAGATCCTGTGTCAGAGCTGAGACTTGAACTCAGGTCTTCTGGACCTTGGGGCTTGCCCTCAGGTATGTAGCTGGCAAAACAGAAATATTAGGGGCGGTTAGGTGGTTCAGTGAATAGAGCACTGGCCCTGGAATCAGGAAGACCTTAGTTCAAATCCCGCCTCAGACACTTAACACCTTGGGCAAGTCACTTAACCCTAATTGCCCTCCAAAAAGCAAACAAAAACAAACAAACAAAACCCCAGAAGTATTAGAGGAGACCTTGAGGATATAAACAGCACAAAATGGGCTAGAAAATGAAATCAATGAGAGCAGATTTTAAAAGGAGCTAGGTAATGATCTTTTATTTTAAAAGTTTAACTTGCATTATTTTTATAATTTTATTGTATGAAATAAGCATTTCCATAACAGAGTATAATAAAAAGATGATTGCACATGAAAATTGCAAATCTATTATTTACAACTTGCTATTCCCTTTAAATATATAATAAAATTATCATGTAAATTTCTTTTTCCTTTTTTCCTCTCCATTCTCCCCCCCTTCCCCCATTATGGTTACTATTAGACACAAATGTGTATGTGTGTGTAATCATTCAATACATATCTTCTATTTATCGGTTCCTTCTCTGGATGCTATAGTGTCTTCCTTCATGTCCTCTGTAGTTAAATTGGGTATTTATAATAGTATTGATCTTAAAAAGAAAGAACTCACACTATGTGTATAGATAAAGACAGAAAGATATAGATATATCTATATCTATCTTATATGTGTGTGTGTGTGTATATATATATACACACACACATATATATATATACATATATGTGTATGTGTGTGTGTGTATACACACATATCTGTAGGGGGAGAGGGAGAAACTAGGAAAATAGGGGGGGAGAAGCTGTTTTTTATGTTAAGAGGAAAAAGTAAAAAGGGCTCTCCATCACACCATTATACAGAAACAAGCTCAATCATCAGAGAATGTTGCATCTGGAATCAGGAAGAACTGTGTTCAAATGACACCTCAGATACTAACTATTGATTCTCCTCATAGATTAACCTCTCTGTGGTTTAGTTCCTTCACCTTTAAAACAAGAGGGTTGGACTAGATGGCCATTAAGGCACCTTCCAGGTCTAAACCTCCTAATGTAGGAGTCCCAATGTACCCAGGTGAGAATGCTATTCTTCTTTTAGGCAAACAGTTCTGTGGATATATCTTATTTCTTGTGGATCCTAATGATTTTTCCTGGGAAATGATTATAGAGGAGTTCAGAGGGGATAAAGGATATTTGTAAAGACGAAGACAGGTGAAGCAAAAGCTAGCATTCTTCCAGTTACTAAAGAATGCATCACAAATGCTTTACCTTTACATTTCTCTTTTTAACTCTTTCCCCTCGTGTCATTCTTATATACCTGCTCCACTGCTGTACTGCATCCCCTCACTGGAGTGAATGTTTAAAAAAATATTCAAACTGTTTTAAAGTAGGTCAGGCAACACATTATTCTGTGGCCAGAACAGAGTTTGAATGAGTGCTGAGGTTTTATTTTAACTCAAATTTATTTGTAGTAGAGGGAATGATCTGTTGATTATGTGTCCTGGCAGTTATTCAGATAAAACAAATTATGATTATTATTAAACTGAAAACACTATTAGCTAGCACATCTGGGTGGAAGATGGTAATGAGACTCTAGATCAAGAAACAAGACAAGAATATCTGAGTTATTTTAGCACCACTCAGAGTCATAAACTGGGATCTGCAATGGGGGGCAGACTAAGTACAGACTAAGATGAGTAAAGTAGGAAAACCTGGGGCATCAGAACAAGGTAGTTACTGGGGAGAAGTGCCCTGTAAAGAGCACCTCCAGCCCACCATCTGCTAAGCTTCCTAGTTTAATTATCCTTATTATTACTAGGCACTAAGTATTGTTTCTATGCTGCCAAAGAATTGCAAGGGCTATTACCATCCTCTAAATTTGTCATCCTTGGAGTAAGTTCCAGTCACTCTCCCCTAGTTATGGCTCTGGAACCACTTGAGATAAAACTCTGTTAGTATAATTGCTCTGTCACAAATTCATTAACTGCTTCTTTTCACCCAAAGTTGACAACAAAATAAGTATACTTGAAATAATTTTTCAGTTAATTCATTTTGTCTCCCAGTATGAAGAACTTTACTAGGTGGAGAGGTTTTTTTGGTGTTTTTTTAAAACTACTTAAAAGTAAAGAATGCCTTGAGAACTATAAGTGTTTTTTTATAAGAGCTTGTAAAATTGTTGGCAGTTCCACAGGTATTTTTCTTCAAACACAAATGACATCATTGCTGAAATTTCAAGAAGATTGGCCTCATTTACTCTACTTTTGGTACGACATATTGTTTCTGTTGAACATCAATTGGCTTTTCTATTTCTACTGGAAGATATATGTCATAACTATTTTTAGCATGCAAAGTCTGGTTCTATCACTTTTGGAATTCAACTAGCAGACAATCACCCTTTAGAATTTGTCTAAAACTAAGTGCATACAATTTTCTAGTAGATGGAGTACTCAACCATTAGCAAGTAATCCACTCTGAATTATACTTGACTAAGAGTCTAAAACACAGCAGAATTTAGGTAATGTTACATGTCAGTAAAGGCAATATGGTTGTACAGGATGAAAACTAAGACCAAGACTTCTTAGTTATGTGTTTTATCAATCAATCTGTAAACATTTATTAAGCATTTATTATGTGCCAGGCATTATACTAAGCTCTGGGGATACAAAAAGGGGCAAAAGAGTTCCTTTGCCTTCAAAGAGTTTACAATCTAATGGAGAAAGACAATATGCAAACAAATATAAATCAAGCTATATGCAGGATAAATAGGAGATAATTAACAAAGAGAAGGTGCTGAAATTAAGAGGGGTTAGGGAAAGTTTCCTGTAGAAGGTGCTAAGGAAACCATGAAGTCAGTACCAGCTCAGTACCAACCTGTCATTGTTAGTTAAAATTCAATTTGTCACCCAAATTAACTATCAAGGACATATGAAGAAAGACTCTATCTGCATCCAGAAAAAGAACTGATAAATAGAACTATGTATAGAATAATTTTACATATATGTATATATATATATTCATACATATGTGTATATATATATGTATGTGTGTATATTTTATATACATACACATTTGTGTCTAATGGTAGCTATCTCTAGGGTGGGGAGGGAGGGAAGAAATAAAGAAAAATATTTACATGATAATTTTGTTGTATATTTGAAAGGAATAGCAAGTTGTGAATAGTAAATTGGCTACTTAAATTTATAATCATATTTTTTACTTTACTATGTTATAGAAATGCTTGTTTTACTTTATAAATTAAAAACAAAATAAAAAAGAACTACAAAAATGAATGGTAAAATCGTTTTTACGTGTAATTGGGGAAAAATAAAATACAAAATCAAATAAAAAAAATCAACTTGTCAAACTCAAAAAAGTGATACATTTTCTGGATTAGAGATTTAACAAGTGCGTAATCTTACCTAAATTTACCCACTGTTCAACTATTCACACAAATCTGTTCCTTTATTTCAAAAATTGAACAGTAAGAGCATACCCAAGAAGTGGTCCAAACTGTTTTTCTTGCCCCTTGTGACTTCTGGGTCAACAAAGAACTAAAGATAGCATGGCCCAGGCAGTAGAGATGATAACAACCCAGCAGGCAGGAGACATCAGGTCTACTTTTCTGAATGTTGACAAAGTACAGCCTGGACCTTTTTGTCTCCTTGTACTGTTTGGCATTTTGAGATCCTTTGATGAAAAATTTTATGAATGCAAAATATTTTTGTAAGCACAGGCTTGTATTATTTGGAAGTATCACCGTCTATGATTATAACAGGTAATCAAAACGCAACAATATTAGGGTTATGCTAAACATAAGTTTGGTGTGGTCCTTGGATGCCTTATAAGTAAGACATGGCTGATACTAACATTCATACAGACCAAATGAGTAGACAACAGGGATTCTTACCTTTTTTGGGGGGAGGCAATCCAAGTCATTCTCTAGGATATAATTAGCTTTGTTTTTTGTTTGCAATTTTTTTCATCTTTAAAAAATTCCCTTACCTTCACAATGCTTTTTAAATCTTGTACATAGGTCCTCTCAGTCTCCAGAATTTCTTGGACTACTCTATCCACATAGAGAAGTTTAGGACTTGTAGTAGATTCTGCAACCAGGGAGAGGGTGCCATTTTTGCTTGCTCCTTTTGCTTCAGTGGCCCTCAGCACTCCCTGCCACTTTTCATTGTTTTCTTCCATGTTCTGTTTCTCCTCTGGGGGATTCCTTCGAACTTCACCGCTGGAGAATCTCCTCGTTGGAATCAGCTCAAGCTTTATGGCCCCTGTTTCCTTGTCCTGGTTATTGCACAAGCTCAGATGGCCATTGGAAGCTAAGGTCAACCTGCTGCCGAAGGAACAGTGGCTATCCCTGGAAGAGGCAGAGGAGGATGTGGAGCTAAAACTCACAGGTCGGTCACTGTCTGACAGTTCCATGGTCTTTGGTCTAAGATAGGAGAAATGCCTTTTCTCTTGGTGAAAATCTGCCTTGGAAATGGCAACCTTTCTCACAGCTGGAGAAGCCTGAAGAGGCAACTGGTACTCATCTAAATGTAAACAAACAAAAAAACAAATAATAAAACTGTTAAGAATAAAGTTTGTGCTAATCAGAGTCTTTGGAGATGATTTTGGAAACTAATTATACTCAAATTCCTTGTGTCAGGGGGAGAAGACAACTGCAAACTGCATTAACTGAAGGAAGTACGCATTTTATCTGAGCTGGAAGGCTTATGGCTTCCACTGTAAATACAGCTCCCCAATCTTGGACCCAGCACCCACTCTGGCTTCTTCTTAATCTAGAATTCAGACTTGACATTCCCGGTACATGACATTCCATCTCCTGGTACTGTCTTGTTTATTCCCCATTCTTGGAATGCTCTCTTTCCTGACTTCTTGGAATCCCCATCTCCTACATAAGGCTTTTCCTGATAACCCCAATTATTAGTGCCTTTCCTGAGATTACTTTGCACGTATTTTATATTGATTTATTTGTGAACCATGCCCTGTCCCAACCCTTCTATTGAACGTAAGTTCCTTGAGGGCAGGCACCATTTCATTTGTAATTATCTTACCTCCTATACCTAGCATACAGTAGGTACTTTAAAAGTGGTTGGTGAGTTGCATGCTAAACAATTATATAGCCAATTATCTTGATTTTATTGGAAAAGGAAAATGATAATACCACTATCTCTGTAACCTCATGAGATCTAACGAGGACTTTCCAATCATGCTTAGGTTTAGTTACGGTTAGTGAAAGAAATCTCTGATATTTTTATCCTTTTTTTTTTTTTTTAAAGAAGACTGGGTCTCTTTCTATCTCCAAATCTATGATTCTACAAGTTTTAAACTGTTTTATACTTTTCAGTTAAAGCAAATTCAATTGATCAGAAGTACAGTAATTCATTCATTCTTTTACTTAATGCGACAAAAATTTAGCATCTATCATGATAGGTAGTATGCTAAGAAAGGGTTACACAAAGATATGACAAAGTCCCTGTGCTTCACTTTTTATGAAACTTTCTCCAATTCCTTCCATTCAAATAATCACCTTGTTTTTCAGACTTTATGAGACATTTATTTTGGCAACTTTCTAGTGCAATTATCATATAATGTATCTTATACTTAACCATTTGTCTCCTATTCTTTTACTAAACTGTAAACCTTATGTGGACAGGGACTATGACGTCCCCTAGCACAACATGTTATATACAGTAGGCACTAATGTTTTGGAAGGAATATGTGAAGTGACATTTATAGCAATTAACCTGCAATGTTCTGAAGTAACTACTTGTCAAAGAAGAAAACGGCACTGAAGAAAATGAATATTGTTTGTATGATAAATATGTTCACTATTGGGTAACTAGAATATTTGACCAAAACACTCTAGTCCCTACTCATGGTTGTTAAAAGACTTAATAGAATTAATAAATTCACATGGTTAATGTGAATAGTTGAAATGAATAATTGGATTGGAATCTATAACTGAAATTGGAATAATTAAAAAAACCCTTTTTTAATGTAACAAGACTAATAATATTTAGGAGAGAACATTTAGACACTCTTTTAAATATCCATATGAGCCAAAATGGTCATTTAACAAATTGAGATAGACTGACTGACACTCTCACACTCACACTCTCTCTCTCTCTTTCTCTCCCCCCACCCCCCCTTTCCTGATCTTATAATCCTCTGGAGCTTAAACTACCCACCACAGATTGTTATAGTAAAATGCCATTCCTTTCTCATTACACAAAACATTGTCTTTAGTATCTCATCTTTTTTTTTCTTTCTATTTAACAGGTCTTAATAAAGACATTCAAGTTTAGAGAAGATGAAAAATCTTGTAATAAAAATCATGATCTACGTAAAATGTGTTGTAGTCTATTTCTTACTCTAATTTACATCCGTGGTTTTGGTGAGGCAAGAAAATTGCTTACATCCTTATTAAAAACTCAAGGGTTTGGCTAGCATTTCAAAGTTGAGGTGACTGGAAGGTATTCAACTCAAGCAAAACAAGGGCATATTTCTACTAACTTAACAATAGAAAGGTGATTTCAACTGTATCACAATGAACTCCTTCTTAGGTGCTTACACACTTAGAGCTCAAACAATTTTGCCTTAAATCCTGTATAGCCCGAATATTTTTTTTACCGGTGTAATCCCTAATCTCTTGTGAAAACAGTGATGGCCAGTAATGTTCACACCATAAGCACTGTTGAAATTATCAACATAAAATGAAGAAAGGAAGTGGTATTTGATTCCAGAAGAAGGAATAATAAAGAAACACTTGGAAGATGATGCAGTATTTTACAAATAACTAAAGCCACATGGTATGTCTGCAACACTTTTTAAAGCTTTGGCAATCTTCTTTTTGCTCACTTTATAACAATTTTATGGTCTATAAAACAGGATTGGCTATCATAGTTAAATGCACTTGCCCTTAAAAGCCTGCTATGGCATGATTATGGCGTAAATCCAAAAATATAGCAGTGCATTTGAATGCACTTGGAGGGAAACACATTAGGTCATTTTTTAAAAAAATGAAAGTCATGGGTAGTCCAAAATGGAGAAAAAAAAATCAAGTGAGATTGTCATCCCATCTGCCTTCTCCATTACTACTGGCTGACCCTATTCTGGGATTTATATTTCATCATTGGAAAGAAAGTGGGGTTCAAAGTGGCTTCAGGGAGCTCGGACTAGAGCTAGGCTAGATTCCAGTGAGATGGAACCAAAGATTGGTTTGAGGTATACTTTAGGGCAGGCTAGGATTTATGATTGGATCTATCTGGGTCTGCAGAAGATAGTATTTGACAAACTTAGTAAAGGCTAAAGGACTGGCACAGATCTTCTAGTTAAACCAGGTTGTCATCAATTTAACACTGAAGGATTCCTCAAAGGTCAAGAAGTCCAATTCCTTCATTTTACAGATTTAACTATCACCTCTGTAAATGAAATCTTGTGTAGGTCATTTAATCTCACCGGGTCTCTGTTTTCCTCATCTTTAAAATGAGAGGGTGATAATAATAGAAATAATCAGCTCCCTTAGAACAAAAAATGGTACACAGAATTCAACTAGCCTCAATTATTTGTCACTAAATCTAGTTAACACATATAGTATATAAGGAAATTTGACCCCAAATCCTTTTATCTTACTTGCTCTCCAACTTTACTAGCTAGCTAGCTAGCAAGGGTTAGATGAAGGGAAAGAGGAGGGGAAAAATAGGAGATATGTGGAGGAGATAGGGAAAGCAACAAGCATTTATTAATTATCTACCATGTATCAGGCACTGTGTTAAACCCTTTACAGATTACCTCATTTGATCCTCACAATAACCCTGGGAGGTAGTATAATGGGAATGGGAATTTGAAGATCTTCCCTGACCCTTAATAAGCCTAAGGGAATATGAAGACCTTCCCTACTTTGAAGATATACCATGCCCCCTAATAGGCTGAATGTAATCACAAGGAGCCTGTGGTGGAAGGAGTTTGCTGAAGGGTAGAGTAGAAGCTGGGAGTCAGAGCAGTTAGAGATGGAGGAAGTAGAGGATGTACCACAGAGAGACATTTAGGCTTGTGAGTAAATTCTGGTTTGTGGGAAGGCAAAAGGATGCTGTGGCTCTCTGTGCTATTACGGCTTATTAACTTCTTTGCTATTATGATGGAATTGGCTTTCTGGTTTAGGGATTTGGTTTTCTGATTTCTGAATAAATGTTTTGCTCCTGTTTTTTATATGAAGAGTCTGTTATATTTTGCAATTGAGCTTTAATCCAGCATATTTACAGTAACCGTCAGCACTGTGAATATTGCATTGACACTACAGGTAGGTGCTGCTATGGTTCCCATATCACAGTTGAAGAAACTAAGGGAAAAAAGAGGTCCAGCGACTTGACAAAGGTTGTTTGTTGTTTATCTTTCATTCTGGAAGAGGATCATGACATCAGGAAGATAATGCTGTGACTTGCAAATGAATTGGATTTAAGTGAGGGAGGGCTATGCAAGGTTACCAGCCTTACTCTCTCCTCCAGAGCCATCTGAGTCCACTGGCAAGATATAAATCAGAATAACTGGAGATGGCTCCCTGACTTTCCAAAGGTAAGTAACATAGCTACTAAAGAGTTCAGGCCACATGTGAACTTAGGTCTTCCTGATTCCAGGTTCAGTATTCTATCTACTGTACCACCTAGATACCTCTAAAGGAGTAGCAATGCTTTCCTAAGAATCAGAAAAGTACTTCTAAGGACAGAAAAAAATTAACATATGAAATCCAGGACAATGAAGTACCAAATCCTACCACCGACCAAAAAATAATCAAGGGGGTTCTTCTGAAGATACTTCCCCAATTACAAAATATCAGGGTCACTAAGACCATAGCATCATTTCATCTTAGCCATAAAGTCACATTCTAAAACTGAATTCTTTTGGATACTTGGGATCTTTAAGATCCTTATGACTTTTCAAAGTATTATGAACCAAGCTAAATACGACTCAGACAAGTTACTTGTTTCTTAAGAGAAATTGTTTAAGTCTGGCCCTAAAAAGGGTGAGAACAACAGGCAGAAAATTAGACCTATAAATGCTAATGAGGGATAGTATTTTTTATGTTGGTTCAACACATAAAAGATGATAATTACATGCTTTCACACATAAATGAATCAATGAAAAATGCATCAATGAAAAATGTCTAAATCTCATCATCACCTTTCTCAAATCTAGTTAAGATTTTCACCATCTTGTCTATTCCAAAGCTGTTTGCCATCTACTAACATTCTCATCTAAGTATTTTCTGCTACATTATTAAATTAGTATATTACCTTAAGGGTAGAAGTTGCCTAAATAATTTGCTCAGTTCAAATGCCAGCAGTGATCTGAAGACTTGGGGCATCTCAAAGTTGTTTTTCCATTTAGTTTATTATATATTGTGATGAACTTGCATAGATGTATGTTTGTGCTATTAGGGGCTGGTTATCTGCACCACTGATTTCCACAGTTATTGTTAAGTCATCTTTTCAGACAGATAATTACAGTGAATGGAAAATTCTGCTCTGCCCTGGGTGAAAGGAGTTTGTTTTGAGGGAAAGTAGATGGCTGCATCATCCTATGGATGATTCACTCTCCCCCAACAACAGGGCTGAGAGCATAGGTGGCTTGTAGGTTTCTTCTACGCTTATCTTGCCCACTATACTTTGGGAATTTCCTGGAACATCACAAACCAAACTGGGACAACTTCATAAGGGATCCTATAGGCTTGATGCTGTATTTGTGGTGAGGAGAAGAATATAGAAAGGGCTATGTGTCTTTTAAAAAAATGTCCCCCACTTAATGGCATTTTATTTTTCCAATGACATGTAAAGATAGTTTTCAACATTCACATTATAAGATTTTGAGCTTCAATTTTTTTTCTCCCTCCTTCCTCCTCCACAGGACAGTAAGCAATCTAATATGCACAATCACATTAAACATAAATCCACATTAGTTATGTTGTGAAAGAAGAATCAGAACAAAAGGGAAAAATCATGAGAGAGAAAAAACAAAAAACAAAAAAATTGAAAAGTCTGCTTCAATCTGCATTCAGACTCCATAGTTCTTTCTCTGGAGGTGGATAGTATTTTCCATCATGAGTCTTTTGGAAGTAAGATGATTGTATTGCTAAGAAGAGCTAAGTCTATCAAAGTTGATCATTTTTTTATGTGCCTTCTTTTTTACTCTAATGATAAAAAAGAAGCCAGGGAGGTTTAACTGAAAGCACACAGTATACAGTATAATGTATGCTATGTAAATTATTATAATTATATATAAAATATGATACATAATAATAATAAATTATTATAAATTATATAATATAATGGAAAGAACAACTACCACAAAATGTTTGATAATGAATAGTATAATTTTTTTAAAAAAGCTTGATCCCAAACGGTATAAGATTACCCCCCCCCTCCCCATTTATTGACTGAATTTTAAGTTAAAATGCTATTTTGTAAAGGTGGGAGGTCCACAAGTATAGAACATTGCATATGCAGGATTTAAGGGGTGGGTAAATTTACCGGTTTTATTTATTTTTTCTCTTCTTTTTCTATAAAAATTTTCTTTATTAAAAGGCATAATTATCTGGGAAAGGGATGTATATGAGGGAAATTTAGCTGATATAAAGTAATATTTTATTATTATAATAAAATTTTACTTAAAACACATTGGACTAGGAATTGGAAAACATGGGATTAATTCTCCTCTAGAGTTAGTACAAATTAGTTGTATGATTCTGGGAAAGTTGCTTTAAATTTAAAGTAACTTAGGCCTTAAAAGAAAAGTGAGAAAACTGAGCTAGAGCTCTAAGGTCAAGTCTATCTCTAAAATTTCATAATTCTGGAGTGGCTAGGTGGCACAGTGAATACAGCACCAGCCCTAGTGTCACAAGGACCTGAGTTCAAATCCAGCCTCAGACCCTTAACACTTACTAGCCTTGTGACCTTGGGCAAGTCACTTTTGCCCTGCCTTCTCCCCTCCAAAAGCAAAAAAAAAATTAAAAAAAATAATTTTGTAAGTTCTTTCTCATGATTAAATTTGATTCAACAGATATGTATTGAACACTGTGTTAGGTACTGGGGATTTAAAAAAATGAAAAGAAGAAAGAAGGAGACAACAAATGTCAGGACTATGAGAGCAGAGGCCAACTTGATAAAATGTGGCCACTGGTTGGTTGTATACAAGTGATGAGGGAAAGGAAAAAATTAAAGATGCATCTAAGATTTTGAATTTTGGTCGCTGAAATACAGAAGGCTGGGGATGGAGAAAAAGTTTGGGAGTGAAGATAATGGGACAGGCCATCCAAACTCTGATGTTTTTCTTGCTTGCCATTGAAAATGATGTATTAGAGTTCTGGGGAGCTCTAAGAGCTAGAGATAGAGATCTGGTAGGCATTCAAATAGAAGTGATATCTGAAGCCATGGGAATGGATGAGGTCAGCAAGGGAGTGTAGGAAGGAGGACAAGGGAAGAGGACTAGGACTGGAAACTTGGGAGATGCCCACTTTAGGGGGCAGACGGGAGAAGAGGAAGTAGCCAAAGAAACCACAGAAGTGGTCAGAGGAGAATGAGGAGAGAACAGAGGAGGACGGGGAGAGAACAGAGATGAATAAGGAGAGAACAGAGGAGAATGAGAACACTCTCACAGAAACATGAGGAGTCAAAAACACCTAGAAACATTTCTTTGACTAAATTTTAAGTTAAAATGCTATTCTAATGTGATGAATATCTTCTGTTCTGTCTTTTATAGGAATAAAAAAATCTTAATTTCTATGAAGTTGTGCTTATTATTACATGTATTTTAAGATATCATCTCTAAAATTTCTTTTATTCCTAAAACTGCAATCTCTTTGCATTTCCTTTCACAAGGCTGATTCTTCTCTGTACATAGTGATGAGCCCACCTTCCCTGAGGTTGCATGAAGGTCCCACTCTGACCGTGGTCTTCTTTTCTGAGTCCTTTTCATTGTTCTCATTGTGAGACACCTACTCTTGGTTGTACAGGAATAAGAACCAACAGAGTGGGATGAGCTCCATCTTACTATTTGTCACACACATCATTCCAATCCACCTCTGTGCCTCTTTATGGGCTGTTTCCCATTCACTCTCTACTCATTTCTTCCTCTAAGAGATTCTAGTTTTGTTCAAGGATCAGCTAAAATGCCACCTCCTCCAGGAGGCCTCTCCTGATTCCCCCTGATTCCCAACCCTGCTGCTAGTGCCCACCTTGAGAACTACTGTGTGTTTGCTTTGTATTGCCATGAGATAGTAATTGGACCTGTGGTTTACAAGGTAAGAGAAACTTCCTCTATCATTGTAGGTCTGCACTTTCTCTGCAATCTAATCCTGGAGAGTTGTCTGGACACTGAGAAGTTAATTGGCTGGCCTAAGGTCACACAGTCAACATGTGACAGAGGTAGGACATGAGTCCACATCTTCTTGACTTCCATTCCATAACTGCCTCTCTTTGCATGTATCATGTGTATATTCATATGCACATACGTTGTCCCCCTTGCTAGAATTTAAGATCTTTGCAGAGAGGGGCTCTTTCATTTTTCTTTGTATTCTTAGAACATTTCACAGTGCCTAACATGAGTAGGTATTTAAAAAAATGCTTGTTCATTGACATTTGAACACTACATATCTCATGACACTTATATCCCAGTAAAAGAGAAGGGGAAAAAAAGCACCATATGCAAATGAGAATTTTGTGTAAGACCTAGAAAAAGATCCGATATTAAAACAACTGCCTTTAGCACAGAAAAGTGACAAATCACATAAAGATATAAAAACCATGAAAACCATTAATGCAGTCTTGCATTCATTCAAGGAACAACCATTAAGCACCTACTATATGCAAAGAATTTCTGTGAGGTGCTGAACACACCAATCATTTACATAGCATAGAGTTGATGCTGCTACTCTGATAGTACCTTCCAATCTTAGAAACAACAGACTAATGAAAACACTGTTTGGGATAGTAAGTCCACAATAAGTGAAAGTAACAAAACAATATGGACTTCCAGGCCTTGGTTCAATGAAATAATAAGATGACTACTGTACTAATAAGAGGGTTGGACCAATAATTCTACATATTTCTAAGATCCTACTATTCTAACTTGGAAGAGTTTACTCTACAAGTTATCTTTATATAGTGGAAGAAGGTTCAAAGCCTAATTCTGCCACTTAGAGTTCTTGGGCAAGTTACAACTTCTCCAAGCCTTGATTTTCTCATTTGTAAAATGGTTATAATAATCCCTGCTTCCCTTACAGGGTTGTTCTAAAGATCAAGTTAGATACTCTATGTGTGAGCAATGTGAAGATTAGAAAGCACCATACAAATGTGAAGTATTGTTATTACTTAATAGTATCATTCCCTTCTTCTGGCTTTACATTCTGCTATGTCCAGCAGTCAAAACTCTTGCTTCCACAGTGATACCAGTTACGCTACTTCTACAGACAAATGGAAAGAATTAGATGGCAATGGATATAAGGAGGGCAAGAGACATTTAAAAGGAATTCTAATAAAGAAGATATCCCTTTCCTAATAAAGTGGTCAGAATTGCTGACTATTCCACTTCAAAGGGAATTATGTCAAAGGAGGAACTGAAAACTGTATCTGTGGATAGATAGACTAAGTCATATTGGTTAAATGAAAGCTTTTAAAAAACATACCTATGCTATAAGAAGGGAATCCAAGTTCATCAAGAACTCATAATTTCATTCACTGGATCACAGCTCTAGAGCTTGAAGGGATGTCAGAAGTCAGCTAGTCTAAACTCTCATTTGATGGAAGATAAAGCAATCTGAAACTCAACTGTGTCACCTACACAAGAGGATTGCATGTGAATCATCTCTTCCAATTTTTAACTTCTTTGTGTGAATAATTTAGCAAGAAACAGGAAAACACTTAATTGCACATCTGTATTTACCACAAATGTCCCGAGTTACTACACGAACAGCAGCAGCATTATTCTTGGAATGTCCTCTATCATCACCTCCCCCTCCATCCCTAGGTCTCATCTCTGAGGCTGCATCCTATGGGAAAGCTTTCCTCATCTGCCTACTTGTTAATACTCCCTACCTTCCATAGTTTTAACTAGGGTAGGGAGAAAGGTGCCAAAGTGAGAGAATTGCAATTTAGAGGGTGGTGAAAGCCATTGCATTTCTTTAGCAGTGAACAAACAACAGAGTTTGTAAGAAAAAGTGAGTATAATGGGAAGTTGATAGCTGTGTTCTCTTACTCCTTTGCAACCCAGCACTCCTCCCCTTGTTGCAGCCTTCAGGGAGTTTCTCTCTACACTTCTTCCCCCAATTAGTTTTAAAAGATGATTTGAAGGCACAATCTGTCCTACTTGCCCTAGGCAAAATTAAAATAAAAACACTTAGTTATGTCTCTGCTCCTTCCTCAAATTATATTGATTTATTTATCATACAACAACAAAACTGTTCTGTTCCAGGCACTAAGCTGTACTCAGAGGATACAAATAAAGGGATTGAAACAATCCCTATTTTCATGGTGTTTACTCTTAATGCCCATATTTTGCATCTCCCTCCATAACCAATGGAATATAAGCTCCCAGAAGACACAGAATGCTTTTCGTTTGATCTTTGCCCTCCCAACTCCCAACATAGTACACTGTACATAGTAAGCACTTAATAAATGATTCCTAAATTGAATTAGCTTTCAATTCTTGCTAATTCTTGGTCTTGAAGATAAAAAAATGTCATTATCTTTGCCAAAGACATAAACATGAATTATAAATTCGGATTGGATAATAAGAAATCAAAATGTATCCAGCACTTGGCTCAGTACCTGGAACTTAGTAAGTGCTTAATAGATACTCTGTCTTTCTATCTATCTATCTATCTATCTATCTATCTATCTACCTCCCTCCATAATTTCTCTCCTCTATCTACTGTTTGACCCTGAGCAATCAGCACAGTACCTTCCTAATAATGCGAAAATTCAAATCGGTCTTTAGGCTGAAATCTACACAACAGTGATATAACGGGGTAGAACTTCATCCAGACTAACCGAGTTGCCAAGCAATTTCCAGAACAGCCAAGTTAAAACCACATCTCTTTTTCTGAAAATATTTTTTAAAAGCCACCTGCATTTAAATAATTTATTTTTGAAAATATCGAAACATATTTTTAAAACATTTGGGCACAAAGAAATCTGAATATCCGAATTTAATGATATTCAGACCCGAAGAACACAACCAATGAAGTGAATGATACTAAATCAAACCTGCGGACCGAGTCCTAACTCTAGTCTTAGCAGACACGCCAGCCCCCGATTTCCCACTTGGGAGCATCCTAACAAGTGGCCCTAAATTAACCAAACTTCTTTTTTGCGCATTGTCTATTAGAAGGTCCACCTGATTCTAAAGTTAAGTCTCCCAGCGGACGCATGTGGCAAAGGCTAAATCTCTAGCGCGAACCTCGCTGCTAATCCCCAGCCAAGGCTAAAATTCCAAACCCCATTTAAGAAATTGCAGTCTAGCAGGCAATTCACAAAGAAAACCAACGGAGACCTTTAGCCTTAGTTTAATGAGACTTCCTTAACAGCGCTGATTCAGCCCTGAAGATTCACCAGCTCAGACTAGATACTTCAGTTGAACTCTGGGTAACAAAGTCAGAGAAGAGACTTTAGCCCAGAAGCAGAGAATCTACCTCCTAGAGATTAATTCCTTTCGTTGAATAACTCTTTCTCAATGCGCGTTTAAAGCAGAATTCTTCTCTGCTTCCCGCTGGGGGTTGGGACGGGGGAGGGGGGGGGCACTCATCTCCATCCCACCCCATTCCGCCTCCACCCACCCCCTGCAATGCTCAGAAGAAGAAACACCCTCCGCGACAGTCTCTCACCACTGTGGAATGTCTCCCAGTCCCAGCTCGCTTCGTGCCGAGGGAAAGCACCAATCTCTCTCAATATCTCCAGTGTGCTCTGCACAGATTCCCCACTTACCTGTATCCCATTAAAGCTAAACACATCCCCTGCCTTCAGCTGATACAGATTACCTCACTGAGGGCTCGCTCAGCTCAGGTAAAGTGAGAAGCCTTTACTAGCCCGTGCAGCTCCTTCACTGGAAATATTGCATGAGTCAGCTTTTATCTATCAAAACCCCTAAAACACAAAGGCTTCGCAGAAACCTGATTTGCAACTTTCTCGCTGCCTTTCCCCCCCTCCGCCCCAGCACCCCTTCCACCCCCAGTGTGCCGACCACAGCCTCCAGCATCACTAAGAGCCTTAAATGAAACATGACATCATTCAATTCAGAAACAGGACAATAGACACCACTGTGGGTAACTTGAAAATGCTCCACTGAACAACACCCTGCAAATTCTATTCTTTTGTGCAGCAAGAACATCAAATACAAGCCACACTCGCCTAGCATTCCTAATGCTTTACCTTCCTGGCTCCAAAACACAATTTTCATTAAAGCACTGAGCAAATAAAACAAAATTCATGCAGAGTTCCGAAATTTGTTTTACGGAGTAGAAGAATCTTCTTGAGCTCTACAGCTAATTTATTTAAACTAAAATCAGCACATGAACTACATGTTTCTGTTTAAAAGAGTCTCTGGAGAGTTCTACACTTACATGCATATATACACATATGCTATATATGTGTATATATACATATATTCTACCCAGAATATATATTATATATTCATCAATTTCTATCAGTAAAACAGTTCCTTCATTTTTATTTTTTTTTGGAGGGCAGTTGGGGTTAAGTGACTTGCCCAAGGTCACAAGGCTAGTTCCTGTGTTAAGTGTCTGAGGCTGGATCTGAACTCAGGTCCTCCTGCCTCCAGTGCTGGTACTCTATTCACTGTGCCACCTAGCTGCCCCCCCTTCATTTTTTTTTCAAGGTGTAAAGTTAAACTAGTTGAATCCTCAGAAAAATATTTTCAACTCTTGTCTACAAGGGATTTCAATGAATCCTTATATTTGCAGTCATTTACAAAGAAAAAACTAATCAGTATTTCCAAGATACCCTGCAGCAAGACCAGCATAAATTCACTTTGATGACTGTGTAGTAACAGTGGTCAAATGTTTGACCAGTGCCTTTGATGACTTATTGGATGGGTTATTTTTTTTCTCTGATTTTCTACTTCCACAATTAATACAACTACTTTTCTTTAGCAAACATATCTATATTTATAGCTAACTATATACACAAGAAATATTTTGAGTTTTTTAAATTAAATTGGTTTCAGAAGTCCAAACGTGTATTATTTTGATGTCACTATCCCACAGAAATCAATGGGAAAACTGGTGGCACATATTTACTATAAACATCTAAGACTGAAAATCTCTTTAAAATGAATACTTATATGCTCCACCTGAAACAATTAAGTAAATATATGATAGTAAGTAATTATATAAACCATATTTATTAAAGTACAATGATTAAAATGTATATAAACCAGTAACATAATTTGACAAACTGCTGCATCTATCAACCCACAGATAATGAATGTTATATATTACTAGGCTATCAGATAGGCAGTTTTGATGAAAATTGATCTGACCATTAAGGCAAACATAGTATGAATGATTCCTGGCCTACCCTTCTCTGACTTTAACAGCTAGACTGAAACCACTAATACTGGCATCATGTACACTGTCTTTGGGGAAGCTAGGTGGCACAGTGGATATAGTGCCAACCCTGGAATCAGGACAAACTGAGTTCAACTCTAGTCTCAGACACTAGCCAAGTCACTTAGCCCTGTTTGCCTCAGTTTCCTCACCTGTAGATGAAGATGTAGAGAAGGAAATTGCAAGTCACTCCAGTATTTTCACCAAGAAAACCCTAAACGGGGTCATGAAGAATGGTACATGTCCTGAACAACAACAAAGACTGTCTTTATGTGAGTGACATAATAGCAGACATCATTTACATAGGATTTAAGGTTTGCAAAGCACCTTACCGATATTATCTCATTTGACCCCCATAACAACCCTATGAGGTAGAACCTATTATTACCCTTATTTTACAGATGAGGACACTGTGGCTCAATGAGTTTCATTAATTTGCTCAGCATCACTGTGAGTGTCTGAGGTGGGACGCAAACCCACTTTTTGCTGACTCCAAGTTCAGATTCATATGGCCCTATAATAAAGAAGATGATGCTTGTTTGAATGTAAGAGGCCAGAGGAACCAAAAGGCTTAGGTCTTACACTTCTGTGATTGCCCTTGTTACCTCATGACCCTCCCTGACTTTGCTCAGACTAGTCTGACACAAACCCTCCCCAATCTTCTCCTCTCCCTCTCATTGAAATCCTACTTAAAAGTCCTATGTTCTTTCATGAAACTTTCTCCAACTACTCCAACCTACGCTCTTCCCTCCCTTCTCTGAACTCTTAATTATATTTATAGTCTATGCCACACAGTTTAACGTGTAATTATTCTCTAATTGTTTCACATGGATAAGCTTTTTCTCCCCAAACTCCAGAAGGCTTTTGGGAAGGCATAAAGAGCACTTTAGACTTCAAGTTGGGAGACCTGGGTTGAAGCTTCTATTTCTAAATATGACTAATGGCAGGTCATTTTAACTTCCAGAACCTCAGTTTTCTCAGCAAAAAATGGATTTATAATAGTTATACCAACTACCTTACCATATCGTTGCTAGGAAAGCACAGCATAAACCTTCAAAGCACTACATAAAGGTCAATTTATAATTAAATTTGTAATTTAAAGCATTGCATAAATGTTCATTTGAAGCATCATATAAATATTAATTATTAATATCATCATTTTTATTGTAGACTCTTTGATGGCAGAGACCACACTGTCTAGCACAATGCTTGGTATAGACTAGACACAAAATGTTGACTCTGGAGCCTAGTCTTATAAAGGCTTCTCTAACAATTCTATATGATCTCTTAGCCCTGGCACGTGTTTCTCTAGAGCTTGAGGGCACACTGTCATGGATTCACCAGAACATGTACAAGGAATGACTATGAAATTGACTTGAATCCCCTAAAACTGGCTGTCAGAGCTTCTGTTCCCATGATGAAGCCATGTATCTCAAAGGAGAAGGCGTTGGGAGGTCTGTCTATGCTGCTCTAGCCTAATCCTCCTACTGCTACCCATTTACTTCAGGGATCTAAGGAAAACTCTGAAAGTGAAAGGAAATCGAAGAAAGAGCAGCAGGCAGAGAGAGTGAGGAAGCGTATTGAGCTCAACAAAAAGGTTTGGTGATCTACTCTACACTCATCCCGTGCCTTCTGCTGCCACCAGACTTGGGATACTCACAAAACCCAAAGGGAAATAGAGGAACTCAGGTCCTTAGCAGCTGTGTGGCACTTAGATTGAGAGAGCTTGCTGATGGTACAGGCACACTGGATTCTGGGATGGCTGGGTGGGGAGTCTAGCTAACAACAACTTGTAGACAATTTAATTCAATTCGACATTTATTAACACCTATTAGTACAAAGATGGGTAGCTAGGTGGCACAGTGGATAGAGTGTCAGAGCTGGAGTAAGGAAGACATCTTCCTGAGTTCAAATTTAGCCTCAGGTACTTACTAGCTGTGTGATCCTGGGCAAGTCACTTAACCCTGATTGCCTCAGTTTTCTCAACTGTAAGATGAGCTGGAGAAGGAAATGGCAAACCACTCCAGTGTCTTTGTCAAGAAAACCCCAAATGGAGTTGGACACAACTGAAATGGCTGAACAACAACAATTAGTACAAAGCACCGTAGTATTGGCTCAAGGAGACAGAACTTGTAGATAAGGAAGTCTCCTCTCTTATGCATCTGATAATCTAGCCGTATCTGTATATCAGTCATACTACTTCTGGGATAGGGACCGGACTGGACCTATGATTTCATGAACTCCCAGGTGAGGAAAATCCTTTTACCAATTCTGGTTCTGCGTCTTCTCTGCAACTTAGTCTTAAAGTAGGGGTTAACTTTTTTTGTGTCATGGATCCCTCTGGCAATCTGATGAAATTTATGGACCCCTAGTTAGAATAATATTTTTTGAATACATAAAATGAAATTTTATTATAAATTATATTACAATATAGAATATAAAGTAATATACTACAAAAGAAACCAAATACAGTGAAATAGTTATTAAAGAATTTTTAAGTTCATGGACCTTAGTTTTAGAACCTGAGAGTTGTCTAAGGCACTAGAAGGTTAAGTTGGCCAGGGTCACCCAGCCAGTACTTGTCAGAGGCAGGAGATTCTCTCCTTGGACATAAGAGCACCCACCTCACAACATGACATCATCTGTATCCTTTCAAAGCTCCACAGGCAACATTCTTGTTTTACATAAGCCCATCCTCATTTTGGTAGATTTCCAAAAACAAGTGAATACTAACTGTAATTATGCCTATGGCTATACCTATCTATAGTTATTCCATTTTGAGTTCCTTAGAAGTTATTTTGGGATTCACAGGTGAGTCCTGTTGTTAATTCTGATATTATTAATCTAAATAGAATTTATCAGAGGCCAGAATGATTTAATAGAAATTCTCAGGAAGGAAAGCAGCAGTCAGAGAGCAAGGGAAGTTTCCACAGGGTTACTGGCAAACACCCCCCAAATATCCTAAAGAGCAAAGTAGAACCATAGAATGAGAAAATGACCTCAAGACTGTCCTGTCCTCAGGCCTGACAGAAGAAAGACTATCACAGTGGCACAGAGTGGGTACCACCACTGTATTGAGGGAGTGGAGTAAGAACAGATATTAAGGAATAGGGGCCCAGGCCAGTGGTGGCATAGGTCCCCTGGGGATCAAAGGAGCATTATTATTCCTATTTTAGAGATGAGAAGACTGAGGCTCAATGATATTAAATGATTCACTCAATATCATAGTGTCTAAGGTAGGACTCAAACCCAGTACAGCTTTGGGCAGGTCTATTTCAGGTAGCAAGTTGCCACCCACCACCCATCTGCTGGCATGGACATCTTCTTCCCCTTCTCCTCTAGACTCCATAAATTCTTTCTTTTCATCTTCTCTCTATAGTTTAGCTAGGGACTAGATTTGGTTCCTTGGCAAGAAGTATAAGAGTAAAGACCTAGGATTTTAGAAATGTCTTACATTATTCATTTTACATATAAGGAAACTGAGGTCCAGTTTTCTCTATGATCCTATGTAATGGGTTAGAGCATCATTTTTACAAATATTTAAATTTTTTTCTTTTAATTAAACTTTAATAAATATAAACATTTCAATATACAGAGAATGGAAAAAAAAGAATTATGCATGAAACCAGAAATCCCTATCATGTACAACTTTTTTCAAAAAAGTATCTATAAAATTAAAAAAAATAGTGCCAACATTGCCCTGTTTGTGTCCTATTTTGAACTTAGATCATCATTTCTGACTTCAAAATAATCAAGATTCTTAACTAGATCTGTGGTCTCATTGATGTGGGTATTTCCTCCGGCAATGCAGATCCCAACCCATTCATGCCTGCCCATCCCATATAAGTTTTGTCCAAGTCCTCCCAAATACCAGGCACAAGGGGTTGCCCCAACATTAATGGATAGCAAATGTTGAGAAAATCTGGCTAGGTTTTTAGACTCAAAAGCTGCACTTAGCATTTAATATACTAAGTGATTATTTATCTTTTGTGTTATTGTGATTTCAATTTCACGATATATAAGCACCTCAAAAATCTTTATCTTCTGAGTTCTCTAGGATTATGATATTTTTTCAGAATTTAGGATGGACAGCAATCTTCTTGTGAAATAGTGATTATGAGTCAAATATCATTTAAATAATTTATTTAAAAATAAAGCTTAAATTTTCCTAGCATGAAATTTAATTAAAAATTTAAAATTAAAAAGCTATTTTTTTTAAAAAAAAGGTTAACACCAAAGTACCATGAATTCTAAGATCTGACAAAAAAATTGATTTGCTCTTAAAGCCAATGACGTGCAGAAGAGAAATATATTCATGTTCAAGGCCATGTGAAAGACATATCGGCATTTCTATTGAAAGTGCTCTGTAAACTATTAATAACTCTCTGCATTGCAGGACTTCATTTATTTTTTAATCTATACACAAGTTTGTATATATTCTAAGCCAAAGACAAACCATCAGGTATATGTGTGAAAAAATGTGAATCCTTTTATCTTTTCAGAAGGTTATTATTATTATTAATGTTAACAGTGAAATGTATTTTCTGGGATGGTTTAAATTTTACAAGCATGAAGTAAAAGCATTTGTTGCAGCGATGGAATGGAAGAAGCATAGGTTTGAGAACCAGAAGACCCCAGCTCTGTTCTGTGATCACTGTGTGACCTTGAGAAAGTTATTTCACTTTTCTGGGCCTCAGTTTCCTCATGTGTAATATCAAGGAGATGAATTAAATAATCTCCAAAGTGCCCTGTAGTTTAAAAATTCTATGTTTCTATTTCTAGGCAAGAAGAGAATAAATCACATTCATAACCAATAGAAATTAATTTTCAAGGAAACAGTATTCTTAGAGGAGCGGGGAAGGGAGCTTAAACCCTAAGTGCCATATTAGCTTTTTATTAATACTAGCACATATATATTAAATACTTGACAATACTGAAGAAGTTGACCATCTGAAATGATGGTGGTGTGGTTAGGTGGCACAGTGAATGGAGTACAGGCCCTGGAGTCAGGAGGACCCTGAGTTCAAATCTAGCCTCAGACACTTAACACAAAACTAGCCATGTGACCTTGGGGCAAGTCACTTACCCCAATTGCCCTGCCTTCCCCTCTCCACAAAAAAAAAGCAAAAAAAAAAAAAAGAAATGATGGTAATGATCTTTCATTAATGGCTCACTCATCATTGAGCAAAGTCCTGTCAAAATATTAAAATATGTCCCATGCAACTTTACTATACCAGGGTTGAGCTATACCTGTCCTGTTTTCCCTATGTCCTTTTACCTAAGATTTTAAAGATTTACCTTCACTGTGCATGATGTTGTTTGGCAGTGAAATCCAATGCTACTAGAACCAATTATAATGGCATTGAAGTTGAAATGCTCTCAGACTCTATCATGGGATTATGTCACTGGAATCCTTCCAAGGGATCTTTTCTCTGTCCCACTGACAATCATTAGCTCTATTTTTCAGTTTGTACTTTTTATAGGAATACTTCGGTCTTTATTTCATGAGATGATGAAATCAAGCCTTAGTTATTTCTGAACCAGACCATTTTAGAAGCTGTGCCCACAATAGGTTATAAATAGTCTTTCTTGCTTTCAATAACTTGTATCAGTACTGTCTTTAAAGACACAGAGGTCAGTGCTCCAATATCAAATACCATAAGCTAAATTATTTCCATAAGAATGCTATTTCTAAAAAAATTGTTTTTCTGACAGATTCTAGTAATACATGCTATTAATTAATGACTAAAATGTTCATCATAATATTATTGTTTTAAAAGAACCTAAAAATGTATTCAGTATTTAAGCCTAAAGTAGGGATTTTTAAAAATCATCATTTAAATTGAACATATTATTTCTGAGCATTGGTTGGAAAGGCTCATGACCTTTGAATCTTCTACAAATTTTGGAGGTCTGGAGAAGGAATAAGCCCTTTCTATAAGCCTTATCTGTCACCATTTACCACTTTATCCCAATGAAGATGCAAGAAGGGGAGGGGCACCACCAGTAGTTCCTTTTTGCAATGGTTCTTAACGATCCCCATACCTCTCCCCCTCATCTCTGATGAAAGTTTGATAGTTGTGGATGTGGAATGGTAATATACAAATGTAGTGGGTGTCAGGAACTACAGCAACAATATCATAGAAAGAAAATTATTTACATAAGCAAAGATCCCAACTTCTCCCATAGTATTTTCCCTATCTTTCTTAGAGTTACATGACTTCAGAGTATTAGTATTAGAGTAATCATGACTTCATCTGAGATGATAAAAATGCATCACGCCATGAAGCTAATTTTTTTCCTTTGTACAATGAGAACAGGAAGTTAGCTCTTTTTGTTACTGTTGGAAATGAGGAAGCAGAAGGATTACAGGAACACCCTGTAATGCAAATTTGCTTCCAAACTTGAGGTAGAAATTAGAACATTTTTCATTACCCGTCTCAACAATCTCTACTGTTGCCCAGTTTCTTAAAGATTTTGGGGGCTATTTAAAAATACTTTTACTAATAAATAAATAAGATTTCACTCTGGCTTTTCTTTCTCTCCATTCCCTTTCCCTTACTATCCACTCACAATCATTGCAGGATCACAGATTGAGAGCTAAAAGGGACCTGAGAACCCCTTTAAGTCCTCCCTCTTCAATATTACCAATGAGGAAACTGAGTCCCAGAGAGTTAACTTGCCTAAGATCATGCAGCTAGCCAGTGACAGTAACCTCATGGGGTTGTTGTGAGGAAAAGCATCTGTAAATACTGAAGAACTAAGGAAGCTATTCAATAACATCATTTTAGTCTTCATTAAATGACCAAAATTAATAAGGTACATATTTGTCATATTGATCACATAGTTTTATGTTTCTCAGTTTCAAAATTTTATAATTAGATAAGTAGAAAATTAGTCTGATCTGAGCTGAAATCCCCTCTTCCTATGTGAATTGAACTTCTATCAAAACCTAGTGGCAATGATTAATGTCATTCTTCCACATATAAATGTTGCCTCTCAAAAACTAAATTAAGTTACTTTTTTTTTCTAGTGATATTCCACTTACGGCCACAGAGAAAAACTGTGGAGAGTAAGCTCAGCTGGGTGCCTCCTGCTTCTCCAATTTAACTAATTGTTCCTTAAGCTGGAAGTAGAATCTGTTGAAAGATTTGCTGGCTCTAAACACTTGCTTGCTTCCCAGCACCCAGAGAGTTACAATGGAAAGCCATGTTTACATGGAAAAGAACAAAGAAAAAACCCCCAACTTTCCTTTGAACCAACCATATAATTAGGTCAAAAAGTCAGCATAACAAAAAACTTTGCTGTGAGAAACTTAGGAAATAAAAATATTTTTTGGTAAAGAATGAAAGGTAGGGTGTTTTAGTGGATAGAAAGCTGGTCTTGAAAGTCAAGACCTGTATTCAAATCCTGCTTCTGAAACATGTGGGCGTGGGAGGCAGCTAGGTGGTGCAGTGAGTAGAACACCATCCCTGGAGTCAGGAGGACCTGAGTTCAAATTCAGCCACAGACACTTGACACTAGCTATGTGACCTTGGGTAAGTCACTTAACCCCAATTGCCTTGCCTTCCCCCCTCCAAAAAAAAAAAGATACCCATCGGCATCCTGGCACTGGCATCACTTAATTGTCTCAATGTTTTGGGTGACTCTCTAAGACTATTAATTACAGAGAACGTGCTGGCCTGCATTAGGAGAGATTTTCTTTATTTGATACTTTCCTATGTCAATGAAATTACAGATCTAGCCAGGAGCAGTGTTACCAGTTTGGAATCCCTGCTACTAGGGAGTCTGAGGCTGGCAAGTCTTTTGAGTTTGGGAGTTCTGAGATGCAGGGGGTTAAGCAGATTAGATTGTGTGTACCAAATCTGTCCCTGCTAAAGTGAGCTCCTGGGAGGAGAGATCGCCAGGTTACCTAAAGAGGGGCAAACAGCCCAGAACTTAAGCCCAATCCATAGCCGGACTGGGCCAGTGAGTGACGGCTACACTTCCTAGCTTGGGTGAGATAGGGAAACCCAGGCTCAAAAACAAAGCAAACAAAAATCCCCCCATCTCCCTAAAAAGGAGTCATAGGGACCTAGTATCTATAGATTTCATATTTAATTATAGAATAGTTGGGTTTTTTAAAATATATATTTACAGATGGAAAATCTGGTAAATGTTGCCCCCACAATCTAACTTTGCAGAATGAGCATTAAGTAGTATTATCTCTGTTTTACAGATGAGGAAACTAGGCTCATTGAAATGAAGTGCCTTGTCTGTGGTTAAACACAGGCAATTTAGTATCTGAGTAGAGAGTAAGACCCTTGTCTCTCCTAACTCAGAATCCAGGACTCATTCTATTACATCAAGCACTCTTGCTTCCTTGTCTTTGTTCATACCATTTTCTACATTATACAAAATACCTTCTCCCAGTTCATTCTCTACCTGTTAAAACCCTACCTATCCATCAACAATCAATTCAAATACCACCTCCTCCATGAAGCTTTTCCTGATCTTCTGATCCTTTTAGAAGGGATCTTTTATTTTTTGAGCCTCATAAAGTGCTTTCTATCTATTACAATTTCTTTTGTACTGTTATTTATATAAATGAAGTATTTATTAAATGTTTACTATGTGCCAGACACTGTGTATACAATTACAAGAATAATAAAAAAAAGTCCCTGCCCTCAAGGAGTTTACATTCTAATCTGGGAAGACAACAAAGTAACACATATATTGCAGTGCTAGGGGAAGGGGAGAGAGAAAATAGTAATTTTGTATCTGACAATTTAAACCCCTTTCATAGTCTCATTTTCATTTTCTCCCATCTGTTCTATTGACCATAATTTATCACCCTGTTAATTATCTTTAACATTTCTATATGGTAGAAATACTCCTCGTCTTTGGTGTAAGTATAAATAATGATCATTATAATTCAAGTCCATTCGTACCCTGAATAACTATTTATTTATTTATTTAGCATTAAAGTTGGCGATTTTTGTGCTAAGACAAAATTGAAGCCAGGCATTAAAAAAATCGAGCAACCAAGCACTCACAATGCTAAGAAAACTTAGGGATAATTTCATTTAAGTTCTGTCACAATGGTATCCAAGTGACAATTACTTTTCTAGGCTGTATTTTGAAAATATAGATCAACTTCTGGTTTCAAGGACCAAATCTCAAATTTGTACCTTTGCACACACTGATCTCTCTTTACTTAAAATGACAAAACTTAGGTCTTTTAAATAAAAAAAAAAAACATATAGAAACCAACAAAAGCTGAAGGATTATCAAGGGGTGGGCAAAGTTTTGAGAAAACAGTGGTAAAGGAATTGTCTCCTAATTTCAAATAGAATCTAATTGCACTGATTGTTTGAGGTTGTTAACCACCAGCTTTTTGTCCTAGAAAGGAAGGGAGAAAAACTCCAAGTCACCCAATAAACAAATGTTTCTTTCTAAATCTTGGGAGGTAGAAGCTTCCCTGGGATTTGCAGGCTTATCCATTTTTTCTCTGAAGAGGAAACTTCTCTGATATTTGATCTCTTTCCCCTGAGGAGAATAAGGAAGGAGTAGATGAGGGAGGTAGAAAAATAAAGTCTACTACTTATTTAGACCAACTATGTGCCAAGCACCTGTTAAGTGCCTTACAAATATCTCATCTGATCTTCACAAAAATCATAGGAGGTAGGTGATGTTATTGCTCTTATTTTACAGATGAGGAAACTGAGGCAGATAGCAGTGAAGTGATTTGTCTAAGGTTACACACCTAGTAAGTGTCCAAGGCCAGATAAGAACTCAGGTCTTCCCTGACTTTAGGTCTGACACTCTATCCATTATAACCTAACTTCCTAATCTAGTAGGTAAAGCAGAGTGAAAAGCTTCCTTCGGCGCTAACTATGAGCTAGGGAAAACAAACCCAATTTATTTCAGGTTAGAGGGCCAGAACAATAGAATAAAGCCTCTGCCTAGCCAGCTCTCCTCCAATCTGAAACGTACAGAAGATGATGCAAAATTTTGATGTGTAGTACTCAACTCCAACGAGAAATAGATCTCTCAGTCTTCTCACTGTTGGCAACCTTACCCATTCAGCATGAGCTTCAAGAGCACAGAGAGTTTCTGGGAAGCCTCTAAATTAGTATTCTACCTAACTTAGTACAGGCCCTGTTTAGCTTCAGCTTTCAGCTGGAATATTCGCTTTTCAAATACCAGTCTCTCTGGAAACCCTGACGAGAATCAGGCTCATTACCAAGATCCTTATGTTGGAAAGAAGTCGATGGTTCTCTTGTCTCCATTTTCCTCCCCAATACAGCCAAATCCCCTTTATGCAAGTTTCCTTCAGAAATGTTTTTCATAATGAATCCCACTAAGCAAATACAGTAATTCCTCACACAAACTCCTTTGTCCTTTAACCAATTTTTAAACACAACAGGGACATGGGCGTTTTGTCTCATCTATAGTTAAGTGTGGTTTAAACAAAGCATGGCTCAAAGATTAAAATACACAAATGAGCACTCAAGTTTGGGGATGCCATACATATCTACATTTAATGACTTCCTGCAAGCTATTCCAACACAGGGCATGATTACTACTTTACAGTTGCTGTATTTTATTTTTTGTAATTTACCCTAAAAATGGCTTCACAACCTTTACAAATCAAATGCATACAAATGATCCAAATCTGGAAAAAAATGGAATCTATTTCAATTGTTTTTATCAGGGCACAAGCAACGGTGAATACACCAGTGAAAGCCAAGTAGGTTAAAATACAACAAATACTCTAAGTCTTTTAAAAACCAGAATGTCAAATCACAATGTGATTCAATTAATTTAGCATGCACAGAAAGATTCAGAGGGAAAAGAAACCAGAGTTATTTCCCTCCTAGTTTCATATGAGCTTTCAGAATAACATGGATTTTCTTATTTCTTCTCAAAAATCACAGAATTTCAGAACTGGAAGGGACCTTGGCAGTTAACTCATCTAGGGGTTCTTTACCTTTTGTGTGTTATGGGCCCCTTTGGTAATCTGGTGAAATCAATGGATTCCTTTTTCAGAATAAACCTTTAAGTACATAGGATTACAAAGGAAATAAATTATAATAAAATAAAGTTAAGGTATTTAAAAAAACAAATTTGCAGATCCCAAGTTAAGGATTCTTGATCTAGTCTAAACCATACCCTCAAAAGAATCCTTTCTCCAATATTCTTGACAAATTTTCATCTAGCCCCTACTTAAAGACCTACAATAAAGGGAAGACTTTCAGATGGGATGGCACCTGAATTGGATCTTGAAAGAAGGGAGGAAATTCAATGCAAAAAAATTTTTTTGGGGGTGCTTTGGGTGGATGGGAAGAAGGAGAGAGAAGGGATCATTCCAGAGCTAAACAAAGTCATGGACACAAGAGAGATCAGGATGAGTCTAGGGTGGGCAAGGTAGAGAGAGTAATACAGCTTTACTGGAACATAGAGTATATAATAAGGGGAGAAGTAATAAAAATGCTTAGAAAGATGGAGCAGAGATAAGGTGTGGAGTGTCTTGAATGTCAGGATAAGAAGTTTATACCTTATTTTAGCAGGCAATAAGGAAGCAACCTATGGTTTTGGAATAAAAGGAGTGACATGTACATTAGCTGTGCATTTAGAAACTGACTCAGGTTAGGAGTGAAAATAATAGATTGAAGAGGGACACTAATTAGAGCAAGAGTTCTTAATCTGGGGTCCATGAACTTATTTTCAACAAAATAGTTCAATAACTGTATTTCAATATAATTGATTCCTTGGTCAACCTATGTATTTTATTCTATGCATTTAAAATATTATTTGGAGAAGGGATCTATAGGCTTTGCTAGACTGCTAAAGGGGTCCATGATATGTATGTAAAATTTAAGAATCCCTAAATCAGAAACTATCACAATGACCTAGGTAAGAGTTATGAAGAATTTCACTGACTGTGGAAAGGAAGGCTTCAGAATACAAGATAAATCCAGAGGACTGGAGAGCCTGAGTAGGTAAAGGAAAATAGAAACATTTCCATCTTGAGCCTGAGTCCTTGGAAGCATGGCTTTAATAGCAACAGAAATAAGGAATGGGAAGAGGTAGGTAAGATAATGTGTTCAATTTTGAGTTTGAGGTATAGATGTGACATAAAGGTGGAGATGCTTCATAGGAAGGCTGGAAATGAGGGTGTTGAGCTTGAGGGGAGAGGTTCTGTGATATGGATTTGGGAATCATTGCCATAGAGGTGAGCATCTGAGCCATGGGAGAGGCAGGAGACAGTATAAGGAGAAAAGAGAAGTTTAAAATAGGAAAACCAGTTTTCTTATCATGCAGTGTTGCTATAGAAAACAATGCTATGAGATGGAATAATGCTAGTATCTTTCAAATTTTGATGATATATAAGTAACAACAACAAACATTTAAGAGTATATGCTACTGTCAGGCACTGAGGAAAAAAAGACATGGATTTAAGAACCCCTGACCTCAAGTAACTTATGTTCCAGTAGGCAAGATAAACAGGTGTATGTGTGTATGTGTGTGTATGTGCACACCTATATATCTATATATACATGTATAATTATGTTTCTATACACAAAATATGTACAAAATATTATATATAAGACAATGGGGGAGAGAAGAATTAGCACTTGAAGAGATTAAGAAAGGCCTCTGATAAGAGGTAGCCCTAGATCTGGGCTTTGAGGAAAGCTAGGGATTCTAACATGTGACGAAGAAGCCCATTCTAGGAATGAGTGACAGCCTACGCAGAGTGAGAAGATCAATTGGACTAGACTTTAAAGTGAGCGAAGGGGAATGGCACATAATAAGCCTAGAAAGGTAAGCTTGAATCAGGCTGTGAAAGGCTTTAAATGTCAAGAAGATAAGCTTGTATTTAATCTTGCAGGCCTTAGGGAACCACTGAAAGAAAAAAGGAAGGTAAAAAAGGAAATTAGGAAGAAAGGAAAGAAGGAAATAAGCATTGGTAAAAATGCCTATTGCATTTTAGGCACAGTGCTAAGCCCTCTACAACTATTATCTCATTTGATCATCACAACAATCTTCTGAGGAAGGTGCTTTTATTATCTCAGTTTTACAGGGGAGGGAATGGAGAGAAACAGGTTAAATGACTTGTCCAGGGTCACACAGTCAGTAAGTGTCTGAGTAAAATTTAAACTCAGGTCTTCCTGACTTTAGGACCAGCACTTTCTCCACTATGCTACGTAGCTGGTGCTGTAGGCACTGGACCTTAATAGATCCTATACCTAAAAGGTAATAAGACAAACCAATCTTACTCAAGGTGAGTCCTTCATGGACTATTAGGAGATTCTAACCCTTCACCTCTCTCCCTCCCATCCTTGATTAAGAAAACAGAGAACACTCATAGTACGGGACAGAAGATTATCTTTCCTTTACTTCAAGGATTATGTTATTCCTCCTTACTTATTTATCATCTTGGTCAAAAACTCCTGGTTATGGTCCCAACCCAATTTCTTATTTTGCAGTCTGAAATAACACAGTACAAATAGTAGAAATAACAATTTGCCAAACAATAATACCCATCCCCATGGTTTTATTTGTGATGGCAAAAGGGAGCATTAAATAGTTTATAAGGTCCTTTGCCTTGCAGAAGGACTTCATGCATCAAAACACTGAAAACTCACTGCCAAAAGGGAGAAATTTTGTCTATGATAACAAAATATTTAAATCAGTCATATCTTCCAAGTCAATTTTTCTCCATTTTTTCTAATTTTTCTCTATTTCTCCATTTTTTCCATCTCTAAATCTCCAAGATTTGTCTTCTGAAATTATCATTGAGATGTTTTAAGTAGTGAAACTCTGACCCTTTAAGAAGAGGTGTCCCATTCAACCTTCTCTCCCCTCTAATTTTTTCTGCTCATCCTTTCTACTATACCCTTCAGACCCTACATCATCCTTGAAAATTCTCCTTTGATCCCATTCAGTTCCTTTCCATACTTCTCCCACCTATTGGAGACCTTTGCATGACCCTTCTTGTCTCTTGATCTTCATGGTCCTCTCTCCTGCCTTCCTCAGTGAATTCAGTCACTGGCACTGGCACTAAGTCTTTGTCTCTACCCCCATCTTGTACCTTTCTCTTTAATGATTTAAAAATATTCATGCTGATGAGTCCTCAAAATATCCTGGCCTTTGGGATCATCAGCTTCCTCAGCTCCCATGGAATTTATCTCTACTTTACCTGAGCCACTCCCAGGGGTGGTTACAACTTACTCACTATCATCTGAAACTCTTCCACCTCCAAAATCTTGATAGATGAAGTTTCTCTCTCTGATTACAGCCTACTGGTCTTTCACTTCTTGCACTGACTCACTCCTCCTCAACTTATTTTTTAATTCCCATCTCTTCTTGGGCTGCTAGGTGGTGAAGTACATAGAGTGCTAGACTTGAAGTAAGCAAAACTTGAATTCAGATCTTGCCTCTGGCACTTACTAGCTATTTAACAATGGACAAGTCCCTTAACCTCTCTCAGTTTCAGTGTCCTCATCTGTAAAATGAGAATGATAGCATCAACCCTATAGGGTTGTTGTGAAACTCCAAGTAATATATGTAAGGTACTTTCCAGAACTTAAAGTGTTATATAAATGCCCCTCTCATTATTCTCCTAGTCAATCCACCAGCATAAGTTATGGAGAGCTGGTAATCTCTCTCCTATGATGACAAGTTGCTTTTTAGAATGAAAAAAATTTAGGGCATTGGTGTGTGTCTCCTCTCAGTCTTTCCACTAATGGATATTCCCATCATTTATCATTTTTTCCAATTTGAAAGGTGTGAGAGGGGATCTATTTTTGAAGTCTATGAAGTCTATCTTCTCACCATCTGTCTTCTCTCTTCCTATCCTAGGGACATTGAATACTACTTGAAGAAGTCATGGAGCACTGACTAGCCCCAGTACAAATTTATTTTATCTAAATACATCTGGGCCCTCATTGTTTAGTCCTTTTGTTGTTGTTGAATTGTTTCAGTTGTTTCTGACTCTTTGTGACCCCATTTGGGGTTTTCTTGGGAAAGATACTGGAGTGGTTTGCCACATCCTTCTGCAGCTCATTTTACAGATAAAGAAGCTACGGCAAACAAGGGTTGTGACTTGCTCAGGGTCACACAGCTAGTAAGTGTCTGAAGTCAGATTCAAACTCAGAAAGATGAGTTTTCCTGACTTTAGGCTCAGCACTCTATCCACTGTACCACCTAGTTGCCCCTTAGTCCTTTTATTCATCTCTCCTTTACTTGTTCAGGTCTCTAACCATATGACCGTCACCTAACTTTTCTGAGATTTAAGCCATCTATTGTGAAATGCCTCATTTCAATTATGATATTTAAGTACAGTGTATGAATGTCAGTTCTCTCTACACTTCTCTATGTTTTCTCTCCTTTTGCTCCAGCCTCAGAGGATTAGGACATTCTCTTTCTTTTTAAAGGTAAATACTTTCCTGTGTGCCTTTGACTCCTTCCCTTCTGGGGAAGGGATAAGTCCTGTCAATCAACTTTTTCTCACCTTTTCTCTTTCTCTACTGGCTTCTTCCATCCTACTTAGAACCGTGATCATAAGATCAAAGGGTTTAGAGTTAGAAGGGACCTCAGAAACCATCAAGTCCAAACCTTTCATATTGCAGATGAGGAAACTGAGGGTTAAGTCATGACCAAGGTAACAAATCCAACAGAGGAATTTGAACCCAGGCCTTTAGCTCCAGAGTCAATACTTTCCCACTAGACTCTGTCTCCCTGTCTCAATTAGCCTTAAAATAAAAATGAAAATTAAAAAAATAACTTTCTCTTGACCATGCCATCTCAGTCTACCATTCTGTTTTCTCCCCTTTGTTAAGAAACTCCCTCATACCCCATGTAATCTGGTCTCTACTCTGACACTCTCTCAAAACTTGAGTCACCTGTGGCTCTTTTTCTTCATCCTTCATCTCTTATATCCAATCAGTTGCCAAGTTGTATTGATTCTATTTTTACAAAGTCTTCAGTCCCTTCTCTCTTTTTGTACTGTGACCATACTAGTTATCATCTTCCTCATTTGGACTATATCAGAAATAACCCTCTAACTGTTACATCTGCCTCTAGCCCCTGCTTTCTCCAAGCTAGCTATCATTCACCCAATTGCCAAAATAATCTTCTTAAGGTTTAGGTCTAATCATGTCAATCCCCTGTTCAAAAAGCCTTCCATGACTCCCTATCACCTGTAAGATAAAATACAAATTCCTTCATTTTCAATTAACCTTTCTAGCCTTATTTCAGTTTACTCTTCACACATTCTATACTCCACTCAAATCAGACTATAGACTATTTCTGCTTTGTTTTTTATGAGGGGGGAGGTCAGGGCAATTGGGGTTAAGTGACTTGCCCAAGGTCACACAGCTAATAAGTGTTAAGTATCTGAGGCTAGATTTGAACTCAGGTACTCAAGTACTCCTGACTCCAGGGCCAGTGCTCTATTCATTGTGCCAAATAGCCTATAGGGCTATTTCTAAACCAAGAAATGTCTCTTGTTGCCATGCACATTCTGTCCTCATCTCTACTTTATTTTTTCTTCCTTTGATTCTCAGCTCAATTGGGACCTTCTACATGGAACTTTCCTTATCTTCCTTCCCAACCTTCAGGGAGGGAGGAAAGGAGGGAGATAGAGGGAGAGGGAGAGAGGGAGGGGAAGAAAGAAAGAGAAAGAGAGAGAGAGAAAGAGAGAGAGAGAGAGAGAGAGAGAGAGAGAGAGAGAGAGAGAGAGAGAGAGAGAGAAAGAGAGAGTCTGGCTTCCATACATATCTATATCTATAGATATATACACAACACATATATGTATATCCCTTCTCTTATATGTGTACCATGCACACACATCTATATCCCCTTCTATGAAAATTTTTTTTTTGGTAACATGCTTTGGCTACTTTTGACAACACATTGCTTTACAATCCTTTGTTTTATCTGAACTTCTAATTTTTCAGAGATTGTAGACTTCTATGATTTGCAGTCATTATAGCACTACTGGGAAAATGTTGAGGCTAATGAGTAGGACTTTTGTGGCTATGAGCAATTTGGCATCACTGACAGAACTACTCAAGTTCCCAAGTGTGATCCAGACTGATCTTACCTTTCAATTCAGTCCTGGTATTCTAGGTATTGCCAATCTGAAGCACCAATCCAGATTATACATACTGATTAGGATATAATTGTATTTACTTATTCCAGTGTTTAGAACAGGTCCTGTCATAAAGTAGGTCTTTATATATGCTTCTTGACTTGACTTACTCATATAGCTAAATGTTAGCCTGGGCAATTTTTCATACATTTTGTGTTTCCCGTGTGGTTGGTTACATAAATTTCTCTTATACCACTATAGATTTCCCTGAAGATGGTTTATATTATTCTGGGGCTTGATACAAATATAGCACATGTACAGTAATATTTATTGAATGTGGCAATTTGGGGGGGAGGAAATTTTTTTTCATTTTCCTAAAGATTTTCCCTGCTCACCCCTCTTTATCCTGGAATCCTTCCATGGACCTTTATTTATGGACCTTGAGAATATATCTGAAGTCTTAAAGTGGCCAAAGTAATTTAGGAAATGTTGTTCTATGCTTATTTTATACCATTTTATACTGCAAAGCAGTAATACAGCGGTTTCCATCATATCACTGCATTTTACTTTCTAATTCTCAGGAATGTCTGATAAAAATAATTCTTGATTTTCTCTTGCAAAATTAACCTTCCCATTATTGCCAACAAAAATAGTGAGCTGCTGGGACAGAATTCTTCATCACTTGATTATTCATTCAACAAATATTTATTGAGAACTTACTCTAAGCAAGGTGCCCTGTAGGAGACAAAGCTGTTTAAAACTTGTGTCTCTACCCTTAAAGAGTTGATTATCAGGGGCGGCTAGGTGGCGCAGTGAATAGAGCGCTGGCCCTGGAGTCAGAAGGACCTGAGTTCGGATCCGGCCTCAGACACTTAACCCACACAAACAAACAAACAAACAAAAAAACCTAGCCGTGTGACCTTGGGCAAGTTACTTAACCCCAATTGCTCTAAAAAAGGGGCGGCTAGGTGGCGCAGTGAGTAAGAGCGCCGGCCTCGGAGTTGGGATGACCCGAGATCGAATCCGGCCTCAGAAAATGAGCACCCACACATAAATAATGACTAGCCGTGTAACCTTGAGCAAGTTACATAACCCCAATTGCTTAAAAAAAAAAAGAGTTGATTATCTAGATAAAGAAATGAGATATTTACAAATTTAGATCATGGAATCATGGAATTTTACAGCAGAAAGGAACCTTGAAGACTTCCTAGTCAAAACTCTTTATTTTACAAATAACTGCATTAAAGGTCAGAATGTTAAAATGACTTATCCAGGATCATTTAGTTGGTTAGTGAAAGAGCTGGGTCTAGAACTTAAGTCTATGGCTCCAGTTCATTACTTATTCCACTAAAGCTGCCCTGCCCCCTTATCCAAATCTAAATTTTCTTAAACAATTTTTGTTGATGTCTTTTGTTATTAATTTGCCTTTGTTCATATTACTACATATAGCTAACTACCCATGTTCCATTTCTGTCCCTTACCTATTGGACTATTCCTTATGCCAATGAATAAAAGGGAAAAATGAAAAAAAAAGCAGCTCAGAAAAACTGACCAACAAATCAACAGAACGTCAAAGCAATGTGATGTTTCTCATCCATAGTCTTCCACCTCTGCAAAGAAAGGAGGTAGGTCTATTTCCATATCTCTTCTTTGGAGACAAATTTGGTCATTATGATAACATAGAATTCATTTTCAATTTTTATTTCCTTATTTTCATTTATATTGTTTTTGCTATTATGTATTTAGTTTTTCCTGGCTTTTATTATTTCATTTTTCATGAATTTATATAAGTATTCTCATATTTCTCTGTATTCTTTATAGTCTTTTTTAACATCATAGTGATAGTCCATTAAATTCATGTACAATAATTTATTTAGCTACTCTCTAGATCTACTTTGTTTCCATTCTCTGCTACTATAAAAATACTGTTATAAATACCTTAGTATATATGGGAACTTCTTTTCTACTGAACTCCTTGGAGTATATGCCCAACAAGGGAATCTCTGGTTGAAAGTTTAGTCATTTTCCTACCATAATTTCAAACTGCTTTACAGAATGGTTGGTCTAATTCATTCTTGTGCCAATAATATATTAGTATGATTGTCTTTCCATAAACCCTTCAATGCAGATTGTTTTCTTACTTTGTAGTCTTTGCCAATTTGTTGGGGGTAAGGTGAACCTCAGAGTTGTTTTTGTTTTTATTTTTCTTAATATTAAGAGTTTATAACATTTGAGAATTGTTTGCTGTTATCCTTTGACTGTTTATCCATTGGGGAATGGCTCTTGATTTTATGTATTTCTGTAGCTGCATATATGTCAAATATCAGACAAATATTAGTGAAGGAAATAAAAAATTTTCTACTACACAAATATGTAGTTTTTCAGTTGCATGTAGAGGTTTCTATGATTATTAAAATACATATTTTTATGTGAAAGCATTTCTGAATTCAAAGTAATAACTTTTTGTCATCATATATATTCGTAATCAACAGATAAGTGATATCATACTGGCAAGTGGCTGTGGAGAAGGGAGTACCCTCAAAAAGTCTGGGAACCACTGGTATATACAATTTATTGTTATTAATAACACATTAGTAATTAATAATGGTAATTATGAAAGTTAGTATTTACATAGCACTTAAGGTTTACAAAGCACTTTACAAATATCTCATTTTAGCTTCACAACGCTGGGATGTTGCAATTGTTATCATTATTCCCATTTTACAAATGAAGAAACTGAGGCAAATAGTGCTTAAGTGATTTGCTGAGGCTTACTAGTAAATATTGTAAGTATCTGAGGCTAGATTTGAACTCAGGTCTTCTTGACTCTAGGTATAATACTCTCTCCACTGTGTCACCCAGCTTAAAGATTTGAAAACCTCAACTCTTCTACTCTTTTGCCTCATTCAGCTGAGTAATTATAAAGCATATCTTACATATAATGTCATACAAAATATGCCTCAGTGCCTCTATCTCCTTGGGTTCTCCTATGCTTCTAAGATAGAGTCAATTAGAGAAAATATACTCACATTTACTACCAATCAAAAAGAGAGGGGTAATTATGATATATTTACCAGTACCTCACCATCTCAGTAAACATTCATTTAAAACATGACTATGTCATAGTTAAAGGGGGAAAGCTCTCTAGTAACCAACATCCATAGTCAATAAGAATGACCATTAAATATATGTATTATCCTTCTGTTTATATTTTAAGCCAAAATTACTATTATTATTTTTATCCAAGAGAGTGTACCTCGATTATATACCATTAACAAATAAGAGTATGTTTCGATTTTTAAAGTAGAGTGGTAGCTGAATTAATAAAATTAATTAAAATTTAGAGATAATTTGAATAAAGACAAAGGGACAGCTTTATGCTTTGGCAGCTGATGTAGCTGTATATGTGGAACAAATAGGATTAAAGAGTAGCATAATCAAATACCCAGGGACCTTTTACGGTCCAGGAAATGACTGCCATTAGTGACTCTTCTTGAATTAAGACATTAAAGGACCCTATTAAAATGCAAATATTATGTAAGAGGAACAACACATTAAACCAATACCATCCATTCACATTTTAACTTTCAAAGAATAGAGCCCAGGGAAATGGGAGTTTAGGGCAGAGGTTTTAATAGGAAAGTGGGGGGAGGGGTATAGTGCTGAGATTTTTAAAAAGGAAATGAAAGGACACAGAAAAACTAATTAATTCATTCTCTTGTCTGAAGTTTACTTGTGTACTTCAAAAGATAATGTTTGCTAACAGCCATATAGACTAGAAAGATCCTCTAGTAATATCTAAGTATTTAATAGAATAAACTTCTCTTAGGCATTTAAGCAGTGCCCATAAAAATACTAACAGTTAGTACTTTGTTCAGTATACACCAGACAAAAAGAATTTATCAGTTGCTTACTGTGTTCCAGGCACTTATAACATGCTAAGGCTGGAGATACCAAAAAAGTGACAAAACATGGTCCATACTTACCTTATAATTGGTGATACAACATTCAAAACACATATGATAATTAAGTGAAAGATATTGAAGGTACTGATGGGACCAGGAAAGACCTCCTCCAGGTCATCTTTCAATGAAGATTTGTTGTTTTATCCTTCATTCCTGAAGAGGACTGTGACATCAGGGAGGTGATACCACAACAAGCAAATGAATTGTATTTAAGTGATGGAGGGCTGTGCAAAGTTATCAGCCTCACTTTCTCCTCTGGGGCCATCTGGGTAGACCCAGATATAGACCAGGACAATTGGAGATGGCCCTGGATGCAGTGGGAGACCTTGGCATGAGACTCAAAGGATTCTAGGGAAGTCAGAAGGCAAAGATGAAGGAGAGCATTCCATGCATGAGAGATAGCCAGTGAAAAGAGAAACAGTGTCATGTTTCTGGATTCAGTCCATAATGGGGAACAAAGTATAAAAAGACTGGAAAACTAAAATGAAATCATTATGAAAGGCTTTAAAAGCCAGAGGATTTTATATTTGATTGTGAAGCCAATAGGGGAGCCACTAGAGTTTACTGAGAAAGGGAGTAACATGGCCATATTTGAGTTTTAGCCAAATCACTTTGGCAGTTGGTTGAAGGATTCAATTGAGTTGAGATCTTAGATTAGGGAGGGGAAGCAGGAAGGCCAATTAGATGATACTAAGATTGTTAACATGGATGAGTGGGACATAGCAGGCCCTTGTAAGGATTAGGAAAGTTGAGAAAAGGGGAAGGTTTGGGGAAAAGATAATGAGGTTTTTTTTGGATGTGATGAATTTGAGATGTCTACAGGATATTCAGTTCCAGATGCTCTCTGTCGTGAGGTATCACTGGTGTTTGAAATCATGGTTCATCATTACACTGATTAGAATTCTTAAGTGATCCAGAATTTTACAATATTAGTTCTGCTAACTTAGCTTTCTTTGAAACTATCCCTTTACTTCTTACAGCAAAATAGCATTCTGATATTCACATACCATAATCGTTCAGCCATTTTCTGCAGTATTCTTTTAATCCTCTCCCTATCTGAAGTCTCTTCCACTCCAATCAGACCTCCACTCAGCTTCCAAGGTGATTTTTCTTAAGTGTAGATCTAACCAACCTAAGAACGGAAAGGCTTGCGTCTAGTAGACTAGCATACTTCTCATAGAGTTGCAGTGGTTTCCCTATTACCTCCAAGATCAAATGTAAACTCATCTGTCATTTAAAGCTCTTCCCAACCTGGTCTCTTTCCCATCTTCCCTGTCTTACATTTCCCTTGTCTTTATTTAATCTCCCTGGTCTCAGTTTCATTATCTGTAAAATAATGGCTTGGACTACACTGCCTCTTGAATCCTTTTCTTTTTTTCTTTTTGAAGGGGGCAGGGCAATTGGGGTTAAGTGACTTGCCCAAGGTCACATAGCTAGTGTTAAGTGTTGGAGGTCTGATTTGAACTCAGGTCCTCCTGACTCCAGGGGCTGGTGCTCTATCTGGGCCACTTAGCGGCCCCTGGAATCCTTTTGAATTCTAGATCTTTGATGCCATAATCCTAAAGTAATGCCAGAGTGCATTCAAATCTAATCTCATAGCCCCACCCTTTCTTTTGTATGCACCTTCTTTCCAAACTGTCCTTAAGTTATGTGTATATATATATATATATATATACCTATATCGGTCTACCTATCTCTATCTATCTATCTATCTATCTATCTATCTATCTATCTATCTATCTAGTACCTGGTACACAAAGACTGAGGATAATGACTGATTACATTTGCAGGAAGGCAGTCTATAGCGCAAAGCATCATGGATTAGGAGTCAGACTACCTGGATTGAAATCTTATTTACAACCTGTAAGACTTTGGGGAAATCACAATTCTTCTGGCCTTCAGTTTCCTCATCATGAGGCAAAGGGGTTAGCTTAGATGATCTCGAAGGTCCTTTCCAGGGGAGCACTATGGCATATAAGAAACCACATGGTGGAGTTGAAAGAGTTCTGTTCTCAAAAGTCAGAATCCCTAAGAATCCCACAGTAGCAGGGCAACCTCAGACACTTAATCTCTATGAACCTCATTTTTTTTTTGTATCTATAAAATGGGGGCAATAAGACCTACTGGCTTGTGGTGGCAATTAAGAGTGATAATATAGGTGAAAGTACTTTAAAAGCTTTTATAAAATGCTATACAAATGTAAGCTATATTACTAACTGGCAGTCAGGTAGGTGGTGCAGTGGATAGATCACCGGACCTGGGGTCAGGAAGATGAGTTCAAAGTTAGTATACAATACTTATTAGCTGTGTGACCCTGAACAAATCACTTAATCTCTGTCTGCTTTAGTTCACTCATTTGTAAAATGGGGATAATAATAAGAGAACCTACCTGCCAATGAGATAGTATCTGTAAAGTGCTTTGCAAACATTACCACCATCACCACCACTCCTACTGCTGTGGCTGCTATTACTACCATTTAGTTTTAACATGGATCACCTTTAGAAAAAAAAAAAATCTGTGTGTATTCAGATTATGTGTCACTCAAAGGAACTGCCAGGCAAATTCTAGTCCTAAAACAAGTGCTACCCCAAATCCCCCATTGATGCCTCATAATGTCATGTATGTTCTCAAAGACTGGCCAAGTTAAAGCACAAATTATGTTGGGTTCTACAAAACTGGAAGGACTTTGAATGTTGTTGTGACAAGACTAAGAACAGAAAGGCTAGTAGACTGGCCATAGCAGGTCACAGCAGCCCATTAAACACAGAAGAGCATTGACGGTGTCCCTGGTTACTGTGGAGAGTGTCCTTCTGCTTCTGCAGTAACAGTGGCAGAAAGGGAAAAGAAGGGGCCAATGGTCCTAAGAATTGTACACTTTTAGATGGTTTATAAAACTGCTTAGTTGTATACATTATTAATAACAAAATCTTTTTCCAGTGAATAGACACACTATTGGAGGAACCCAATAATATCATTAGTGGTATTTTTGTTATCAATGAAATCAGAAGACAAAAGAGGTTACAGCCAAATGTAAGGGAGGATTACAGATTCTTCTGGGGGAAGCAAATAAAGGAGTTTTTGAAGCTGATTTTATAATATATCCCAAAACAGCAAGAAACATATTTTTGTAGGACATGTGTTCATCTGATTTTGCAATGTTCATTCAGTCAGCTAGCTTTAGTAAGTATCTGCTATGTACCTGGCACTATGATAAATGCTAGAAATACAAAGAAAGGGTAAAAAAACAATTCCACTTCTCAATAGCTCCCAGTCTAATAAGGAAGCATAGAGCCTAATGGCCCCAATAAGTATGTACAAAAAGAGAATCACGAAAGAAATGCAACTTATATGTCAATATCTGTTGCAAGGGATGAAGAGGTAGGGAAATTCTATGATGAATTTGTGAGAACTCTCCAAATCAAATTAAAATATCAAATCTTGGTGACTTTAATGACTATCTGGACATAAGGGAAGATGGTGAAAACTTGAGTATCCTCCAAAGGCAAAGAAGAGTTCATCATGGAGTGGGCAGGATACATCTTTTTTTTTTTTTTTTTAAGCAATTGGGGTTAAGTAACTTGCCCAAAGTTACACAGCCAGTTTTTTTGTTTGGCTGTTAAGTATCTGAGGCCGGAACTGATCCCTGTCCTCCGGACTCCCCAGTCCTCCCGACTCTGGGCCAGCGCTCTTACTCACTGCACCACCTAGTCACCCCTTAGGCTACAACATCTTACAAAGAATGAAGAAGAGTAAGAGAGGTCATCAAAGAAATGTATCATCAAAAGTGATGACATAGTAGTCTTCTTTCAATGGTGGAGAAGTTATCATGTAGCTACAGCTTGTGTTTTCCATTGGTATCTCTGAGATGAAGAGGAGGTAAGGAAGGCCCCTAGCATGTTAGGTGAACTCCCATGAAGAAATTATGAAAGGATATGGACAAAAGTTGCACTGGATCTGTGGGATGGTTATGATGTAATTTTTTGGGTGGGGGCAGAACTACTTATCTCAAGGGGGCCACAGGTCTATTGCTTTACTGGAATAATAGCAAGGGTTCAGAGGCACAGGTGACAATGCCTTCAATGTAGGTCTTCCATTAATAGAATTAAAGTAATAATAATGCCATCTTTTTTTATATGAGGGTAAGGCTGTATCTGTGCATTAGAAATTGCTTTCCTGGCAGTTGTAACAGAGTCATATATGGCTCCCACATTTGCAAGGCAGCTGGCTGGAATAAGTCAATATCATTTGTAGATGAAGAATGAAATAATACGCCTAAATAGAATACCCAGAGCTGACTGACTACAAAAATCAGGAGAATTAAAAGTTGGCATCTTCATGTGCATCTTTTCCTAGGCAGTATATTCAAGGACTCACTACTCTCAAGAGATAAATGAAGGGTGGTGATAGTTGAAGCTTCACAGACTAATGCTTTGTAGATAAAGAATTAGTTTGATACCACATGCAGTTGATTTATAACTTCTGCTTATTAAGGCAGATACTTAAAGTGAATTGTAGTAAAGATATACTTTCCAAATAGGCAGCTGTAGAGAAGACAGAGGTTCTCAAATTTTTTATTTTGCTTCTGGCATAGTAGCAAAATTACAAAAATTACACTGATGTTCATCTATGTGGCTGCAAGGCTATATTCCATGCAATTCATGGCATACATAGCTAAAACTTGCCTTGGCATATCTTTTAACATTACTGATTTCAGGTAAAAGATGGCAGACTACACACTTGAAATTTACAGTAAGATTTACCTACAGCAATGGAGGAGTACATCTATCAATGACTTGGCAGACTATTTAAGGATCTGAGTTCAATATACTGATCATTAAAAGGTAACATTTCTTACCCAATTACCAATAGTATGATTACCACTCAAATAGCTCCCCCACTTTTTGGCTGCCTAATAGAAGCCGCATGTCACCACTGACTATTGGGGAATCATGGTAATGCAACCACCTTCCAGTTTCTGACAATGAAGAACCAGTGGATCAACAAATGGGGATATGAAATGGAAAGCCAGAACATAATTTGTAACTATTGAACATGTTACTTCTGCCACATTTCCATGTAATATTTCCTCCTAATATCTGACCACTTAAGTCTTCCTATAGCATTTGTTGTTCAGTTGTATCATTCCTGTCTGACTCTTTGTGACCTCATAGGAGATTTTCTTGGCAAAGATACTGGAGTAGTTTACCATTTTCTACTCCAGCTCATTTTACAGATGAGGAAACTGAGGCAAACAGGCTTAAGTGACTTGCCCAGGGTCCCATAGCTAGTAAATGTTTGAGGTCAAATTTGAACTCAAGTCTTCCTGACTCCAGGCTCAGCACTCTATCTATCCACTGTGCCACCTAGCTGTCTGATATAGCATTTCCTATAGCACCTTTTCTGTAAATATCTGGATGCAACCATTTTCCCCTTTCCATTTTTTAAATTGGACAAGGGGAGGAGTACACTTAAAAAGTTATGTCAATACTCATTACCTTATGAATGCTTAGAACTGTAAGTCTTCAGAATTGGGAGGGACTTTATAGATCGTAGAGATGACACAGTGTATAGATTGAAGGACCTGGAGCCAGGAAGAACTGAGTTAAAAACCTGCCTAAGAAAACTACTAGCTATGTGACCTTGGGCAAGTCACTTAATGTCTATCTGCCTCAGTTTCCTCCTCTGTAAAATGGGGATAATAATAGCACCTACTTCCCCGTGGTTGTTTTGAGGATAAAATGAGGTAATGTTTATAAAGTGCTTTGCATTTGAAGTGCTATACAAATGTTAGATATATTATTATTATTGTTTTATATATGAGGAAACTGAGGCACAAAGAGGTGGATTGACTTGTTCATGGTTATACAGCAGATTAGTAACAGAGTCAGGACCAGAACCTAAGATGTCTAAATCTCAGCCCTTATTCTAGCAATAAAAAATACTTTGTTCCTTCGAACAGAAATTTTTTCTCAAGGTTTCTAAAATTTCTCAATAAGCAAGTTCAAGAAAGTTTATTTTGACAACAATGTAGTTTAGGTAGCATTTTCCCAACAGTGACCTTCACTCAAGAAAATTTGCAGGAGCTATCACTGTGTAAATTTGAGATTAGAGAAGGAGGTGGATTGGTTACATGGCAAGAGAATGGAATGACACAGATCCTCAGAGTGCTTCACTAGTACCCATGAAACATAAAGACATCTAGAGAAAGATACCTAGCATGTTAGGTAGATACTCTGGAGGATCTCAGAGGGAACATGGACAAGAGGGTACAGTTGGGTGGCCATTAACACCAATGGAGGAAATACTCCCATCCTGAGATCATGGATTCATTGAGGTATGGAAATACCACTAAGTATTTGTATCTTAGCCACAGGGTGGTGATAATTTTCATGAATTGTCAAAGTAACAAATATTCTTATCTCTGTATCAAAAAGTCATTAATGTGTCAAAATATTATGTATAATAGCTAATTTTAGTGTATATATACACATTATATATAATGTATATACACACATTATATATACATATATATGATATATGTATATACATATATAGAATTTTAGTGTGTGTGTGTATATATATATACATATATACATATGTATATATATATATATATGTATATATATATATATATAACAGAGGAGAGAATTATGATCACCAACCAGCAGGAGGCACCTATAATACTGAAATTCTAATTCAGCAACATAAGGAATCTACCTTTAATTGAAGAATATTTTTCCTTTTTCTAAAGAAAATTATATTTATTAATCTTCTATCAGCATTGCCATGGCCAACATAAATAGAAGTGCCAGTGGGTCTAGTTGGACAGAAAAAATATGGCATTCCCCAATGGCCTAATTAGAATTCTAGCCCTCAGGCAATTTCCACCCTTCATTCCCAAGAGTACAGTGGTAGTAGTGTTGGGAGCCTCAGGTTCTACACTGAGGTTTGGCCTAGGTAGGATTGATGTAAGATAATTCTGACCTTGGCTAATTCCCCTTTCCTATTCCATATTCCCTTACCTAATCCCAATCTTCTGGGCCTGGCCTCCCTCCCATTTCCTGATGCTATTCCAAATATTACTTAGGACTCTTTTTATGTCCCCTGTCTTTTCTAGACTGTTCATCAATCAGAGTCATATGTTACCTTGAAATATATTACTCCTATATTTTATTCATCATGGTTATGAATTCAAGAGATCAGCTAAATAGATCCATGTTAATATGATAGTAAAGAGACCTAGAGGGATAGAAACTGATTTATTGCTTCCATGACTGGTATAGACAGAGCGATTCATGCATGTGCTAGAGAGTTGGACTAAGGTTCCTTCCTATGCTAAGATTCTAAAATTTTATGAGGCTTTCTCTTCTTGTCTGTCCTCCTTCCCAGCTAATACAAAATGCTTTCTAATAGTGGCCTCTGCCTTTGTGGTTTAACTCAAAGAAGTGACTTTCAAGACCCTCAAGACACTAAAGAAGGTGGTGCCATACCAAGCCAAAGAAAGATTTTTTTTTGGGTAAACAGATCCTCTAGCCTGAAGTCATACCAGTTAACAGCCTAACACACACACACACACACACACACACACACACACACACACACACACGCACTCTCTCTCTCTCTCTCTCTCTCTCTCTCTCTCTCTCTCTCTCTCTCTCTCTCTTTTCCAGCTCATTGACCCTCTCACCAGAGGTTTCCAACCACAAGATAATAAAAGAGTGAGGGATCTGAAAAACTAAATACTTCCAATTGTGGAACAAGAGATAATTAAAATTAGCCCACATATATAAAGATATTTAATTTCTGAGGTTAAACATAAAAAGTAATGAAATACTGGCAGCCAAAGTAAAAAAGATTTCATTCAATTAAAAAAGATAAATATTGTGAATCCTGAACTCAATTCAGATAGAATTAATTGTAAAAGGGGAAAGAGAAGTATGAATTTCATAAAGCTGAGAAAATCAAGACATTTGTTCAACTACTTTTTCTAGTAATTTAATTATAAAATATATCCCTCATATATCAAGGATCCTTCTATAGGAGAAAATTTTAATTATACATGACAGATGGAATTTTTCATCTGAAGGAGAGGGAAGGTTAGATGGGGAAGAGAAAACATACAACTCACTGACTTCAAATAAAAGAAAGCAAATATAGGGAGACATCTGTTTGGGTAGATATTAAGACAACATTTTTTTGAAGAAAAAGCTGAATTCATCATAATCATCTCCTATTATAGCTACATCTGGTCTTTCCATTTTGATGAAAGATCTATGACTCATTTAATGCCAATCCATTGAAAATCTAATTGCCTCAAGTGGGACCAGTTGGAAATGACAAATCATATAAGAGAAAGGGAGAGGTATCACCAAATGAAATTTAGATAGATGGGAGACTGATTTTTAGTGTCACTCAAAAGCATATAAAGTAGGAAAACTTGAAAACGAAAGGTATAAGTAGACCCCAAATTAGGTGCTTTCCATTCATTTGTTTATAAGATATGAAATCATTCTGTGGTGTTAAGTAGCCAAAACCTAAACTACTCAACTTCCAGGATTAGTATTTCTTAACTCATTTTAATTGCTTCACTTACAAATACATACCAACTAAAGTCCATATTCTGCTTTTGGAGAAAATACATATTAAAGTTTTTAATACACAAATGATTAAAGGCATCCCCACTTAAGTCAGCCCTCATAAGACTACTTAACAAAAATCTCTTTTAAAAGTACTACAAACCATACCAAAGTGCTGATTAGAGAAATCAAATCTTTCCCAAATTAAAAAAAACACAAGAGTGTGCCGAAAGTCTTGGTGCAGCTTCAAGCTTTAATAACTATTAATTTTTAAAATCTATTATTAAATATTATTTATATTAAGTTTCTTATTGTTTATAATTAATGTTCTATTGTATTAAATTTATTAGTATTAAATATATTTTAAAAGCTATTGTTTAAGTTATTAAAGCTTGAAACTGTAATAAGAGTTTTGTAATACACTGTATTTCATAACTTGCCTATATTTTCAGCAATTCAAAAAAGTAATTTTATTCTTTAAAAGCCTCTCAAGACTGCTAAGATAAGGTTAAAGTACAAAGAACTGATTTTTGCAATGGCTTTGGAGCTCAAGTTTTAAAAGAACAATAGCAGTACTGGCATCAGCAGAATCAGAGGCAGACACACAACAGAGAAAAAGCCAAGAACGTATTTTAGAAAGAATGCTTACCTCGGGTGCTTTTACTACTGCAGATTCACATTCATTTTTCACAGATTTAGGTTCAAAAGCTCTTATAAAAACCATCCTCGCATTCCAATAAGTCCATCATTAATTTTTCAAAACCTAGTTGTCTTAGAGCTCCCTTCAAGCATTTGGCATCATGATGGAGGCTGCTACCCAGAAATCAATCCGCAAAGTGAGGTAAAGGTGTAGAGAAAGGGACCTGATATAAGAGCAAATGCAGCTTTTAAGGAACGTCATTAAATGGTCACTTGCAAGTTTAACCCCAGATTAACAAGTGGCTGAAGCCAATCCTTGGTTCCAAAGTGAAATCTGCAGTTTTGATACAAAAGCTGGCAAGCTGCCATCATTGCAGGCCTCAAAAGGCTTCAGGGCTGAGGGAAAGGGAAGAAGGGGGAAAAAAATAAAAACCTCACCACACACTGATTGCCCGGGACAAATCTCCTTAGTCTGTTCATGTGCATCATTACCATTTGTCTCATTGATTCTGGGTCAGAATTAGTGCTGACTCCACAGCCAGACTCTACAAAATTTATTTGACTAAAGGCATTAAAAAATCATCTAGAGATATCTGAACAGAGTACTTAAAGAAATACATTATCAGAGAAGAAAGCTATATTGGGCTGTTTGAAAAGGCAGGGTTGTTTAGTTGAAAGGTCATTAGGTTTAGAGGAAGAATAAACTAGGTTTGCTTTGCTACTATCCATGTTCCTTGACTTTTCTGGGGAAGGGAAGAAGCATACTAATCATTATATAACCATGGATTAGAGTTGGGTGCACTTGGCTGCATGGACCCAATGGAGATAGAAGCAGACTGGGCTGGTGGGGTTTGGCAGGAGTTTGAAGTATCATTTTTATAAGGTGTTTTTGGGGAACAGACTTTGGGGGTGGGGAAACTGCAGCCTCAAGGCCATATGTGGGCCTCTAGGTCCTCAAGTTCAGCCCTCTTTATTCAGTCAAAGGGCTGCACTTGATGGACCTGGAGGGCCACACTTGGCCTTGAGGCTGAAGCCTCCCTTCATCTTCACTAACTCTTATCTGTGTCATTTGGGATTAGTTCATTAGCATATCCAGATAATCTCTAAATTGCCAGCAAAACTTTCATCTAACAAGTCCACATCATCTCAAAATTATCAACACCCTTTGGTGTTCTGCTGGTCTTACTGGATGTTTGGAATTTAACTGAGATGAACATATCATAGGACCAAAGGGCCTGGAGAACAAAGTCTAGATGACTTTGCCTGATTTGGCACATATTACCAAGATGTGATTTTAGATTAATATATGATTATGTGATTTCTGGGCAGTTAACTGGGCCTGGACTCAGGAGGACCTGAATTCAAATGTGACCTCAGACACTTACTATAGCTGTGTGATCCTGGGCAAGACACATAAGCCTGTTTGCCTCAGTTTCCTCATTTGTCAAATGAGCTGGAGAAAATGACAAACCGCTCCAGTATCTTTGCCAAGAAAACCCCAAATGGGGTTATGAAGAGTCAGACATGACTGAAACAACCGAACATACATGATTTCTAAACTCTGCTTTGCAATCTTACTTTCTTCTATTGTTACTTTATACTGGCTCCTTATAAATCACTTTCTATTTTGCCTAGGAGGGAGAGTAGCCAGGGGTTTCAGAACAAGATACAACTTTAACATGACTTATTTAAGAAATATTTTTAAAACGTGGACAGCTATGAAAATAGAAGCCAGTGAATGACTCTTAAAGATGAAGGTTCTAAATTACAGCTGGGCTAATTTTGTTAGTCTTTTGACTGATGCTTCCCAAAACATGGTAACCCAGATATATCTGAAAATTACATAGTAAAATACAATTTTTCCTTGTATGCAAACCCCCCCCCCAAAAAAAAAACAAACCACCATTTACTAGGCTCTTACTATATACCAGAAACTAACTGTGCTAAGCACTTTACAACTCTTATCTCATATGAGTCTTACAACAACCATGGGAAATAGGTGCTATTATTGACCAGATGAAGGAGCAGAGATAAACAGAGATTAAGTGTCTTGTCCAGGGTCACACAGCTAGTAAGTGTCTGAGGCCAGATTTGAACTTGGGTCTTCCTGACTCCAGGACCAGTACTGTATCCACTGTGACACCTAGCTGCTGCTACAAAAAAGCTCACCTGTTTTGGTTCAAAGAGTATTTGCAAAGATATGGAACATTTCAAAATATGTAAAATTCTAAGAAAGAAAGGAACATTAAACACTGAAATATAGAAAAACAATTCAACAAGAAGGTGCCTCTCTTCAGTCTGGAATTATATTCTATATAGCATAGAGATATAATCTAGACCAATGCCACCTGAAAATCAACTTAATATTTACAATCAATTTCTTTAGTTTTTGCTAAGTAATTCTCCCAATTCAGTTCAACAAGCCTTTATTGCTAATTTAGAAGCAAAAGCCTTCCTGACTAAGGCGGACCCTTTATCCAGAATGGTCTATTGCCCCTCTTGAGTGATTCTTAGGAAAAATGACATCTTAGGACACTAAGGAACTTTCAAATGTTAGAACCAAGATCATCAACCAACTTCTTTGGAAAACTTCTAGTACAAAGAACTGAAATCACCTTTTTAAAGTAGGGAAAATATTGTTCTTTGGAACAGAGACTTGTTGCTGGGCCTCACCATGGAGCAAAAGGCACAAAAAACAACGTTCACATGGAAACAAAAACACAACAGTGACTAAAATATGGGGACACCAACAGATGCTGTATTTATTCAAATTCTTTTTTAAGGGATATAGCAGGCTATTTAATGGGAGGTATAGGAAAAATTAAATGCAAGCATATTTAGTATTTTTGATAATATGCTTTAATTCAAGCTTGTACAAGGAATAGGTTTTGTTCAAGTTTGTCAGTATAAGGGATGCATGGATCAGATGATAAGTGAGAACATAGCTCTTGTGTCTCTAAATTAGTATAAATTGGCCGATAGCCCCTCGATGATGCAGTGAAGGGAGAAGAGGGACAGATCCTAAGTAGCCATAGACAAAGGATAAATCTGCAGAAAAGGCATTAGCCTATGACTTATTATAACCTTGTTCCTACATGTCCACAATGTATAGGAACCTGGATGCATCCTCCACCATACATCCTAGACCTGCTGTTGTGGTCATGAGTACACCTCTGAAATTTTAAAAATGAGCATAATTCAAGTATAATATGGGACTATAAAGCAATGAAACTGGCTCCATATACAATCTGCTCATTACCTTATATATTATGTTATTACTTTTAGCAGGTATCTTAAACCTTTTTTATATTATGGCGGTCTAGCAAAACCTATAAACCCCTTCTGAGAAAAATGCTCTTAAATGTATAAAATAAAATGTAGCAGATTACAAAAGAAACCAATTATATTAGAATAGAGTTTATCAATATTAAAAAAAAAAACAACCAAATTCCTGGATATTAGGTTAAGAACCCCTTTATAGTCACATACTGGATTTCGAATATTAGAGACCACCACTACTTTCAAATCTATGCTGAGTGCCTACTCAGCAGAGTGTTATATTAGGAATAAAGAGCCCAAGGCAGGGCATTTCAGAGGCAGGAGAGTTCACAGAAGGTTGGGACCTTCTTGGAAGGCTTTGCAGAGAAAGTAAGACTTGAGCTGAGATTCCTGAATACATGAACAATCAGTCTCTATTGTGTTATGCAACTCATGGCAGCTCTTCCAGAACTGAAACTTAAAAATTCTTGGTATTAACAATAAAAAACATAGATTTTAAATTACTTACTTCTGCTTTAGAAAAGAACCCATCAATAGCTGTAACAACTCTATCAGTTACACCCAGTGTCTTCTTCCATTTTATTTGTGTGTTTACTCATGGATGTGTGTATACATTATTCTTTTAGAATCCCAATTTGTGCTTTAAAAACTCTTCCTTTTTTGCTTTACCTCATTTTGTGTAAATCATTCTATATGTATCTATGTTTCTTATACATGTTATTTCTAATTGCATTATGGTATTCCATTAGAATGGAATTAGTGGGGCTGGTATACATCTCAGTAGAGAGAGCACTGAACCTAGAGACAGGAAGATGTGAGTTCAAATTTGACCTCAGAGGCTAGCTGCATGTCTCTAGGCAAGTCACTTAACTCTTTGTTTGCCCTGGAGGCACTCAGATGGTTCAGTTCTGGAGTCAGAAAGGCCTCAGTTCAAATCCAGGCTCAGACACTCACAACCTGTATAACCCTGGGCAGGTCAGTTAACCTCTGTTTGCCTTAATCCATTGGAGAAGGAAATGACAAAGCATCTTTGCCAAGAAAACCCCATGGACAGTACACGTATACTATGATTCATGGGGTTACAGAGTCAGACATGAGTGAATGACTGAACAACAATTCCATTCAAGTAACAAAATAGTATGTTCGACTATTCCTCAACTGATAGGTTTTCAGTTTTTCACCATTATAAAAAACAAACAAACCAAAAAACCCAACCACTTCTATAACAATAATAGCTGCCTTTTTTTTTTTTACAGCATCTGACAAACCTCAAAACACTAATATATTTTCTCATTTGAGATTCATAATGATCCTGTGAGTGATCTTCCTGTCATTATCCCCATTTTGTGGAGAAGGAAATAGAGGCTCAGAGAAATCATATAACTTGCCCCTGTGCAGTAAACTAGTAAGTGGTAGAGACAGGATTTGAACCAAGGTTTTTCCTGACTCTGAGTCTAATGTTTTCCAACAGCGGTCTCAAACTTTTGAAAAACCACTCTATCAGTAAAAAAAAATAAATAAAATTGAGCACACCACCCGTAAGTTGTACATTTGCTTATTTTTTAAATTACACATTTACTACTACTACTACTAATGATGTCCATTAAACATACAAAGCTTAGCAAATAAAAAGGGTATAATAATATTGGATCCCAAAATCATGAATGAGTCACAGGAGTTTACTGAATAGGAGAGTGGCATGATCAATCCTCCATTGAAGGATTATCACCTTGACAGCTGTGTGGAGTAGGGAGAGACCTGAGGCATGAAGGGCATTTAGGAGGCTATTTTCATGGTCCAGGGAAGATATTTCAAAAATCAGATATTTTAATAATTCTAACACTATGCTGTTAGTATGTTCTGATTCCAAAAATTTACAATTCCACATATGATGTATATGTTTTTGTATTTTAGGAAAAACAACCCATAGTTACAAAATTAAGTTTGAAAAAGGTGAAGAAATGCTTCCAATTACTTTAATTTTCTTTCCTTTGATTATTAAAGAGAATGATTATATAATTAAGTGATTGCTTTCAATTTTAATTATATATTGTAATTATATATTTGCATATATATATGTATTTGTAATAATTGGATTCTTTTGATTGTTTTCTATAGGGTTTAATTTTCTTGTTCTTTTATTCTTTCCTCCACAATCATATAGCACCATTGTTATAGAATGAATGATTCTGAACACATCCAAAACAATTTTGGACATTTTAAGAAAATACAAGATGAAATCTTATATAGAAGGTATGGTAAAATATAAAATGTGGTAAAGTAGGCTAGAATAAAAAAATTGCAACAAAAATCCAAGTGAGTTTGCTGGATACTTATAAATCCTTATAACCAGGCCTGTGCCATTTACTATTTAATAACTGTCTTTCCAAAAAAGTACACAAGACTCATTCTAAAATTTAATATGCATCATTAATATTCTCTCCATCACTTTCTTAAGTCTAGATAGTCAACAAAATAATAAATCAAGCCCTCGGTTTCTTGTTTTCTGAGATGTAAATCCTCACACTGAAAAATTTAATAACCACTCAGTGACTGGTTCAAACCAGCTCCAGAACACTCCCGTATACTTACTGGATAAAGATATTAAAGTACAGTGTTTATTTACATCACCTTTGTCTCTATGGTCATATAGCCTGAAGGAACCCTAAAAACCCAGGACTCTGCAGCTGCTCCTTATGCAAACATTATAGGCCTCACAATAGATAAGTGGAAAAAAGAAGGAATATCCAGGGCTAGAGTGGTTAGCAATGTGTTAGCTAAAAAAATATTCTGCTCAATGTTTTTTAGATACAAGGCTCTGGGAAGACAAAGAAGAAAGATGACCATCCACGCTCTCAGGAAGCATGCCTTCAGACTAATGGGAGGATGGGACAATTAATAGGACATCTACATAATCATGTATGATATAGGTCACAAGAAAAAATATATTTGGGACAAAGGAGAAACAAACTGTTCTAGGAGGGAGAGAACATTTTTAGGAAGGAGGGGAAAACCAGGCATGTACTCTAGGGTCAAGATGTATAATAACTCCTACTTGCAATTCTTATTAACTTTAATATTTCAGAGTATTTTCTTCCTAGCAACTATATGAAGGATACCTTATAAACAATACTGGTGGCATCTTACAGATAAGGAGATGGAAATGAAATAAGTTGCTCATGATCATGGCTATCATGCCTATCTAAATTAGAATTTGATCCCAAATCTCTTGACTCTAACTCCAAATTTGCTTCCCTAGCAAGGATTATGACTCAGGTGTACCAACTTATTATTTCCAACTTAGTGCTCTATCCAGTATTAGTAATACTGCTTGCATCTTCTCATATAATCATCATCATAAATATTTACTCAGCACCCACTGAGGGCGTGGCCTATATTAGGCATTTTCAAATCTCCTTTGACTTGTGCTTTATTGAATAAACCAGGTCAAAACATTTATATAGTATTATGTGTGTGGACTCTTAATAGGTAGTCATGCTTGCATTACAAAGGTAGTTTGGTGAGGAGAATTAAACAACATCCTGTATACATGTGAACAGTGAATGCTTCAGAGAATATTGCTGATTGGATTCTCATTCAGCTTTGGAAAGGGTCTTGACCGCTTCCTACTCTCAGAATTTGTGATTCTTATAAATAAACTGCTACCAGTTGCTGTTTCATGAGATAGTTACATTTCCTTTCTTTATTTTTTCCCCAAGAAGACTTTTTTATTGCTTAATTTTTAAAGATTTTATTTTATGGAATAAACCAAGTATTTCCATAATATAGTACAATAAAAAGATGATTGTACATGAAACTACAAATCTACTATGCATAATTTGCTATTATTTCCTTTATTAAAAATTTAAAAGGTAATTTTGTGCTAGACAAAAAATAAAAACAAAACTTTTAGTCAATATAGGAAAAAAATGTTGACCACTACAGAAGGAACTTCTCCAGCCAGGGACAACTTAAGCTGACATTTAAAATAACATTAAGTAAGGAAAATGCCTGAAGGTGGTTTTGACCATTTAAGGCCAAACCCAGTCAACAGGGAAGCATAAACCCTTCAGAGTTAAGCATTACCCGCTGGAGTTAGTGATCATTTATGACTCTTGGGAGGTCCTAGGAGTTGTCAAATAAACTAAACAGACTGATAATTCACCACCATGGAAGAAGCAAAGAGACTTTATTGAAGTGGAAGATTTGCTGCCACCTTGGATATAGTAACTGCCCCTCTTTAGGTCTCTGCTAGCACCTGTAAAATTATAGGCTGGCCTAAGACACCCTCCAACCATAAATCTAGGATCCTATGACCCAATCATAGATGTCAAGTGTAGGATTTTGGACCCGAAAGGGAACTCAGGGATCATTAGATCCACTCATTATCCAGATGAGAAAACTGAGCTGTGCAGTGGGCAAATGGCTTGTACAAGGTCACACAAAGTCAGAACTGAACCCTGGTATTCGACTCCAAATCCATTGTTCTTAATGTTATATCTCTGCCTCAATATCTCAACATCTTTAGGCCTTACAAATTATGATAGTATATGCATGTAAAATATATAAATATATGTGTGTATGTATGCATGTACACATGAATGTATATATCCTTAGCAGAAAATGCCTGCTTACATTTATTTTCATAGGATCGACACATCATTTATTATCTTGAGGACCTTTATTTTCAATAGAGCAAAACTCAAATACTGTCCCAATGGCTATGTTAAGAGAAGGGATTCATTTTTGTTATTAGTAGCACCATTAAGCCCCTTACAAAAATAGGACTGAATAAAACTGAAAAAGCAAATTAGGCTAACACCCAGCAGTTTACCTAGCTAATTGCTGTCTAATTTCTTATATTGCAAATAAGTGAACAAGTCATTTGACCAGATCAAGTATAGAAAAGCGAAACAACTTTTTTTTCTAAATGTGTCAGACAAAGAAAATGCACAAAAAAGGGCTATACCTGAATTTCCACCTTCAGCTTATTATCAATTCCTCCTGGGTGTAAAGATGAGAATAATAATGTGTATTTATTATGGGAGAATTTGTCAACTCTGAAGAAATAATTTTCTGATTCATTCTCTTCACTCTCCCAAACATTTTAAGATGAAAAAAATTACATGCAATAAAAATATTCTGAACCTACCCCGGATCTGGGTCCCATCTTGGAGCTGTGGAGTTGCCACTTTTTCTGTCTTTCCAAGTGAATTTCGATTCCTCCATCCCCTGACCAGAGTCTCTACCATAGTTACTGACAACATTCCCACAGACAGTGAGAGACTGACTGTGGGAGTGAGATGCTGTGGTTAAACTGCAACTGTAGGAAGAAACATTTCCTCATCTGCAAATAATATGACTGTGCAGGGAAGACAGGTTAGTGCAGTTGTCACCTTGGGAGGCCTCCTCCACCCACTGAGGCCTCCGCCCACATTCTTAGGCTCTTTACTTGACTTCAACAGGGCAGGGAATTAGAGGAGTCTGGGAAATAAAAGTACACAAATAGAGAATAAGTAAGAGCAAGAATGTGGAGAGTGTGGGGAAAGGGATATTAAATGGGATGAATCGATCAATTGCAAAGAAAGACTTAACTGACTTTTACTGAAGCAGAAAACGGAGAATTTCTTTATATCTTGTTTGCAGGTGCCCCCTAATGGTCAAGATATGCACAGGTGATTAGATCCAAGAGACAATTAAGGGAATAAAGGTAAAATAAAATAATGGATACAAAATGAATCCAGTATCATAGAATCTCTCTCAATGCCTTAAACACTTATGTGCTGCCACCAACCCCCTTTTCTTCCTTCCTCTTCTTTCTCCTTCTTTTCTCCTCCCTCTTCTCCTTCCTCTTCCCCTTCTTCCTCCTCTTCTTCCTCCTCCTCTTTCTCTTCCTCTTCTTTTTCTTCTTCCTGCCCTAACTCTTCTTCTTCCTCCACCTCTTCCACCTTTTCCTCTCCCTCCTTCAAAGGAAGTTTGGCAGAAAATGAAACCAGAATGGTTTTGACTGGGAGAAAATGTCAGTAGTTTTGTGTGAGGGGTTATGATATTCTTAAGACCATTTCAAGACTTTAGGGTGCCCACACACATTTTCTTCATGTTCAGTATTTTCTCCTATTTAAACCTTCTTCTCTGAATTTATAATTAGATTGATATCAACTAGGAGACAGACCAGTGAATATTTTTCTCAGCTCAGGAAACATAAAAGACTCAATGCTAAATTCCAGCTAAGACAAAATGACCATATGAAGTTGTGATGAAACAAATCTGTTACAGTTCTATTTTAAAATTTCCCCTTAATTTGTTGTTTACTTTGGCTTAATTAGTTAATTCAAAGTGATGGAAAATATTTAAGAAGCTCTGTGATGCATCCTGGGTTTCATGTAGTCAACACAATGTCATCGGTAAGTAGGAACATCTGGAAGACCTCGGCGCTATCTGCAGGGAATCCCTCTTCTGTTGGGATGCTGTACTAGACAAAATGTGCCGGGGAAGGGAAGGGAAGGGAGAGGGAATGACCATTTATTAAGTTTCTTCTATGTGCTAGGCACTGTGCTAAACACTACAAGCATTATTTCATTTTGTCCTCACAACAACCTTGTGATGTGTTATTATGAGCCACAACTCAGTTGAGGAGACTGAGGCAAACAGCATTAAATGACTTGCCCAGAGTCACATAGCTAGAAAGTGTCTGAGCTCACATTTGAACTCAGGTCTTCCTGACTCCAGGACTTCCTGACTTCAGGTCCAGGGCTCTTTCCATAGTACCACCTACCTGCCTCCATGACAGTATCAAATGCCTTTGGCAAGGACAGGGCTTCCTGTTTTATGCCTCAATGGGTATTAACAGAAAAGTTTAAACAAAGTTATCTCTGTTGTCAATCTTTCAAGCCACCATATTGTTTTCGCTAATGCTTATGGGGCCATCTTGCTGCTTAAGGGCTTGATGGTGAAGAGCCATTTAATCAATATTTTGCTTTACTAATCAAATGATTTAAAAAAAAAACATTAACAAATGATAACTACAGTGGGAATGTGTGTTCTCTAGGTCTTTTAGTTATCTGTGAGTACAAAGATGTGTTCTGCAGCACCATAGCTAGTAAAAGCCTTTCTATTCCTCTCTCATACTTTTATCAACAATACATGTGTTGTCCATTCACACTGGAAAAAACAAGTGGATAAAGAATGACAATTATCCAGGTGAGGATATGCAGTTGGCTAAATAAGTCATGGACCTCTGTTGGATAGAAAGTAGCCAATGATATGGACTGAGAAATGAAAAGAAAGATAAAGAGCTACATGACCTTTGGAGAATTTGTGCTTTTAAAAATGGGGCCTTTGGGCGGCTAGGTGGTGCAGTGAGTAGAGTGTCGGCCTTGGAGTCAGAAGGACCTGAGTTCAGATCCAGCCTCAGACACTTAACGCATACACAAATAAAAAACCTAGCCGTGTGACCTTGGACAAGTTACTTAACCCCAATTGCCCTCCAAAAGGCAAAAAAAAAAAATAAATGGGGCCTTTAATGGTCCCAAATGTACCTCTGAAACAAAGACCCATTTTTAGAACAGCAAAATTCTTCTGGTGATGTTTTATGGCTCCAAGTCATGAAACAGAGTCTCCTTTCAAGAATTAAAGTTGTGGGTTACTGAAAAGGCAAATTAAGAGGTGTATAGTAGGTGTGCATAGGCTGTAACACATTATCAGTCAAGAATTACACAAGAGAAATGGTATAAAAGATGTTATCAAACAGATGCATGACTGGAAAAGCATGTAGTTTTGGTCATGTAACAAGAACAAAAGATAACCACATAACAAGGTAAAAAAAAATGGAGCAGTGATATCAAACTCAAATAGACATGGGCACCACTAAATCATATATAAAGATTTTTATGGCCTGCATATTAACTTGTTGTTGAGTTGTTTCCAATTTTTTATGATCCCTTTTGGGTTTTCTTGGCAAAAATACTGGAGTGGTGTACCATTTCCTTCTGCAGCTCATTTTACAGATGAGGAAATTGAGGCAAACAGGGTCAAGTGACTTGTCCAGGGTCACATAGCAGTAAGTGTCTGAGGTCGGATTTGAGCTCAAGAGGAGAAGTCTTCCTGACTCCAGTCCTAGCACTTTGTCCACTGTACCATATAACTGCCCTGTATATTGATTTAGAAAGCCACATATTAACATTATCTCTGAATTTAAAAAAAACATTATCTCTGTTGTACTGCTTCTTAATTTATTTTGTTAAATATTTCCTGATTATGTTTTAATCTGATTCAGGCAGCACTCAAGAGTGTTGTGGGTGCCACTGACCGAAGACATACTTGACACGTCTTGAATAAAGGATTGTCCCAGTGGAAAATTTATAAGAGGGCATCAGCAAGAAGAGCATAGAGTGTGGATGTATTGTGGTTTACACCATTGGAAGAAGTACCTATGTAGACGAGATCAGAGATCTACAAAGGATCAGAAGACATTTAGTTCCCTTAGGATTGATGAGGAGTGGGAAGAGAAGATATAAGCAGAAAAATCATGTCAGACTTCAAACTAGAGGTGGCAACATGGGTACATGAGCATAATATTGAATGCACCATTAGGGACCAAGCCTGAAAATTGGAGTAACTCAGAATGGAGGGTTGGAAGCTCAGTTTCTTCTTTGGTAAAAATTTAAAAAATGGATTAGCTGACTTCTGACATCCCTTCTATCCTTGAATCTATGATCCTGTGATTTCCACACTGGGACTGACTGGCTAACAATATCCTTTTCCCCTTCCCTCCCTCCAATCTCAGGGCTCAGTTGCCCTTTTGAGACACAGACTTCCCATTAGAGCTGTCTTTTATGTTTATTTTGACTTAATTTCACCTGAATAAAAACATTGCTTTGGCCTCACAGCACCACCATCCCTCTACCTCAGAGATGGCTGTCTTTGACCTTAGAGTCCCTGGGGTATAGTTGCTCCTGAAAGATCTTGATGGTTATCTATACTTTTTTTATTCTCTTTAAAGGTCTCAGTGAATGAAATCAGGGTTCAGGTTTAACAACACAATGAGAATACTGCTGTTCAGTTTGCTAGTTTTAGCAGGTGGAAATATGGACTCTCCAGACGGGAAGTTGAGTAATGACCATTATTGCTATGGGAAGCATGGTCAGGAAGAGGAAGAAGAGTAATGTTCTGATATTGTAGGTCAACCCCACCCTTTCCAGCTCATACAAATGGACTTCCTTGAACTATACTTCATTACCAAGCATTGCACTAGAGATTCATTACCTAATCTGCCAATTAGTCAACTGTGAAAATTTAAAGGACACAAAAATAACTAGAGAAAGTACCAGTCTCAGAATAAAGCTCCTTCTCTTCCCCTCTTCACCCTGCCCCTCCATGAGGCCACACTGAGCAGGGCCCACCTAGGAAATCTTGCCCTGGATACAAAGTTAATTGGCTAGCACAGTTGTACCAGCTATAGTTATAACCCAACCCCAAGACAGTTTAGGCTACATAGAACTTTGGACTGTGGGGGAAATATGGACCCCAGAAGAAGCACAACAGAGCAATTGAAGCCTAGGGGTAATGCCTCTACTCAAGAGAGAACCTGGAGGTGAGGAGAAGAGTAGTTGCCATAGGCAAGGAAAAGTGGGTTTGCCCCCATCATTCTGGCACTCTGAAGTAAAACCCAAGTCCTCCTCAGGTAGTTATAATTTTTAGATATTTTTTAAATGCAGAACATTAGAAGCCATATCAATTAATAAGCTTTAGTTACTATTTGCTATTTGTTCCCTTTTATCACAGTGAATAATCTATAAATAGTTTATAAATTCACACTAAGCTCTCTTAGTCCAGGGAGATGGATTGAGCCCAAGCACTAATTTGCATGTTATACCATACTATACTATACCAGGTATTGTAAAGGTGAATTAGAAAGACATTTAACTCTAGTTGCTCTCAATTGTGATAGTGAATTGGATGAAGACAGAACAGAATGTGCTGATAAATGAGTGACGATTTCATTTTCTTCAGACAGCCCTAAACACATCCATTACTTTCCTTACTTTTAGAATCACAGAAACAGAGACAAAAGGGCCCAAGGGGTTACTTATTCTAACTCATAATTGAACTTGTATAGTATCCCTGCTATAACCATACAGATTAGCATTTGCTTGAAGATCTCCGGTGATGGGGAATTCATCCTTTCCTTAAATGGCCTCATTCCACTTTTGGTTTTTAACAACACAGCAGTGTGTAAGCATTAGTAAAAATGATCATGGATTTCTACATTGCGATGAACTGTATGTAGTCAGTCATTTTCTTCAACCTTCCCTCCCCTTCTTAGTTGGTATGCACTTGTCCTCCTACTGGCTGCGCTGTCAGCTGTATACTTTCTATGCCTTACAATGTCTTTTCTTGAAATAAACGAATGCACAATCAAAACTGATATGGCTGGCTATGAATCTATTAGGTAGGTGACTCTTAGGAGTTCAATAAACACCTGTCTGGGTAGGCAAACCAGGTGTCTAAGCTTATAAGCTTACAGGCATTTTATACAAACAAAGCCCACAAAGGTTTTGATGCTATTATTTACTCTCCTCCTGTATCTGACCACTATAAAGATAAGGCTGGATATATTACAGGCTAAAGTCATATTGAAATTCTAGTAGCCCTTGGTCAGTAATGATGTACTTTACTATTCTGGATATTGAGAGTAACTTAGTCTAGGATCTTGTTAGCTGGCCATAAAGGGAAATATTTACAACACTGTTACTTCAAGTCAGATTTCTTGGCATTTTTCTCTTGAAGATAGTAAAAGTGGTGGGATCTTTGAAGTAGTTTAATATTTTCTCAGCATTCTTCATGTTGAAGAAAAGACCTTGGGAAAAAAAAAGTGGTTCTTTTTCTCTGAATTTGAAAGTCCCGGAAGTCAAACAATTCTCTCATAAGACTTCCAGTTGGATTTAATTTATTTCTGTGACAGTTGAGAATCTACATTATTAAAATTTTGCATTATCTCAATGACCAGCACCATGATGATACACATACAAAAAAGAGGACTGCTTTCCACCTTTAAGATGGTTGGAGAAACTATGCATGCATTCTTGAAACTAGAGAATCAGGAGCAATATATAACCAAGTATGAGACTGCACAGAACAGATAAGAGCTCCGATAATGTGGAGAAGAGAAGAATCATCACAGGATGGAATCTGAGGCAGCTTTATGGATGAGAAGGGCCAATAAGACCTTGAAAGAAGCGTAATACCTGGATTGGCAAAGATGAATGAGGAAGGCATATCAGATGAAGGCAATAGTATGTGAAAGCTGTGATGGGAACCAGTATGGTGCCTGAGTGTACAGGGTCTCTGTTGGAGAGAATTATGAGATAAGGTTGAATAGAGATGGTAAATGATGAGACACCTCGAATGTCTAGTTAAAGAATTAAAACTTGACTTCATATGCAATAATGAAACAAAGAAAAGCAACATTTCAAGTCTACTTAGTCAATCAGGTAGATAGGGGGTATTTGAGATACAAAGAGACTACATAAAAGGCTACTGCAATTATTCAAGCAAGATTTTCCACTGGTTCCAGAAATGGGACTACTTTGCATGGTGGCAAGATCTTAGTTACTGGAATTGCTTGAGTAGAGGCTAGAGGAGCAGGTATCAGAGGCCTTGTAATGGGTATTCATGCATTTGGGAAGAAGTTGGTCTAGATCAGAGGTATCAAACTAAGAGCCCATGAGCCCCATGCAGCTGGGAAAATGCCCAGTGCAGGTGGAACCAGATTAAAATGTAACTGGGAAATGTAACAAAATAAATAAATATACACTATAACATGGATAATGTTAATTTGTGGTTTTCTAGACAATAAGTAACCAACAGAGATCCATTTTTGTTTCTATTAAAGTTTGATACTACTAGTCTAGTAGTTCCTAACAGTTCTAAAGATTTTATGAGTCTAACAGTATCAAATATAGCAGAAAGTTTTAAGAGAATGAGTATAAAGTACAGGTTTGAGTAGGAGGAGGCCATTGGTGGAAATAATAATCTAGCAGATTAGTATTGTTACTAAATACCCTTATTTAAAAAAAAAGATCTACATCTTTTGCATTTTAATTTGAGATTGAGGCTTGTATACCCTACTTCTCAACTTTTTTTTTTTTTTTTTACAGATTTACAAAAGGAGGAGAGCAATGGCATGTACTCTCAGATTAGTTTCAGATCTGGTTTAGCAATTCTGTGGGAGATTTCTATTAAATCAGTGACAAGGACTGGATAACTTTTTAAAAAAATGCTTTCTGGTCAAGCTTGGAATGTTCCAACAGCATCGGTCAATAAAGTATCAAGTAAACCTTGTGGACAGTAGGGGAGGAGAGTTACCGCTTAGATGTCCCTTGTGCTATTATTTTGGTCAGAAATCAAATAAATCCACTCTTAGCTTTGAACACATTGAAGTTTTAAGAGAAAGTAAAAGAAAGAATGTTGTAATTGATGATTCTGTGGGAGCACCATGACCACACCACAATCACAAACGCCTACTACAGAACTTTAAACTTAGCTCTGAGGCCGCAGAGTACATTTGAATGCTTCTGTTTATAAAAGAGAAATTTATCCAGAGAGGAAGCCGGTTCAAACTTTCGTAGACAGACCTGAATCATTCAAGTCTCTCTGAAAGAGCCATTCTACATTTAATGAGACAAATAAAATGATTATTAAGTATGCAATGTTTAGCCTATATAGAATATTAAAGTAAAATTTATTATTCAGTAGCCATATTTTTATATACTCATGTACATTTTTGTAGTATCCTGAGAAACACTATATAAAAAAGGAGATACAGAGAACATTGATGCCCCATCTACATGTCCTAGAGAACAATTTTTGCTATTTTAATTAATAATTATTAAATTAATTATTAATTATTATTTAAATAATAATAATGAACTAGAAATTTATTTGTGGGATGTATTGTTGGACATGGTCATGATTAATTTGATTTTAAGTATCTTGGTCAGAAGCTGTGAGGGGCAGGTCTGAATACAGCACCCTGTTAGTTTAGGTTTGATTTTGGGATGAAATGAGGTACTCATAAATCAACAAACCGTTAAGAACAATTAACTTTGTTCTAACATAGCATGATTATACAATAAGTAGCAATTAACTTCCCTTGACTCAGCCCTTCATTGCCATACAGAAACCTGTCTAGTAAACAGGCCTGACATGGTCTTCAGACCATTCCATTGCATCAGTGGAATCCAACTTTATAGCAGTAGGGTTTTTTGTTTTGTTTTTTTTTTACCTTTAAGTGACCAGGAAGCTTGGTCAAGGAACTCAGGTACCAATCAGATCCCAGAAACAATTTTGTTGACTATTAGGGAAAATTAATCCATGTTCTTAAAATAACATTGATGTTAGTTTAAGCAACTAAGTCATTATAAATATACATATTATAAATACACAAATTAAAAATAAAAGACATATAAAGAAAGATTATGTATAGAATAATTTTCCATATATATGTATATGTGTGTGTATGTATATAACTATTTGTGTCTAATAGTGACCATCTCTGGGGGTGGGGGGAAAGAAGAAAAGGAAAAAAAGAAATTGACAATTGTATATTTGGAGGTAATAGCAAATTTTACATGGTAGTTTGCATTTTTATGGGCAATCATATTTTTTATTATACTATGATAAAGAAGTGCTTGTTTTATTCCATAAATTAAAAAATAAATCAACAAAAGAGGAAAATTAAAGGCCAAAAATAAAAAACAAGTGTACTTTAGATGAAAGTCTTGAATTGGGCATTTTATTTCCTTTATTTGGATAAATCACCCTTTATTTTTTCAAAAAATAAAGATACAACTATGAAATATGAAAAAAAATTAATCCCTATTGAGGGGAACTGAGGAATCCTGGTTCTATCTCAGAAACCTAACCCCCAGTTAAAATAAATAGCCCTTATTTAGTCTTTTAGGGTTTGCAAAGTGCTTTACATATATAATCTCATAACTCTCACTGACCATGTCCATGGAGAATAAAGGATCCTTTAATGATAGTCAAAGGACAGGATTTTTAGGAAATAGTGGGGACTGTCAGCATTTATTTTACTTAGTGATTATACTAAGTTTCTCTAAAATAGAGGATTATAATCTTGATGTCTAGAGGCAATGTGGTATGGTAGAAATAATGCAGGAGTTGGAGTCCTTAGAGGACAGGGTTCAAATCCTGCCCAAGTAGCTAGGGGATCCTAGGCAAGAACCACAATCTCTCTGATGCTTGGCTGTCCCATCAAATACAGAAAGAAATAAAATGCATAAAATACCTTCCAGGGTTATTGTTAAGAACAAAGGAAATAATGTAGGTAAGTGCTTTGTAAACTTTACAGTACTATGCAAGTGTCATCTATTATTGTTTTAAAATTACCTCCCACCCTTGTGGTGACTCATTTGTAATTATTGTTCAGTGCTTTTTGCTTTTTATACAAAATGGATGATTCCAGTTAAGCAAAACCAACCAATACAACTGTTTCTGACAGGGTATGGTACACTCTGGGGCCTCTACTGAGAGAAAGAAAATATATTTCATCATTTGATGTTACTGTTTAGTCATTTCTGTCATGTACAACTCTTTGTGACTCCATTTGGGGTTTTCTTGGCAAAGATACTGGAGAGGTTTGCCATTTCCTTCTCTAGGTCATTTCACAGAGGAAGAAACTGAGGCAAACAGGGTTAAGTGACTTGCCCAGGGTCCTATATCTGTGTCTGAATTTGAACTCAGGTCTTCCTGACTCCAGGTCCAGTATTTATCCACTATGCCACCAAGCTGTCATAGGGATCAGTATTTCCTGAGCACTCTAGGAATTTAATAGTCTTATGTTTATTTACAACTAATAGTAGAGATGCAGTGTCAGGAAATGATCAATCTATAGACATTCATTAAGTGCTTAATGATGATGATGATGATGATGATACTGTGTTAGGATTACAAACAAAAAAGAGCCAGATTCAAGATTCTGAGATTCTATTGGAAGATTCTAATTCAAATTCTGAAATAAACTAGTAGAGCAGCCATAAGGAAGTCTTTAGTCTTTCTGCACAGACAACTTTTGGTAAGTTATAGCTATCCATAGATTTCAGACACTGCCCTTCTGCTTTGGTGGATTTGACAGTTTTCCATGCTATGGGTTCCCAATCCTTATGAAATCACAATCCTGAACACTTCCACCCTGCACCCCCAAATAAGACTCTTAAAATTAAAACCTAGGGTGAGAAGTAATATAAATTGCAAAAAATTATAATTTATGAAACCATCACAAATTATAGCAATACTATGAAAGTGGAGGCACATACCAATCTCTTGAAATAATGCAGAGGATTGTGGCATGATTCATTTTCCATTATACAACAGGATTATAGTATCAATGAAAACCTCCCAGCATTTTAACTTTCATCAATTAAACTTTTACTATTTCATCCTATTTTTAAAAAAGGCTTCTTATTCAATTATTCATTTTTCTCTCCTAATATGATCAATAACAATTTTTGAACCTATATATCTATACACATGTCAAAACTACCAATAATTCTGATTTTATTTTAGTAAAGACAATTGTAAGGTAATAGAATGCCATCCAACTTTATTAATGTGTTTAAAAGATATACCAGATATTTTATTCCTTCAGAATGAGCTCATTTGCCAACTGGCCATCAGATGTTTTTCTAAGAAAACCTCACTCTCAGCAGTTTAATATAGTCATCTGCTCCAGCACGGCCTTTGTTACTTGCAATTTTACCCTGAAACACGAACTCTATTCAGAATTTTAAAACTCTCCATTAGGTCAGCACAGGAGTTTACACTGAGAGGACTCTAAAAGTCCCTTTCTTCCTCTCTTCTCCACACAACTTTTTTTTTTCTTCTGTATGTGGATAAATTACAAGGTACTGATTGACCTGGATTAGCCTTTATCCCTTGTCTGTGCAAAATAATTCCTACCGTTTACAACAATAAGGTTGAGATAGAATGGGCAACCCAAGATGAATCTGCTTGTAAAAACTTCAGTTTACCAAGGAGTCCTGAGATTAACACTGGTTTGCTAATGGAACAATGCCTTTGTTTAGAAATGGAGTTATTTATGACAGAAGTAAAGTTAAACTTCTAAATACTCTTTTGAATTCTTGGTGTCTGAGCTTAGGCGATACTGCATTTTTGTTTCTAATTGGAGGAGACTGAATTTGCTTTTTCAACAAAGAAATAATATATTTACTTTTTAAAAACCCAATGTTGTTTGACTTTAAACTCCTATAGACAAGCCAGCTCTGAAAGAATTTAAAGCCAAAGAAGGCAGGATAATGTATAAAGTTACATAAATCTATAGTAAACGTGAATTTTCTTAGAAAAATATAGAATGGCTAGAAAATGGCATATTCTGACAAAAGGAATACAGAAAGTTCCTAATATAAGAATACCTAACTTACTAACATTCTTTACTCATTATAAATGGTTGTCTCAGCTGACTTAAAAAGAGGATTACATGTCTTTGCACCATCTTGCCCCCTTGGATCAGGCTTCTAGAATCATTTGTCAGTTTTTACTATTTTTAGGGAATCCTTTCTTCCTATTGCCTTTCTCCATCCAATTCAATTAAGCAAAAATTTATTAAGTGCCTACTATATGTGATGTGAAATCCAGGTATAGTTACTTCTCTTGTAAAGCTTACCCTATGACACCATACTAGACAAAAATAATATTACAGAATAATATATAATAAGTACATACCAGAGATACAAATAAAATCCTAAGTGATGTCTGGGGGTGGGGTAAGAGGAGGAAGGCCTGATTTGTGGGAAAGGAGGTTCTAAGGAGGAGGTGTCTTAAAGTTTTAGGCTTTAAAGGATGTGCAGAAATTTAACAGATGTCCTATTTCCATGGGGCTAAATTTAAGGGCTGGAAGAGTGATCTGGATCTCCTACTTATTCTTCCACATTTAGTATCAATTGCTCTCTAAAGGAATATATGGAAAATGTTATCTCCATGCCACTAACAAGGGAAAACAAAAACTCAACACACAACTCATCTATATGTTCTAGTAGGGTTAATTGAAGGCTATGGTACAGTCAGCCAGATCTTGGCTAAATAGCAATGTGTAAATCCAGTTTCCTTTACAGGTGCCAACACTAATGAAAGGCTATTTTCCCCTTAGGTCTATTTCTTATGTTCTCAGAGGATGAGAAAGAGGGAATTATAAGGAAAACCCAGGAGTTGAAACAAACAAACAAACAAACAAAAACATCCTGTTCATATAGTTCATCGTAGACAGCATTGTTCAAAATAACTTTATGGAATTTTATCAAACTGAGGTCATAAATAGTCATAAACATTAAACTAGGGTATATTCACAGTCTCAAGCCCCTTAGAACTTCACCCCCAACTTTCAAAAGAATGTAGGGGGGTGGGGGGGGAAGTAGCTAATAAATAGAAAGACTGTTTTAAAATACCTGGATAAGTGTTTTAGATGGGCAAACATTTTTCCATTCTCATATTTGATAGACTAGGAAGAAAGCCCAGTTATATCAGTGAGATAAAACCAAGATGAAGGGACAGGGATAGGGACTAAACCTCTGAATTTATCAGGAATATCAGGAGCTCCTGGATAAGGGAAGTACTTCTTACCAAGGCTGGTTGGAAGCTTCTCTGTAGCATAGTCTTAGAGCTGGAATTCTTAGCCTATTTTGTGTTGTGTCCCTTAGGAGTCTGGCAAAGGCTATGTATCCTTTCTTATAATAACGCTTCTAAATGTATAAAATAAAATAGGATTGCAAAGGAAACCATTTATAATGAAATATAGTTATGTATCTACATTTTTAAAAAATCAAGTTCATGGATTTGAACTCCAGTTACAAAACATCTGTTTAAAAAATGATTTTTAAAAATCTATTTGATTTGCCTAGAATACTGAGTGGTTAAATGATGTGCCTAGAGTCACACAGCCACTATGTGTCAGAAGCAAGTCTTTTAGCCTATGTCTTTGTGGCTTTGAGGACAGTTGCCTATCCATTATGCCCAGGTGCATCTCAGCAAATTAAAACAACCCAAACAATAAACAAAAACTCCCAACTTAATCCATGAAACATTTCCATGATCTTCAATGCATCAGCTCTCCCCACAAAGAGAAAAAAATAAACAAACTTTTTTTGTATGACATTCCCCACATTGTAAGCTTTCTGAGGGCAGAGATTCCACCAGTATTGTATCCTCAGGACTTAGCACTTCAGGTAATTAATATTTATTGGATTGAATAAACATAAGAAATCAAGATGAAGGTTGGGTAGAGTTGGAAATCTGGAAAATGTGGAGAACCAAAATCACCAAGTTATGAGTCTGGAATTTTTTTTTTGATGACAACATATTTTCTTCAGATTATGTTAAAAACAATAAGACATTGTCTAATTATAAGATGAGGTTGGGCCAGGCATGTTTCAAGACTGAGAGACAGTAGATGGACAGCCCTAGTTCTTGCTACCTTGGTACACCTGAGCTGTTAAAAGAACTCAAGGAAAGGTTCCCATGTGTTGAGTGGATTTCCTGTTAAAGAGAAATACTAATATATGGGCAAGGATGACATAGGATGAGAAGTTCTAGAGGTTTTGTAATCCTACACTGTTGGAAGGTACTTCCACACTAATGAAATCTACTTAGGTGTAAGGCAGCGATACTCAGGAATTTCATTGAGTCATTATCCCAAGGATGGGTTTTTGTTTTTGTTTAGAATAATAGCTTTCTACCAAAGATAATAAAAGTATATGTTGCTCCCACTGATTGAAAATACTTATTTCTGAAAGTTTTTCTTTCATATGAAAAGTGGTAGATTATCTCAATCTAGACTCAGCCTGGAAGGTACTTTATAGCTAATCTAGTCTAATCCCCTTATTATAAAGGTGAAGAAATAAATTTTTGGGAGGTGAATAGGCTTACCCCAAAGCACAAAACAAATAAATGGGAGAGTAGGTATTCAAACATAGGCTTCCTGACTCCAAATTCAGGGCACAATCCATCATCCTCTCTCACATTCCAGGACAAAATTCAGGACCAAATCTGGTATTTCACAATTGGAAATCAAAAGTAAGGACTACACCACAGTAATCCTCTTGAGGATGAATTTTATTGGCAATCTCAAATATATAGGCCCTTGATCAAAAGAAGCCAAAGACTTGCTCATTGCTTAAATCACTTTCTGGTACACTGTTAGGTTTTAAGAGAAGCACGGGACAGTAGAACAACTCTCAGGTCACTGATGCAAGAGTAATCACTAGAGTAAAAAAATCAGAAAATGGGATACATGACTTAGTGGAATTTTCTGGTTATAATCCCTTATTGGTATAGCAATTATACTTTGTAACACATATTCACCAATATTTTTTTATTTATGCTTAGAATAGCTCTGACATAGGCAGGGCATCTATTATTATTCCCATTCTTTTACAGGTGAGAAGGAAGGAACAAGTATTTGTTAAGTGACTAATTTCACAAATGTGCCTGGCACTGTGTTAAGCACTTTACAAATATTATCTTATTTGATCCTGTAAAAGCTATTCTTCTCCCCATTTTACAATTGAGAAAACTGAGACTGGCAGATGGTAGGTAACTTGCCCAGGATCAATCACATAGCTATGAAGTAACTTAGGTCTTCCTGACTCCAAACCCAGCACTTTATCCACTGGAGCTTCCTTAAAAACTATGGCTTGGGGCAGCTAGGTGATGCAATGAATAGAGCACCAGCCCTGGAGTCAGGAGGACCTGAGTTCAAATTTGACTTCAGACACTTGACACATTTACTAGCTGTGTGACCTTGTGCAAATCACTTAACCCAATTGCCTTGCCTTCCTCCTTCAAAAAACAAAAATAGGCTTAGAGTGTTCAGAGAGATACATGGAGTGTCACATAATCAGTGGCAAATACAAGACCAGGACTCCAACTTCTATGCTGGTTCTATTATATTGCCTCCCTTTTTCAACCCTTGCTGAAAATCCTTCTAAATGCATAAGCATAGCTTCTGCTTTAATAAATTACCAATGTGACCTTGGGAAACTCACCACTTTTCTGGCTCTCCTTGTCTACAAAATAAATAGGTTGGGCTAAATCATCTTTACAGTCCCTTCTAAAACTAAATCCTAATGATTCAGGATCTTATACTGCTTTCAGAGCCATCATTTTTATGGTATGGGAATGCAGATAAAGAAGGTAAAGGAAATTAGCTAAATATGTCCCAAGACAGTTGGAAGGGTTTTTGTTTGTTTGCTTTAAGAAAGTACCTGATATAAATTTTTTTTATTTTTATTTTTGCCTTAAAGGCAGAACACAGAAAAACTCTCATTAATTGAAGGTAATAGTTTGACTAGGTTTTATGACAATCAATGTTAAGTGGTACCTTAGTGGGCTAAAATGATTTATTTTCATTTTAAGCATCCAATAAACAGTTACCAACATTAGGAAGAATAAAATGAACATTCATTATCTATTGGGTTATTCATCTGTATGCAAATGCAACAAATTATATTACATACTTCACTTCAAAATAATTCTGGATTAACATGATGCATGTTAATAAGAAGATTAAAAGATGATGTACTTGGACATCTCTTCTTGCCCTACCTCCCTTTCTTTTATAAAAGTCAATTACAACCTGGCTTAACTTCAGTCATTAAAACATCTGCTAGGGGAGGGGGTGTTAATTTCTGAAGATCTAAAAATGGCAAATGTGCCTCCAAATTCTCTTTCCAGACACAAATTATGTTATCAGAAACACAACATCCAAACTGAAACATCAAATAGCTTTGCATTCTGGCAGACTATGAAAAAAACAGTTTGAATGTTTGAAGTAGGCATTTGTTTATATACTGTAACCAACCAAGATCGCCAAACACAATAATTAAATGCTTTAATAAGTGAGAAACCTTGGCAGAATATGTAATTTGAGGTGGGGGGACTCACAAAAATAAGCATTGAATTGCTATGTAGCAGGAAATGAATTATTTATCCTTTGCTACACAGAAATAGGTCCTCTAGTGAGTCTACCTGTATAGAAATGAAAAGAAAAATGAACATTTTGGATTGAGGGACACCAGGATTTAGATCTTCCCAACCCATCCACAATAGGATCTTTTTCTGCTTCCCATCAAACTTTGAAAGATATCAAAGACTTTTCATCTTCCTTGCATAGTAAAATGTATATATGTAATAGAAATCTAATACTTACAAAGAATCCTGAAAAATTATACTTTTTTTTCCTACCCTCCACTCAGTTATCTTCCCACATATATACCTTGGGCTGTTTCTGAATTAGTTTTGTTGGTTGAAGAGCAGAGAGTAGGAAAATACATGGAATATATATATTTTTAAACATCCATAACACACAGGAATATCCTGACCTCATTAATTGGTTCCGGGAAAATATGATGGAAGGTAAAATGAGAGAAATTTGTCCAAGATACACTAGGTCCGATTATAGAGCTATTGCCCACAGAATTCTAGGTGAATGTCATCTGGTTATCATGTACTGTAGCCATCTATTTTTCTGGGCATGGGTGCTGGCCTTTGGATATTTCTTGCCCAATGACAGAAAAACAAGCTTGCTAAATGTGTTATGAATGGGATGCAGATAAGGTGAGAAAAAGTAGTTTTCCCAACAGGAGTGAGGAGGGTCGCTCTCTGGAGAAGGTGTTTTTCCCCCCAGAAAATGGAGGATAACTGGTTGTCTCTGATGGGTTTATGATCATAAAGGATGGAGAACCTTAGGTGTTGCCATATTAGGGACTGGAAGACCCTGGAAAGTGATGTGTCAAGCCCGAGGCAAGCCAAAATGGTATCTGTAGAGATACAGTGTGACCAGAAAATACACCAAGAGTTGCAGATAGGATGGGGTGTCAAATAGGGGAAGCAAACAATTCTAGACAGATTTCTAGTCTTTCTCTAAAGACTTCAAGTCCTGGACTATTTTATCATGGTGTGTTCTGGCTACAGAGAGTGTTTAAGTCTATGCTGTCTATTATCCAGGGCTAAATCTTTGGAGGAGCTCATTTCCCAGTTACTCCAGTAGAGTCAGGACACTGTTGAGAAATGTATTAAGGCTTCTATGAAGTAATGTTGTCAGGCCAATGTTACATGAGATGTTTGCACTACCATCAGTCATCAATTTTAACCTCAGTAAAACGAGTATATTAGTCCCTCCACTCTGCAGATTCTTAGGGTCCATCAACAGATTTTAAGGAGTTTGTGAACTCCTTGTGAGTTTCTGGGAAAAAATACATCTTTATTTCAAAATAATCGGCTCTGTATTTTATTTTATTCATTTAAAATATTCTGAAAAGGGTTTCAGAGGCAATGCCAAATTGCCAAGAGGGTCCATGACACAAAAATGTGTAATGACATACATGACACTTAGTAGTCCTTTCACCAGCCTGGTGGCACATACCTGTAATCTCTGTTTCTCTTAAGTCAGAGACTGGTGGATCTCTTGATGTTAGGAATTCTGCTGATGGGTGTCTGCACTGTCTGGCATTAATATAATGTTCCCCATGATCATGGGGGGCGGGGATACCAGTTTGCCTAACAAGAGAGATAAGCCTGCCCAGATAAAAAGGGAGCTGGTCAGAGTTCCCATGCTGATCATCAGTGAGATGGGCATGTGAGTGACCCCTGTACTTTCAGCCTGGGTAAGATAGGGAGATGCAGTTCTTTATGAACAAAGAAACAAGGACTCTGCCCCAGATCAAGTCTAAAATTCTATGATCCTATCTTGTGGGATAAACAATTCCCAATTATTTTATCTAAAAACAACACACACATGACAAGTTTGTTTGCATGTGACTGAAGAGATGGGTCAAGGCTTTGGAACAGAATACTAAAGAATAGATATTTGCCTATGCTTCAAAGTGGCTATGACACAAATAATGCAAACATCTTTCCTTATTCCTCTGAAATAAAAAAAATGCTATGGAAATATGGAATCAATGATATGTATGTTTACACTGGGCAACTTGACAGTCTTTTCAAACTGTCCAAATTTCAAGGCAAATGTAAATTCATTCATAATGTTGGGAATGTGCTTGGAAGAACAGTTTGCCTTCACTCTGTAACTTGAACAAACAGAGCTAAAGAACAAAATAAACACCAATAATAGCTTTCATTTGCATAGTGCTTTACATCTTCAAAGTACCCATATACATGAATTGACTCAAAGGGTATCCGGTTGAATCAGGTTTCAATCATCTCCATACTTCAGAAGGAAACCCAAGGGCAGAGGGAAGTTAAGCAATTTGTTTAAAAGCCAGTTAATGGCAGAATTCAAATTAATCTTCAGTTTCTTTCTGCAACATGGTGAAAATCTAGACTGTTGGTCATTGTTAGTCAATTACAACTGTCCCAAAATGGAATGAACTGTCTGCGATATGGGTGGTTCACCCTCCTTGGATATCTCCAAGCAGGAACTGGACAAACATTTTTGGGGGTATGTTATGGCAGGTATTCCTTTGGTATGGTTTGGACAGGATGATCATTGACATTGAGGTGTCTTCCAGCTCTCATATTCTATGAAACATCCAAGCACATTTCAAATAATAAAGTCATCTCCTGGTGCTGCCTAGATCTAAAATGAAAGGTTAAGCTATGCTTGGGGACAAGTCAACAAACACTTCTTAAGCCCCTACTATGTGTTAGTCACTGTGCTAAGAGGTGGACATACAAAGAAAGGCAAAACCAATTCCCACCCTGAGGGAGCTCACAGTCTAATGGGAAGATAATAAATGACTCTGTACCAACAAGATAATAAGACAGGATAAAGTGGAGACAGTCTCAGGGAAGGCACTACTACTAAATGGGATCTGGAAAGGCTTCTTACAGAAGGGCACACTTTTAGTTCAGACTTATAGGAAACCAGAAAGGAGGTCAAGAGGAAAAGAATTCTAGGCATGGGGGGTGGGGAATAGCCAGTGATAATGATGCAAGGAACTGGAAAGAGGTCAGTTTCACTGGAGCACAGACTATGAAAAACTTAAAAGGTAGGAAGGGTCAGATTGTGAAGGACTTTATTTTATTTTATTTTATTTTTTAAACAAATACTTTATTAACTTCTGTTTTACATCATTCATTTCCGCCAGATTTTGAGTTACAATCATTTTCCCCCCATTATTCCCCTACCCAACCTCCCAGAATAGTAGTCCCACAAGATATCGCTTCCTCCAATCTGCTCTCTCCCATACCTTCTCCCATACCCCCATCGACTTTTCCATTAGAGGAAGGTGAATCTTTGTGTCCCAATGCCTGCACATCTTATCTCCCAATTATAAGCAAAAGAGTATTAATAATAGTATTTATATATATTTGAAACATTTAATGTTAAGACCTTGAATTTCAGATCCATTTCCTTCCTCCCTTGTCACCCATTCCCTCTTGGGAGATAAGTAATTCAGTATATGTTGTACATGTCTAGCTATGCAAAACATTATCATAGTAGATATATTGTACAAGGCTGCTTATAATTCCCTCCCACTCATCCCACCCCCACCTGGTCCATTCCCTACATGATCCTGTCCCTCTTCTATAGTGGGTACTTCCAACCTCCCCTCACCCCAAGGATGCCCTCCCATCCATCATCCCTCCTCTCATCCCCCTTCCCCCTATCCTGCTGCAGGTTGAGATATCCCATTTAGTATGTATGTCATTTTCTCCCTGAACCAAATTCAATGTGAATGTGGTTTTGCCTTTTTAGCCTTCCTTATTCTCCCCCTCCTTTGCACCCACTTCCCCTACATGAGATAGTTTACCCTACCATGTCTCTCCCCATCTCCTCTTGCCACTTTCCTCTCTCACCTCATAATTTCATCCCTTGAGTACTCTCCCTTCCCAACAAAATCAACCTATGCCCTCTATCCATATATAACTGTAACCATATACACACACATTCACATATGTATTCATATGACCACACCCCCTTCTTCCATTATTTTCATAGTGAGAAAGATATCATCAGTCACAGATATTGCTTTTCCATATAGGAATGTAAATAGTTCAACTTTGATAAGTTCCTTTTGATTTCTTTTCCCTGATTACCTTCTCAGGCATCTCTTACTTCTTGTGTCTGGATGTCAAATTTTCTATTCAATTCTGGTTTTTTCCTCAAGAATGCTTGAAAGTCCTCTATTCCACTGAATGACCATATTTTCCCCTGAAACAAAATACTCAGTTTTGCTGGGTAGGTGACCCTTGGGTTCATTCCCAGTTCTTTTGCCCTCTGGAATATCATATTCCATGCCCTTCTATCCCTCAGTGTAGAAGCTGCCAGGTCCTGGGCTATTCTGATTGTGTTTCCACAATATTGAAATTGTTTCTTCCTGGCTGCTTGTAGTATTTTCTCCTTGATCTGGGGATTCTGGAACCTGGCTATAATATTCCTGGGAGTTTTCTTTTTGGGATCTTTTTCAGGAGGTGATCTGTGGATTCTTTCAACTCTATTTTGCCCTCTGGATCTAAAACATCAGGGCAGTTTTCCTTGAGAATTTCTTGAAGGGTGATTTCTAGGTTCTTTCCTTTGATCATGGCTTTCAGGTAGTCCAATAATTTTTAAATTGTCTCTCCTGGATCTATTTTCCAGGTCAGTGGTTTTTCCCATGAGATATTTCACATTGCCTTCTAATCTTTCGTTTGTTTGGATCTGCTTAACAGCATCTTGATTTCTCATAAAGTCATTAGCTTCCATTTGCTCCAGTCTAACTCTGAAGGAATGAATCTCCTCAGTGAACTTTTGAGATTCTTTTTCCATCTGGCAAATTCGACTTTTTAAGGCATTCTTCTCCTCATTGCCCTTTTGGGCCTCCTTTGCCATTTGAGTTAGTCTATTTTTTAAGGTGTTGTTTTCCTCAGTCAGGCTGTTGACCCTCATTTCATACTTTTCCTGCATCCTTCTCATTTCTCTTTCTAATTTTTCCTCCACTTCTCTTATTTGATTTTTAAAGTCCTTCTTAAGGTCCTCTATGGCCTGCAACCCACTCATGTTTTCCCCTGGGGCTTTTGGAGCAGGACTTCTGACCTCACAGTCCTTTTCCCGCTCTATGCCCCCAAAATAGGAGTCTAGGGTTGCATTTTTCTGTTTCCTTTGCCTTGGCATGTTGCCACTTAATTGCTTGACTTTTGGGCTTGTTGCCACACTATGGCTTTAAGGCCAGATAGAGGAATTTTCGTCCCGAACGTGTGGGGGGCAACTTCCGTTTCTGGCAAGCTGTAAACCCACCCACAACTTCCACCCTAGATCACAATCCAGATCCAGGGAGGTTAAAGCAAGAGCGATTACCCCCCAAGACTGATCGCTGGATCTCCCCACGATTTGTAGGCTGGGAGCCGGAAATGCCTCTGAAAACTACAAAATGGCGTGTCTCCTCAGCAGCTTCTAGCCCCCAGGGGAGGGAGCTGACGCATTCCCCAAATACAGGTCCCAAAGTCCATAGGACACTAACCTCTTACTTTGTCCTAGGCAAGTCTATGTTGATAATTCTGGAGTCGCCACAGCTCCTGGTGTTCTGGGTTCCTCCAGCCGGCTGCTGGCCCTGCCGCTCTGGGGCTAAAACCGAGGCTCAAGCAGACCTGGGCTCGGCTCGGCTCCTGCTGCGCTCTGCGCGCTGCCGGCTCCCAGACCACTGCGCTGGTCCTTCCTGCAGGGTGCTGGGCTGTCCTCAGCGGGAGGTTAGCTTCTCTGTGTCGTTCTGTGGGTGCTGGGGCTCCAGAAGATTTTCAGAGTCCTTTTTTACATAGTTTGTGGAGAATCTCGTGAAGGACTTTAAAAGCCAAGGAGAGAATCTGATATTTGATGCTGGGTGTTGGAAGGAAGGTGGAAGTAGGTTGAGGAAAAAAAAATATATATATATGCATATATACATATATATATATATATACATACATACATACATACATATATAACCCTTTCTTCTGGGACTTTCTACTGCCCATGGAACTGTCCTGTTTAACTGTCCAGGTGGAAAAAAATTCCTAGTTCTGCCTCTGGTTACAGTTGATAAGCATCAGCAGAGAGCAGACAAGCTCAATTTGTTTGACTCTCCCATACTCAGATGCTTCTGCCAGCACTTACCTCAAACAGAGTACTCAGTATAATATCACCATATGCATTTCCCTCTCTATTACCTGAGAAACTAATGCCATGCCTGCTTAGGTGTCAGACAGCCAATGATTAAAAAAATAACAAACCACCCCCGCCACTAGTGGTTGAATTACAGGATTCTTTACTTTGATTTATAGACCCAGCGTATCTATGCAGCCAAAAAGGCACTGTATATTTTAGGGGATGATGGGAGAAGGGGTGGAAGCTAAGAAAGGCAGGAAAGAAAGCAGGCTAGATGGAAAGAGGAAAGAAATGAAAGATGCAAACATGAAAGTTAGCAGTGATAGTGAAAAACCTTAAAGGAAGCTTCACTTCACCCTACCCAATATGACATTGCCAACTTCTTGTCCCATTTCCATACTCTTTGATATTTATTTTAAAATACACTACTCCATTTTGGATTATATGGATTAAGGGGGGAAGGCAAGGCAATTGGGGTTAAGTGACTTGCCCAAGGTCTCATGGCTAGTAAATGTGTCAAGTGTCTGAGGTCAATTTTGAACTCAGGTCCTCCTGACTCCAGGGCTGGTTATCTGTTCACTGTACCACCTAGCTGCTCCTGATTATACAGATTCTTGCATTCATGAGTCACTGTGCTCCTTCTGAAGGATCATGTTAAGAATCAGCTATTGCTCTGGCTTTGTTAGGAGGAAGGAAGGAAGAAGGGAGGAAAGAAAGAGAAAAAGGAGGGAAGGAAGGAAAAAAGGATTTATTAAGCACTGTCAGCTAGTCAGGAAGCATTTATTAAGCACCTACTGTGTGCCAGGCATTGTTCTAAGCACTTAAAACATTTTATGTGAGGCAAAACCACATTCTCATTGAATTTGGTTCAGGGAGAGAATGACATACATACTAAATGGGATATCTCAACCTGCAGCAGAATAGGGGGAAGGGGGATGAGAGGGGGAATGATTGATGGGAGGGCATTCTGGGGGGAGGGGAGGTTGGAAGTACCCACTATAGAAGAGGGACAGGATCATGTAGGGAATGGACCAGGTGGGGGGTGGGATGAGTGGGAGGGAATTATAAGCAGCCTTGTACAATATATCTACTATGGTAATGTTTTGCATAGCTAGACATGTGCAACATATACTGAATTACTTATCTTCCCAGAGGGAATGGGTGACAAGGGAGGAAGGGAATGGATCTGAAATTCGAGGTCTTAAAATTAAATGTTTCAAATATATATAAATACTATTATTAATACTCCTTTGCTTGTAATTGGGAGATAAGATGTGCAGGCATTGGCACAGAGATTCACCTTGCTCTAATGGAAAAGTCAAAGGGGTATGGGAGAAGATATGGGAGAGAGCAGATTGGAAGAAGCAATATCTTGTGGGACTGCTATTCTGGGAGGGTGGGTAGGGGAAAAACGGGGGAAAAATTGTAACTCAAAATCTGGCAGAAATGAATGATGTAAAACAGAAGTTAATAAAGCATTTGTTTAATAAAAAAACATTTTATGTGTATATATATGTATGTGTGTACACATGTATGTATGTATATATATGTATGTATATGTGTATCTCCAATTTGATCCTCACAACAACTCTGGGAGGTAGGTGCAGTTGAGGAAATTGAGGTTAAGTGAGTTTCCCAGGGTCATATAAGCTAAGTATCTAAGGTCACATCTGAATTAGTTCTTTCTGATTCTAAGTCCAGTACTCTATTCACCAAGCTATAGGTTTGCCAGTATGGTTTTCATATATAATATTTTATAACTCTATCCTACTTTTCAAGGATGTTTATAAGGGAATCCTGGTTTGGGTGTTGGAAGAGTTTGGGTAGGTTGAGCAAACTATCAAACTCTCAAATTCATAAGTGCAAGCTGGCAGTATTGAGTTTGCCTAAAGTGAAGTTCACTTGTAATTCACTAAAATTATAAATAAAGTTTTTCAATCTTTAAGATATTTTAATATTCTGTAGGCTAAAAGTTTGATACTTTTCAGAGAAGTTAGTGACTTTATTGTGTTCACTTGGGGACACCACAGAATCTTGGAGGTGTAACGTACCAAAATGGCAACCTACCCTATTTGCCTGTACAATTTAAGTATCTCTTTTAAAACATTCTATTGGGCCAGCTGACATTCCTCATGTGCCAAAGCTGAGGAAAGGAAAATAATTCCCATCATGAAGACTTAAATTGCTTATTTAGGTGAAGGGCACAAGATTGGGAAATATGCAACATCTGCCACATAGTCTGATAAATACAGATTTCATCTAGATATTTCTCAAATGGGAACCAGTTAGGTATCAGCTGTTCTGGCTGATGTAAATTAAAAGCTATCTGATGATACCATCTTTTTACAGTTTTAAGTAACACGAGAAAGCAAAAATCCCAGACTAATCAGATCACAGCACCAATCAGGACAGAGAAAAACACTGATTAAACATTAAGCCTTGGCCAAATGAAAATTGGGGACCAATAGAGGTGGAAGGGCAGGAATACAAGTTGAGACATGGACCAAGAATAATTCTGAGACATGACAGAGACAATCTGGTGAAAACACCTTATGTAGGCTTCCTTGACCTGCATGGTCCTTTGGACCAGTGGCTTCAAACACAAATAAAAATGGTACTTCCTAAAAGATCCCTGCAGGCTACATATTACCAGATATTAACATTACCTATGTTTTATTTCATTTTTATTTATTTTGTAAATATTTCTCAATTGTATTTTAATCTGATTTACCTCTGCCCTGGGCCACTACAAATATCCCTGACAGGCAGTCATTGCTTTTTTTCTTGAATAGTAACAATGATAGGGAGGTTACTATCTCACAAAGCATCCCACTCCATTGCCAGCAAATTCTTCTTTATTGAGTCAAGATGAACTCCCTATAACTTCCACCCACTGGACCTATTTGTGACCACTGGAGCTGTGTAGAATAAGCTTAATCCCTATTCCCTACAATAGCCCTTCAAATATACAAAGATAGTTCTCAATTCTTCCTTAAGTTTTTTTTCCCTCTTCCACTCAAACATCCCCATTTTTTTTCAATTTTTCATCATAGGACATGGTTTCTAGACTCCTTTACAAGCCTGCTAAGGTTCCAGTTTATCAATATTTCTATAAAAAAGTGGCAACTAGAACCAAGTACAAAACTCCAGATGTGGTCTGAACTGAGTACAGAGAATCCATTATCTCCCTTAATCTGTATTCTATGCTTAAAGTACTAAAGCCTCTGATTATATTATATATTTCTGAAAACCCCAGGCCTGTCATATTAGTTATTGGCTCCCATAAAGCTTGTAGTCAGTTAAAACCCCTAAGGATTGTGTGGGGGAGGGTTTGGCGCATGAACATTAAGCCATGTCTTCTAAGTTCTATTAAACATGCAAGTGATATTTTAAACTTCGAATTGATTCATATTAAATTTCATATTCCTAGTCTCAGTGCATTTTTCCAACTTGTCAAAAAACTTTTTGACTCCTGATTCTATGAACTGATCAGTGATAGCTCATTCAGGAGGAAAGTGTGGTCAACAATGCTAAAAATGCTGAAGAGAGGTCAAGAAGAATGAGAAAATTTCTATTTTCAGTAGGATACTGGAATAAGAAGCTGTATTATAAAAGGTCAAGAGATGAATAGGTGGTGAGGACATGAAGTAATAAAATATTTTCCTGCTAGGATTTTGACAGTGAAAGGGAAGTAAGATGTAGGATCTATACTTTAAGCTTAGGAGAATACTAGAGGCAAGCGTTTTTGTCTTTTTTAAGTGTTGTGGTCCACCAGTGAATGTTCTGTAGATAGGCAGCAGGAAAAGAGCTTAGAGAGAAAATGATTAAGGGAGCAAGCTCCCAAGGGAATGACTTTGAAGACTCAAGGAGAAGGAATAAATATGGAAAGAAGGGTCATCTCTTCTTCTGATTATAGGAATAAAACAAGAATGGGGAGTTGGAGAAATAGTGGGGAAATGATGCACGCAATAAGAGGAGGCATTCACAACGTTGCTTCAGTTTTTAAAAGGCAGCTATGTAGTACAGTGGATAGAGCTCTGGACTTGGAATTAGGAAACCCTAAGTTCAAATCCAACTTTAGACTAGCAATGTGATCATGGGTGTGTTACTTCACCTCTCTCAGTCTCAATTTATTTATCTGTAAAATAGGGATAATAATGGCAACCATTTTTTCTTTTTGCTTTTTGGAGGGCAATTGGGGTTAAGTAACTTGCCCAAGGTCACACGGCTAGGTTTTTGTTTGTGTGTGCGTTAAGTGTCTGAACCGAACTCAGGTCCTTCTGACTCCAGGGCTGACATTCTACTCACTGCGCCACCTAGCCTCCCCCAATGGCACCCATTTTATAAGGACAGGATTGTTGCCAGGCCAAAAGGAGATCACATGTAAAGTGCTTTGCAAACCTTAACTACTCTATAAATACTAGCTCTTATTAGGATTTTATCAATAAAGAGTTGAGGAAATGAGAGAAACAGAGACACAGAGAGACAGAGACAGAGAGACAGAGTGAGTGAGTCCAATGGGGATATGCAGCAACGGGAAGACTAGAAGTCATTCCCAGAGAGAAAATTCCTTTTCATTTCATTTCATTTTTCATTCTGAACAGAAACAAAATAAAATAAGCTTTTTTACACATGCTATGAAACAGGAGAGGATTACACATGGTATTGTGGATCTACGTTAAGTAGAATTTGCTCTTTTGTTTTTTAAGAGTATAGAATATATTCTGCATGTAACTTTTAGAGTTGCCCTGCTTGTATTTCATTCTGGCCTTCCTTCTTTTCTGTTTTTTTTTTCTTTGAGGGAAGAAGAAGCCTATATCCAGTCATCTCTAGCTTCCACTCTGAACTTCCATTGAAGAAAAAACAAACAAATCAAAATCCTGTAACAGATACAAACAGTCAAGCAAAGAAAAAATCCCCATATTGGCCATGTCAAAAAAGTTATATCTCCATTTGTATCTTGAGTGTATCACCTCTCTCCAAAAAGGAACGGTTAACATACTTCTTCATCCCAGTCCTTGGAAACTGTGTTTGTTTGTTGCATTGACCAGAGTTCTTAAGTCTTTCACAGCTATTTGAATTATGATAGTATTGGTATGGTATAAATTGTTCTCATTCTTCATTCACACTATCACTTCATCTAAGTCTTCACCAGCATCTCTGAAATAATCTCTTTCCTCATCTCTTATGGCATGATCACATTCTATTACCTTCATAGACTATCATTTTTTTTTTTTTTTGGCCATTGCCCAATTTATGCTTACTTCTTTAGTTTTCAGTTCTAAAGGGCTGCTATAAATATTTTTGAACATATGGATCCTTTTCCTTTTCCTTTGATCCCTTTAGGGAAGCAATATCTCTTGGATGGAAGATATACACAGTTTGGTGACTTTTTGGTCAGAATTTCAAACTGCTTTCTAGAATAATTGGACCACTTCACAGCTTCACAAACAGTACAGTAATGTACTTGTTTTCCCATAGTCCCTCCCATGACAGTAATTTTCTTTTTCTATTTCATCTTTTCCATTCTGATGGGTGTTAGAACCTCAGAGCTGTTTTAATTTGCATGCATTTCTCTAACAGTGATTTGGAGCATTTTTAAAAATAGAGTTATTGATAGCTTAGATTCTTTACTTTGACAACTGTTCAAATCCTTTGACCATTCATCTATTAGAGAATTGCCCTTTTTCTTATAAATTTTGAAATAGTTCCTTATGTATTAGATGAGACCTTTATCAGAGAAATTTTCTGTGAAGATTTTTTTCCATTATCTGCTTCCTTTCTAATTTTAGCTGTATTGATTTTGTTTGTGCAATGAGTTTTCAATCTTATGTAATCAAAATTACCCGCATTTAATTTTATGTGTTCTTCTTTGTCCCTTGTTTTGTCACGAACTCTTCCCCTATGCTTATTTGCTAAGGTATTTTCTTCCTTGTTCCTCTAATTTATTTATTATGTGGCCTTTTATATCTAAGTTGTGTACATTTGGAGCTTTTCTTGGTAGAGGTATTACCTAATTTCTGTTAAGAAATTTTCCCAGAAGTTTTTATCTAGTAGTGAATTTCTTTAGTAGCTGGGGTTGTTTAGATTTACTGAACACTATGGTGCCATGGGCAGCTAAGTGATACAATGGAGGTAGCACCAGGCCTGGAGCCAAAACGACCTGAGTTTAAATCCGGCCCCATGCACTTACTACCTGTGTGACCCTGGCCAAGTCAATTAACCCTGTTTGCCTCGATTTCCTCATCTGTAAAATAAACTGGAGGAGGAAATGGCAAACCACTCCAGTATCTTCACCAAGAAAACTGCAAATGGAGTCACAAAGAGTTGGACATAATTGAAATGAATGAACAACAACAAAAAGAAGAGGTTGATTCTGAATCACAAAGGAACAGGAGGTGGGAATTTATGCTCCATAGGAATTGGAAGTTCCAATTGATTTTGGTCTCTATATTCTAGGGTCCCATGACAAAAGAATGTGGCACACCAAGTCTGGTGCCTCTTCAAATACTGGGAATATGAAATAGTGGTGGCAGGGAGTTTGGTTATAAAGGTTGAGTCTCCAGATAACCTCTGTGTGGCAGTGACACACATGGCATCAGCTCTGTGGTTCCTTCTCAAGATGACTGGGATGAGGGACCTGAAGAAGGTAGATATCCTACATATGGAATACTTCTATCAGGTCTTTTGTTCTGGGCGCTAGTCCTTTCGGCATTTGTTCTACTGTCTGAGGGCCAGGATACTTGAGCAATATTTGGGTTTTGTCTGAGTTTTCAATTATTCTGATGCTTGATATTGATTTTCCTTCCTACTTTTGTATCTTCCACAAATTTGATAAGCATGTTTTAATCTAAGTCATCAATAAAAATATTAAAGAGGACAGACACAAGAACAGAGTTCTGAACTACTCTGCTGGAAACCTCCCTTGAGGCTGACATCCATATTTCAGTCAATACTCTCTGGATAGAACCAGTTACATATATACTTTTTAGAAGATAAAGTTAAAAAAGAGTCATTGATTAGATGGATCCCATTTTATTCCTACCCCCAAAGAACAAAGCAGTTTTTCTTTCAAAGACAAACTCTAAGTGTTTCTGTTTATGCTGAAAGAATAACTACATTCAAAAACATGTAAATTGAAAATAAATATTTTTCTATCCAAACTCATGAGGCTTGAAAAGTAAAAAAACAAAAGTTTTTCACTGGAGGAACAAGAAGAGCAAAACAAATATCAATCACCAAAAGGAACAAACTGTTTAATGTGCATATAAAATCCCTTGGGTGTCTTAGGAATGATTTCAAATAGAAATTAATCATTAGAGTGTAGGAGGCCAAGCTCTATATCTGGCAAAAAAAATGACAAATAAGAAGTTTTAGTATCAAAAATCTGTTTGGGGCCTATAGATCATCCCTCAGTTAGGTTTCATAGGATGTCACAAGGAGCATTTCTGAATCACTTGCATATCTTGCATAGAGGCAAAGGGACTACAACATGGTCTCCTTAGGGACAAGTCAACAGATAGCTAGCTGGGATGTAAAAGTTCCAAATTTTCTATCAAAGGATAGCAAGTGCTCTAATTTGCTCCTTATTAGGGTGTTTCAAAAACCTGTAACAGCAGAGGGGCAAAGTTACCAAACTACAGCAAGGAAGAGAGATCTGTACCAGTTTTGTCTTAAAGGCAATAATAATAAGTAGAAAGGTGTAGGGGTCAAATTCAAATAGAAATGGATCCCTGCTGCCACATATTGACTTAGAAAACCACACATTGACATTGTCTATGTCAGAGTATATTTAAATTTATTTTCTTAAACATTTTCCAATTGCATTTTAATCTGGTTGAGTGGCACTCAGGTGGTGTATAGTCAGTGGGCTACAAGTTTGGTATATTGACTTCAGGAAGGCCTGGGTTCAAATCCCATTTCAGACACATACTAGCTGGAAGACCTTGTAGAGATTACTTAACCTCTCCGTATCTCTGTTTTCTCTTCCATAAACATTAGGTGGTTGGATTCAATGGCCTTAAAGACCTTTTCCAACTAAATCAGTGAATATACGATCCCACAAAGTCAACTGAGTGAACATCAGTAAGAACTGATGGGACTAACCATATTTGAAATGATTAAAAATAAATTTAACAACTACCTTAAAACCGATTTCACTAAATGGTATCCTAAGAATCTAGTCATGGTGTCTATAAGGCAGTATAAGGTATATGCTTTGCCTTGTCTCCATTTTACAAAGCAAATAATATAAATAATAATAGTTCATTATTAGTGTGATTTGTGTGTTGTCTTTTCCATCATCTCTGGTTACCTGGAGAATGGGAGTGTATGTTTCCCTCGAAACTTTTAAAAATTGCTTTTGTCCATGGGGAAGAAACCAGCAAAAAATTTGCTACCCTTTTGTACCTATTTTATCATCTTTCCCCTCCCCGCCAAAAAACAACTCCCAACAACCTGCAACTCTTGTTTTCAATGATTGATTATCAACTATTTCTGTCTGAAAGCCTTCACCTCTAATGTGTCAGTTCAGGACTGATTAAAACACTGAATCACAACTGAACAGAATACTGAACTCAGGATTGGCCACCAGCCAACTAGTCTCCTTGGAAACTCCAGTGTTCTAATAGCTTGAAGAATATCTTGGCATTTCATATTTTCCCGCAGTCTACACAATAACTTATAAACTTCATTTTTATAAGTACATTCTCTCAAATGGTGCATTAAATTTTATTGTATATCAATTGCAAAAATGTCATGGATATTTGACAAGGGAATTACTGGTCCCAAAAGAAGAATTCTTTGTTGGAAGGGCCTACACAGAGCTGAAGAATATAATAATGGGAGTAAAGGAAGGCCAGTACAATTTATGGCAAAAGTATATTTGATGGGATTTTAGCTTTCTCTGATTCCCGTTGCCATAGTTTGTGAGGACAGAGGTACATGCTACTCTGTCCCTAGCACACCTAGATAGAAATGAGGGAAGCATCTATTCTTTCTATGGGCATCAAGACAAGAAAACAAAACCAAACAAAATGGCATACCAAAAGGGAGAGTAGTTTCAATTGCATACCTAACACTGTTGTCTAAGCTGATATAAGATCCTCAAATTCAACAGTAGCCAAAAGTAGTTTAAATTCAACATCAACCTTTCATCTCTGTGCTGTGTTAGTTTTGTTTTGGTTATACCTTCTGACACTATAATCATAAAGAGTCATCTCATAGAGGCATCATAAGAACAGAAAAGAGGTCTTAAATTCATCAATATCCAATGACATTATAGATGCCAGAGAAGTCTGGCATAGGGACAAGGGTAAAGGAATTGAGGACCTGGGAATTACCTGCAATCTTGAGGAAGAAGGAAGAAATCTGGATACCTGGAAAAAAGAATACAGCCACAGAGCTGGAAAGGATATTGGAATCATCTAATCTAATACTTTAATTTTAAAGATAGAGAAACCAAGGCCTAGAGAGGCTATGTGACTTGCTTTAAGTCACCCACCCAGAAGCAGAGTGAGGACCTGAACCAAATCTAACACCAAATTCAGGTTTCTTCATCTTATATTATATTGGCTTCTTTAAAAAAAACTCAGGATCTTATTGAAGACTTTTCTTAATGGTCAATAGTAGAATATTCTAGAAATGTTCTATCCTGCCAAACATTCTTCTCAGTTTCTACCTATTATGTGTAGAATGAATAATGGAAACAAACCTAATTGAGAATAAAGAGACCTAGTTTTTAGTCTAAGTCCTCTGTGGCAAAGAGGATACAGGTTAAAATCCCAAATCAGTCACGTTAATTTGGCCCAGTCACTGAATTTCTCTTGCCCTCAAGTTTCTTTGTCTATAAAATAGGCAGATAAAAGGGGAAGTACTGGATTTTAACCTTGATTTCTGGGATCCCTAGGTTTTGGACCCCTTTGCTTCTCTGAAAGACTCTAAGGACAAGTAGCTTCCAATTTGCCAATAGGTTGTACTACAAAAGTTGGTTTGTAAATTAGTTGTTTGGAATTTAGAACATTTTCCCTTGTAAATAATGTTATAAATGGTGGCTAGGATCCCAGATTAGTCCTTAAAGCCTATTTCACTATCATTAAAGCTGTATGCTGGTAGCTATAGAACAAGCTGAGTTCTGGGAATAGGGATCCAGGCTGTTTTCTCTCCCCTTTTGGGGTTCATTACTTCAAAGTGTTGAGTACATGTATAGTCTCTTCATAGCTAATTTGAGTACAAGCTCAATTGCTGAAAAATCTTTCAATTTGATTTGACAGAGCTCCATTGTTTAAATACATCTGTTACAAATAGGTCAAAATTGGCTCAATTGCTACAAACGATTCAATGCTTTAAGACTCAAGACATTGAAACCTTTCAAAAACAAACAACCTGTCCCAGCTATAAAGTATACACTACACAAGTCTATCCTACCTCAATCCTTTTTATTACTGTGGCATCAAGCCAAAACAATGACATCATTTATAGGTTTATTTATGGATTCCAAAAGACTTGACCAAGCAGATAACTTGAAAAGCAAACAGTTTGCCTCTCAGGATGGACCTCTAGTCAAATGTTAAAAGGTTCATAAAATTTTCCATAAAATAATTTAAAATCTTAAGAGTTAGATGGAAACAGAGAAGTCCTCTAGTCCAACCTCTGACCTAGTGCTGGGATTTCTTCTACAACAGTTTACAGGAAGTAAACTGAATTGTAACTTGTTCCTTTTAATAATAAATTAGTATCCACTTGTGTTTCTTAACATTGTAGGGCATAAAAATCCTGTCATCTCAGTGATCAATGGGTAATAAAACTAATGCCAAAATAATCCTGAGTACAGTTTAAAATCAAATCAGTATTTCTAACTGTGATGTTGAAAATCAATAGCTATCCTCAAATTCAAAAATTGAAAGACCACTATTTAGCACCCTACCTACTTCATTGCATATGGAATAATTGAGAACATCAACAAATATTTTCATACCAACTATATCCAGGGCATTACAAAAAATAAAAAATAAGAATATGATGTCACTGTAGGCTGCCCAGCAATGGGGAAAAGCACTGGTTTAATAATTTAGGAAATCTGGATCCTCAGTCCAAATTCTATCAGTAACTGTGTGGCTTTGTATAAGTCTCTTTTCTCTCTCTTCCTCTCTCTCTCTCTCTCTCTCTCTCTCTCTCTCTCTCTCTCTCTCTCTCTCTCTCTCTCTCTCTCTTTCTCTCTCTCTCTCTATTTTTTTTTTTTGGAGGGGGAAGGGCAGGGCAATTGGGGTTAAGTGACTTGCCTAAGGTCGCATGGCTAGTAAATGTTAAGTGTCTGAGGTCAGATTTGAACTCAAGTCCTCCTGATTCCAGGACTGGTGCTCTATTCACTGTGCCACCTACCTGACCTTCTTCTCATTTTTGTACTACCATTTTATATTTGTAAAATGAGGGGGATTATACTAGAAAACTACCAATCTTAAAGCTTTAACATTATACAGACCTAAATCTATACTGGTGATCAAGTTCCTTTTAATAAATCAGTCTAGACACAGAATGGGCAGAGGCAAGTTCCAGTGCTTTCAGTTCTGAGTTAAGAGCAACTCAAAAAAGTAGCATGTAAGTACTTTGAGGGCAAGAGATTGTTTTTCATTTTGTCTTTGAATCTCTAGAGAGAATAGCATTCATTTGATACAGGTCTCTCCTAGGTGGGTAAGACCTAGGATTCTGTTGATGAGAGGTCCACTGTTCTGGTGCTTAATAGTCTCTTCACCTGCAAAAGAGAGACAAAGCTAGATCCACAGTTGTGTTGGGCTTTATGCCACTGGGCAAGAAACAGGTGGCAGCACTCATTCCACTTGGGTGGTGCTTCACCTCGAACATCATTATTGCTCACTTTCATTAAGAACGTTTTTTTGCCCTTAAATTGGAGCTGTGATTTCACTGAGGTAGGGAACTCAGGATGAGGAAATCCCTCTACTCATGCAGAGCAAGTCAGAGTCTTGGAAAGTTGCCTAGGGCACTGGGAGGTGCTGAGAACTTGTCCTGGGTCACACAGACAGTATTTGTCAGAGGCAGGAATCAATTCTGGATTTCCCAGGTCTTATATAGGATACTAAGTTATATAACAAACTTTGAGAGGATTTATTTATTTATTTTTAAATATGACAAATAAACCCCTTGAGAACTGAAGGTGCTTTATTAACTGTTAATTGCCATATAACTATCAAGCTACCCTGTGAGGTTCCTGTCTTTGGCCACCGTATTAGCTATGTCATTGTGGACAAATTACTTGAACTCTCTAAGCCTCAAATTCTTTCTTTCCTTCCTTCTTTCCTCTTTTCCTCCTTCCTTCCTTCCTTCCTTCCTTCATTTTTTTTGGAGGGGGGAAGGCAAGGCAATTGGGGTTAAGTGACTTGCCCAAGGTCACACAGTTAAGTGTCAAGTGTCTGAAGTCGAATTTAAACTTCTGACTTCAGGGCTCTATTCACTGTACCACCTAGCTGCCCCTAAGGCTTAATTTCTTCAATGGTTACATGAAGAAAATGATATTCTCACTACTTACTTCACAGGTTGATTGTAAACTGTCATGCTCTACATAAAATTAAGTCATCAATAATGATGATGATGATGATGATGATGATAGCTAACATTTATGTGCAAAGCTCCTTGATGTCTATCTGAGCCTCACAACAGTCCTCTGAGGTAGGTACTATTTTTATCCCCATTTTGCAAATGACTTCCTGACTCCAATACTTACCTTCTATCCATAGACCTACTCAATTATTTTATTTAACTCTTACAGGAAAAGGCAAACCAATACTCTGGCACAAAATGACAGTTCTTGACAAAAAAATGGTTTGAATAAAGTTCATCTCTCTAGAAGAAAACTAGAGATGGGCTGCCTGTGCCTTCTCCCAGAGGAGCTTGGGTGAAGGCTCAGAGATGGAGAGAGATGGCGCTAGGACAGTGCTGGGTTAGGTAACTCACAGCAGTGCTGGTGGAAGGCTCAGAGAGGGGCAGCCAAGGATGTTTAGAGATATTAGATGGCTTAGTGGGTACAGCACTACATGTGCAGGTCAGGAAGACCTGCGTCTGAATCTGCCTCAGGCACTTACTAACTAGCTGTGTGACTCAGGGCTGGGTCATTCAACCTCTCAGTTTCTCTTTCCTCACCTATAAAATTAAGATTAAAATCACACCCACCTCACAGGGTGCTTGTGAGGATCAAACAGATAATATAGAAAAAATGCTCTGTAGATCTTGAAGTGCTAAATGTGAGGTATTAGCATTATTTAGAATAATTATTAACCTCTTTTCCTCTCAAAACCTCTAGTGTTGTCAAGAGAAAGCTTTTCATAACCTCCCCCCCTTACACCTCTCCAGCTTTCCTACACTTTACACTCCCCTCATCCCCATTCCCGTGTAATGTGCTAACCACTGAAACTAACTTCCTTTTTGTTCCTTGAGCAAGACACTCCATCTCTGGACCCCAGGCATTTTCACTGGCTATCTTCCATGCTTGGAATACTCTCTACCTCTTGCCTTCCTTCAAATCCCAATTAAAATCTCACCTTCTACAGGAAGCCCCCCCCCCCTTTTTTTTTGCTTTTTGGAGGGCAATTGGGGTTAAATGACTTATCACATGGGTAGTTTTTGTGTTAAGTGTCTGAGGCCGAATTTGAACTCAGGTCCTCCTGACTCCAGGGCCAGTGCTTGATTCACTGCACCACCTAGCCAGGAAGCCTTTCTTGATTCTCCCTTAATTCTAGTGTCTTCCCTTTTTCTCTCCAATTTATGCTGCACGTTATTTGTTTATAGTCTTCCCATTAGATTATGGACTCCTTAGGGTTAGAGACTGTCTTTAGTCATTCTTTGTATCCTCAGTGCTTAAAATGGTGCTTGGCATAGAGTAGTTCTTAAAAATGTTTATTAACTGGCCCTAAGCTGGTATTGAGGCAGGTAAGAGAAACAGACTAGGTGTGGGGAGGGAATGGTTAAAAGAGGGTGAAGGGCTTTTAAGTATAGTTATCCCTTCCACATGGGGGGAGGTGTTAGGGGTGTGGTGCCTCTAAGATCTGGAAAATCTCCATAAAATTTTTTTTAGCCCTCCCTTCCAGAGAAGTCTAAATTGTTATGGTATTAAATGATAAAATATGCTGATATTCTATAACACTATACATATATTTTATGCATTTCTGAGTTTCTAAAGTTTTTCTGTGTCATTTGCTAGTCTTTGTGTGCCATCTGTTGTTTCTGCAAAACTCCCTCAAAATTTCCATGGAATCTTATGCCAACCCATGATATAGAGACACTGATATGGGTAAAGTTGTGGTGTGAGACAACTGTAGTAGCTGTAGGATCTAGGAGGTGCAGCAGATAGTATGATGGGACTAGAATCAGGAAGACCTGGGTTCAAATCTGGCCTCAGATACTTCCTAGATGTGTAATCCTAGACAAGTTACTTAACCCTGTTTGCCTCAGTTTCCTCATCTATAAAATGAGTTGGAAAAGGAAATGACAAGCACTCCAATACCTTTGCCAAGAAAACTCCAAAAGGGGTCACAAAGAGTCAGACATGAGTGAAAACAACTAAATAACAAGAGGGAGAGGAAAGGGAAAGAGTTTTCTAGTATGGATAAAAGGGGAATATTGAATAGTAATTTGTAGATCAGGTATGTAAAGAAATTGGCTGAAGATGGTCAGGGCTTCTTGTATTATAAATATCCTTAAATCAATAGCAGATAATCCCTGGACAGGATTTACAAGTTTGTTCAGAGGAGAGTCAACCCAGCTATACCAGGTAACCAAACTGACCTTTCATAGGAGCATAGATTTAGAGAAGGGACCACTGAGTCCGACTCTGTGCTCTTTAAAATGAAGAGGCTGAAGCAGAGTCAGGATTCAATGCCAATTTCATTGCATTATACTACTTCAGTCCTTACTGTTTAGGTCTTCACCTCACTATCACAATTCATTGCTTCTGTGGTATTTGCAGAGAGTAAAAGCTCTTGTTAATTCAAAACACGGTTTCCTATTAGAAACTCAACTATTTCTAGTCCAAAGGTACATCACGTTTCAACGCTGGAACCACTCAGGAGTTCCAATCATGAGACTCTACTTTCCAAGTTTCACCAAGGGGAGGAACAAGAAAGACAAATTTAAAAAGAAGCCTGGCTTCAGTACCAGAACTGTTCATCAACAGAACTAAGGGATTTCATACTAGGAAGGTGGAAGGAGCAATGAAATAATCACCTCTCCATTTTATAGATGAGGAAATTGAGGTTCAGGGAAGTCCAATAATTTGTCCAATCTTACATTTGCTAATGATTGACAGAGTCAAGAAAATGAAAAATAGAATGCTTCATTCTGCATTAGGATTCTATTAGTTCTTTCTCTGGAGGTGGATAACATTTTTCATCCTGAGTTCTTTGGGATTGTTTTAGATTGTTATATTTCTGAGAATAGCTAAGTCATTCACAGTTGCACATAGTACAATACTGCTGTTACCATGTACAATGCTTTCCTGGTTCTGTTCACTTCATTCTTTATCAGTTCATATAAGTCTTTCCAGGTTTTTCTGAAACCAGTCTGCTCATGATTTCTTACAGTTCAATAATATTCCACTATAATCATGTACTACTACTACTTGTTCAGCCATTCCCCAATTGATGGGCATCCCTTAAATTTCGGATTCTTAGCCACTAAAAAAAGAGCTGCTATAAATATTTTTGTACAAATAGGTTCTTTTCCCCCACTTAAAAAAATCTCTTTGGGATATAGAACTAGTATGGTATTGCTGGATCAAAGGGTATGCAGAGTTTTATAGCCCCTTGGATATAATTCCAAATTGCTCTCTAGAATAGTTGGATCACAGCTCCACAAGTCGGAACAATTTCCCCACATCTTCTCCAACATTTATTATTTTCCTTTTCTGTCATATTAGGCAAGCTGATAGGTGTAAGACAGTACCTCAGAGCTGAAAAATGAATGGTTTTTAAATAAGGATCCCTAAAACAAAACACATTAAATTGCCAACTCTAGCAAAAGTTAGAAAATGAGGGGAAAACTTGTAATTCTGTCTATAGTGCCAAGTATAGAGAGTGATTTTTTGTTTTTCAAAGCTTGATTGTGTCCAAGCCAATGCCACCAAGTTTGCCATACTGTGTGAGTCTGGTAGGTGTTGAAAGAGAAAAAGTAAAAAGTCACAGTCTCATTATTATTCCCAATTCATGTTTTTTCATCCCCTTTCAACATAAGCTAGTGAGAAGTAAGGCTATGCACACTGTCATGCTTAGGATGCTACTAAATGAGGGACTAGGATCAGGACTGGACTTATGATTTCATTGGCACAGGGAATTCCTAATGATAAATTCTGTCTTTCAATGCAGGTTGCTAGTTGATGTTCTCAAGAGAGCTCTTAGAACACTGAGGGGTGTAAATTCCTTGTGTTAGTGGGAAGACTTAAATCCAGGTCTTCCTGGCTCTGCAATACTTCAGATCCCTTATTTTTTTCACTCATTAAATTTTTCATGTAATTCCTTAGGTTTGGAAACATTTTAGGACACAAAATCAGCCTTCAATAGTCTGAATACTATCTATAACTTAGTTGCAGGATTTTAAAAGAGAAATGATTTAAACAAAGAAAAAAATTTAGTTTCTAAAAAATCAATATTCATTTTCATTCTACTGAACAGCATTCATCCCAATTTATACGATTTGGGAGTTCAATATTACCTTCTGAAAAGGAAGGAAGGAAGGGAACAAACATTTACTAAGTGCCTACTATGTGACAGGCACTGTGTTAAGGGCTTTATCAGATGTTATCTCATTTGATCCTCATAACAGCCCCGGAAAGTAGGTGCTATTTTTATCCCCATTTCACAGTAGAAGAAACTGAGGGAGACAGAGGTTAAGTTGCTACCAGCCAGAAGATCACAATCCTGCTACTGTGGAAAAGAATGTTGAATTTAGAATAAAAAAACCCTGGCTCTTCCATTTACTAGCTATGTGGTCTTGGATATGTCTTTTAATTAACCTCATCTCCTCAGTTTCCTTATACATAAAATAAAGACTTTGGATGAAATGAACTCTCAATTCCTTTCTAGGTCTAAATTTATGATCCTATAATCCTGTTACTGTATTTGTTACTATGACCAGAGTTTCTAGCATTCAACATAGTTTTATTTTTAGCCTTTTTATTTTAGACTTTAGATTACAGTATAATATTATTATTACTTTGATTATCAGGAAGTTAGAAATTTGAATAAGGGGAGGAAAGGTTATCTACATTCTAAAGTGTAATATAACCTAGGAACTAAAACTTTTTCCCATTAAATTAGCTCCATGAGAGAACTCACTTAATTTAGGGTTAGATTTATATTAAATATGTTATGTTAAAATATGAAGATATATTAATTTAAATTATATTTCACTTTATGGTAAATAGATACACCTATTCAATTAATACAAGGGATATCTTTATATAGTATGATTCCTCCTATGCCTAGGGGTTGGATTTTTCTTACTTTCCCCATCTTTGTTGCCCTTTCCTACAAAAGTAGGATAAATGTCTGCCGTGAATGTGAATATTGACTACTTATCCTCTGATTATCTTTCTTCACAGAATTCTGGCACTATTTTAGAACTCCTCCAAGACAAAAATATAGATTTATCTGTGGTTTAATTTATTTGATAATAGCTGCTGAAAATCTCACCATATTGGGACAGGAGTAACTCTCATACCAGGGTATGGTGTTTTATCTGGTATCTCAAAAGAGAGCAGCTTGGTGAAACTTGAAGGGCACAAAGAAGAAATAAAAGCATTTTCCAACAAAGCCAACACGTTCCCCTGGAAGGACACATTTCCACAGGTGGGGATTCTGTTTCAAACCACACTAAAGTGTTCACTCTGCACCCTTGGCCCTGGGCAGGAAGAATGACATTCATTGCAAAAACACACTTACAAAATACCACATAGTTAAAGGCAACAAGCTGAAGTCCAAATGATCAACCAGTTCTTTCCTTTCCTCTCCTCTCCTCTCCTTCTCCTCTTTTCTTTCCTTTCCTTTTCCTTTTTATAGGATGGGGTACAACTTCTAATCAATACTTTTGGGTACAAAAAAGTGTTAAAATCAACAAAGTTTGAAAAAATGTATTTTTTAGAAAGCGTACACACACATACATTTAGAAAGACATATAATACAGCTTAGCAATTGAAATCTTAGAACCAATTTGCTTTAAACTATTTACTTTTCACTGATCCATGTATTGTTAGGAATGGTTGCCCTAAGTTATAGGTGGTATTTGGACTGTTGAGAAGTTGTCAGTCTAGAGGTTACTTCATTAGTTAGGCTTGTAAAGAAAATGAATTGTGAAAACTAGTTCTGAATAGAGAGTAATTAATAATTGTGTCATTTAAACAGCAAATGTAGCTGAGACATTAGCCAAAAAAATTCAAACTGTTCTTAAGATGAGGAAAATTAGATTCATAATATTCAGTAAAAGATACTAGTCCTAATTCTGCTCTTTTCCTTGACTAACCCTCCCACTAATTCCCCAAGACCTTCCCCACAGCCATAGGAACTCTTAGATATCTTGATAGCTGTTAGAATAGATATGGGGTGAAAGGGAGGGGGAACTTGTGCCAGCAATAACTTAAAATTGGGAAAAATGTTTTTAGGGGCAAAGTGTGGAGCAAAACTACTACTTATGTCAATTTGATCCTCACTCAAGAAAATCAGAAATGATGGTGTTCAGTCATGCCTTAAAAGCTCAAAGGCATTTTAAAACAGCTATTTCATTACAGCAATTGGAAAATTGTCTTGGATGAATTGAAAAAATTGTTATACTTAAAAAACCCTCTGCAATATTATGCTCTGAATTTGAAACAAAGAAATTGGAGCACAATTCGAAATTGTACAGTGTATTGAATATAAAAATACACATGAATTATCAGTATATACTTATAGTTAATAAAGTTTTACAATGAAGTTTGAAGAAGCTTATTGAATTTATATAAATGACTTTGACATTTCCTAGTAACTAAGAAACAATTGGTGAAATTATTAAGCCTCTGTTAAACATAACCACAACAGAAAACAAAGTGCAAGTTGTGGTGACTGGTCTAGAGAAGCTTATGGTATGACTGTGATGCTAGCAACTATAGAATTTGGATTTTTTATTTCATAGGCAATGAGAAGTCATTAAATTTGACACACACACACATACACACACACACATACAAACAAAACACACACGTGCATACGCACAAAAATAAATTGATGGTTTAATATGTAATCCTCCTTTTGTTCTTTACATATGGAAATGTTCATGATAATTTATGACTGTCAAGTTCATAACAAAAAATCTTTAAAAGAAAGTTATGGAGTAGGAAAAAGAAATTATTACAGTAGTCTTTTAGGAAAATGGAGTGATAAAGGTATAAGACAGATCAGAAGGTAGAGAGTAGTTTGGAGACTATTACAGAAATCTAGACATCAGGAGATAAGAACATGACATTGGAAAATAGCAGAGGGTCTAGGAAGGAAGGAATAGGATATTAAAAATTAACAAGACTTAATGATTGCCTGGATGTGAATAGCTAGATGAGACTAAAGAATCAAAGATAATTCTGATGTTTTGAAATTTAGAAACTGGAAAAAAAGAAAATATTAATAAGAAAATGGGGGGCGGCTAGGTGGCATAGTGAGTAGAGCTTCGGCCCTGCAGTCAGAAGGACCTGAGTTTGGATCCGGCCTCAGACACTTAACACACACACAAACAAAAACCTATCTGTGTGACCTTGGGCAAGTCACTTAACCCCAAATGCCCTCCAAAAAAAAAAAAAGGTGAGATAATAAGAAAATGGTAGGGGGAAAGGTTGCAGATAATTTCATTTGGAGACTAACCAAAATTTTAGATCCTTTCTGTTCTTCTCAGGTACTACAAGGCATAAATAATAGGGAAGGACAAAGGGAGAATATAAGGAAATAAAATATTCCCATTAATATGATCCATAAGGCTGATTTCAAACTGCTCTCATAGATTTTATGTACAATGTCTGCATTAGACTCTTACTGATAGCCCTGAAAATTTTATCACAAAATTAATTTTACTTCAGAGTGGATTTGCTTTCTGAAAAATTTAGCAAATAATAATCATAATGCCACAACTGAGTAAAATACAGATTTCTCAGCATATTTTTACAATAGGAATTTGAACAGAAATGTCAAATGTCAGGATCTGGTGGGGGCAGAGAGAGAAGACTGAGCAGAAAAAGGAGTTTACACAGTTTACACTGACTCTAGTTTATTCAGCATGAATGCAGGCCTTGATACCTAAAATGCTACTTGAGAACACTGTGTTTAACTCAGCCTTGAAACTTGGTGAATCAGGCTTAGTACTACTGTGGATTTCTCCAGTCCTGTATCTAATGGTCTGTTTCAAGACACTGGATTCATTATCTATGGCTGCTGCACTTCATTCTGGCACCATAAAAACCTCATCTGGGGCTCCTGACAGATTTTATGTGGCTGTTCTCCTATGCCTATGAAGATGGTTTTTAAACAAGCACCTGGCATGTCTATCCAAGTCTGATCATCAGTTATAGGGATTAAGGATGAAACCTTTTTCATGGATGCTCCAAAATACTTTGATTTATTAGTCTGGGGCATTTTATCTGATTACCAAAGCAAAGTCATTACCTTGAACCTGTCTAGCTAGCTAGCATACAAACTCACATGTAGGTATGCTTTCCCGCAGTAGTCCAGCTGGAAGCCATTTCACCTTATTCTTATGAATTCTTGTTAACAATTTGTCATTATGTACTAACTGTGGATGGTTTTATTTTGTGGTCATTTCTATACACCAGTGTCTTAACTTATCAAGTGAGATAATAGTTCTAAAGGACTTAGCATGGTGCCTGACACTGTAGGTGATTTAATAAATGCTTATTACCTTCCTCTTAACTCTTTTCCTGCATGGAAAACACCTCCAGGGGAAGTACTTGTCTTTGTGTCAAGGATCATTCATAAACAACAAAAATAATCACAAGTCACGACAGACAGTTTTAGTTACCATATATAATAATGAGCATATTAAATCTAGGAGGTTATAAGCTTTCTTACTCCTATTTTAAATAATGTGATATATGGTGTTTATCCAAATTTGGTTTTATTAATATTAATGATGAGGTAGTTTAAATATAGCAAAATCTGAGTCTAAGGACATACATATTCATAACACTGTTATTTTATCAGTTATGGCTCCATGAAACAGTAATATAGCAAAAATATTTCAAGATATCCTACAAGCTTTTATCAGTTATTGGTTTATGTTAGTCCAAATAGAAGGGATCAGGACAAAAAACATTACCCAACAATAAATGCAGAAATGAATTCAAACATGTAATACATGATTCTAAGCAGTATGTAGTACTATTTTCATATGTGGATTCTGGAGATCACAAATTAACATAGCTAAGATAGTACGATGGCTGCCTAAGCCTTGACATTCTTTCTGGTCACTTCTGCCCTTTCATCCATCTCTCTAAGTTCCAGTCCCAGCATCACCAACTGCCTATTAGACATTTCAAACTGGATGGCTCAGAGATGCCTTAAAATAAATATGACCCAAAAGAACTCATCATCTTTCCTTCAATCTGCCCTTCTAAACTTCCCTGTTTCTGTGGAAGGTATTGCCAATCCTTCAGTCTCCCAAGTTTAAAACGTTGGGGTTATACTTGAATCCTCACTCTCCTTCACTGCCTCATCTTTTCAGTTCTACCTTCATAACATCCTTGCATCCAGACCCTTTTCTCTACTCACACAACCACCCCCCTAGTTCAGGTCCTTATCAGTTCTCACCTAGATTACTATAGCAACCTCTTAATTGCTGTCTCTGCATCAAATCTCTCTCCACACCTGTCCATCTCTTCCAGCCAGCTGCCCAAGTGATTTTCCTTAATCATGGACGAAACCACACTACTCCCTTACTCAATAAATTCCAGTTGTTTTCCATTACTTCTAGGATAAAACATATACTCCTCTACTTAGCTTTTAAAGCCTTTCACAACCTGGCCCTAACCTACCTATCCCACTTCATTGTATATTATTCTTCTAGTGATCCTACCAAACTGACCTTCTCTTTCCCTCATAAACAGAACTCTTGTCTTCCAGAACATCCCATCTCCATGTTTTTCTTTGCATTGGACATCCCAGTTGCCTACAATGTACTCCTTTCTCACCCTGGCTTCATAAAATCCCTCTCCTCTTTTGAGAAGCAGCTCTTGAACTTCCTTCTACATAATGTCCTTCCTAACTCTCCCCAGCTGCTAAGGTCCTCCTGTCCAGACCACCTTGTATTCAACTACCTTGCATTTTTTTCCCAAATGTCTATTCTGTAGGTACTTTGATATGTACTTGTTTCCCTATTAGAATGTAAGTTCCTCAACTGTAGGATTTATTTCATCTTTGTATTTATATCCACAACTCCCAGCACATATTAAATGATTTGTAAATACTGTTTCCACATTTTTTTCCCTAGGACACTAGTTAGGCATTGAATAAATCTGAATATCAGGAGCTTTTATTCTCCTGAACGTCTTTTTCCTGAAAGTCTATAAAATATAAGATGCCAAAATCTTGAAGAAATCTAGGCAAGGAGATACAAGAAGACTTGACTAAACCTCAGATTTTTGTCTCTCTTAGTGGTGGAACGGGGCTCACAAATTCCAAAGAAAAGTGAGTTCTAGTACTCCATGCCATCATAGACCATGGTCTCCCATGATATCATGGGATGTCCAGGTCACATTCTAGGCTTTGGAGCATGAGGAAAGGAGCACATCTTTCTGGATGGGATAAATACCACAACACATTGCTATTAAGCATTTTAAATAAACACTTTAAAATAAAATACTTTATAAACCTTTAAAAACATTAATTTCTAAGACACTGCATTAAGATATAATTGGCTCCAATCTGCACAAAAGAAATCGAAGTCAAGCACTTAATGCATTGCATGATCTTTACCAAATCCCTTAGGTGACTATTCCCGTCCTCTTGCCCTAGTGCCAAGACCATAGACTTGCTGGTTATACTATTAGAAATGTCAGGCTCAAAACCACAGATAATTTTGGTCACTGTGTAAATAATTGATGTTCTCCTTCATGAAAAATCTACTATTATCTCTGTGTCTTATTGCCCATCAACCTTAAATAAGAACACTAAGGCATTAAGATCACAGCAGTAAGGTCACTTCTTTGTGGTGAAAAGTACAATATCTATTATTTCAGCAAAGCAACTAGAGCTCATTGCTGGTGTGTCTCAAGGGTAAGAAAGCCACATTCTTGCAATACCACAAAGCACTCAAATTTAAGGCTATACATTTTTAATGTACCGCAAGCCGTCCTGGTCCTGAAAAGGATACAGTGGGAGGTCTTCATGGAGTTTCTCATGAAAGATCAACTTTCCTTTACAAAACAGAAATGCTGCAAGTAGGGGATTAGAATACAATCTATATCCCTTCAATAAGGGTGAGATTTAAACTGGATCCAAAAAGGGGCATCATACAATAGGCACACAGGACCAATGAATGCACCAATACTTCTGAGAATATGGGGAAAACTCTTCAATTATAAACCTTCGTGTACCTTGATGAAATGGGATCCCTTAGCTGCATTAAAAGAGTTTAATTAAATGCCTGAGAAAATAGGGGATATCAAGGCTGCTCATTATAAGGACTCCCCCATCCTTGGAGCGTTGCTTGGGTTTCTCCTATTGAATTACTCTGCATTGTAGACAGTTCTGTATATTTATGCTCTTAGGCAACCCACTTTGCTACTTAAACCTCACCTCAGAGGATGAAGGCATGCAAAACAGGACCAGGCAATAAGCTAGAGGGAAATTTAAGGACACTATTACTCAGGGTGGGGAAAGTCAGATAAATAAGGCATTTATAGCTCTCTGGGGAATCAGTGAACCTTTGACTGAAATAGCATAAGAAAAGTCAGGAGCATAGGCTTTGAATGTATTTTGGCCAATCTCCATGAATTTTTCTGCAGGTTGGGCTTCAACTGCTCTAGAGGTCACCTCTTCAACACTATGTGAATAATTAAGACCGGTTGTGCTGCCTCTGCTTAAGAGTGCTAGTTCTGTGTCTTTGGGAATTGGAGGTGAAACATTTTTCTCCTGGGATTCCCTTCTTCTCCTGGTCTGATTAAGCTGGGGTCCTTGATGTTCAGTCATACAGATTGGTTTGGCATATAGCAGTGAGGAGAGTCCTGATACATTTTGTGGCCAAAAATGTCCATTAGAAGGTTATTTTTATTGATGTACAACTTTCCCTTTTGTAGGTGCACCCAGAAAGCCTCAGGCATTAGGATTATTCAAAACAAATTAAAACAATAAATCATGTCAGAAAGAGATGTCACAATAGATAAAACCACTATCCCTGATTGGATATGTGTCAAGATAAGGTTTCGTGCAGACATGGGGAGTAAAAGCTTAGAGAATTATGAGACCTTTAACTAAAAGATGTTTAGTTCATTTTATCCTAGATGTAAAATACTAGGAGAGAAGACAATATTAACTAATTCTTTTTTGAGTCCATATCTTTAATATCCACCTACATGGTCCAGTGGAAAGAATACTGGATTGGGCATCAAAGGGATCAGCCTTCAAATATCAGTTCTTCCACTTACTACCTGGGAGACCTTGAGTAAGTCACTTAATCTCTGTAGCTAAGTTTCCACATCTGTAAAATGAGGGGGTTGGTGTAGCTCTAAATCTATGATCTCATGATTTTAGTTGTGGGAAACTTCTGGCAGGAAATTTCTGTCACTTATGATCAAAAATTGCCTGGGGGCATTAAGAAGAAACTTTCATTGCTGTTGTTTAGTCATTTTCCAGTTGTGACTGACACTTCATGACCCCATTTGGAGTTTTCTCAGCAAAGATACTGGACCGGTTTGACATTTCCTTCTACAGCTCATTTTACAGATATGGAAACTGAGGCAAATAGGATTAAATGACCTGCCCAGGATCACATAGTTAGCAAGTGTCTGAGGCCAGATTTGAACTCAGGAAGATGAACCTCTCTTTTTTTATTTTTTGCTTTTTTGGAGGGGGGAAGGCAGGGCAATTGGGGTTAAATGACTTGCTCAAGGTCACACAGCTAGTAAGTGTTAAGTGTCTGAGGCTGAAGGTTAACCTTTCTAATTCTAGGCCTGACACTCTGTCCATGGTACCACCTAGCTATTCTTGGGTACTATACCGCCTTGCCTCAAAAAATTTATTTGAATTTATGTTGAATATAATTTTGATTATATTTATATATTTACCTATCATATCCCTCGATAGAGGGATCTCCTGAACGGCAGAGATAGTCATTTTTGTCTTTGTGTGACCTAAGCATATCATAATGCCTGGCACATAGTAGGTGATTAAGAAATACTGGTTGACTGATTCCTGACTCTAAAAACAGACCTCTCTTCATCAGGCCATATTGCCTCTCAACAAATTCAAAGGATTTGGGAGTGGGGTGTGGGAGGGGACAACTTTGATATGAAGAGTCATGAGTGCTTTTCAGGCAGTCTTTTGTATATCACTGGTACAATTACAAAGGTAAAGTAGAAGGTAGAGGGGCATTCTGGCAAGATGGTAAAGTAGGTCAGAAATTTCCAGGCTCTCCATATTTACTCCACAGAAAAAAATCACCATGAAATGAAGGTAGTTGAGCTGCATAAAGGGGTAAAGCAGTTGTCTTCCTAAGATAACTTTAAAGGATCTCAGAAAAGACTGGGCCTCCAGGAGCTAAGATTTGGTCAAGTGGAGCGTAGACACCTCCAGGCCAACTCCACTGAATCAACAAACAGTAGGCCCTGAGGACAGCTCCCATTGGGACCTGGGCAAACATATTTCCCCCTGGAATTTGAACAGTAAAACTTTAGATAGGGATAGGTACACAGCCGAGAAAACTCCACCTGTCTCTTCAGACTGACACCTTTGCAACTTAATACCTGGAGACTGGCTTCGACCTCAAAAACTTTTTCAAAAGTCAAGCCCCTCAAACTAGTAACAACAGTAACTACCACCACAAAACCTTAGTGGATCAGTCACAATGCTGAAAAAAAAAAATCTCATCATTTCATAGGGAAAAACTCAAACCCCAGTGTCTGACAACACAAGGAATGCTAGGCAGTTTCTCTTATTTCTGAGCACACATAAAAACATACAAATGCAAACACACATAGCCCAGGTGCAATGCTTGGCCCATCAGTGAAACCAAAGACAGTGGGCTGGAATCCTGAAAGTCAAGTCTTTCTCCCTTTTCTGCAATCATATTGCCAAACACAATTCTAATTGTTCGCTGGAAGGAATTGTTTTTATTTCATTCTATGAAAACTGAGTCAGCAATCGCAAGCTTCCGATCTGACCACTTTCACAACTCAAATGATGGGGAGAAAAAGAGCTATTTGGACAATGATTAAATCTCTGTCTTAAAAAATCATCTTTTCTTTATAAACAGAAACTCTGGTAATTATAAGGATGTGTGGGTCTAATGGGCAGTGATGCCTGCACATTTATTTGTGCAAACACATTGATCCTGAAACAAGGGATGTCAACCATTTCTCATCTAAATTCAGGAAGAAAATCAACTCCTTTACAAACAGGACACTCAGGCAAATTAATTGTTACTTATAGTGCTCATCTACTGCTATCAAACATCCGCTCAAAGTGCAAGTCATTGTTCTAGGCATTTGTTCTTAATTTCTAGTCTCCTAAATCTTCTAATTACAAGTTAGTCCCCTTTCCCCCAAAGTTACTAAAGGCCTTTTTTCCACCATTGACAATCTTTAGGGGGAAAAAGACAGCTAAGCATAAAATATTGCTGGATTTTGAGGCAAAAAGAAAATTCATTGAATTCTTTGAATCCTACTAATTAGACTAACTTTAGAAGAAGAATTTTAAAGATCAAATACTTATAACACCATCTCCTTAGAAAAAAAGAGTCTAAAATGTTGCACAGGTTATGATGACACTTGTTGGAATTTTTTTTCTTTCATTCTTTCTATTGCTATAATAACACTATTGTTCAATTTTGAAACACTTGTCTATTTTAACACATGAAGGGATTTTCACTAACTAAAGAACTATCATAACCTGGACTTTTTAGGTTTAAAATAGCATGCATTCTCCCAGCCTAGAAAGAGTTAAAACTGGTCTGTGTTCCTTTAAAATTTCAAGTCTTTACAGATGGCTTATAATGTGGTTAGAGTCTGGTAAACTAAAGTGCTTAAGTGAGAGTAAAACTGTTGTCCCCGGATCTACAGAGAAACCTATCCCCTTCCTCTCTTCCATTTCCAGCTTCCTTGAATGATAAATAAAGCAGTTATTAAACCCCGGTTTATTCAAGCAGCATGACCACAAAATACCACAAAGGTTCTAAATTTAGGAGAAACACCAGGGTTAAATGGACAACCAGAATTTTTTCCCTCACCTCATGAGAAACATTCCAAAGAACAACTCATTTATTAACAATGAGTTGACGAAATGGAATGAACACAGAAAGAAAGCTGTCTTAATGGTCTATCCTCCTAAAACTCTTTCTCTTCCATCATTTTTGTCTCCTCTTTCCAAAGAAAGCACTTCATGCTCTGGCTATAGTATTTTGTAAATAGTTTGCAAAAAAAAAAAAAAGCAACGAACATTATATTACACTAAACAATGTACATTCCATTCCATTACAATGAATGTGATATTTCATTATCCAGATGAAACATCAGAGTTGTTTCTGAGTACCTGAACATTATGATATTTGTTCAGTACAAAAAGTATTTAAAATGATAAGCAACTTACTTTATAAAACTGAAGAATTTTCAGAGTTTTCTCCTACAGCAATCCCTCAGATCCCTCTACCTGTAATGGGAATATAAAATGAAAACACAATTACTATAGGCCAAGCAAAGTGGTTTATTTAACTGGGGCATTGGAAATAATATCCAAATCTTTTTTGGAGAGGGGTAAGGGATGAAAAATAGTTATAATCTCCATTTTATAGTTCACTGGAAAGACTATAATGAGAGAGAGAGAGAGAGAGAGAGAGAGAGAGAGAGAGAGAGAGAGACATAGAGCTAACAACTATTGTGTGAAACTATTAATTCTAACTAAACTATTAACAAATATTTATTAACTATTAACAAAAATTTAACAAAAAACTATTAGCAAAACATTTACATTGAAAATACAAAAGAAAGTAATAAAGCTTTTTTATCCTGGAAAACTTTATACAAAAATGGAATAGGTTTAATCTGGCAGAACCTTGTGAGATTTCAAAAAACCATAACAGCCTAAAGTATAGTATCAGCAACTCCTTAGCCTGACATTTGAACCCTTCTTGCTTCCTAGCCTTCAGCCTTGCTAACCTTGTTACCTTTATTCCCTAGCTAAAAAGAATGACTCATATTTATACTGAGCTTTAAGGTTTATAAAGTGATGTCCTTACAAGAACTACCATGAATTGGGTGGGTGCAAATGCCTATTATACCCACTTTACTCATGAGTAGATTGAGGTTCAAAGAAGTTGAAAAAATTACTTGTGGTCACATAGGCAATAACATTAAAGTTGGGATTCAAACTCAAGTCTCCTAAGTCCAAAATATTGCCCCATATGTGTACCCTATATATGTTCTGATATACCATCTCAATGAGCCATCCTTATAACTAAATATTCTTAACCCACCTTTTTATATGTAGATTGTTATTTCAAGCTCTTTTGAATGAGCTTAGATCTTATTCAGGTGGTACTGTAATAGCAAATTAAACTATATTATCATAATTTCATCCCTGTTTTTACAGTTCACAGGTTATGAGCTAGAAGGCATGTTAAGTGTTTATCTTGTTCAAGTCTCTCACATTTTAAGATGAGGAGATTGAGACTTGGAAAAGGTCACTTGACTAGGTGGTGGCAGAACTGGATGACTCTAGATCTTAGGATCTTGCCACTTCACCTTCTTGTTAGTAGAGAACTCTATCTAAAGCTGCCATATTGAAATGACAAATACAATAACAACATGGGCTATTCTAGCCTTTTAACATCATTCCTACTTGGAATTCATTGTAATGAGCAAACTTTTCCACTAATATGCAGATGTAAAGCTCCATCTACACACTGGAAAGTTAAGACAACTACACATATAACACAAGTTAAATGTGTTGTTAAATTTTCTTGTTAACACAAGAAAATCTTATTAGTTGTTTCCAAATGAATGAGAATTCTTTATAGTAGGTTTAGCTTTCTAATCATATTTTAGCTAATAAACTATAAACATGTTTTTCTTTTGAGAATGATTCTAGCTAAGTAACAATAGTGACAGGGGTCGGGGAGTGGTAGTGGTAACCTAGGTTGAACATTTTTTTAAGTTATAAAGAATAATCCACAAAATGGTTAATTGGGTCAACTATAACAAATTTGTAACCAAATTTATGATTCAAGTAAGTTGACAATCAACCTTCTCCATTCAATAGAAAACAAACCAAATTGCACAAAGTCACAATTAATACACTTAAATATCAGAAATATCTATGTTGCTCAAATATGTAAATATGTTGTGAAATTTTAGAGTCTACTAGGCTCCAGTGATACAAAGTCAAACACAAGCCTGGCCCTCAAGAATCTTGCATTCTATTGAGGAGGGGATATAGCATATACACAGAGAAATAAATAAGATAGTCTGAGAAGAAAAGAAGTATTAACAACTGTGGGTCGGGGAAGGCTTCAGAGAGCAAGCCCTATTAGAGAATGACTCTGTGGGAAAGAATGGGATGAATTCTACACTTGGAAGACTTATTATATAAATATACAAAGGTGGGAAATAGAAGGTCAGGCCTGTAAATCAACTAGTTGACCAGTGTGACTGGTACATAGAATACATTGAAAGTAAGTAATATGAAGTCTGGAAAAGTAGATAGGAACATGATTAGAAAGGGACTTAAAACCAGATTGAGGATTCTATGTTTTGTCCTAGAACGAAAAGGAAAACCCTAAAGATTTTTGAGGAGAAAATGGCTTGGTAAGTGTTGAGTCTTAGGAAAACTATTTTTACATAGGTAAGAAGGACGGATTAGAGAAGAGATAGGCTGGAAGGAGGGAGAACAATCAGAAAGCTATTATTAAAGGTTTAGGTGAGAGGTGATGGGGGGCAGTTTGAACCAGGGTGATGGTTATGTGAGCAAAGAGAAGAGTAAGCATGGGAGGGAGATGGAGGTGGAACTTATAGAATTTGACATGATTGGATTTGAGAGATGAGGGAGTGGAAAGAGTTAAGATTGCAAACCTGAATTATAGAAGATGGTATCTGCTACAAAAATGGAGAAAGGGTGGTCCTTTCTCCACCAATGTAGAGAGAAAAGAAGATGATCAATTGCATTTTGGACTTGTTGAATTGAAGATACTAATGAAACACTGAGGTAGTGATATCTGATAGGAAATTGGTGTTGTAGGAAGTTCAGGAGAGAGATTATGAAATGATGTGCAGATTGTGAGACATTTGCCAAGAAATAATGAAACCCATCAAAGCTCAAGAGATCACCAGGGAAAAGGGGTTAGGAAGAAAGAAAAAAATAGTGCCCCAAATAGATACATTACAATTATCTATGCTTAGGGGGCAAGAAACAGACGACGATCCAACAAAAGCAACTAGAATAGAGTGGCCAGATAGTAGAAGAAAAAACAGGTTTATGGAATCCAAAAAAAGAATGTCCAGGAATTTGGAGGTAGTCAACCATGTAAAAACTTAAGTAGGGGAAGACTGAGAAAATGAAATTCGATGTAAAAGTTAAGAGATCATTGACAATGCTAGAAAGAGTAATTCCCTTAGAGTGATAAGGTTTGATTGCAAGAGTATGTTAAATGAGTAGATAGTGAAAGAGTGGCATCACAGAGTATAAGTAACACTCTACATCCCAAACTTGGTGACAGAAAGAGAGAAAAGATACTTAAATGGGAGAATAGCAATAACAAATGAAGGTTATTTAAAAGGGGGAAAATGGGGGGATAGAGTAAGGACCAGGGGACATTTATATACAGTAGGAAAGAAACTAGAAGGGAAGGAGTGACTGAAGATAAGGGAGAATTATGGAATGATTAATGAAAAAAAATTCCTGGAAGGGATGCAATCAATTGTACAAATATAGGATAGCTTGGATGAGGAGGAAGACTGAAGATTCAGTCTCCTCAAAGACAGTAGCAATAAAGTAAATGGTGGATAAAGATGCAGAGGGGTTTTGAGATGGAGAGTAAGAGATGAGGAGGCTCCTGATGGGTGGCCTTGATTTTCTCAATAAAGTAGTGGACAAAGTCTTCTTTTGAGAGGGGATGAGGTGGGGGTAGTGTAGGGGGCTTGAGAAGGGTTTGCAATGGTTACTGTGACGATCATGATAATTAATCATTTAGGAAAGAAAAGGAATGCCATTCAATAGTAAGGACCCAGTTGATATTACAGAAGGCAGTGAGGGAGAAGGGGAGAAAGCAGATAGCAGAGTTATAAAGAGTTGAGGATTGACAGGGTGTGGATGGCTATAAGACAGCTAAAGAAGGCAGAGAACAGATCATAGTTGAACTGGGCAACCATAAATAAGGTCAAGATTATTTAGAGATAAAAGTGAGTCTAGAACAAGGGTGATAATCAACCTCCCTAATCTTCCAGTTCCTCAGTCTCTTTAAGTACTATTATGTGCCTTCATTCTACTTAGGCAGTGTGTAGGAGTGATCACTCCCTACCCTGGCTTTTATCATTACCTATAACTGTTCTAATTCCATAACAACAACAACAACAACAACTGGCATTCTTCTATCTGATCATAACCTCCTATCATTATATCTTTCCTATACCTCATCCCTCCTAAACCTATCATTTTCCCTTATTGTAACCTCCATTTCCTTCAGGTCATCACCCCTGCTTTAACTTCACTTTACCCCCCTTCTACATTCTCAACCTTGTAAGTAGTTCATTTCCCTATTGTTCTCTGCTCTTGAATCCCTTTCCCCTTGCCCTCTAGCCACTCAGCCTTTGTAGAACGCCAGCTCTGAATTATTCAAATTCAAACTTGACCCCTCCTCCTTCCTCACAAAGCTACTACAACATTAGTTAGGGTCCTAATCACCTCTTAACTAGATTATTACAACAGGCTCTTAATTGCCCTCCCTCAAATCTCTCTCTGCTCTGGTCTTTCCTTCACTCTGCTGCCAAGTAATTTTCCTTGATTGTAGTTTTGATAATTTCTAACCTTTTATCAATAAAATCCAGTGATTCCCTATTGCCTTTAAGGGAAAAAAGAACCCAAACTCTTCTGTTTAGCTTTTCACAAATTGGCCCTAGTTTACCTTTTCAACCTTATTGGATGTTGCTTATACTGCTACATTCTGCAATATAGACAAACCTTCTGTGTGTTTCTCACACACGACACTTGATCTTGGATCTCATGCCTTATAATGGTCATCCTCAAAGGCTAAAATAAAATTTCCTCTTTACCTTCACTCCTTAGAACACTCTTCTTCCTTCAAGACTCAACTCAAGCATAATCTTCTACATGAAGCCTTTTCTGATCCTCCCAACTACTAATGCCTCCCCTCTCTCAAACTACCTTGTATTTAAGTACCTTATATTAATTTTTACTTACATGTGTATATATTCACACACACATATATATTTGTAGCTTTCATTAGAATGTAAACTACTTGAGAAAAGAGATTGTTATTTTCTTTTTATTTGTATTCTTGGTGCCTTGTAAAGTTCTAGACACAAGACGCACGCTTGATTGATGATTGGGAGAAAAAAAGGGCGAAAAATGAATGGAAGGGACAAAAAAATAGGAGGGAGGCAGAAGTAGAGATGGAGAGATAGAAAATTATGATAGTAGAGGGAAATTTCAGGATCATAGATAATGATGAAGTTATTAGTGGTGATGTGGTGAAACGTAACACAGCATAGTAGGAGAAACACTAGATTGGGAGTCAGGGGACCTTGGTCCAAATATTAGCTCTGTCAGTAACTCACTGTGATGATTTAAGCCTTCTAGTCCTCTGTCTCCACTTTGGGGAAAGGGTGGGAGGATTGACTAGATGATTTCTAAGACCACTTCCTGCTCCAAATCTGTGATCTAATGTATGACCACCCTTATGGGGAGCAGAAGTAGAATGAAAAAGGTTGAATTGGGAAATCAGGGTTTCTGAGAGTATATTAGCATACATACTGAAGATTCCATATATGAGAACAGAGATAGAGGTGGAAAAGAAGAAGAGAATGAAAAAGGAGTGTGAAGGAACAAGCATTTAAGTGCCTACTATGTGCCAGGAACTCTGTTATGCACTTTACAAATATTATCTCATTTGATCTGAGCCAGATAACCTTAGAAGGAAGAGAGAGTAACCTGGAGACCAGTAAATTATATCTGTAAAGGGGCGGCTAGGTGGAGCAGTGAATAGAGCATGGGCCCTGAAGTCAGGAGGACCTGAATTCAAATCCCACCTCAGACACTTAATAAAAAAAAAACTAGCCTTGTGACCTTGGGCAAGTCACTTAACCCCAATTGCCCTACCTTTCCCCCTCCGAAAAGCAATATATATATATATATATATATATATATATATATATATATATATATATATATATATATATCTGTAAGGATTCTGAGTACTATAGACTTATGGATTAAATAACAAAGTAAGACAAGTGGCTGAGTGATGGTGGTATGGGAAAGATCTGGAACTGGTAATGAGAAGCAAAGAGTAGGTCATCTTCACCTCTCAGTATAAATATATCATGAGAATGAAAGAAGTTACTAATACCAGAGGAGGCAGCCAAGATGCAGCTTACATGATATAAAGAGGCAAATTTAAACCAAATATCAGAAGAAAAAACCCAAATTTCCTGTGGATTCTAACAAATAGAGCTATCCAAGAGTGGAAAACAGTCTTGGAAGGTAATAGGTTCCCCCTCAACTGAAGGGTTGGTTTACTATAGCCCATACACTAGGCCATTCCATATTTCAAGGAACTACATAAAAATAATTAAATAAGATGCACCACTATACAATAACTATGATTTCCCCATAATATATCAGTAGACCACTTTAGGGAATGTCTGAAAATGTTTCAAAGTATCTTTAGTGGAAATTTGGGCAGCATTATGGAGTTGCTAGATTACTGGATTTGGAGTCAGAGGGATTGGGCTCTAATCCTGGCTCTGCTTAATACCAGAATGACCTTTGGTAAGTTGATTTACATATGAGAGTTTCTATTTCTTCATCTATAAAAATGAGGGTATTGGACCAGATAATATCTAAGTTCCCTTCTAGCTATATATTTATAATTCTGAGGTTGCAAACATTTGATAATTATTAATTAAAATGAATACTTTGAGATTCAGTCAATTTACCACTGAGCTAAAAATGCTATCCTGGGACATTTGTGTAATGGAACTACTAGATAATTAACCAAGGATTATCATTCTAAGTCATAATTACAGTCTATTCATTCCATGTAACATGAGAGAATCAATGGGATGAAAGGTATACATACCTTAGAGCTGCTAAAAGAAGCTAGATCTAGGATATCATGGAGTAGAACTCCATTTTTTTCAGTCTAAATAGAAATAGGAGTGAGATGAGAGAGAGAGAGAGAGAGAGAGAGAGAGAGAGAGAGAGAGAGAGAGAGATGGGCCTCCTATGGCTAAATCTGAATACTGAGAATTCTAGGCAAGAAGCTAGGGTGGGCTGAGGAAAAGTCAGATTAAAAAGAGGGGTGATCTCAGAAACCTCTGTTAGGAACCTGAATGTTTAACTCTAATTGGCAATGTTATTATTGTTTATACCTCATTTTGTATATATCCTAAATCAGCTACTACCAGAAGAACCATAACTGTCATAGCGATTACTTATGTGGTAAGATTGAGGAGGCAGACTTCTGATTCTAGAAGGGTTAGATATCAATAATTCAAAAATGAAATATTACTTCCAGAGGTAGAATACTCAAAAGGTTTGCCTACTCTGGTCTAGAGCTTCATGTGTAAAAGCTGTGATTTTTGCTTCCAACCCTCAGGGGAAGTTGAAAAATGAGCTATACCTGTTATGGGGAAAGGACACATGAAGTCCCATAAATATGACCATACAACAGCACTTCTTATGACAACAAAGAATTAGAGCTGAAATTGGTACCTACTAATTGGGAAATGGCTAAAAAATTGTGACATCTCCCATTATTGGGAATATTATAACACAATAAGAAATGACAAATATGAGGAATTTGAAGAAACTTGTGAGGACATATATGAACTGATGCAGAATGTAGTCATTAGAGCTAGAATAGAATTATACACAACAATTTGTGGTTGGTATAGTTACAAGATAAAATCACAGATGACGCGATGAAAAGTGCTAACAAAGTGTTAACACTTTGTTATCCCTTTACTAAATAGGATTAACCAGGCCCCCAGCTTACCCTTAAAAGACTCAGTCAGATAATTGAGTCATTCTAGGCTGGGAGCTGCTATGAATGTCTATGAACCTCTGAATCTATAGCAGTGGGAGGCAGTACAGGACAGCAGAATTTTTCTTTTCTATAATCACTCCACTCCATTGCCCCTGATCTACCTGAGTTATTTGCTCAGTAGTAGACATCTCATTCTTTACATTTGTCATTTCTTATTGTGCAGTAGTATTCCTTTCACTGGAAGATGGCCAGTGATAATTTTTTTAGCTATTTCCCAGTTGGTAGGATACCAATTTCAACTCTAATTCTTTGCAACCCTAAGAAGTGATGCTGTATATTCATATTTATGGGACCTCCTGTGTCCTCTCCCTATAACAAACATCTATTTGCTCAGTAGAAGGTATTTTATTCAAAGAGTTTGAGAAAGTCAGAGGCACAGTGGAGATAGCAGAGCCACACAGAGACAAAAGAGGCTGTCTCTTGACACCAGAAGAACTTCCTAGAATGTGTCCTCTGGCAACAAAGAAGAGAGCTAGTGATGAACTTGAGATTTTGAGACATAGACCTGAAATTAAGAATCAGTTGCAAAGAAAAGCAGACTCCAAGAGCCTGGCTGAACAGCACGCCCAGAAGAAATGCCATTGCTCAAAGGGCTACAGAAGGAATCAGGATGACAGTGCTTTGGGACTGTAAGGCCATGTAAGTAGATATCTATAAGCTATATTTTGAAAAAATATTGATCATAACAATCCACTAATTTTAAAGATTTCCCAAGTAGTTTTTAGCCTAACTTAATTTTGAGCATTAGACCAAGTTTAAACAGTAAGATATTAATCTTCATAACTTAATTTGCATTGATTCTGTATAATTTTCTTTTTATTCAACCCACTCAATTGATTACATCTTTCTAGATATTAAAGACCAGCAAAATCTATGAAAATTTAAGGGCATAATATTATCATCAATATTCGAAAAACAGTTCAGCTAGGTAGCACAGTGGATAGAGCACCAATTCTGGAGTCAGAAAGACCTGAGTTCAAATCAACCTAAGACACTTGCTAGCTGTATGACCCATGCAGGTCACATACCCACCCACCTTCCTCCCTCCCTCCCTTCCTTCCTCCTTCTTTCCTTTTTGCTTAGTTCTTCATCTATAAAAGGAAAGGTCAAACCACTCCAATATTTTTGCTAAGAAAACCCCAAATGGGGTCACTAAGAGTTGGACAGGATTAAAATAACTGAATAACAATAATAACAATTTGAAAAACAACAAGGATAAGCCTCAGAAGTAAAGTTCTGGTAAGAGATGGGAAGCATTTCCTACCCTCTATTCTCTCAAATATTCTAGAAGACTATTTAAACAAATAAGTCACAGATGGGAAAGAGACAAGAATGTTGTTTGCCCTTTGCAAAATTGTAAAACAGAGTTTTAAAACACCCAAAATAATAAAGATTTGGTTTAAAATTGTTTGTTTAGTTTTCTCCTGGGAAGACAGCTAAATATAGATAGCAACGGTATGGATTAGATCACTTTAGAACCCACAGTTCAATATTAATTCTGTCCTAATAAATGCTTCAGGCATTTCTTATTGTACTGATGGGTTGCATTTCTTGAAAGTCTCCTTAGATGTTTCCGCTTGTCTGATTCTGTATTCCTATTGATTTCTACCATAAAAAGAATTTATTTTACTGGTCCAGTTTTGTGATTTCAGAGGTATAAGAGCTTCCACTGTGGAAAGACCTTTCAACAAAGCAGTTCCACACCTTGTTTTTAACCTACAATCTAAGAAAATTTCATGGGAGTATTGAGTGATTTGTCTGCTTGCTGTTATGTGTCAGAGGCAAGATTTAAACCAAAGTCTTCTTGACCCAAGACAAGCCCTTTATCAACTATGCTCTGCTGCCTATCATAAGTGACAGACATTCTGAAAATTTTTTTAAAAATTAAATCAAGACATAAGCGTACACTTAAGAATAAGTTATCTTCCATATTCACATACTTCAACAAAAACCTATAATTTATACATCTATCAAATAGAAATTCTAAAACTGAAAATGTTGAAAACTTGTGGCTACATGAGGTGATGGGACAGTAATATGTATACAGGAGAAAGAGGCACAGTAAAAGACAAATGTAATAATAATAATAGCAGCTGACATCGATGTAGTTACAAAGCACTGAGGCAGCTAGGTGGCCCAACAAATAGAGCAATAGACCTAGAGTTAAGAAGACCCGAGTCCAAATTTGACTTCAGATGCCTACCAGCTATGTGACTCTGGGCCAAGTCATTTGATCTTTCTCCCTCAGTTCCCTCAACTATAATAATAGCTCCCACCTCCTAGGGTGGTTGTCAGGATTAAATGAGATAAATTTGTAAAGTACTTAGCACATAGTAAACATTTATTTGTTGTTGTTTGGTTGTTTTCAGTTGTGTCAGATTCTTTGTGACCCCATTTGAGGTTTTCATGGCAAAGATACAGGAGTAGTTTGCCATTTCTTCTCCAGCTCATTTTTCAGATGAGGAAATTGAGGCAAACAGGATTAAATGACTTGAGGCTAGATTTGAACCCAGAAAGATGAGTCTTCTAGATTTCAGGCCCAGCACTCTATCCACTATGCCACCTAAGCTTCCCTCAGATACTTAATAAATACTCCTTTCTTCTTTCCTTCCTACCACTTGCCCTCCTTCCTTTCATTTCTCATATGTATTGTCTAAAAGGATAACATACAGATTAATTAACTACCATTTGGCTGCTCCAGGTTCTCTTAGCAACAGAATTCAGGGACTCTATTTTATTATTATTTTTAGAAATTGCTTAACTATATGTCCTATAGAGGTCCATCATATCAACTGCTCCTCTAGAAGCTTTAAAGATCCATGTAGAATGTAATCCTCAAGATTAAAATGGCTTGTAATGGCTCACTGGTGACTGTGGAGAGCTACTATAGTCAGACAGGTAAGGGAACATCACCAGGTGAGCTGTTAAAGTGAGCTGTGAAGAGGATCAAGATCATAAATTTAGAGCAGAAGGGTCTTTAGAATTCAATAAATGTCATCCCCTCATTTTACAGAAGAAACTGAAGATTAAAAGAAACAGCTTGATTAAATGATTTGCTCAAAATCATATAAGTAATAAACGGCAGTCAGGATTTGAACCCCAGATCCTCTGTTCATAAAATTTCTCATTCTTTCCAATGCACCCCTACTCCTCTTTTTGAAGGAAGCCTCTGTATATTTATTTGTCTTTCTTACATTATCAAAAAAACTCCTTTAGAGATTTTCTTTTCCTTCCTTCATACCTACCTTCCTTCCTTCCTTCCTCCCTCCCTCCTTCCCTCCTTCCTTTGGACACAAAGTGATTATTTTTCTTTTTTGGTTCTGCAGCTGAAGGGAATCAGAAAGTCTTTATGTAGGAAGAGGCAGGGAAACTAGCAATTCTAAGAAGTAAGGATGATGGAAGGATTATGTTCCATGCATGAGGGATAACCAGCCAATAAAAAGGCATGAAAATAGAAAATGAAGCATATGCAGAATGGTGTGAAGATCAGGTTGACTGGACCACTGAGTATGAGAAGGGGGGAGCAGAAGGTAATAAAAGTCATAAATGTTGGTTGGAGTCAGCTTGTGAAGGGCTTTAAATGCCAAACTGTGGGGTGGACATTTTATCCTATGGATGTAACAAGGAGCCACTGGAGTTTATTTAGTAGAAGAGTAAAATGGTCAGATATGTTCTTTGACAATCTCACTTTGGCAACTATGTTGAAGACAGATTGGAGTGGGGTGAGACTTCAGGCAAGGAGAACAAGAAGGAAGAAAGGAAGAAAAGAAGAAGGAATGAAAGAAGGAAGGAAGGAAAGAAAGAAGGAAGAAAAGAAGATAAGGAAGGAAGGAAAGAAGGAAAAAAATAATTTCCTGTCTACTATGTGGCAGGAAATATCTTAAGTGTTTAACAAATTTGATCTCTCATCCTCACATCTGGGGGGAGGAGGTTCTATTATTATCCCTATTTTACAGTTGAGGGAACTGAGGTACACAGCAGTTAAGTGGGGTCACACTGCTAGTAACTCTCTGAAGCTAGATTTGAATTCAAGGTCTTCCTGACTCCCAATCTAGCAGTCTATTCACTACATCACTTAGATGCCTCTAAATATTTAGAAGGCTATTGTAGTAGTCTAGGTGAGAGGTGGGGACTATGTGGTTAGACAGAAGAGGATAGAAAGGAGAGATGTGGAGATAAAAATGACAAAGTCAATCAGTCAACAAGCATTTATTCAGCACTCACTATGTGCCAGGTACTAAAAGAAAAGCAAAAACAGGCTCCCTACCCTGAGGGAGCATACATTCTTTTTTTTTTCTTTTTGGAGGGCAATTGGGGTTAAGTAACTTGCCCAAGGTCACACGGCTAGGCTTTTTTGTTTGTGTGTGCATTAAGTGTCTGAGGCCGGATCCGAACTCAGATCCTTCTGACTCCAGGGCAGGAGCTCTACTCACTGCGCCACCTAGACACCCCGGGAGCGTACATTCTAATGGGAGAAACAATATGCAAAATTGATGTACACATAAGATATATGTATGTTTATATCTTATAAATAGACATCATATATACATATATACATATATGTATATATATACACATATAGTGTGAGTGTGTGTGTGTGTGTGTGTGTGTGTGTGTGTGTGTGTGTGTGTAGTAAGTGGAAAATAATCTCGGAGAGAAAGCACTGAGAAAATGGCTGCTCCATGAGTACCTGGGTTCCAATGGCTTTACTAGTTGCGATTTCTGTGACATTAGGCAAATTGCTTCATTTCTCTCAGCCTTAAATTCCCCATCTATAAAATGGAGGGGTTGGATTTGATGACTTCTAAGGTCCTTTCCATTTCTAGATTTGGGGTCCTACGGTCCAAGCCCCAAACTATTATTTCCTCCAATATATCCAAGTTTCAGTTTTTGATTATAGCCTTATGGTCAACACACATGTTACTGGGGAAAGTGGGAAATGGGTTAGAGAATGATATGAATAGGCTCATCACTGTGCATCATCTTTGGAGAATTTTTATAAAGTAAAAAATAATCTGCCCACTAAACCCAGATTTTCCACATATCGGGTTTGCAATAGCTTATCAGGGTCTGCAAATAAGTGCATAAGCCAACTTTCCTTTATGGAGGAGAAAAGGTTGAACTTTTAGCTTCAGGGTAGTCAGCCTGAAGTGTGAATTCCTGAACTCCACGAATCACACATCGGCACAACACAGGGCTATGCTAAAGATCATAAAAAGCTATTGGATTAAAACCTTAGCCTCTGGTTCCCAAGACACTGACACTGGCAGCTTCCCAGCTCTAGCTTGTATATTTTAGGGAGTATGTGGCTTAGAACGTTTCCCCCCTTCAACCTATTTTATATGTTTTTTAAAAAAAAGGAAAATTAAAAGCAGATTGAGACAACTAGTACTTTGTATACCAGATCCTGATTTCCCCCGTTGAAAGGGTAAGTTCAGGTTTGGCTATTTCCTGTTAAATGTACTTTAAATCCCACCCACCCCCAACCTCCCAAGGAAAAACCCAACAACAACCCAATCCCTTCATTTATTTTGAGAAATTTACAAAGTGGAGTTACTTTCAGGACCTGCTGGATTTCTCAAGATCTACTTTGGGCTGGCTCCTTTTTAAAAAACTATCCTCTGTGCCTTATCTTAAAGAGAGAAATGTAGGGGACAGAGGAGGGGGAGGAGACCCCTAGATAAGAGAGATTCCATCATTCCTTATCTTTATTTTCCAAAGTCCAAGACAGTCCAGGGGAGGAGAAGATGGAATTGTGAATTAGGTGAAGTTTGATTTTGGTATTGTGCCATTAAAGGTAGCGACTTTAAGGAATAGCAATAGAGCCTTCCACTCAACTGGTATTTATAGTATACAATAGTATACAGTAGAAAGAAGATGTTGAGGCTATCTGGGTCTTGATGGTCTCACCACCCTAGTCTCAGTGTTAATTCTGATTCTAAGAGTTAGGAACAAAGAGGTTGACCTCTGAAAGTCATCTAGTCCAATTTCTTCATTCTTCAAATGAGAAAAAAAAAAGGTGAAATGATTTGCTCAGTGTCATATAAGTAGTATGAAAATCTTGACAAGTTCTATTTTTACCTGACATGTTCCCAGAAGAACTCAGTAAATGACATTTCTAGGCAATCAATTAAAAAACAATAAACCTTTTAGAATATAAAATAGACCCTCTTAGATGGCCTAGCAACACTAGGGACCAAGTGCCATATTTGATAAATTACACCAAGCAATTTAGAATGTCAGAATCCACCCCCCCCCCAAAAAAAAACCCCAACCAAATCTAAGTCAGTCAGCAATTGTTAATTAACACACAGAGACACAACATTCTCCAAAAGGACAGAATTCAGATGCCTGTGGCTTAAAGAATATTTGAGCTGTGTTGTAATTAAAGGAAGTTTAGAGGAAGGGAAAAGAGAAAGCTGGATTTTTACACATTCAATCAGAAGAGAGTTGTTTTGTTGGTTGTTTCAATTCATTGCCATCTTGAGACCCAGACAGCTTCAAAAATCTGAATTTATAGCTTACAAACCGTATCGCATGAAGGTACATTGACTTTTTCTCTCCCTTTAACTAGTCTTCTGTGAGAACACTACTTCTATTCAAGGAACATATGGAAAAAATGGTTACATCACTTTACAATGTTATATTGGGAAGGTAATTTCCTTTCACTGAATGTCTTTTTTCACCTTTCTACATTAGTCAAGAAAAACAAGCTCCAGACTATCAGTTGTATAAAATTAACTATCAAGCATATTTTGCGGTTACATTCATAGCCTATTTTATGAGGTTTTGTTGAACTTTCAGGAGCTCTTGAAAACAAAATCTTTTAAAATATTTTACTAGGAAATTCATGGAGATTCTTAAAATACATAGATGTCAGATTAAAGGGCATTTGCCAGTACTTTTGAACAAATGTGCCGTTCATACTATCTGGGGCATTTCATTCTCAGAAAAATATAAATGGATCCATTTATTTACACAAACAGACAGATTTAGACCTGGAAGGGACCTCAGAAGCCATCTAGTCTAGCCCTCTCAATTTACAGATGAGGAAATTAAGACTGGAAGAGATAAAATTATGTGCCCCACCCACATCTTACAGGTAATAAGATGACAGAGGTGGGATCTGAACCAAGATTCTCTGAAGGCAAATTACATTCTCTTCTTCTCTGACTGTAGCATGTTATCTTCTTAGAAAGCATTGGCAGTACTGTTACATGAAAGATAGTCTAGCTGAATTACAAAGCATATATGGGAGTTAGAGATGATAATTAGAATGTATAGAAGCTTTTCATTTTTCAAGTTACATTTTGAGAATGAAAAAAAATTAAGCTGAGAGTCAAAGGGTCTAACACCTGGCTAAGCAGCTATATTGACTGAAATAGATATAGTTGAATGAAAGGTTCAAACTAAGGAAATCATCAGTTGGAAAAGCCTCATTTCAAGTAACCTGAACTTAAAAGAAAATCCTTACAAGATAACTTTATGGTTTTCATCACAGAAGACCAGGTTACTGACTTAACAGTATATGGAGCATACCACTGTAAGAGCATTATTCCTTCTATGGCTATGCATGCTTGTGAATGTTTCTGGTTATGGTGTCCCATAGTTCTTTGTTGTTCAACCCATTATACATTTTTCAGAATATAATCATTCAACTAACATAAGTGCTTACTGTATGTAAAGTGTCAGGATTTCATTCAACTAACATAAATGCTTACTGTATGTAAAGTGCTGGGGATTTCATTCAACTAACGTAAGTGCTTACTGAACATAAAGTGTTGGGGATTTGGGATATATTCTCAAGGAAATTGAAATTTATAGTGGGGCAGAACAAAAACTCCTGTATTTGTATAATTTGTATAAGATAGATATGGAGGGTGGGAGAGAGAGTGAGAACTCTTTGACTTTGAGAGAGGAGGAGTTTTCTGTATGCTTACTATCCTTTGACTTCAGGAATACATTCATTTTCCTTTCATACACTGCAATTACACATAGATACACTGAATCTAGGGATCCTCCAGCTGTATACAGATGAACTCAAGAGGCATTTCTGTTTTAGCCCTTCTACTACCTCAATGGATTAAGTACAACTTTTAATGTGGGTGGTCTCACTTCCCCTAGAAGTATGAGTCTCAACAAGTCAGGTGATAGAGTCAGGGGTCATTCTGATTCAGCCTATGGATAGCACCACAGGTGAGTGGTTTGGAGATTTTAGGACTGTGTTAAAGATTTCATTCAACAAATGATTAAACAAGACATTCAACAAATAATTAAAGCATCTATTGAGTATAATGCAATGCACTGAGGACACGGATGAAATATGACAATAGTCCTAACTCTCCAGAAACTTAAGATCTCATGAGGAGAAAGGGAAATATACACAAACAAGAATGATGCAAAGTTCTAGGATGAGAGGCCAGGGTGTGATATTGGTACTAGTCCCTGGGGGAAGAGAAGTATTTTAAAATTCACCCTTGACATTTTTCTTTGAAAAACTTCAGAGGCTTTCTACTGTATAGCAAGTAAAGTTGTTGAAACCCCTCTACCTGGCACTTATGATTTTCTGCCATTCTTACCTCCCTCCCTTATCAGCTTTATCTCTCATAACCCTTTTGCACACTCTAAACTTTAGCCTGAATGCATACTGTGCCTCTTCCATCTTTGACCCTTTATTCACAATATTCTTTAAGCCTTGGATTCCCTTACCTCTTCCACTATTTGGATTTTTTAAAAAAAATTTTAATTAAATTTTATTTTTCACACAATTTTTCTACCTTCTTCTCTATCCCCTTTCACTGAGAAAGCAAGACAAAGAAAACCTCTATTACAAACATATATAACTGAATAAAATGAATTTCTGCATTTGTAGTATCCAAAAAAGCCAGTCTATATGCTGCATCCATCAGCCCTCTATCAGGAGGTGCACAGCAAATTTTACCAGGAGACCTTTGGAATCATGGCTGGTCACTGAATTGATTAGAGTTCTTAAGTCTTTTAAAGTTGTTTTTCTTTTCAATATTGTTATCATTGTATAAATTATTCTCCTGGTTCTTCTCATATCACTCTGTATCATGTCATACAAATCTTTCCAGGTTTCTTTGAAATTGCCCCTTTCATCTTTTCTTACAACATAATAATATTCCGTCACATTCATATACCATAACTTGTCCAACCATTCCCAAATTATAGTCACTCTTTCAATTTTCAATTCTTTGTCACTGCAGAAACAGCTGCTATAACAATAGTAATTTTTTACATAAGGGTCTTTTCCCTCTTTTTTGCTTTCTTTGGCTGTAGACCAAGTAGTGGTATCACTAGGTCAAAGGGTATGCACAATAACTGTTGAATTTTCTATTCATTATTTAAAAACCAAATCAAATGTCATCTCCTCCACGAACACTTTCCTTAACCTAATGATGACCTGCCTAAACAGACTTCATATAGTACTTTATTTAGAAACTTTCTAATGTACTTATGTACCTATATACTAAATTTTCTTTTCCTACTAGACTGTGTTTAATTGAAATTTAGTATTTTCTCTAGAAACTATTATATTGATCTGCACACAGTTGACATTTAACAACTATTTCTTGAATGATTTTAGATATGTAAGAAAAATTAAAAATTATGTCAAGGATAAGATTCAAATAAGAAAGATGTCATAGAGTCAGGATCACAAAATCTCAGACCTGGGACTTCACAATCATATGATTGTTAAGATTACACATAAGTTAATTTTTATAAACTTATCCAACCCCCAAACCTCAGAAAAAAGGAATTCTGTTTTAGATATAAATTAACTAAAGCTGAATTTACAAGATAAGAAGATAGAGGTAGCACACAAGTTAAAAATCTTAGGATATAAAAGCAGAAAACTTAAAAACCTGGACTCTCAATCTTAAACTCATACTGCTTGCTACCTATGTGAACCACCTTGAAAGTCTGTGCTTCAAAGCCTGCCTATGAAGAACCCTACTTGGTCCTCTCTTAACAGTGACTCAGTTTTCACATACCCAATGTCCTATAAGAGGGGAGAGAAATTCATTCTGCCCAGTCACATGTGGGAAGGATGGGGCTAACTGGGGTTATGGGGGGTGGGGCAAATGTGCACAGTAGAGAATTAACTAGAGAAGAATGAACTTTCATGTCTAAATGAAAAGGCCTGAAAGCCCAGATAGGACTGCTCCTTTCCTCTGGAAATTTACTTTAGCCAAGGATTTTGAGGAGATTTAGGACCATCAGCCAGACCCGGGAGGGGAAGAATATAAAAGAAAGCTTGGATTAGAATCTAGCTAACAAGCAGACAAACCAACAGAAAAGTTTAAAAAGATAAAAGAAAAAAGTAAGTAAATATGCAAAGAGAGGCCAGAATAGAGTGATTAAGTATTATGTTGTGATGGAAAATGGAATAAAATTCCACAGTGAAGAAGAGCTCTGGACTCACTAGAATTTATGGAACAATAGCAAGAAACTCCACAAAGGTTCAGAAGAGAAATAAAACCTTAAAAGAAGACACTAGAAATGAAATTAGGTAAGAACATAGACCTCTTAGCACTGAGTTTAAGAAGAAAAACAACAGAGTGTAAAACAGAAAACATATTGAAGGATCTTTCTGGAACAAGACTCAGAAGAATGATGGATTTGGAGCCCTCAAAAACACAGATATGGAAGAAAAATTTAGTAGAAGAGAATCCAAATGTGGCAATACCAAAAGATAATGTTAATTATCTATAAGCCAAAATGACTGACCATGAAGACAGAATGCATAGTAATAATTTAAAGATCATGGGTAATATAGAAAAACAGAATACATGAAAACAGTTGAATACCACATTGCAGGAAACAACAAAAATACATTGCTCAGAACTTTTGAATACAACATCATAGTACCAACTGACTGAATCCAAATATTGCTGCCAGAAAAGAATTCTATGTTTAAAACTCCAAGGTTTTGGTGGTTAAATTTCACAATTATTATAAAACCCAGCACATTTTGTAAGAAACTAAGAAAAATTTCTTTAGCTATCTGCTAATTTGAATAATGTTTATTCCACTGTCACAACAAATCAGAAAAGAAAATAGAATAAAATATTCTCCAAATAACTTTACATGACTGTCTTCAGTCTGGTCCCTTCCTTTGAAAAGCAGAGAATTTTCCCTTTTATGACCTAGGACTAGGTCTCTAGAGGAGGTAGAAGCTATGAACCAGAAGATCTTTATTGTTCCTGCCCTGTTGCCCTGACCTGTTAATTACCTGTGTGACCTTAGGAAAAATAGTCTCACCTCAATTTCTGCATATAAAATGAGGGGGGTTGGGGAAATAGTCTCTAAGATCCTTTCCAGTATGACTGACGATAAGCACTCGCAGTTCATAGAGGCAGGGTTAGAACAGGGACATGGATCCTCTGCAATACTCATAAAATCCATGACTAGGAGAAAAATGGTAGAGAAGTACAGCTAGAAATGGACTACTGTCTCCCATCAACTGTTTCACCATGAAAAATATATGGTAACTTTTAAAAAAGTTTGTTTTATACCACAATCATTTCCCAATGTAATACTGACCTCCTTGGGATATAAGCCTAATAGTGAGATTGCTGAAAGAAAGTGTGCAGAGAGTTTTCCCATTTTTCTACCATAATTTCATATTGTTTCTAGAACAGGTAGACAAAAGCCCATTTCTGCTAGCAATAGAAGTGGTCAGTCTCTCCAATTTTTATTATTTCTGTTTTTAAAATATTTTTTGCCACTTTAAAGGGTATATGACAAACCTTAGTAATTTAATTTGCTAATAATAATGATATAATAGTAATAGCTTCTATTTATATAAAATCTACTATGTGTCAAGCATTCTGCTAAATATTTTGCAAATATTTCATTTGATCCTCACAACAATGTTGGAAAGTAGGTGTGATTATTATCCTTATTTTGGTGAGGAAATTGAGGCAAACAGAAATTAAGTGGTTTGCTCAAAGTCACAGAGCTAGTAAGTGTTTGAAGCTGAATTTGAATGCAGGTCTTCCTGACTTGAAAATTTCAATCCAATCCAATAAATATGTAAGCACCTTACTATGTCCCATTTGTTGTTTTTCAGTTGTGTCTGACTCTGGGACTTCATGGACCACACTGTCTAGGAGGTTTTATTGCCAAAGATATTGCCATTTCTGTCTCTAATTGGTTAAGGCAAACACAGGTTAAGTGACTTGCCTAGGGTCAAACAGTTAATACGTGTCTAAGGTCTGATTTGAAATAAGGTCTCCCTGACTCCAGGCTCAGTGCTTTATCTACTGAGGCACCTAGCTGTTTCCCAAGCACTCTGCAAAATGATGGGGATACAATTAATGAAAGAAAGTCCCTGTCTTCAAGGAGCTTACAATCTAAAGGGGGAGACAACACAACAAAGACAAGGAGGTAATGGGACTGAGGGGACAGATGCGACACCAGGAAGAACCTGGCATCTTGTTCTATCAACTTGAAGAAAGGCAGAACAGTAGATACAAAGCGGAGTGAGCTGAGAATCCAGTTTTTGCCCTCAATAAAGGAAGGCATTGGGAAGAGTTTGGTATATGACCCTCCAAACAGAGTGGAGAGGAGGCTGTGGGAGGTGATTTCAATGAAGGCTTGAGTTAGCATCATAGTGGTGAGTTTAGAAGTGATGAACTTATCCTGGAAGGGGCATCTGTTGTATGGAGTTCAAACCAAGGCAGGGCAGCAGACTGCAAACCAGACTAAACCAGCAAATTTAAAAGGAAAGAAACTATATTGAAATAATTATCAAAATATTTTTTAAATGAGTATATAATTCTAGCCTAAGAACCCTAGATTTAGAGGCATATGTTGCAATGTTTTTTTATTGGAAAAAAATCTATTTCTTGAAATAGAAAAAAAAGCAAAATGCTGAACTAGACTTAGGCAAAGCAATTCTCAGCATCACTAATGAGAATTCTGAGGCTGAACTAAAAACAATACAGTGAATGCCTTTGACTTTTAAAGGTGAACACAAGTTACTGATCTCAATATATAGCCAAAGGAATAGGTTTCAAAAAGGAAATATCTGAAAAAACAGCATAAACAATATGACCCCATTCATTAAATGGATGGAATTTGATAATGTTTACATATGTGGTTCCCTCCCTTTAAGCTTAAAAGTCTAAATAAATTTTAAAAGCTATAAGCAAAGCACTAATTTACTGAGGCAAAACCACAATGGAATTCCAGTAATGCTTCTAGGTTATATAATTCAATTGCTTGCTACATAAGAGAATTCTAATAGCTTCTATTTTGGTCAACTATTCAATAGTTCATACTTAGAAGAATTTTGGCACATACAGTACAACTGACAAATTAAGTTTCAGTACAATTAAGTTTCCTAGTGGAAGGAACTGATGGGCTACAAGGAACAAAGTACAATCAGTCTGTGACTTAAAAGTACCTGACTTATCACCATCCTTTACACAAGAGTAGCCACTTATCAGGATATCAGGATGTGACAAAGACTCTGTGAGTCTCTTCCATGTTAATGCTGTGGATACCTGAGATTGATACAACAAATTCAAACAGTACATATCTAGGATTCTCTAAGATCTAGGGCTCCTTGAAGTTAAAGAAATAATAATACTATTTTTATTAGTTGTTTTATTATTAATGATAATAAAACTGTGATAAGAACAGTCCATATTACATATGTAATACATACTTATGTATTATGTATATATGTCTCTCTATATAAGTAGACTGTTAAGGTACATCAAGCTTTTTACATACATTATCTCATTTGAACTCTTTCAACAATCCTAGGAGGTTGGTATCTAATATAAATGCTCCTTGAGGTCATGAACTGTTTTTTTTTCCACTTTCTTTGTATCCCCAGGGTTAGCACAGTGTCTGACTCATAATATAAGTTTCACATGTGCTTGTTGACTGACTTTTACAGAAAAGAAAATAGATCTATTAAGATTAAGTTACTTGCCTGTGGCCACACATAAATAAACATTGGAATAAATGCTTATGGATTTGATTCTTGGCCTACATCATTTTCTAGGCAGCAAGTAAATATAATTGAATAGAATTTAGGGTAGAAAAAGACTTTAGAAATCCTATTGTTTAGCTCCCTCATTTCATAGATGAAGAAAGAGGTGGAGTGTTTTGTCCAAGGGAAGGTAGTCAATAACAGAGCTGTGATTGAAATAGATACTTTCCTGACTCCCCAAAGCAATACTCTATCCATAATTCAATGCCGCCTTTCCTAGTAGTAATATTACATGAGAGGCTACCAGTAAAAGGCATCAGTAACTGTTGATCCATTTTTATTCATTTTCATCTCTGGCCTAAGACACTTAGTAGCTGTGTGACCCTGGGCAAGTCACTTCACCTTGTTTGCCTCAGTTTCTTCAACTGTAAAATGAGTTGGATAAGGAAATGGCAAACCACTCTAGTATCTTTGCCAAGAAAACAACAAATGGGGTAGAAAAGAGACAGGTGCAGCTGAAATGACTAAACAACAAGACACAGAAAGAGTAAATGATTTGTCCATGGGGACATAGACCAGAAAGGTATGCTTCATGATGATATTGAAGATGGGTACTGGCATGCTTTTTCAGACATTTCTTCACAGCATATAATTGACAGAAGTATAAAGAATAGTATGCTTCACCATGGTCCTAGTAAGAGGTTATGATGGCCTGAGCTAGAGTGAAAGCTATGAAAATATGAACAAAGGGAAAGTGGCAAAAGATTTTAAGGATATACAATTCACAAGACCTGGCAATTAATTGGCTATGGTGGGGGGTGGGGGGAGAGAGGGAAGGGTTGTAGTGACAGAGAAGGAATAGTCAAGGCTGCCTCCCATTTTATAATCTTGAATTACTAGACGGATGGTGGTGCCCTCAGCAAAATACAAGGAAATTAGGAAGAGAGGTGGGTTTGAGGGCAAAAGATGTTCTGTTATATTTTGGAAGGCATCTAGGTGGTACAGTAGATAGGGCACTGCGCCTGAAGTCAGGAAGACCTGAGTTCAAATCCAATCTCAGATACTTATTAGCTGTGTGACCCTGAACAAATCACTTAACCTCTGTTTGCCTTAATCCACTAGAGAAGGAAATGGCAAGCCACTCCATTACTTTTGCCAAGAAAACCCCATGGATGCTATTGGCATACTATGGTCCAAGGGGTCACAAAGAGTCAGAAACAGCTGAACTACTGAATGACAACAGGTCTTGTGTGGGTAAGCCTTGTAAGATTGACTCCAAAAATTTTTTACTAGCTGTGTCCCTTAACTAGAAAGTCACTTAACTTCTCTCTGCCTCAGTTTCCTTAACTATAAAATGGGGATAATAACAACACCTACCTTAGAGGGGTGTTGAGAAGATCAAATGAGATAGTATTTGTAAAAAGTGTTTAGCACAGGGCCTGGTACCTATATAAATTCTTATTGCCTTCCCTACTTCCCTGCTCCCTCCCTTTTTAGAGAGGCTGTGTTTGAGATGCCAGTCAAACATTTATCTGGTGATCTAGCCCTAGTTTCATCCACCTGAAAGGGAAGAGAGGCAAGAATAGGAAAACCCTGAAGCACTGGGGAAAATACAAAGGGAGAGGCATTGGACATCAGAGGGGACAAAAAGGAACAGAAGATAGCTAAGCAATTCTCTAACAATCCTATCTTGTATCTAGACTAATGATAAGGAAAATGGCAGAAGTAATGTGGCTGGAATCAGAAGATGAGCCCCAAGGGCCCACTCAAGGTGGTATCGAGGTGGCAGCTAAAACTAATGATAGTAGTAAAGAATATGAAGAAGTTATAGGAATCCACCAGAGGAACATACAGGGCATGGGACCTCAATTCCCTGCAGCAGCTGCAATGGGAAAGATGAGGCAAAAAGGGAAGTAGAAATCAGCAAAGAAGGGGAATTCCTACAGCAGGACCAGAAGAGCAGTGAAACCTGAACAGGGGCCCACTATTCATACCTATGGGTCATTAAGAAAGGCAGGGACTCTCCATATACAGGATTTCACAATTATTTGTATAAGGATTTAGCTTGTTTCTAAGTGCTATTATCTTACTGTTAATGGTAGTTTCATCCTTTAAAATGAGAACTTGTCTATCAGCCCCAAAGTATGGGGATAAAAATCATTTTTCCACTGATTTTTCTTATTTCTGTTTTAGAATTACTTCCTGTTAAAGTGACATTGTGGCCACTAGAGAGATGGCTAGACTGGGAGTTAGCAGGACTGAATTCAAAACTAGCCTCTGTCATATAGTAGATGTGTGACCATGGGAAAGTCACAGAACTTTTCTGAGACACAGTGAAATGAGGAAAGTAGCACCTGTACTATCTACCTAACAGGTTGGTAAGAACCAAATGATGTTGGGCAGATAGGTGGCACATTGAATAGAGCACTGGCCATGGAGTCAGGAGGACCTGAGTTCAAATCTGACCTCAGACACTTAACACAAAAACTAGCCGTGTGACCTTAGGCAAGTCACTTCACCCCAATTGCCCTACCCTCCCCCCTCCAAAAATAAATAAAATAAAAAATAATCAAATGACGTGTGTAAACTTTAAACCACTATATAACTTTTAATTATTATCATCGTCATCAAAAAACACCACTCACATAAATGAAAGTTTTCTGACAAGTTTTGGTTTACAAAAAAAAAAGAAAAGAAACTAGTCTTAGCATATTTAGGCAAAGTTGCAAATCAGTGTTGGCTGTTATTGAGTCATTCGGTTACTTCTAACTCTTCACGACCCCATGGACTTATCCATGGGCTTTTCTTGGCAAAGATACTGGAGTGGTTTGTTATTTCTTCAGCTCATTTTACAGATGAGGAACTGAGGTTAAGTGACTGGCCTGGGGACACACAGCTACTGAGAGTCTGAGGCTGAATTTGAATTCAGATCTTCCTGACTCCAGGCCTGATGCTTTATTCATTGTACTACCTAGCTGCCCCATCCATAACCTACTAGCCTATTAATTTCTTTAAAAAGCATTGCTGGAAGAGGCCTTAGAGAACAATTTTACTAAAAATATTAGAGCCTAAAAATGTTAAATTTAACTTATTAAAGGCAAACCCTTCTATAAAACACATAAAACCTGTCCAAACAACCACAACAGAGTTTAAGGCTGTCTACTCTTCAGAAATCCAAATAAAAGATACTGACCAGCCTCATTAGTTAATTTTCTGAATTCTAGTGGCAATGTGGCCACTAGACAGACAGCTAGACTGGGAATCTGGCTTTTGCATCATCTTAAGTTCACTGAGGGCAAGAATTAAACTCTTGTTCTTTTAACTTCCTATAGTTTCTAACTACTAAGTATTTTCTATGAGTCTGAAACTGTGTTAAATGTGAATGAATCTGTGAATCCTAAATTTACCCACTAGGTTTTAATATGAAGAAATAATTATTCTAGTTTAAGAAAAATTTTAAATGTTTTCTGTCTCCCTAAACTCACTGCCTTCTTTTCATGGAAATACAAAAATCCTGTAAATACCTAATCCACCCCCACACTGAAGCCAGTTGCAAGACTTGTGGTTTTCATCTATCAGGCAACATTTCTTGTGTTTATAATCATCCCAAACCACGGAAATGATGATATGCTTCCAACTATTTGAATTGTTTTCTCTTTAAGTTAAAGATTTATTGTTCAATTGTTTCATTAATTTCATTATTTTAATGACTTTTCTTCCATAACTAGTTCTAATAGACTTTACTAGACTCATAGTTGAAATTTTCCATTCATCTGATTTAAACCATTTGAGTTTAGTTGCTGCAGAAATTGATCAGTTCAGTTAAAGCATTCAAAAATGCTTAATTCTCTCTTTCCTCTAATGTTCAAAGAAAGTTTCATTTCCTGTCTAGATTTTGGCTCCACAAGAATTGCTTGAAGTACCTAGAAATAAGACATGGTACAATTATAGAAGTCAACAAAGCAAAAAGCATTTATTAAGCACCTACTATATGCCTTTGTCTCTCTATTTCTTCCATCCATCCAAATGCTATTGCTTATTCATATACCAACTAAAATCTCACCTTTTCTTTGAAGCCTTTCCAGACTATGCTATCCCACAGTGTTCTGTCCCTTCCCTGAGCACTATGCAGAATGCTATTTAGTTGGTTATATTACCTTTGGTGTGGTAAATATATTTGTACATTTCTTTGTTTACTGTGAAACCTGGAATCTAGAGAGGGTGAGTCAAGGCTGTGAAAGAGGGACTTTCCAGAAGACCATGGCCTCAGGAACTACAGGAAAGAAATGAGATAGATGTGCAAGGTTTGTGTAGATAACCTAAAGCCCTGGAGAAGAGTTTTTGGGGAGAGTCCAATGGGAGAAGATACTCTTTAATCCAAGGAGCCAGGGCTAATGACAGCCTCATTCAATTCCACAGCTAGGAAATGAAGTTTCAACAATGGGACATGCTAGGAAGGGGAGTTTCTATAAAGGTCAAGGCTTCTCTGTGTATCCAGAAAATGGGATAGAGGAAATACATTCCAGAACAGCTAATGCATCCACAGCTTTTCCATTTATATAGCTCACATTTATATACCACTCTAAGGTTTGCAAAGCATTTCCCTCCACAAGCAATCACTGTCTCTTCTAATTAAATATCACCGTCCTTATTTTACAGATGGAGAAATTGAGGTACAGAGAAGGGCAAATGAGTAATACAGCTAGTCAGTGTCAGAACTGGGAATGGAAGCCAAGTCTTCTGATTTCTAGTTCAATGCTCCTTTGCTTCTGAAGGGACAGACCCCAGAGCTATAATAACAGAGCGAACATTTGGTGCCTCCTCAATGGCCACTTGACTCTAAGGATGAGATCCAAGAAAGAGGGTCAGTCAGATGACAGACCAAGGCAAGTCTTGATTACTATAGAATGCCTAGGAGGACACAACTAACAAAATTGCTATTAACTTCTCTCCTTATCTTGATTTTTTAAAATTGTACCTTCCCCTTTTCCCTACAGAACTAGTGTCTTTGAAAGTTTGAAACTTTGAAGGAGTGACTGTGACATGTAGGGTAGTAAAATACTTAAATACATCTAAAATGATTAAATCTAGTACATCTAATAAATCTAAATACATCTAAAATACTTAAATACACCTAAAGGAAATACAATCTAAAATGTTTCTAGGAAGCCAATTTAGGGAAAGGTCTGGGACATCTTTCATAAGTAGAAAATCTAGTCTAGAAAAGGGAGGGGGTCTGTGGTTAGAAACAGGCTTAGGTAGCATAATTCTAAGGCTTGCTGTTAGAAGAAAAAAAATGTATCAGGGGCCCAATATTTTGCAAAACGTTTAAAGATTTGCCAGGGCTTTACATAGGTTCTTGTTGCTCTTTGATTGTGGCTTAAGTCTGTATACTGAGACCTTTTTCTTACTTAATTAACAACACTGCTCTGCAGTCCAGACACTCCCCTCCTTGTTAAATACCAAGTTTAAGATAAGTTAGAGAACTATTGATTTAGAGATAGAAAAGGCTTCAGAAGTCATCTTGTTCAATCCTTTTATTTTTCAGATAAGGAAACTGAGGTACAAAGAGTTAAATGATTTGCCCAAGGTCACACAGGTGACCTAGTACATAACAGAACCAGGATTTGAACCCAAGACCCCAGATTCTGGGTTCAGGTGGAAAGTTAAGCATTTTTTTCCCCTTTGTACCATGCTACTTAAGAATTCTCTGAAAATTAGTCTACACAGCAAGAAGCATCAGAGCAAAGATTTAAAAACAAGTCCTTCGACTCCAAGTCGACCACTCCATTCACTAGGCCAAGCTTCCTTGATAGTATGTCACTTACTGGCTTTTAAAGTAATGTAAACTTTAGAAGAATCTCAATCCTCCTCTCCCAAAAAAGTAAACCCATAAAAGAGTCTCAGTGGAAGATCCTGAAGGAAAGAAAGCTGTTACTCCTCAGAATCTCTACAACCATTCAAGTACTATTAAATAATCATAGAGAATGTCACAAAGCCATAGAGATTGATTGGGTCCACTCTAAATTTGTTCACTAATCTCAACTGGGTTTTCACTGCTGGGTGTCAATCCTTTTATTCTTCCCTGATAAAACTCCCCAGAGGCTTTCCAAGCCTTCTCTTTGCTCTTGAAGCCTCTTACGCTACTCTCCCCTCTCAGAAGACCTCATCTCCTATTTTACTGAGGTCATTCTGTGTCCCCTCTTTATCCATATTCCATACTTCAAAAATTCTTCACATTGTCACCAAGTCTTTCTCCTTCTTGCTCCAGGCTCGGGGGTGCAGCTGGGAGGAAGGTGGACATTATTCTTGCTAAAGGCAATCCCTCAATCCTACCCCTTCCATACACTCTAGGAGTTTCCCCCCTCAACAATTCTCATTTTCTTTGTTTCATCAATCTCTCTTAATCTCTTATCTTTACTTTTCCTTATCCATTGGCTTTCCCCCTTCTACCTATAGCTAGATTCAAAATCTCCCTCAATCTTTAAAACAAAAAAAAACCCAAAACTTCCACTTAATCTTGCCATCCCTCATCTTGTTCAAAAGGCTAGAGACTTATTCATATTCATTGTTTTCATTTCTTAAATTTCCTACTCACTTATCAACTCCCTGCAATTTGCCTTCAGCCCCTACCACACAACAAAGAACATTTTCTAAGGTTATCAATGATTTATTATTGTCTACTGGCCTTTTATCAGTCCCAAACCCATCTGTAGCTTCTTTTTTTGTGGGGGGGGGGGCTTTTTGGAGGGCAATTGGTTTAAGTAACTTGCCCAAGGTCACACGACTAGGTTTTTGTTTGTGTGTGCATTAAGTGTCTGAGTCCAGATCCGAACTCAGGTCCTTTTGACTCCAGGGCCGACGCTCTACTCACCGCGCCACCTAGCTGCCCCACATCTGTAGCTTCTAACAATGTTGATCACCCCCATATTTTAAGTGTTTTTTCTTCCCTTGACTTCTCTAAAATTTTTCTCTCTTGTTTTTCCTTCTTATCTGACCATACTTGATCAGTTTCCTTTGCCAGGCCATCATCCATCTTCTATCCACTAAGGATAGGTGTTGCCAGTGTCCCTTTCCAGAACTCTCTTCTGTCTGCATTCTGTATTGGTGATCTCATCAGCTCCCACAGATTCAATAATCTCAATGAAAAAAATTTCTCAATGCATGTAACTAGTCTTAAAATCTCCCCTGTTGGACATCACCAACTGTCTCTTTAGCATCTCAAATTCAACATGCATAGAATGGAATTTGCATTATTCATAATTTCTTCCCCTATTCTCATATTTCCTACAAAACTTTGTTATTTCTATTGACGATACCACCATGCTTCCCAGTGACCTGGGTTAATAACTTCAGAATCATCCTTACCCATTTTTTCCCTCTCTCCCCATGGATAACTGACTATTAGGCATAACTAATTGGTTACCAGGTCTTGTGGATCCTTGTTCCATAAAATCTCTCATCTCCATGCCTTCTCTCTACTTAGATCACCACCATCCTAATTCAGACCCACATTAATTTCTTCCTCTACTACTGCAACATCTTTCTAAGTGGTCTCTCTGATTCTGGCTTCTCTCTTTAATCCATCTTTCACACAGCTGCCAAATTAATATTCCTAAAAAATAGCTCAGGCCATGTGATTCCCCTTCTCAAAAACCTTCATTAGCTCCCTATTCCCTCTAGAAAAAATAAACATAACACTCCTCAACCTGTACTTTAAAGCTATCATCTGGTTTCTACCTGCCTTTCCAGATTTATTTCACAGTGCTCCCTCTCACAGGCTCTACATTCTAGTCACTTAACTTTTCACCTTCTATAGTTATTTGTACATAGGTGGTCTCCCATGTCAGGAAGGCACATGCTCATCTGCTCTGTTTCTTGGATTTCCTAGCTACCTAGAGGCTGAGCTCAATTACCATCTCACCTAAGAAACCTTTGCTGATCTATCACTCCAGCTCTCTATGCATTCTCCTAAAAATACTTAGACTTATTTGTCTATGCACATTTGATCTTTCCTGTAGATTATACATTCCTTGAGAGTAGGTACCATTTGGTTTCATTCTGTATCTCTATCACATGGGAAAAGGCTGTCTGACTTGCAATTTCATTGGTATAGGGTGTTCCCTGTGTACAAGCTCTCTGGACCAATGCAGACCAGCAACTATTGTGTGAATTATAGAGTCAGAAAGTTGCCTGGGGCACTAAGAAGTTGAATGACTTGCCCAGGGACACACAGTTGGTATAAGTCACTGGTAGAATTTAAACGCTGGTTTTCTTAATTCCAATGTTGGCTCTCCACCCACTCCACTATGTTGCTTCTTTGCCTGGCACAAAGTAGGAACCTAATTTTTCATTGCCACCCTCCCACCCAAGAAAGTGAAGGCACTATGATGAAAGCCAAGTTGAACAAAAATGAATAAGAGGTTCCATCCAACATTTTAAGACTCCATGTGTCAATAATTAATGGCCATTGGCAAAATAACAGCTAAACTATCCAAAGAAAACCTATTGAAGCATTATAAGCTATAGACGTATGTATATATTCTTTTGGCACATTAATGCTTGAAACCACATTACTTCTCACACAGCAACTTTTAGATAAACAAGACACTGATTAGAGAAGGCAGCAAAGTCCAAAGAGCCCAGTGACACATTCCCCCAAGTATTCTCTTATCTGAGTACAATTCTTCCATATTTTTTCCTTGTTTATTCTTTCCTACATCTGTGAAAGAACAAGAGGTTTTTTCCCCTTAAAAAAGCAAACCTGGGTTCCTGGTGTTTATTCCTTCCTGAAGTCATAATCACAAAGATAATTACAAAACTGTAGTTGATGTGGCCATATGGAGGTTAAAGACCAAATCAGCTAAAAGATGGAGTAGATAAATACTTACAAATTTACTTACAAAGCAGATCTGTTTTTATTGCAAGTATTTCCAATTATCTGTAGAGAAAAGGGTTTCTAAACAAATCGAATTTCAAAGGTCTCCATTAATTTTTTAAAATTCTTGGTGCAATTTTTTAACAAGAAGTCACTAAGAAAATCTTGGTAGTAAGACCAGCCTGGGTGCTTCTGCCCTTCGACAGACTGCATCCTGAAGTAGAAAGTAATTTTGGCTTTTTGATCTTAAGAAGGGTTGGGTGAATACTGAAGGTAAGGGTATGGGGGCTAGCAAATTTAGAGAACTGAGGCATCAACTTGATCACTTGGGTTTAAGTAGATATTAGAGAAAATTCATAATAATGGTGTTTATTTGCATTTTGGTTTGACATTTTTCAGGCTTAAATTGTCACAGAATTTCTCAGTTGGAAGTGACCTCAGATGCTATCAAATCTAATCTGTACCTCCCTAACAATGATCACTACCACATCCCCAACAAATTCCCATCCAGTCTTTCCTTGAAGACCTCTGGTGATGGGCAATTTGCTTCTTCTTGAAGCAAATAATTCCCTTTTGGAGAATATTAATTCTTCCAATTGCTTCTAATTCTGAACATTTATAAAAATTCTTTTACATCAAAGGTCCTTCAAGTATCTGAAGACAGCTACCGTACACCCGTATATGTAGGGTGATACTAAACAAGCCTCACTTTATTACTCAGTCATCCTCCCACTAGAGGCTTTGTCTCTGGGACCTAGAGGACTTAACCGTTTCAAGTTCAGAACACTGCCTAGGGCTCCGGTTGTCCTGAATAGTGAGTGCCCCAAATGGCCCACTGTATTTAGGAGGGCTCTTGCTACTCTTGACTTTACATTCCAACTATTTTCTTGCTAGCTGCTGCCCTTTCCAGTTCTGGAACCATAATCAAATCAATACACCATTGCTACTCTAAATGATATACGTTAATCTATTCTCCTAATGGTTCCACTCAGTATTCCTTGTACCATACCAAAATACCCACCACTTCTATATATGTGTAATTTCCTCCTATGAGAATGTAAGCTTCTTGAAGGGAGTCATTGATTTAAAACTTTTTTTTTGGTATATAGTAAGCACTCAGCAAATGCTAGTTAGAAGTCAGTACCTGTTAAATGCATTCATTCATTTATTCATACAGGGTAGCTCTCTATCCACTATGCCATGCTACATTTGGGTTTATAGATCCCTTTATTCAAATGTTACACCAAGAAGATGATATTTGAAATGTGGTCTGACTGGAGCAGGATACAGCAAGATTATCATTTACAATGTGATAGATTTGCTTTCTACTACACTAATCCAGGGGTGGGGACCTATAGGTCCTTGAGGACCTACAGGACTACATGTGGCCTCAAGGCTGCAGGTCCCTACCCCTGCCTTAATCTAAATAAATGATAAGAATGTCAGCATAAGACCAAATAAAGTTCCCCAGGACTTGCCACTAGAAAGCTTCTTCCAAGATAAAATCAAATCATTAGTGATGAATACTTTTTAGGTCTGGCCACTCAATTAAAAACAACTAGATATTCTTTTATTATCTCTTATTATTGGTATATAATCCCTATTAGTCATTTTTTTGATCTGTCCTTTTTTGTCCAAAGATCATTCACCTCGGCAGAGTAAAGAGATGTGAAGTAGAAATTAAGCATCTATTCCTTCCCTGTTGTTAGCTATCATACCATCCATGCACAGCAATAGTCTTATGCTTTATTAATCATTTCCTTCCCTATCCAATGTCACTTAACCACCTCCTAAACTTTTTATTATTCTTATCTTCCCTCACCAGCTTTAGCACTTTATGAGATTGAGTTTCCCAACACTATTCTTATAGAGCATTGCCATACTTTTGTATTCATCCTGTGATATATCCTGGCCTTCATCTTCAATACTTTTCTTTAAAAAATTTAAATCAGTGTACAGTGGAGAAAAAAAAACCTACAAGGAAGCAAAGAAAAGATGGACAGCATTCAACACAACATGTAATATTTACTACATAGGCTTTCTTGTAATGGAAATTTATTGCTATGTAATTGGAATCCTCTCTTATGTTCTGCTGTGCATATGATGTGTATTTTTCTTTTCTTATCTTATGTTTGAATTTTGATATTTAAGTTTGTAATATGTTTCTTTTTCTTATTATTATTTAAGTTTTAGTATTCAAGTCAAAAATTAAAAAAAAAAAAGAAAAGAGAAAAACATTTACGTTAATTCCCTATGCATCCTCATTGGGATCATTTAGGACTACTCTCTTCCCACCCATTTTTCTCTTCAAAAGAGTAGTTCTTACGTCTTCAGAAATTCATTCTTAAGAATTCCCATCTCTCCTATGACATCCCCCATAGCATTTTGGGCCATGAGATTTTTGCTGAATTCCTTGAACATGTTCTCCTTAAATCTAGGATTCCCATTAATCTTCCAGCCTTTCTTTCCTCTGATATGAACTCTCAGTTGAAGTGGTAGCTTGCCCCACAGGTTACCATCATTTCTAAATCTGGATCCATGGATCCAAACCAACAATTCCCATTGCTGAATTCTTCACTTTTTGAATAATGAAATTATTAAGGCAATTCAATTGCCTTCTTTGGGCAAAGAAGGTGCTGATTGCCAGATTCTGTTCATGCTCTCAGGATATCTGACCTGCAACAAGATTTGCCTTGCATGTGGGTTTTGGAGTTCACACAAACTTCATTACTGTCTAATCTTCTCTACTTTTGCCTGCCTTTTTCTTGCATGTGTGGTTTGTCCTTGAAGAGGACCATGATGTCTCTAAGTCACACATCTTTTCAAGTGTAGCTTTCTACTTGACTACTCTTTTAATTGTAACTGTGTAAGTATTAATAACCAGAGTAAGATAAGAATTGGACTTGATGTTGCATTTATTTTTAAAGCTAAATTATTTACATATTATCTTTTGCCTTTATTAGTACAGGAGAATGTATTTTTAAAATTTGGTTCCTTGGTACAGTATTGAAGACTTGGAAGAGCAAACTTTGATACCCAATTAAATGCACTCAAGATAGACCATAGAAACCCAATGTATGAATTTGCTAATTGTTCTTTCATTTTCAGTATTTAAGTTCTAACATTGATTACTAGAATTGTGGTAGTATTACTGACAGGAAAGTAAGGAAAGTGTTTAACCAGCACTTGAGGAAGGAGAATGGAAAAGACCTTGTGGAAGGGTCAGTTTGGGAAGTGAAATATCACTAACCTTTATAGAATTTTAAGATTTATAAATCATTTTATATATGTTATGTAGTTTGGCCCTCACAATAATTCTTTGTGGGAAGTACTAGAAATGGCAACTCCAATTTGAGAGGTGAGGAAACTAAGGACCAGAGAGGTTAAGTGTCTTGCCTATAATCACAGAGGTAGTAAATTTTGGAGATAGGATTTGAAGTTAATCTCCCCTTATTTCAAGTGAAGCACTCTTTCTACAACCTCTGGGGTCTTTAACTATTATTGTATGTCATGGACTCCTTTGGCAGGTTGATGAAACCTATGGGACCCTTCTCTGAATAATAGTTTTTTTAAAAAATTCATAATTGAAGGAAATGCTAAATTTCAGTTAGAGGTTAGTTGAAATACTTTTCCTATCCATGTTAATTGATCCCAAGATATCTATATCCATAGGGTCCAGGTTAGGAATTCCTATCTCACAGCAAAGGGGAACATTCATCAAAGAACAGGAGATGTAGGACAGCAACTCATGATGGAGAGGAAAATCTTAGATCTATCAACATAGGACTAATAGTTGAAGTCAGGAGGTTATAAATGATTATTGAGGGAGAGACCACAGAGAGGTAAGAGCAGCAAGCAAGTGAAGGCAGTTTGCTCATTTAGCAAATCAGATATGAATTCTTCTGGCTGTAATTCAAAACATTCCATTAAAAAAATTCAAGTCCTCATGCTAATAAACATTTTGCATGCGCGCACACACACACACACACACACACACACACACACACCATTATCAGCTTCAAAGACTTCTTCAAAAAATTTCCCCCTCAATAAGCACTGTCCCCTCACCTGAAAGGCTCTCCTTTTTTTCTGCCTACCCATCCATATTCTACCCAAACTTAAAGACCCAACTGAGTTAGACCTTCTCCACATAAATAATTGTAGGCCAATAGATAGAGGTATCATGATGTCATGGACAAACAGCTAGCCTTGGAGTCAAGAGGAAATGGGTGCAAGTACCACCTTGAACACAAACTGGATGGGTGACCCTGGGGAAGTCATTTAAACTTTAAGGTTCTTTAGGCAACTCTAAGACAAAAATGTACTGATCTACTGTGGTAGAGGGAGTTTCTTCACCAGCTACTTGCAATACCAGTGAAATCCCAGGTCACATTCCTATCACTATCCACAGTTTTTTCCTGAATGGATACTTGAATACATGATTACTCTTGGGTAATCATGGATCTCACAGAGATTTTATGTTTTTTATGTTCTGATATTTGATGTAATCAACAGATTATCATCTGGAGGAACTTGCCCTACATAGGAAATCCCAACTGGACTATACTAAAAGCATTACCCATGATAGTGATGAACAAGCATATGTGTGTGTGTGTGTGTGTGTGTGTGTGTACACACACATATATATCCCTATTTCGTAGTTATTGGTATCAGTCAATTAATCAATATACATTTACTAATAAAAGCATAACTGATTTCAGTGAAATCACAAGATTTCAACCTTGTCCAATGTTTAAGATATTGACATGCTTTTGGAAGACCTAAGCTTCAATGATATTTATGATTCCATGATAAATAAAACTAGAATAAAATAGGAAGTTAACACTAAAAAGAAAGATGGCTTAGAGATTCTCCTTAGAAAGGAAAAACATTTCACAGGATGCTTTTACTATCTCATCTCTTAGCAGTCTTAAGCAGAAATAAATGAACAATATATCTCCATGAACTTATTCACCATCATTAATTTCAAAAGATAAAGAATCTGAAGAATTCTATGAAGAATTTCACCAGATTCCCCCAAGTCATACCAGCATACACTTTGATTTAGACATGCGCAAAGGGAAGAAAGCAAAACAAATGTTTTTACAAAAGTTGTCACATATCAGGGATTTTCTGAGGTAGTCTCAATTTCAAGAAATGTGTATTTATCATGAGACAGTACAAAAGGAATATCTTGTCAGACTTTGTGTCCCCATTTGGGCTTTAGCTAATTTAACAACTCTGCTCTAAATATTCCAGCCCATGCTGATCTTTTCTGATCATCTTAAAAAATCAATACCTTACAGTTTCACACTTAGGGCTATCTGTTTCTCCTAGTTTTATTTTGTCTTTACTACTAGATTATACATTGGGGTGGAGCCATTTCTTACATTTGTTTCAAGTACTGAAAGTGCCTAGTTTCAAGTACTAGAAAGTGTTAGATATACCTTCTGTATCCATAAAATGGGAACCTAATTTAAAAAGCTTAGTGACCAACTCTCTAGAAGAAGAGCTTCTCAACAGGGAATGAGATTTCCTAAGTCACGCCATGGAAAGGCAAGAGATCTATGCTATGCCATCCACCCCTATTACTGCATGAGTATAGGGTGTTTGGGGAACCCCAGTTAATAGGTTTCATGTAATATAGCATTTTACAGTTTATAAAATATTCTCTCACATTTTCTCTCACTTGATACTTATAGCCATACTGAAACAGGTAATGTAGGTATTATTCTCCCCATTTTGTAGATAGGGAAACTAAGGGCTGACTAGGTTTAAAAAATGCTTGGTTATTTTTGGTAAAATAACTTGACTTGACTAGTAAGTAACAGAGCTAAAATCTGAACTCAACTCATTCCAAGAACAGGTCTCTTTACACCACACCATAGTCTGTCAACATCCTGCCTGAAGACGAGACCAACAACAGAAGAGAAATAATACTTAATAGCAGCAATTTACATTAAACCATCCTACATCCTAAAATGAGAACAAAAGGCAGACTACATTTCAAACTTTCAAAAGGAAGAGTTCAAATTTCCAAACTGTTCTTTCATTGTCCAGTTTTACCACAGCAACAGCATGTGCTTTGACAGGCATTTCAATATAACCAAGCCTATAAAAACCAAGCACTCTGGGTTAAATCTGCTCTCCATATGTCAAACATACAGAAGAATGTGTTAGGTTGGCAGCATTCACTTTGCGTATCTTGCAAGAAAAAAAAGCATTATGAAAAAACCCCATTAGTATGTGGTTAGATTATATCATTTAAAATAAGCATTAACATAGTCCTATATCTACTATGAAAGCACAGAATGAAAGTCTATTTCCCATAAAAACCCCCAATACATTTAGACAGTAATGTGCTTGGTGATTCCATGAGAGAGAACTAAGACTCCTTAATGGGCAGCTGCATATTCTTAAGTTGTTTAATATGTAACTGCATTGAATTAAAGTTTCTAATGATTATTGCAAAAAACATTTCAAATCCACCTCAAGGCAGGAAGAGGAGGAGAGGCAGAATGGAAATGTATTCTGGTAAACAGTTCTGGGAGTCATTGTTTTTATTCAATTCTATGTCAGAAGACACAAACACAAAACTAATGTTAATTTGCCATAAAATATATACATATATGTAAATATACATATGTGTGCACACACACAAAAATCAATATTGTTAACATAATATCAAAAATACACACACACAAATTCCCAGATTTCAGGTATATGACCATCCTTTTTATCTCATAAGGATTCCCCCCCCCCTTACTCAAGGTCAAAAGAACAAAGTTTAATTTCCCAGAAGGAAACCAGATGTTTATGTTTTCTTCTCCAAAATGATGCTGGTGCTGATAAAAAGAATGATCCACTGCTCTTAATAGTGAGTTCAAGTTTCATTCTCTTCACCCTTGAGATTTGTAGTATGAAAGTTCCTTAGAAATGTTCGCTCTTAACACTTTCTCTTCTGTCAATAATCTTATCTTTCAGGGGAGATTTACTACACCACCAGCAGCCCAACTTCATCCAAGAAAATTAGTGAACAAAGTCAAATTCAGAGGCACATTTTATGGGGATCACTGAGATTTGTTTTTAAAAGAAGCGATTTTTCTTTACTCCCTTAAAAAAGTAATTACTTGAGAACGCCTTCAGAAACCCATATACATGTAAAACAAAAAACCCTCAAGATGTTCCTTTAGGAAATTTTTAAAAATCTTAAAATTTGAGACTTGTTTTGTCTCAATTGCCACCACAGCCTCCAAAACACCTTTCAAAATGTAAATATTTTTCATTTTTCAAACAAATATTTTTCCCGAAATTTGACATGATATAAATAAACATGTCCTTTATTTCCTTGCCAAAAGTTTTAGTATACTAGTTCTGGAAATAGATACCATTGGCTGATCTTTTCCCTTGGTCTTTTGTAACATCACCATAGTGTCTAGACAGTCTGTCTGTCTGTCTCTCCTCTTTCCATACCTTAAAACTCCACTTTGGCACTAAGAATGACCTATACTTTTATCTTTCTCTGTTTTTGTAAATTCATAACTGACATCCTCTTTTCCCTGAATTTTAAACTACCTCAAGTTAAGTGAAAAAATGGGACATATCAATGAAGCACAATCCTTTAGACATAGTAAGTACAGGAAAGGAGTATCTTAACCCTGTTGACTATTGAAACTCTATAAATGGATTCTTTCCCAAATAATTTTCCAAGTAGTCCAAATAATGCTTCTAAAGTATTTGGTAGTGTGCCTTTAAAGAGACATTTGAAATGGAATATAAAAACACTTGCTCAGAGAGGTTTCACTTAATTTTATAGTCATCTCCTATAGGGCTGGGCTGGTGTCACAACTAATCTTTGACAACACAAAAAATTCTTGCCAACAAATGCAGATTAAGTCTGAAGTCCTCAAGGGTCAGAAAGCCTATTCTAGGAGGCTTTTCCCACAGCTCTTCTGAAATTGGCTAGATATATATGCATCTGTGTGTGTATATATGTGTATATTGTTCAGTCTTTTTTTCAGTCGTGTCTGACTCTTTGTGTCCCCATTTGGGGTTTTGTTGACAAAGATACTAGAGTAGTTTGCCATTGCCTTCTTCAGCTCATTGTACAGATGAGGAAACTGAGGCAAATGGGGTTAAAGTGACTTGTCCAGGGTCAGGTAGCTAGTAAGTGTTTGAAGTCATATTTGAACTCAAGAAGATGAATCTTCCTGACTCCAGGCCCAGCACTCTATTCACTGTACTACCTAGCTGCCTTATATATGTACATAGGCGTATATATGTATATATGTGTGCATATAATGTATATATACTGATAGATGAGCCTACTGGTTGTCTACATCAGAGGTGTCAAATATACATTTTCTAGGTCACATGTGGCCCATGACATGCTGAGTTCAATCCAAACTGGATTGAGTATAATTGGGAAATATTTAACCAAATAAATAAAAACACAACAAAACAAAGATAATCTTAATAAATGACTTTCTAAGTCAATATGCAACCCACAGGGATTCTTATGCATGGCTACTATCTCTCTTTGTCACTACTAGTCTATATAACTGCATATCATAAACTGTACAACAGGCATTCTTCATTTACTTTGTCTTTCATGGAGGACAATGAGATCAAATTCTCAGGTTGTTACTGATGTTTTATGGGTAACTAGGTAGCAAGTACCCAGCCTGGAGTCAGAAAGACCAGGGTTCAAATCTAGCCTCAGACAATTACTAGCTCTGTCACCCTGGGCAAGTCACTTAACCCTACTTGCTTTAGTTCCCTCATCTGTAAAATGAGCTGGAGAAGGAAATAGCAAAGCACCATATCTTTGCTAAGAAAACCCCAAATGGGATCATGAAGAGTCAGACATTACTAAACAAATTGATGTTTTCCCTAAGGTTCTATGATATTCTAGGTCTTGATACAACTTGTACAATATTGTCCATAAGCAGAGGCGTCTAGACTCTGCAGAGGGGTCAAATTCACTGTCCATGGTTTCTACACTATAAGCTAAACTTCTGAGTATAGTTGGAATCAGATTAAAATGTAATTGGGAAATATTTATTAAGATGAATTAAAATATAATCAAACACAGATAATATTAATTTGTTAATTAATTTCTAAGTCAATATGTGGTCCAGAGAGATCCATTTTTTTAGTTTGATGCCACTCATTCACTTCATCACCCCTGTGGAATCTCTCTTTAACTGAGGGCTCCACTCTGGCTTTCCTCCATTACAATGGTGGTCATATAACTCCTTGTCTTATCCCTTGACTAACACATTATCAAGAGGGCTGGCCAGCATTAAATCTTTTGTTATATTTTTAATGGAATCCTGATGCGTGCAATGGAGATACCTTGATGGAAGAATCTCTGAGGCAATGTCTTGCTCTATTCAATGAAATGCTTTTTATAATCAATAAACAATAAGCATAGCAAGAACTTGTATTTCCTTTGTCTTTCTTTCTTTTTTTTTTATAAAGCAATTGGTGTTAAGTAACTTGCTCAAGGTTACACGGCTAGTCATTATTTGTGTGTGGGTGCTCATTTTCTGAGGCCGGATTCGATCTCAGGTCATCCCAACTCCGAGGCCGGCGCTCTTACTCACTGTGCCACCTAGCTGCCCCTTTCTTTTGTCTTTCAACCAATTTTGTGATGATAAAATTCTAATCTAATGTGGAATATTGATTATAGTAGTCTACCTATTCCCTACTGATGCTGTGTAGCGGTTATGATTATAACGGTTTTATATAGAGAGGAAGTAGGTATACAGGTTAATAGTTCATTATATCCCCCTGTTTACCTTTTCCAGGTTTAATAAGATCCAAGATGTTTTTCAATGTCTTTTGTTTCTTTCCTTCCTTTTCAGATCCCTTGACGTGCACATGATCATGTCCTATTTCTACTTTAGTCCCCCAGCTTTTCCTGTCTTTTTTTCTCTCATTAGGACATTTGCTATACCCTTTATGAGGACATCCAGGACTGTCATGTTAGAGTTCATATATAGTGGTACCACCTTCTTTAATATTAAAAAAATATAGTATAGAAAAAATAGCATAGAATCAAAATAATGTCCACCTCTTGTTTAGAGAATGATAATCAAATCAAAGCCATTACCTCTGGAAAAGGCACAGACTATCCTATTGTTTCCTTCACTGATTTTGTAACTTCCCAAACCAAAACCACCTTCTTTGGCCACCATTCTGCCATGTGTGTTGTCTTCCCCATTAGAATGTAAGCTCTTGGAAGGCAGGTACTATCTCACTTTTGTATTTGCATCCCTAGTGGTTTTCAAGTGATAAATGCTTAATAAGTGCCTTTCATTTATTCATGTGAGTAACAGGTGCTTCTCAGTTTATCTCTTAGAAAAGAGAAACAAGTGAGAATCCAGAGCTGAAATTGAATTGTTTGAAGAGCCATGCCAAATTAACACTCAAAAGGCAGTTTTTCAAAGTTTAAGAGTGTAGCATCAATCCCAACTTAATGGCTTTGTTCCAACACTTCAATGAGAAAACCATAATTATGATCGATGGCTGAACATTGCATGCATTTGCCTCTCTCTTTTGTTTATAAGTATCAAATTGGGACTCCAAGAAAAGTTTTATCAGCTATAGAGGATGTCCAGATTATGAAATAAAGAGGGCTAGATCAGAGGATCTCTAAAGGGTATTCCAACTCTATCAGTCTATGTCTCTACGATATTCAGAGATCTAGAAGGAAGTGAAATATTTGGACCCTGGAAGCTGACTGGGGCAGGATAACAGCATTAGCGGAGCATGGACGAAAAAGCACTAAATCACCTGGATTAGTTGATGCAGCATTCATATGGCACTAAGCAAGAAGGAAGTGGCCATAATGATCAGGCCAGAATCCATTTTGCCATTCTTAGCAATGTACATGTACAGACTAAAGGTCTGCAGCAAAAAAGAGAGGGATGGAAGCTAGTGGTTATCCTAGGAACTGTAGAGAAGAGGACATTCATTCCCAGATGAGGAAACTCCCTTTACTGATACAGGTCAGCATAATTTCTGCAGCCTTAGAGTTGTCTTGAGAGATTCAGTGATGTGACCAGGATTATATAGGACAAAACTATTAGGAGAGGATATAGGAAGATGAATTTGATTTTGGACGTGTTAAGTGTGAGGTGTCTATAGAACATTCAGTTAGGAATGCTCCATAGGCAACTGGAAATATGTTTTATTTCTTAAGTTCAGAATAAAATAAATATTTTTTTAAAAAGTGGGAAAAAGAAATACTTATGTGAGACTAGGAGGTTTTGAAAGCTCAAGTACAGATTAGAGTTACTCACCTAGATACGGAAAGGAGTGGATGAAATTGCTGTGGGAGAATGAAGAGAGAGAGAAAAGGCAGTGGTAGAAGACAGACCTTAGTGAACATTAATGCACGGAGTTCTTAAACCACTGGTGTCCATAAGCTTAGTTTTTATAAAATATTTTTATAATCACATTTCAATACAATTAGTTTCCTTTGTAAAAATCCTTTTTTATTTTATTTTATTATGCCTTTTTTATTATACATAAAATTATATTTTATTATGCATTTTATTTTATACATTAAAAAATCATTCTGACAAGGGGTCCATAGACCAGACTCCAAAGGGATCCATAACTCAAAATAGATTGAGAACTCCTAATTCAGTGGGTAGGATGCTTACATTAGGCAAGAACCAGAAGGAAAGGTCAAAGCGATAGGAGAAACAAGATGAGGTAGCTCTGAATATATATTATATATAATATATTATATATACATATATTTGGCTCTAATTCTCTTATTTTTTTCTGTCACTCATTTATTTTTAATTTATGGAATAAACCAAGCATTTTCTTAACATAGTATAATAAAAAAAGAGAGATGGTTGTGCATGAAATGGCAAACCTTATATAACTTGCCATTTCTTTTAAATATATAATAAAATTATCATGTAAATTTCTTTTTTCCCCTCCCCCTTACCCTGCCTATTTGTGTCTAATGAATATGTTTTAAAAATCTAGTTAAAAAGAAATGACTCTTGGGGAGATGGCGGTTTATGATGTAAAGGTAAATCAAATGATTCCTTAAAAGATAATGTACCTTTAATGAAGAACACTGAGCAAAATTCCAAGGGGAATAGTCAAGCAACTTTCACCATGGTAGAGAAGATGAACAATAGAGACACAAGCACAAAATTCAATTGGAGTTATCACTTTTAACTTGTTGTTGAGGGGGTAGATTTTGTGTAGAAATCAATGAAGGCTTCTGAGAAAATGCTATTTCTCCCCCCTGTACTTGATGTAATGTGATGCTTGAACTTGAGGGGTAGAAGGAAAATTGTCATCAAGTGCATTCTAAAATGACACTGTATTAGTCTACCTGAATCACTTAGAATGCCCAAGGGAAACGAGAGGGGAAAGCAATTAAAAGGAGTCAAGATATGCTTTTATTTTATTTATACACAATAGTCAAATGGACCATGGTCAGTAATAGCTATCCAAAAAATCTATTTTAAATATTAGGTAAAAATATTCATAAAATAATTTTTAAATTAACACAATACAAACCAGTAAAAAAAAAACTATAGTAGAAATTAGAAAGTATTTCAAATTTATTCCTAAATAAAAAATATAAGAGGTTTATAGGCCCATACTGAGAAAATGATTATTTATCTGAGGGAGGTGGATGAGATCACCTTCTGTCTCTAAATTCCATTATCCTATGAATAAATATATGGCCCAAACCCAAGAATGAAGAACTATTTATGTCCATACAAAACCATCACAGCCATTAAGTATATTAAAAAGAGAACCTTTCTATGCATTTCAAAGGCTTTGGTAAAAAGCAGGATCATAAAGTGTGGAAAGAACACTAGAACTGATGGCAGGAGAACTGGTTCCTGGTTAGAAAATGGCCAAGTGATTTTTCCCAAAGTCATACATCCTCTCTGGTCCCATCTTTTTTTTTTTTTTGGCTTTTTGGAGGGCAATTGGGCTTAAGTAACTTGCCCAAGGTCACATGGCTAGGTTTTTGTTTGTGTGTGCGTTAAGTGTCTGAGGCTGGATCCGAACTCAGGTCCTTCTGACTCCGGGGCCGCCGCTCTGCTCACTGCGCCACCTTGCCGCCCCCTGGTCCCATTTTCTAATGTAAAAGGAAGAGATGGGGACAGATTCAGTTCCACCCAATTATCAGCTATTTAGGACCAAATAGATATAAGGCACTATCCTAGGCACTGGGGAGACAAAGACAAAATGAAGTAATTAACGAAATGAAAAAGGAAAAAAAAAGCCTGCAAAGAACCAAAATTCTACTGATATTTCTCCTCTCTCTCTTCTCAACTTTCTTCCATCCTTCCCCAGTGTGAGGACCTATGCATATCAGCACCTGTTCTGTAACTATGGTCTTTGAGTGCTGCCTGGGTTAAGGAAAAGTTAAATGATTTACCCAGGGTCACAGAGCCAGGAAGAGTCAGAGGCAGGATCTGGATGCAAGTTGTCCTATCTCTGAGGTTGGATCTCCCAGTACTATGCCACGTTGCCTCTTCTGTAAAAAGGGGATGATAATAGCAGCTACTTCCCAGGGTTTTTGTGAGGATAAAAAAAAACAACAGATGTTTGTAAAGGGCTTTGGCAAAGTGCTATATGTATGCTTTGTTGTTGTTGTTCAGTCATATTCTCCATGACCTCACTTAGGGTTTCCTTCTCCAGCTCCTTTTACAGATGAGGAAACTAAGGCAAACAGGGCTAAATGACTTGCCCAGAACCACACAGCTAGTCAGTGTCTGAGACCAGATTTGAACTCAGGAAGACAAGTCTTCCTGACTCCAAGTCTGGCACTCTATTCACTAAGCCACCTAGCTGTCCCTGTATAGATGCCAGATATTACTGTTCCAGCCATTATTATAATTCTATTTAACTCTTTTGGAGTCTATTCTAAAAGTTGAATATCTAGCTCTATTAGACTGAGCTATTTGTACTGCTTTGTTCAAGAGATTTGACTTTTCGTTATTGGGAGTCCCTGTATCACAAGTGTTTTGGCAAACTGAAATGATCTAACACACCTCCTCAAAATGTACACAAGGAAGTCATTCTGCCAGTATTTTTCCTTGTAGAAATGCTATTTATTTGGCTACAAAATGCCATATACTCGATAACCACTAAAATCACTTATGCTCTAGGATGTGAGTCATGTGAGCAAATAATAAGCACAAACAAAGCCTCATCTTTTCAAGTAGAACTATTATTCAAGATGGAAATTTTATGAGCCCTCCTCCCCCCCACCCCCCTATAGCTGTGTTTTCCTGTGTACTGGCTGCACCTGTGTGGCTTAGAACATGTCCCCAAGCATGGCTTCAATTTATTTTTGTAAATGGAATGGGGGGGGGCAGGTCAGCGAGGGGAGAAACACTTTAAGAATGTGCCATTGCTCCACCGGATGCTTAATACAAACAACAGATGTAGCATAATCAAGTCTGCTCACTCACTTCCTACAGAAGTCACCAATTAAGGACACGTATCTACTGGATGCAAAAGGAAATATAAACTGGTCTCTGATTGACTGGAACAATAGCCATTGATAGCATCTTGTTTGATATGACACATCTTTCTTATCTCTCTCATTAGGTGGTCAGTACTTAATATGTGCTCATTAAACACTTAATTTCTTATTTTTACCCTAAGAAAAAGCAGCTGTATGGTTAGTTTAGTTTTAGTTAACAAGATTCAATTCCATAGTTCCTTGATTTTCAAATTTCCTTTCCCTCCCTCCCCCCAACCCCCACGACAGCATATTGTCCAGTATATGATCTGCAAATACATTCTTATTAGATATTAGTTCAGTTACAAAGGTGTATTGTACTAGGTGGGATGAAAAATGGTAAAGAAGAAATAAAACCAAACAATGAAAAGAAAAAGATCAATTAGTTTGCTTCCATCAGGATTCAGGCTCAGTTCTTTCTAGGTATTTCTCTGGATATCGCATCTCTCTCTTTCATGAGTCTTTCGGGATTGACCCATATCACTGCATTGCTGAGAAGAGTCCAGTCTGTCATAGTTGGTCATCACACATATGTTGTGTCTGTGACTGTATACAAATTTCTTCTGATTCTACTCTTCTCACTCAGCATCAGTTTGTATAAGTCTCTCCAGGTAAATATGAAATCCGTCTCCTCCTCTTTTCTTATAGCACAATAATATTCCATTACATTCATATACCACAACTTGTTTAGCCATTCCCCAATTGATGGGCACCCCTTTAATTTTCAATTCTTTGCAACCACGAAAAGAGCTGCTATAAATATTTTTGTACATTTGGGTCTTCCTCCCTTTTCTATGATCTCTTTGGGATATAACCCTAGAAGTGGTATTGCTGGGTCAAAGGGTATGAAATTACTTATAGTCCTTTGGGCATAATTCCAGATTGCTCTCCAGAATGGTTGGATAAGTTCACAACTCGACCAGCAATGCATTAGTGTTCCAATTTGCCCACATCCTCTCCAGCAGTGGCAGGTATTTTTTTTTTTTGCCCACCAAAAGGGAATCCTTTAATATAGATATTGAAACAGGATACACAAAACTGCCCTCTGGGCAGTACTGCTCACACACATGGTTCTGGCCCCATAAGCCAGATGGATGCAATGGTTTTCCAAAAAGGGACAGTTTACCACTTGGATTCTCTCCCCAAGGGTATAGGTAAAGGGAAGGTGGTTTTTTAAAAACATGGTTGTTACTTGTTTACTTTGCAGAAAGGGGGATCTGGGGGATGGAGGACACAGCCAAAGAATTTCTACATCCTGATGAATAACAATTCCCCCTTCCCCCCCGAAGTATATTCCCTGCCAGGGCTGAAGCTTGGGACCCCTACTCCCCAATGGAATGGTCACTCATACAAAGTCAGGGAATATGCACATTTGTGGGAACAGGGGAAAGAATAGGGGAACCAGGGGGGCTGTACAACAGAGGGACTCGCTTTCCTTTAAATAGCTTTTTTTTTCTTTTTTTCCCCTGTTTTTAGTGTTTCTACACTATGTACATTTTATGCTTTGTAATTAATCACCTCCCTCCCCCCCAACCCCACCCTACACAGCCTCTTGCACTTGGGCTTGGGATGGGGAAAAGGGAACACGGGGTGGCAGGTATTTTTGTAGGGCATATGCACAGATACCTCAATTAAATATTTGGAGACCACAGTTCCTCCCAGATAAGATGGAAGTTTGCAGACTCTCCTATTTTCTTGATAGTGGATTGGTGGGGCCTCAAGCTTCAAGATGGAACAGTGATGCATTGCAAGGTACCATGGTTCAGCATAGATAAATGCAGGTATGTGCTCCTTGGGGTTATCTGCTCTCCTATAGGGCCAGACAAAATGTTTCATCATAAAGGTGATTTTATCCTGAATATCCAAGAAATTAGTTAACATTACCCAATACCTTTGTCAATGAGCATATATTCTTCTGATATATTTTATAGAAACTTGAATGCCAGGAGCAAAAATAATATGAGAGTACTTTAAGGGGTATGATTTATATGCTGCATGAAACCCCTTCCTTTGACAGATGAAGAAGCTGTCTGTGTGCCTTCAAGTATTCTCACATTATTTTCGTTCCTGGCATTGAAGCTTCTATAAAATATATTAGAAGAATACATGCTCAGTGATACAGGCATTGGATATTGTTAATGGATTTCTTAGATATTCAGGATAAAGTCACCCTTAGGCTGAAACACCTTAAGTGATTACTTTAAATTGATCATTAAGACCTCAGTTATACTAAGCATACATCATAATCTTTTACTGAAAAAACAGCAGATGAATACCTACATTGACATGAGGCTAATTCAGTTGAATGGATTTTTTTTTTTATTATGGGAGTGCCAGGGAAATGGCTAGTCTTTTATTGGAGGGAAGAAAACATAACACATCTCAAGTAAACCAGTTCAGGGGCTCAGTGGCTAAACTGGTGGGGTACCAGCTTGTAATGGGTTCCACAGTTAGGGCAACGCTGTGTCTCGCCTTTGTGAAGCCAGAACCAGATAACTGCACTGTTGTCCTCTTCACAGATACAGCCCACTATTCGCTTGTCAGTGATGGAAGGGACCAGGTTGGGCTCCTCCTTAGTCCCTGGAGCTGCCTTTGGGGCTAGCATATTGTATGGATCCAAATCATTTCTTGCAGCCATCATAATCTCTCTCTCCAAGCCAGTAGCCTGCTCCTCATCAGAAGGGATACCTCCTCTGGTCGCCATGGACCGAGCGGCCACCCGAGCAGGGCCACAGGCCCTCAAGGCCTGGACAGCCAGTGCCCCGGCACCCCGAAGTAACCTTGAAGCCATCGCGCCTGAGACAACTCGAATGGATTTTTAAAAATACATATAAATAGACTTTCATATTTAGAAACTCAGTGTAGAAAACTACTTTATCAATATATTATTTTTTAAAAGTCAGACACTAGTGCCTAGAAAATACCAATTCCATTCAAAGATAGAATTTATTTTGCAACAGGAAGATGCATTATCTTCATTCCAAAGGAAACAGGTAAATCCTGCCAAACATTAGATTGGAGATTTCATGTTGGAAATTATCAATCAGAATTACAATGTTAAATCATGCCTCCAAGATGTGAAAAACCACTTGTGTGACCCTATAATTTCTTCTTCAACTTTCTACTGTGTCAAATGATGACTGTAGACTGAATGGTAGCTAAACAGAAGTATGGAAGGGGATGGAGGGAGGGAAAGAGGGAGAGGGAGAGGGGGAAAAGGGAGAAGGAGGAGGAGAAGGAGAGAGTAACCCCCAAGAAGTAAGCAAGGAAATGATTCAGAAGTCAGTTCATCAGCACATGGTTATTAAATCCTATATGTTGTCTCTCTATGGTAAGGGATCATTCTTCAAGGATGTTCTCTCTCCCACCCCCATCAAGTATTTTTGAAGCATTGTTGAGAGGCAAACAAAATAAAGATATGATGATCCCTGACTTCAAGGAATACAGTAACCTTACTGGAGAGAATATAGACACACACATGAAAACAAGCCCATAATAAAGCTCCCCATTGTATGGTAGGGATAATCTTGGTGAATATGCATATAAATTTTAATTCCTCCTATTTTGAATAGGCAATGTACTTATAGGCAGATTTCTAAAACTAAGTGGCTGAGAAAGGGCTGATTTGCACTGATAGGGATGTTTCCTCAACCTATGCTAATGAAATCACAGGTCATAACACACAAGCACGCACACATAGAAGAACATACATACATAAATCAGAACATACGATTTCCATTCTTCAGATGAAACAGGACATGATGGTTTCCTGCCTCTCTTTCCTTCACCCTATAAACTTTCATCAATAACCATTAGAAGTAGTGTAGTATATTAGAAATCTGGAGTCCAAAGACCTGGGCTTGAAATCCGTGCCCTACACCTTATTACCTCTGTGACCTTAGATGAGTCATTACCTCTGGGGACCTTCATTAACCTCAACTGTAAAGAAAGTCTCCCAAAGTTCTATATTTTATTTATTCTATAATGAATGAATATAAGTCAGACACTACAGGCTTAGCCAAGACATTATCATAACAAACATTTATATAGTGACCACAGGTACTCCGCTAAGAACTTTGATCCTCACAAAAACCTTAGGAGGCAGGTGTTATCATTATCCTCATTCTACGGTAGAGGAAACTGAAGCAGAGGTTATCAGCTAGTTTAGTGCCTAAGGTCAAATCTGAACTCAGGTTCTTCCTGACTCCAAGCCCCAGGCTCTATCTACTGTACCACCTAGCTGCCTAGTTGAAAACATGAAATGGATCTGGTGGCTTTTAACTTTTTAAAAGTAAGAACTAGTCCATATATAATACCACTAGTTTGGTTTGTATGGCAGAAAGGGTGTATTTTTTTCATATATTAAATACCCACATTTGCAACATAGCACATTAGACATTTGGTTGGTTGTTGTCTTTCATTCTTGAAGAAAACCAAAATGACATCAATATCTTGGGGTCAAGGTATAGTGGGTCATACTGTGGCTTGTTAAACCAATACAAGCTTGGACAGCTCCACCACAGGTCAGATACAAATAGTCCATACAATATTCTACTGTTAGAAATCAGAGGAGATGTAAAGATTAGTAAGACATGGTCCCTTGTCCTCAAAAAACTTACAATCAAGTAGAGGGGGAGAAGACAAATCTTATATGAATTAGAATGTGGTAAGTGCCATTAAGAGAATACAAAATGCTGAGGGTGTCACATTATTTCCAGGATTTCTCTAAAGGGGAATTTGTTTACATAGAACCCTTCCTCACTCCCGATTTCCACAAATAGAACATGGGTCTGTGGCAAGATGAGAGTACACAACTCTAGCAATGGCTGAGGTAAGCATCTGCTTGGTCAGGAAATGGGGGTGGGGAGACCCATGTCCCCAGCAAAAAGGAACAGGATCAGGGAAGATCTGGCCTTGCTCGCAAGCCTTCCTGCAAAGAAGGTGAGCAGGAAGTTGGCAGAGCTTCCTGCCTGTCCTTGGATTTTCAGAAACCATCTTTATACTATTTTAAAGAACAAACTTTTAAGTCAATGTATAAAGAGTTTTCCTCCTTCACTTTTAGATAAAACAAGAAAATACCAATTTCCTTAGATTCACATTCACTGTTTACAAAGTGCTTTGTCACTGGAAGCTCACAGTAACCTTGAGAAGAAGGGAAGCCATCCAAACACATCCTCAGTAAAGAAAGCCCAAACTGACTTTGTTAATGTTATCATCAAACTAGACTTAGAACCACAAAACTCTCTTGTTAGTCATCTACTTATAACATTGTTTCTATGTAACTAATAGCTCCCAGTACCCTTGCTTCATTTAAAGGGGATATATGCCTTTTTTGGCAGAAAAATATTTTTGCAGAAAAAATATACCCATTTAACAGAAAAACAAATGAGTAGTCCAGAAAAGATTATTTTTCTCTAGAACATTCAGACAATGAGTGGCCAGGCTGGAACTAGAATCCAAGAGATACCTATAATCCAAGTCTTTTTCTACTGCAGCGACTGCCTTCTCAAGAGGAATGAAGTATCATTACAGAGAGGTAGAACCAGATAAGAATGAACAGGGGCATCTAGGTGGCACAGTGAATAGAATACCAACCCTGGAGTCAGGAGGACCTGAATTCAAATCCAGCCTCAGACACAACACTTACTAGCTGTGTGACCTTGGGCAAGTCACTTAACCCCAATTGCCCTGCCTTCCCCACCTCCAAAAAAAAAAAAAGAAAAAAGAAAAAAAGAATGAACAATAATAAGAGATCCAAATTGAAATTACACTGGTGAAAACATCAGCATTAACAATTGAACCACAAGCATTTATAAAGGGCCTACTATGTACAAAGGGCAGTTGGGTGGTGCAGTGGGAGAGAGTGCCTGGCCCAGGGCCAAGAAAACTCATCTTCTTGAGCTCAAATCTGTCCTCAGACACTAACTAGCTGTGTGACCCTGTTTGCCTCAGTTCTTCATCTGTAAAAATGAGCTGGAGAAGGAAATGGTAAATCATTTTGCCAAGAAAACACCCCAAATGGGGTCATAAAGAGTCAGACATGACTGAAATGACTGAGCTATGTGTAAGGCATTTCAATGGGAAAAAGATGACAAAAACAAGAACAGATGGTTAGGTAAAACTAAATGCCCTAGATTAGAAAGCTGTTTCTTAATTCAAAAAAAAGGGGGTGGGGAGGGGTGGGGAAAGAGAGATCAGCATTATAGTAATCCCCAGCTTATCAACAACACTCAGGTCTTTTCCATAGTTAGTCTGTAAAGCAGTTGTATGGAATCTGAAACACATTTCCTCATAGAAACAATGTCACAAATGGTGGTTAGGTTTCTATGCCAGTCCATTCTTAAGCCATGAATACAGCTGAACTTTAGGAAAGCTGGGAGCCTTGTGGTATATATGGAGAAGATACAAAGAGTAGTAATCTCACCTTTTCTTGAGCAGTATAACTAGGGGAAAATCCATCATTGGTAGCCCCCTTTCCTCTTCTCCATCATGCCCTTAACATTCTGTACCCCACCTCACCCTTCCCTAGAGGATCCTGCCTCCTCAGAGCATTCTCCCTAATGAAATTCCTGTTGCCTCATTATTCCCAGCTTGAGTATGAGCCACTGAAATGTAGAGTCCCCTAAACTTTGGAAAAGAGACTGCTTACTAATGCAAATGAAGTTCTAATTAGCAGTCATTTGGGCACTGAGACCAAGTGTATTTTTTTTTTCAAGGTACAGGGGCAGACTGCAGAAGGAGACATCTTTTTAAAGAGAAGAGGCACCTAACATAGAACAATGTGTGTCTGGTTGGTTGATTCCCCCGCTTGTCATTTCCCATTAACTGTTTCTGCTTTTCACAGCTTCTTCCCTTCTTTGGAGCCCACAGGTTCCCTAAAAGCTCCAAAATTGTTTTCTCCTCACAAAGGCTCTCATGGCAACAGAAGCCCAGCAGGACTCCACCAGCCATTTCTATCTCATTGGCCCTTTGTAAGGGAGAATGGAAGCTGTGGGCAGGGGTGGGGGTGGGGGGGGAAGAACTCTCTTTGCTTCACCTTTTAAAAATGAATTTAATTCATGCTTAGAGGGACTGTGTCCCTATTTTCAGTATTATTCTGTCTCTCTCTTTAGGACTAAAACCTCCCAGATTACCATGATTTTAGTCACCCTCTCTTTACTTCAGGAGTTCTTAAAAAATCAGGTTCTTGGAATAGAATGCTGGCATTGGAATAAGGAAGATCTGAGTTCAAATGCTGCCTCAGATATGTACTAGTTGTGTGATGCTGGGCATGTCTCTGTCACTTAACTTCTCATAACCTGTTAACTCATCTATAAAATGGGGATACTAATATCACCTACTTCACAAACTTGTCATGGGGAACAAATGAGACAGCATATGTAACGTGATTTTAAAACCTTAAAGCACTATAAAAATCGTACTTATTATCTTAACCTTTTTTTTGTATCTTGTATGCTTTGGCAATCTCAAGCCTGTGGATCCTTTCTCAGAATAATGTTTTTTTTTAAACATGGGATTATAAAGGAAATGAATTATATTCAATAGATGTACATATGTCTATAGAAACACATTTACAATCCCCACTCTGTTTCTTAAAAATTTCGTATTAGGTAAAAACAGAAGATTGGTTGGTGTAGTATATAGTGTTGGACTTAGGGTAAAGAAAAGCTGAGTGGGCATCTTCCCTCACCCAGGACAAGTCACTGGGCTTTATTTTCCTCTTTTTGTGAAAATAAATGTGTTGGACTCAATTATAACTCTAGGTCCTTTCTAGCTTTTCCTCTATGATCTTAACATTCAAATATTCTTTTTCATTTCTGTTGACAGTCTGATACAAGTCCCTTTCCCTTCCATTTTCCCAAAAGTCTTTTCTACCTCTTTCCCTCACTCTTTCCTCTATCCCAATGTCTAGATGTCTTCCCTAGCTTAAGACATGTTCCCACACCCCAGGCACTTCACCAAAACAATGCTCTCTGATGGGCTCCATCAATAAGCTGTAATAGGTTTGTCTGTCAAGTGTCCCAGAGAATTGCAGGAAATCCTTTGCATTTATATGCCCAGATTGGGGCCTCACTGCTCCACCATCCAACTGCAAGGATCCGTTATACTAGCCTGGTCCCTTCTCTCATTGTTCAAGAAGTCTTTGTTCCCATTCAGAGGTGTTTGTCTCTTTTCAAATGCCTAAGTTAGTTAGCTGAACGTGAAGCTGATAATGAACAATGTAGGAAAACATTGCTACAAGTTATTTAAAAGTAGTACAGGGTGCTAACCTTTGCCTTTTAAAGTAATGGCTTTCTAAGGGAGGTATGATATAAAATGGGAGCTATTATTATTATATAAATGCCTATGTTTTTAAAACTGGCATAAGTACATATTATAGAATTTTAAAAAATTAAACATAAATTGAATTCAATTTAAGTCAGGCCAACTTTCCTTTGCATGAAATATAAAGATGGTTCTTAAATTTTGTTTACATATAGAGTTTGATTTTGAATTTCTAATATAAACCAAATCTTTTACTATTCATGCCAAGAACCAGAATGAAAAGACAACTCCTTTAGCCCAACTTTTAAAAAAGTCTTCGAGTTTTTTCCTGGATCACCATGAAAACAGGTTTGATTAAAGTGATTGTCTTTCTTCAAATCCAGTGAAGCATAAAAAGTCCTATAATCTCTGCCAGGAGCACAACAGTCAACAAGACCACCAAACTCAGGATACCCTCTTGCAAAGGATTTCCTGCAATTCTCTGGGGACACGACAGAACATTTACAGATGCAATTTAAAATGCTAGATCCAAGTATACTTCTAATTTTTTAAAGGTCATTTTAGTCTCCATAATTTCCTCAGTTTTCAAAAGATAATTCAAGTTTTTCTTCTAAATCTTTTCTATATATTCATATACAGTTCACCCTCCAACGTGAATTTCCATTCCAGTTTTAGAAAAGCACATTGAAAATAATTTATTAAGATATTTAGCTTAATAGTGCTTTGGGAATATGTTACCTCTTCTTTAATCCATCACCCCACAAAGAAATCCCCTACAGAAAGCATGTGACTAGTCAGCACCCTTGTCAAGTGTCCAAGTTCTTACAGGATATTAAAGAGAATGAGGTAATGAGCCCACATTCACTTTCAGGTGTTTCCTGATTGTTACCATAAGTGATTACCATTCTTATCATTCTTTTTCCTTGTCCACCACTTCTTCCAAAAAGCTATCCTCTTTCAGTTAGGCTGAAAACAGCTCTTCTCAGAATATAACGCTGACTATATGTATCTGGAGTTGACAATAATCTGCAAAGCACTTATTATGCACAGGCTCGAACCAGGTGCTATTGACATAATTAGACATACAGCTAAGTTCAGATCTGTGCATATCTAATGAAATGCTTGCATCTATTTCAATTCATACTATTTGAAGTTATAATTCTATAAAATATGGTCATTGGTCCCAGCCTAATGGAAATATACAGTGCAAATTTGAATAATGTGACCACTCCAGGGGATTAATTATTTGTACCAATCAGGACCTAACCGTAGTTCTAGCTTTAAAGACAACACAAATCAATTTGAACTTCTCTTTTCCTCAGTGTGATTACTTGTAAAATGATGGGATTATCATCATCCCCCCACCCCCAGCCATCAGGGATTCTTAACCTAAAGTCCATGGATAGATTTCAGGATGTTTGTCAACTTAGAATTTTTAATATTTTATGACTATTTTAATAAAGTTGGTTTCCTTCATTTGTATTTTGGCAACTAGGAATTTTATCTGATACAATTTAAAAACATGATTCTGAGAAAAGAGTCTTCTTTACTAGACTGCAAAAGGAGTCTATAACACAAAAAGCTTAAGATCTCTTATTCTTGGTCATTTTTTAAGGTCCCTTCCCACTCAAAAACTCGACATTTCAATCAGTCAATCAATTAACATTTATTAGGTGCCTACTATGTATTGGCATTGTTAAATGCTGCAGATACAAAAAGAGGCAAAAGACAGTCCTGGCCTTCAAGGAGCTTATAATCTAATAGGGGAGACAATGTACAAACAAATATATACAAAGCAAGTTATATACAGATTAAACAGGTGATTAATAGGGGGAAGGCATTGAAATTAAGGGGGGGTTAGGGTTCCTGTGGAAGGTGGGAATTTAGTTGGGACTTAAAGGGAGGTCAGTAGTCAGAGGGGTAGAAGGAGAGCATTCCAGGCATAGGAGACAGCAGGAGAGAATGCCTAGAGCCAAAAGACAGAATGTCTGGGGGGAACAGTTAGGAGGCCATTTTAGTAACTGGATAGTATGTTTTTGTCAGGGAATAAGGGGAGACTTGAAGTCATTTATATGTAATCTTTATTAAGCAATTATATGCTCAATATGGGGAATATATGAGGCCTTTACTCTGGCCTCATATATTCTCAAGGAGTTTCAATGGAGAGAAAAGAAGCATACAGGGCATACAACAATTAGAAAACAACTATGTACTAAATAATATGGAGCTGTATAATTGATATCTGATATTGCTGGCCTTCTCAATGGGGAGAGGCAGGAGGGAGGGAGAGAATTTGGAACTCAAATCTTTTTTTAAAAGAATTTTAATTTTTATATGAAATTGGAAAACATTTAATGAAATGAGTTTTGTGTGAGTGTGTGTGAGAAAGAGAGAGAGTGAGTTCAGAAGAGGGAAAGAATACTTGGAAATAGAATAGTCATTTATGAAAGATATTTGGGACTTCTAGGATGGGTAGAAGGCAGAGTGCTATAAGGAAAGGAGAGAGGATTAAAAACATACCCCATGTCACTAACAAATATCTCTTAGATTTCTTCTATTAAGTACCAAGTACTGTTAAGTCTGCAGTGTGTGTGTGTGGGGGGGGAGGGATTCCAGGCAAGATGAATAGAGTAAAAAAAAAGTGGGGAAACATGAAACATTTAAGCATGTGATAGCCAGGGATAAGATTGGAAGAACAGAGTGGGTCTGGATTATAGACCTTAACCCAGGCAGAGGAGTTTCAATTTGATGTAGAAGATAATTTGAAATAACATGATGAAAGAAGTATTTTAGAAAGATTGACTTGTCGGGAGTATGGATAAATTGAAGTAGTGAGAGATTGGGGTCAGGGACTAGATTGTGGAATCAAGAAATATCCCAGGCATGTGGGAGGGAAAACTCCTTTGGAGTTAGTTCCAAGCTTTCCCTAGGGAGCCCCTGGAATGGGAATGGGAGAGAAATACTGGAGAATTTCCCTCAGGATACACTTGTTTTTCTTCCCATTCTCAACCAACTCCAAATCCTCTTCCACCACAAGCAACTGGTTGATGACATTTATTTGAAGACAGCATAGAGTGCCCTTTCCCAAAGGGCGTTCCATAGACCTTGGTTTTCCATGCAACATGAAGAGTCCTTTGAGAAAATTTCAAATATAGTGATATTTTTCCCCTCTGAAGTCTTAGATATGAAATTGTGCATGATCTCAAACAGGCAATGTGTTATCATGGAACAAATGCTGAACCTGGGACTGAATATCAACCCTGACTCTCTTTGAGACTCATTTTCTTCATCTGTAAAATGAGGGAAAATCCCACCAATAGTGACTCCCTCACAGGGTTGTTTTGAGGGTCAAATGAGAACATATTTGTATCGAATATAGCATAGTATTTGTATAGTAAAAGCCAAAGTATAGTAAAGTATTTGTATAGTAAAGATTATATATCAGCTATTGTTATTATTAACAATGATATGTGGAATTAAAAAAACAACTTTTATTTTAGTATGGGAATATATTTAATGATCCCAATCCTTCTCTGGCCTGAAGATACACCATATTGGATTGCTGGGCCACCATTTGTGGATTCCATTGACATAATTTTAAGCTCAGTTATTTCATGAATAAAAATAATTTGCAGACTAATGTTCTAAGGAATCATACAGTCTGGACAGGTTTTCTGCACAGGTAGAACAGGTAGCAATATACAATTTTACCTAAAAGGTGCCAGAAGGCTCCAAAATCCCAAACTTACCACTCCTTCCTCATTCATCTCAACCCTTCCTGTCCCCACTGACCTGAAATTTCCACTATCAGTCACTCTTACTTTAAGAAATGAAAGGTTGTTGTTTTTTTTTAAAGGTGGTGGTGGTGGGGAAATGTTGTGTCAATAAAAGCAATAAAACAAATCATAAAGATTTTGAAGACTTAGCAGAATAACTGGCCAGTCATCTAGCAATGCCCTTAGAGAAATGGACATAGGAGAGGGCAATTCTCATGGAAGGTGGAGGGAAGGAATTGAAGAAGGAAAGGTCAAGGACTGTGGAAGTTGCCAGGCAGGCCAGAGCCAAACCAAGAAGCAACAACAGCTGCTAGCAAAAGAAGGCTACAAGAGAAAACAGGCTCTGTTGCCTACTCCACACTTTTGTCCAGAGCACACCATCAGACTTCTCTTTCTTTCACTGACCACATTTTGTGTACTTTGGAATATAGTAAAACTTCCCTATTTGAGCCTGGAAAATTTTAGATTATAATAAGAAACGCTTATTGCCTTTGAGTCCTTCTCATAACTCAAAGTAGGCTAACAAATTGGATTCATTCCAACTTGGAGAAGTTCTTTAGGAATGTGTCTTAATAAGTTGAATGTGCAATTAACATAACAATTGTCTTATGTACTTGAAAACAGCTTGTTCTCAAATATTTTCAACCCTTCTCTGTACAGTCTTAGTTACCCTGTTCATTTTGTACCCTGAAGGAATGGTATGTTAAGCACGCTCCAAACGACCACAAATTGGGAATTTGAAGAGTCAAGAATTAATGAAATTATTGGGGCTTTTCCATGCCTTTTTACATTTCTCTGATAACCTGGAATGAAAACATCCATTCAAACACACACAATCTAGCACTGAACATTAGACTAATGCATTCCAATTACTAGAAAAAAATGGGGCTGGACAAAAATATACTGAACAGTTTCATACATAAACTCCCTCCACCTTCTCCCATCATTTTTCCTTCTGTACATATAGGCTGCTTATATGCTTGGAAGAAAATTGATTTCCTTCATGGCATAGTATAACAGGCATTCAACTGACTGGGACTTTTACAAAGACCTCTTACCATTACAAGTTCACCAGACCTGGAAACTTTGCCTGATGCTTGTTTCTATGCCAGAATAAATAGAATCCCTGTTGAGCTTCCAAGCTGGTTTGGTTTAATATAAACTCAACCAGAGGCAGGCAGTGGATGTATGACACCAGGATGAATAGTACTACCTTTACTACAGGCTCATAAAATGTTTAAACCAAGTAGCTACTAGACTTCCAATTCCAGAGGAATTTGAAAACAAACATATCCCAGAACACATTATTGAGTATTAACTTTTTCTTCATAGACCCAGGTCTATAGAAGACTCAATTATTTCATTGTTTTTCAGTTGTGTCTGATTCTTTGTGATCCCATTTGGGGTTTTCTGGGCATTGTTATTAGAGTGGTTTGTCATTTTCTTTTCAAGCTCATTTTAAAATAAGGAAATGGAAAAAAAAATAGGGTTAAGTGACTCGACCAGGGTCACAAAGCTAGTAATTATCTGAGGCCAGATCTGAACTCAGGAAGAGCTCAGACCTGGCACTCTATCCACTGTGCACCTAGCTGCCCAATAGATTGTTGTTCAGTTGTGTCTGACTCTTTGTTGGAAAGAGTTTTTCATGCCAATGAACTATAGGTCTAGGGAGAAAAATCAAATCGGAACTAAGAACTGCTTTTCATCCACAAATACAAGTTTCATTTAGTAACTTGTTCAAGAATCAGAATTCACGGAACCATAGATTTAGAGCTGAAAGGGACCTTGAAGGCTTTCCTTCACCCAGTTTTGTAGATAAGGAAATTGAGGCACATTAACGTTAAATCACTTTCTCTTCATCACACAACTAGTACCTGAGGCAGGATCTGAATGGGTTCTTCTTGACTCCAGATTCAGTGCCCCACCCACAATAACTATGCTTGTAGTTCATTCTGGTATAATTTATAAAAGGTAGTTGGGGGGCGGCTAGGAGTAGAGCGTTGACCCTGGAGTCAGAAGGACCTGAGTTCAGTTCCGGCCTCAGACACTTAACACACACACAAACAAAAACCTAGCTGTGTGACCTTAGGCAAGTTACTTAACCCCAATTGACCTCCAAAAAAAAAAAAGCAAAAGCAAAAGGTAGTTGGGTGATGCAGTGGAGAGCATGTCTGGAGTCAATGTATGGAAATTCTATCTTGGTCTGGTGTCCGTGTCTATTTCTCCCCCTTCTAGTTTGTATAGTAAATAAGTTTATAAGCAGTCAGTGTCAACAGCAATAGCAGGAAGTAAGATTGCAAAGGGGAACCTAGAAATGGAGGTCAAACTATCCTAAAAATCAAAGGAGCAGAATTTACAAATTGTATCATATGTTAACCAATCCTGGTAATATGTGCCAAATCAGGGGAAGCCATATGGGCTTTGCTGTCTAGGCCTTTTGGTCCTATGACATATACATCTAAAATAAGTTCTAGACATCCAGTAAGTAAGACCAGCAGAATATGGAAGAGTGCTGTCAGCTCCACTGGGCCCATGCCATTGAGTGGTCCCAACTCTAATCCATGTTTCCATGAGTGATTATCTGTGCCTCCTCTCAAATCTCTTCCCCGTGTGGCCTGACTCTGTACCTTTTTTTTTCTGCTTTTCTCTGTACCCTCTGTGCTGTTCACCTCTATACCCTCTGTGCTTTATTAAAGTGTTATTGCAGAATCAATCCCCATTGCCATTGTAGTCTTTGCTTGCAATTACCCAAATAACCAAGTATGCCTACACCATTTCATAATTTAATAAATTAATTATCAATTCAGCCAGGAAGACTTGAGTTCTCAAGTCTCAGGCACCAGCTGTGTGATTCTGGGGGGCAAGCTACTTCATCTCTCTTTGCCTCCTTGATTAGAAAATGGAGATCATAATAACATCTTCTTCCTAGGGTTGCTGTAATGATCAAATGAGATATTTGTAAAGTGCTTAGCAGGTGCCTGGTATAACGTGGGCACTTAAGAGATGCTTATTCCCTTATCCCCCGCCCTACCCTTTCATTAAAACTTAGAAATATAGCTTCATACTAATCAAACTAATTTCTCAAAGTTCCTTTAAGTCTGCATACTTTAAAAAATTAAAGATAAGATATAGTGCTTAACCCCAGAATTAGAATAGGATGATTAGATTAGGATGATTAGAATAGGATGATTAGAAACAAACAATAGCAAAGTGTTGCTGTACCATGGACAGGGGAAGTGAATTCTCTTCACATATGAACTTGGTTGAGGGAAGCAGAAGAGGGCAGGCAGAGTGAAGGACATCACCCTTCAGGTAACCTAAGGGGCAAAAGCTTTCTCATATGATAGTATTTCTCTGACTGTCTCCTTTCATAGCCTGCTTCTCATAGTACTCCCACCCCCACCCACAGGTATCAGTTTCCACTGGACAAGTATGGCAAAGTAGAATTAGCTCGGGCTTAAGAGTCAGAACACCTTGATAGGTCACTACCTAGTTATTTGATTTTGGACAATGCACTACATACCATTTGAGCTTTACTTTATCATCTATTAAATGAAGGAGTTAGACTGGAAGATCCATAAGTTTCCATTTAACTACCAAAGGCTATGGCTTTAAACTGTGAATTTTACCACTAAGTTTCTAATCTCTTTCAGTCCTTCTGCTCTCTCCTTTATCATCCCTCACATCCCACCCCCCATTCTCATTTGCTTATAATTCTCATATGGGTCTCACCTTTAGAAATATAGCCTTCTAAACTTTCTCATTTCCCAGATGACACAGTATAGAAAACGAATTATTCTTTTTTCAATTCTTCAAAAGATTTAATAAAATCAATGTGGGTATTCTTTCCAGCTTGCATATTACAACTCATTTATATCTTAGTATTAGTTCTTAAGTTTTGTTTTGTTTTTAAAGTTACCAGGTATCCAACTTTCTGGTGATGAGCCTTTTAAAAATTTTATCTAGGATGGTTCTTGGAAAAGCATACTCAGTACATTGCTGAACCCAAACCTGAAGCCTTTAAAGCTTGTTAAGGCTTGACTGAGTTAGTTTGTACTTTGTTCATATAGCCTTCAAGAACCCAGGACTGGGCACTGCAGCAGAAGTTCTTCCCCTGGGATTATTATTTTTCTTTTTTTTTTAATTTTTAAACAAATGCTTTATTAACTTCTGTTTTACATCATTCATTTCCACCAGATTTTGAGTTACAATCATTTTCCCCCCATTATTCCCCTACCCAAGCTCCCAGAATAGCAGTCCCACAAGGTATCGCTTCCTCCAATCTGATTTCTCCCATACCCCCATCGACTTTTCCATTAGAGGAAGGTGAATCTTTGTGTCCCAATACCTGCACATCTTATCTCCCTATTACAAGCAAAAGAGTATTAATAATAGTATTTATATATATTTGAAACATTTAATGTTAAGACTCAAATTTCAGATCCATTTCCTTCCTCCCTTGTTACCCATTCCCTCTGGGGAGATAAGTAATTCAGTATATGTTGTACATGTCTAGCTATGCAAAACATTATCATAGTAGATATATTGTACAAGGCTGCTTATAATTCCCTCCCACTCATCCCACCCCCCCCACCTGGTCCATTCCCTACATGATCCTGTCCCTCTTCTATAGTGGGTACTTCCAACCTCCCCTCCCCCCAAGGATGCCCTCCCATCCATCATCCCTCCTCTCATCCCCCTTCCCCCTATCCTGCTGCAGGCTGAGATATCCCATTTAGTATGTATGTCATTCTCTCCCTGAACCAAATTCAATGTGAATGTGGTTTTACCTTTTTAACCTTCCTATTCTCCCCTCCCTTGCAACCACTTCCCCTTGCTTCTTCTACATGGGATAGTTTACCCTACCCTGTCTCTCCCCATCTCCTCTTGCCACTTTCCTCTCTCACCTCATAATTTCATCCCTTGAGTATTCTCCCTTCCCAGCAAATTCAACCTATGCCCTCTATCCATATAACTGTAACCATATACACACATATTCACATATGTATTCATATGACCACACCCCCTTCTTCCATTATTTTCATAGTGAGAAAGATATCATCAGTCACAGTTATTGCTTTTCCATATAGAAATGTAAATAGTTCAACTTTGATAAGTTCCTTTTGATTTCTTTTCCCTGATTACCTCTCAGGCATCTCTTACTTCTTGCGTCTGGATGTCAAATTTTCTATTCAACTCTGGTTTTTTCCTCAAGAATGCTTGAAAGTCCTCTATTCCACTGAATGACCATATTTTCCCTGAAACAAAATACTCAGTTTTGCTGGGTAGGTGACCCTTGGGTTCATTCCCAGTTCTTTTGCTCTCTGGAATATCATATTCCATGCCCTTCGATCCCTCAGTGTAGAAGCTGCCAGGTCCTGGGCTATTCTGATTGTGTTTCCACAATATTGAAATTGTTTCTTCCTGGCTGCTTGTAGTATTTTCTCTTTGATCTGGGGATTCTGGAACCTGGCTATAATATTCCTGGGAGTTTTCTTTTGGGATCTTTTTCAGGAGGTGATCTGTGGATTCTTTCAACCTCTATTTTGCCCTCTGGATCTAAAACATCAGGGCAATTTTCCTTGAGAATTTCTTGAAGGGTGATTTCTAGCTTCTTTCTTTGATCATGGCTTTCAGGTAGTCCAATAATTTTTAAATTGTCTCTCCTGGATCTATTTTTCCAGGTCAGTGGTTTTTCCCATGAGATATTTCACATCGCCTTCTAATCCTTCATTTGTTTGGATCTGCTTAACAGCATCTTGATTTCTCATAAAGTCATTAGCTTCCATTTGCTCCAGTCTAACTCTGAAGGAATGAATCTCCTCAGTAAACTTTTGAGATTCTTTTCCCATCTGGCAAATTCGACTTTTTAAGGCATTCTTTTCCTCATTGCCCTTTTGGGCCTTCTTTGCCATTTGAGTTAGTCTATTTTTTAAGGTGTTGTTTTCCTCAGTCAGGCTGTTGACCTTCATTTCATACTTTTCCTGCATCCTTCTCATTTCTCTTTCCAATTATTCCTCCACTTCTCTTATTTGATTTTTAAAGTCCTTCTTAAGGTCCTCTGTGGCCTGCAACCTGCTCATGTTTTCCCCTGGGGCTTTTGGAGCAGGACTTCTGACCTCACAGTCCTTTTCCCACTCTATGCCCCCAAAATAGGAGTCTAGGGTTGCATTTTTCTGTTTCCTTTGCCTTGGAGTGTTGCCACTTAATTCCTTGACTTTTGGGCTTGTTGCCACACTATGGCTTTAAGGCAAGATAGAGGAATTTTCATCCCGAACGTGTGGGGGGCAACTTCCGTTTCTGGCAAGCTGTAAACCCACCCACGACTTCCACCCTAGATCACAATCCAGATCCAGGGAGGTTAAAGCAAGAGCGATTACCCCCCAAGACTGATTGCTCGATCTCCCTACAATTTGCAGGCCGGGAGCTGGAGCTGCCTCTGAAAACTACAAAATGGCGTGTCTCCTCAGCGGCTTCTAGCCCCCAGGGGAGGGAGCTGACGCATTCCCCAGATACTGGTCCCAAAGTCCATAGGACACTAACCTCTTACTTTGTCCTAGGCATGTCTGTGTTGATAATTCTGGAGTCTCCACAGCTCCTGGTGTTCTGGGGTTCCTCCAGCTGGCTGCTGGCCCTGCCGCCCTGGGGCTAAAACCTCGGCTCACGCGGACCTGAGCTCGGCTCGCCGCGCTGCCAGCTCCCAGACTGCTGCGCTGGTCCTTCCTGCAGGGGCTGCTGGGCTGTCCTCAGCGGGAGGTTAGCTTCTCTGTGTCGTTCTGTGGGTGCTGGGGCTCCAGAAGTTGTTTAGAGTCCCCTTTTACATAGTTTGGGGGGAATCTGGGGGCAGAGTGGCTTGGACGAGCTGTTTCTACTCCGCCATCTTGGCTCCTCCCCCTATTATTTTTCTTTAGGAATTAGAAACTCATTATATCCTTTGCCTCCAAGAAATGGCTGAAGAATTAAATAATATCAAAAATTCAAAACCAATGGAAGCAGAGTGTTGTGTATATAGGAGATACAAATACTGGACATGAAATGTGCATAAGTCTTCACATACTAGAATGTATTAATTTTATGCATATTATATAGAAAAACTTTCAGGGAAGTGTTTTCTTTAAATTATAAACCAAAATTACACTCAAACTCTATAACATTTGTTATTAGCATCTTTAGCATTTGATGTTTAGTATTTGATTGTCTTCTTCTAGGAGAATGCATGTGCCTTGATGGAAGGCACAATTTTTTTTTTTTGTTCTGGTATACCTAGAATGTAGTATAGTGCCTTGCACATAGTGGGTGCTTAATAGGTATTTGTTGAATTGAATTTCAATTTAAATAAAGGGCAGATAACTATAGAATATTTACATGTGTACATCTCCCTCAAAACTAGAGCACATCTAATAACTGTAGTGGGAGCAGTGAATTGGGGAAAGGAGAGGATCCTGGAAACCTATCCAAACAACCAACCTAGCAGTGACTCTTCTATCCCTTGGAAGCAGTAGGAGAACTCCACGAAGAGAGAGAGGATATCCAAGCCCTGAAGTACTGGGGTTATCAGTTGCCTTGGCCACAAGCCTTCACTACATGTATACTTTGCTATGTGCCTTGCCTTCCCATAGATGTTTTGTGTGATATCAGTGAGTGTACCCTACATTCATGGAGAAAATGTTTTGCAGTTACTATTCTTACTCTCCCATTTTTTAGTAAAGCCATTTGCTTTGAGCTAATTATGTCTACTGGTTGATTGTTAAGAGTAAGCTCACCAATGGGGGCTCAAGAGAGCATACCACAGAATACCTTAGAACCAGGGAGTAGATGCCATTCTCCAAGAACTCAATCTATGAATGTGAGTGCATTTTCAATCTTTCTTCTCCTCCCAGGGGAGTTCTATATATAAAACAAGAAAGTGGCTTCATATAGTAGAAGACCATATAAATAAAAACAAAATTCTCTCTGTTCCTCTAGTTTACTGTTGATTAAGACGTGAAATTGAATTGGTATTACAATTTCAATTTTACAAAATATTTTACAAATCATGCCAAAGCAAGTTCTTTCTTCCAAATTGTTTTAGAAGAAAAAATATTTTTAAAATGAGAACATGATACTTCCCATTAGCCATGGGCTAGTCTTTGAAATTATTCCTATTTTTAAAAGTTTTTAGAATTGGGATTTTAATTTCACTTCGAATCTGTTGACAGGTCCACAGGGATCACAACGATCATTTTCAGGACCCAGTCATTGTATCACATACTTCAACAACTTAATAGCTCAGCAGCACTTTACAGTCATTTTAATTTAAAGAGCAGACCTCACTCAGCATTCTGGCTCATCTTAAATGACATTATATAACCTCTACATGGGGATTACATAATTTTTAAAAGGAAAAAAAATAAATCACTTAACTGCTATCATCTAAAGAGAAGAAGGAAAAAAAGCCAAGACCACCAAACTTTTTCTTTTTCCCTCATGGCTCAACAGGAGAGTATTCCAAAGTCTTACAATTAATTTAAACTCCAAATCACTTCCCCAGATGGATGCCAGGATTTCTTAGTCAGTCCAATAAGCCATATTTCCTTCTGTTCTATTACTACATCTGTATCATTCTGACAGCCTCACCCTTGATATATTTATTTCTTAAAACTCCATGAAAATGTCAGTGTGTAAAGGGACCTTCATGGTTCAGCAAGAGGTTTTTCTTTGAAAATTAATTGTAAAAGTACTATGTACCCTTATATTCCAAATACTCTATTGCATTTAATTTCCATTCTTTTAAATCTCTTAGAGGTTATTTTTTTTTTTGGGGGGGGGTGAGAGTTATTTTTTAGCTATTTATATTTTCATAGTTTTTAGTTGTTATACTTAGTTATAGAGTTTTTTATAGTTCTTTTAAAGTTAGTCATAATTTTTTTTAAATAAAAGAGGTGTGTAGATTGTTTTTATGTAAGAGTTTTATTTCATTTTCTATTTTAGTGTGAGCCATTGCAGAATAAGAATTAAATCTTTTATCTAAAACATCTTTTCTTACCTACTGTAAAACAGACACGTAAACTTAGTTTATTTTCATAAAAAAAGGGTTCACTTGCACCAGAAATTACAGCTTTTCCTTTAGCAGCAGCACATAAGAAAAGTCCAGATGTTAGAACTTGAGGTCTGTCTGTAATCACATAAACCACTGGAACCCTAATGCTGTAATGGCAGTATACCATCAGCCTCCACCCCTTTCCCTGTGACCTCACCTCTTTACTATGCCTCCTTTGTATATTCTCCCTCCATATGCCTCCTGGATTCCCATTCACAACACTGGGATAGCATCAAATGATGCTAGCAAACCTTTATTAGCATAGTCCCAGATCCCTATCAATATGCATTGCCCTCCACTTCTCTACTCCATTCAATTGTATCAGGAGTCCACCTGAAGAATTGCTAAGAAAACACCAGGGCCTTTCATCCTAAGATAAGGCAAAGGGAGGTGCCAAGTAGGAAGAGAAAAAAATGTACTGAACTTTGTACATTGTAAGAAGGGTGGGAGGAACTTTTAACACTTAGTTGGGCCAAGTGAGAAGCAGAGAAGGGTCTTGGCTGTTTTCAATGAGTAAGAGGTATGGGACAGGGGGTATGAGAAGGAAAGAGAAAGACTTGGAAAATTTCAGAAAAGAAGAATTATCAAGAGGACACAGGGGTAAGGAAGAAGGTCATGTTCCAAATGTTGCCCTATATTAGGGGCTTCAAACTTTTTGGCCACAAATGGAAATTAAGTTTTATGATTGCTCCAAACAAATCTAAAAAAAAAAAAAAAGAACACAATCTGTTATTGTTAAGCAAACCCAACTATTGCCAAGGTCTTCCATTAGGGCAGCCAGACCCTGAGAAGTTAAGGGAGGAGATGGGGAACCTTAGGGGTGGGCAGCAGCTGCTTAAAACTTAACATATGCAATATTCTGACCAGGATCATGAGTTTAGAGGGTTGTCAGGAGAAGAGGGATTTGGGGACATTTTATTCAGCAAAATAAGAAGAATTAGGGAGGATAGGAAGAGAGCACAGTTTAGAGCCCTGCCATTGTTGGCAGCTTGCCAAAGGAGGAGGAAAGTGCAGTATTAAAATGAAGCCCCTTCCATCTCAGTGTCAGAAAGGACATATTTAGTTAGCAGGAGGATTAGCCCCTTGGGATGGGAGAGGATAATAGAGAGTATTTGTATTAAATTAAGTCAAGAAAAATAGAAGGAAGCTCACACCACTTTAATGTCTTTATTGCCCTTTGGAAGCCATTTAAATACATTTAATATGCATGCATCCCAAATGGTGCCAAAAAGGAATTACTTTATCAGAATAGCACTTCAAATTTGTTCCTTAGACAAGGGCAAGAAGATTAAAGCCTCAAGACCCAGGGTGATCATTTTCAACCTCAACCACCACCACAACCACCAATGACTGGAATAACCAATATTCATATTAAACCTTAAGGGATACCTGGGAATGAAGGGGAATAAGTTGTATTATCACCATTTTACTGATAAGGAAATTGAGGTTAAGAATATTTTAGTGATTTGATCACAGTCATAAAGGTAGGAATCATGTTGGAGGTAAATTCAAACTCAGTTCTTTCAATTCTAAATCCAGGTCTCTCTGGAGCATCCTTTATTATTTGTGATCATTATGACTTTTTAGAGTCTGCAGTACATTCTTTGGCAGACATCCGAGCACTAAGAAGCAGAGGCAGGAAATCTATGTATCTATTTATTTGTTTGTTCGTTTATTTATTTATTTATTTGACTTTGCTTTTTGGAGAGGGGAGGGCATGGCAATTGGGGTTAAGTGACTTGCCCAAGGTCACCCGGCTAGTAAGTGTTAAGTGTCTGAGGTCAAATTTGAACTCAGGTCCTCCTAACTCCAGGGCTGGTGCTCGACTCACTGCACCACCTAGCTGCCTTGAACTTGAATTATTTTCAGTTAGAGGCAACTACAACAAGATTGAGGGTCATAGCTATCTGAAGCCCCATATAGTATCACAAAAAGAGCTATGGAATATTTTTGGTGACAACAGTTTAATACTCATTCGGAAATAGATGGCACATGAGAAAAGGACAGGAAAAAAGCTCCTCCAACTATACTGCATTACAGACATAGAACTGGAAGGGGGTCTCAGAGGCCAGTTACTTTGTTCTGAGGATTGGGCAGGTTAAGTGACATGCCCAATGCTGTACAGGTAGAAAGCATCAAAGGTACAAGGTGAACCTGATTGAATGATGATTGAATGCAGCTATAATTACAGGTGCACATAATTGATTGGCAAGGTCCAAACTGATTGGATAAAGCAGAGACTGCCCCACAGTGAAGGATCCTTAAGCTCTATCATCATAGAAAACATTCATAATGCCATTTTACAGCAATGTTTTCTAGCTGCAGAGCAAGCAGCTCTGCTTTCATCCTCTGCTTATGTTAGTATGACTAAATATCCAAGAAGTCCATTCATTCTACTCTCCACATGAAGCATTATGCAAACAGGCAAAGAATGATGGAATTTTCACTCTAGGTCTCAACCAAGATTTGCCCAAAGAAAGCAATAATGAAATACTAAAATGAGATCTTAGTCCTTTCAAGAACAAATGAATGTGCATCAGAACTTACTAACACAATAATACTTTTAACACTATCCCCATAATGGAAATAAAAATAATTATTATTTACACTAGAATAATAATTATGATTATTAGTGCAGCTTTTATTTACATAGCACTCAGGTTTACAAAGGGTTTTTGATAAATTCTTATTTGATCCTCACAACAAACCTGGAAATAGGGTGCTATTATTTTCTTTATTTTGGAGATGGGGAAACTGAGGCTGAGAGAGATTAAGTAACTTGCCTAGAGCCAAACAATTAATAAATGTCTGAGGCCAAATTTGAATTCAGATCTCTCCAATTCTAAAACCAACACCTTATTCAGCGTGGAAAAAGTCTAGTTTAGGAAGAATTGCAAAAGGCACCATAATTTTGGGAGTTAAACCTATACCTCCTATAAAAGGGTCTGACCACTACTACACATTCAACAGGATCTATAGTTTATAGGCAGCACCATGGTAACAAGTAATTTCCTGCTTCCTCTCTTCCTTCTCCCACTCTGCCGCCTTTGAGACTCTTCTAGTTATGATAGACCATTGAAATGGAAGAACCCAGCATTTTAAGTTTCCTTCCAATCCAAAGGCATTTTTTTTTTGCTAGTGACCAAATTTATCAATAATATTTAAATAATAAAAATACCAGAAGTTTCTTGCAGGTAATTTTTACTGACACCCCACTATAGAGCAATAGAAAGAGTGAATCATTAACCGGCAAATAATTACTAGAAACTATTATCCTTCTGACTTTGGGCAAGGCACTTTCTCTAAATTGATCTCAGTCTTCCCATTTATAAAATGAAGGAGTTTGACTAGATGACCTTTAACACCCCTCCCAGCTCAGAAGTTCCATCATCCCAATATACTATTTACTATATCAAAGATTTAAAGTAAAGATAATTTAGACATCAGTTACAATGACAAGATCTTTTGGCCTAATGATTGCTATTACAACAATTTTTCAAATGTTACTTATTTCTCTTTGTTGTTCAGTTGTGTCCAACTCTCTGTGACCCCATTTGGGGTTTTCTTGGCAAAGATACTGCCATTTCCTTCTCTAGCTCATTTTACAGAGGAGGAAGCTGAGGCAAACAGGGTGAAGTGACTTGCCCAGGGTCACACAGCTATTAAATATTTGAGGCTAAATTTGAACTCAGGTCTTCCTGACTCTAGACACAACACTCTATACACTACTCCATCTAGCTGTCCCTATGCAAGTCAGTTTTCTTTCTCCCTCTCTTTCTTCCTTTCTTTCGAGAGTTGGCTGTGGGTGGCTGGGGGAGGGGAGAAAGATGAATATAAATATTGAAGTGAATTTTTCTCAGAAATTTAATAAATAAAAAATGTGAAGAAACATAATATCCAATGAATTCTAGTTGTTTAGCAGGAGTTCATCATCTGCCAGAAGAACTAATTAAAATTACAATTGGAAAACACCAATTCCGGATATATTCAGCTGAGAACTCTATGTGCACAGATTAAAAAGGTATTTTCTGTCCCAAAACCATAAAAACTAGTTTAGATGAACAATCAGTTCTTGATTATCTGTAAATAGATAATCTAGGTTGATGAGAATCTCATTTGAATAATCTAGTCTCCATGCCACCCAGTTTTGCAGAAAAACACCCTGACCCCTCTCCAGCTAGGCAGATATACCAGAGTTTTCAATGATTTGTGTTGATGCTTTACTTAATTAGTGTGTGGATGATAAAGTATTCAATTCTTAAGTGGAAATGGATGCATAGTCAAGTGGGTGAGCCAAAACTCCATAGCTCTGAATGCATGAATGATTTTCAATTCAAGTTTTCATTCTTTAACAATGTGCCAACAAAACAATATTATGTTTGTCTACAATACACAATCATCTTTTGTTGTTTTTCTAGGTTTTGTCCAGTAAATGCCTTGATATTAAATTGCTGCCCCAAAGGGGAGAAACATTAAATGCACTAAGAAATTTACATTCATAATGATAATAACTTTATATAGCACTTTAACATTTTCAAGGTATATTTCATATATTATCCCATTTGACTCCCATAAAAATCTTGTGAGGTGGGTATTATTACTACATTTTACAAATGAAGAAACTGAGAGCACTTAAGTGACTTTTTCGGCACTCCATGCCATCACTACACCACCTATTTAGTTGCTTCATTAGAGATGATATAATTTTTCAGAATGAAAAAGAGCTAAAAATGGAATTTCTTAGTGGAAAAATGATAGTTTATTGAATTGTCTAAAAAATTATTTCTTTTCATTGAATTTCCCCTTCGCCCCATTCTGAACTTAGAGGTCAAATAAAATGAGCATTTTCCTATACATTAGAGAAAGGAAGTAAAATTGCACATGCAGCTGTGTATGTTTACCATGTGGAAATTAGCAAGTCTATTTCATTATCATTTTAGTTGCAAGAAAAGGCATCACAGCACTAGGGAAAGTGGGAGTTTCCAGTCTCTTATGCCTCTTCACATTTCTTTTTTATTAAAGAGCGAGGGACCTGGGTTCTAGTTTTGGCTCTGTCACTAAGTAGTTGTGAATCCTTAGGTTCCTACCTCTTCAGGGCTCAATTTCCTTGTCTGTAAGCTGAAAAGAAGGATGGCACTGAAGAAGAGAATTTTCAACATTCTTTCCTATTCTAAGATTCTAAACATCTTATACAGATGGGTGAAAAGATTATTTAAATTAAAAGAAAATTTTAAAAGAGGTCAAATATGTGTGTGTGTGTGTGTGTGTGTGTGTGTGTAATATTAAATACTTATAAAGTGCTTAGCAGAAGCCTGGAACATAGTAGGCAATTAATAAATGCTTGCTTCCTTCTTCGTAGAGTTTTTGCCTTTGAACATTTGCATGTGTATTTACAAATGCAATGTACAGACATGTATATTTGTTTTACATGCATGTTATATACACATGCATGCACATAACTGTATGCGTGTGTGTACATGTTTACATTGTGTACGTGTGTGTTTATCTACATACTGTGTCTATGTATATTTTGTTCCTATAGCTCCAAGAATTGCTAAAAGTCAGATTTGATTTAGCATAAGCTTATGAGATCCTTTTGTAAATATATTTTTAAAATATTTTGAACAGTAGGCACTTCTAGAAATTTATACCAATAGGTTTCAAGCACTGAAAACCAGTTGGAGTGTGTGTATATGGGGAGAGTGAGAAAGAACATTCTTGTTTCTGGCCAGTTAATGTAGTTACTCTCCCTATTGCAGTCACTTCCTTTCAGCTGGGAAAAAAAAAAAAAAACAGACTCAGAAGGTTTTTCTGTGAGGTTGCCACTTCACACTATGCTGGTGGAGCCCTGAAATTTCGCCAAGTTCTTTGAATTACAATGTCAACCTATTACAGAAGTAGTAAAACTGAAGTGGTGACATCATTATGCATGTAATTCACTGCAGGGAGGAGGTTTGCTATTGAGGAAAAGTAGGATTTAAGACATGAATTACCCTGATGACATACATTTATCATATTAAATAAGTAAGTGCCTAATAACTCTCCTTTGTCTATTTCTACAAAGCAGGAGTTATGCTATAGGTCTCTATGTGGATGATCTGGGAAAGACAAAAGCTTAATGATTATCTTTATTCAACAGTGACCTTGGGACAGCTAGGTGGTGCAGTGAATAGGGCACTGACTCTGGAGTCAGGAGGTCCTGAGTTCAAATTTGACCTCATACACTTGACACTTTCTAGCTGTGTGACCTTGGGCAACCCCAATTGCCCTCCCTTCCCTCCTCAAAAAAAAAACAAAAAAAACCCAAATAAAAACAGTGATCTATTTGTGGGGGGAGGGGAACAGTGATGTGGGTAGGCCCAGGTTCACACAGGTAGTAAGTGTCTTAGGTCCAATTTGAATTCAGGTCTTCCTGAGGTCCTAGGACATTAAATGATTTGACTCAGGTCAAATGGACAAGTGGATAGAGTGCCATGCCTGGAATCAAGAAAACTCATCTTCCTGAATTCAAATCTAGCCTCAGACACTAACTAGTTGTGTGACTCTGGGCAAACCGCTTAACTCCATTTGCCTCAGTTTCATGATCGGGAGAAGGAAATGGCAAACAACTCTAGGAACAATGCGATGAAAACCTCAAATAGGGTCACAGAGAGTAAGACAGGACTGAAACTACTTAAACAACTTCCTGATTCCAGGCCTGGAACTTGTTCCACTGTGCCACCTAGCTGTCTACTACCTTAGAGACCTGAGCCAAACCATTTAAGGGCCCCGGACCTCAGTTTCTCCTCTGTAAAATGAAGGTGGGTGGAACAGAGGACCTCCAAGATCCTTTCCAGCTCTTGGAGCTATGATCCCAGTGCAAGTAATTTGAAGGACTCGAAAATATTAACTACTGGGCCAGGAGTTGTGGAGGTGAGTGAAGAAAGTCAGGAAAAGCCTTCTTGTGAAGGGTGCTTTGGAGGAAGTTAGGGATGCTAGCAGGAGAAGGTGAAGAGATTCTATTCCAGACATGGGGGACCATGGAAAAGAGGCAAGGAACACATGATCAAAGCTCAAATACTAGGAGGGACCTTGGAGGCCACAGAGTCCAACCCCTTCATTTTATATAAGAGGAGAATGAGGCACAGGGAGTTTCAAGATTTGCAAGAGGTTAGAAAGGTAGTAAGCATTAGTGGTAGTATCACAAGTTCCTTTAACTCCAGAGAATTCCACCAATTCTCAAAATCTAGAAACACAATATCCTATTTCCTTAGTAAAAAAAAAAAATCAAAACTTTCTCTTCACCTCCCATTAGACAGTGAGGTCTCCCATGGCAGGGACCCTCTTTTGCCTTTCTTTGTAGCCCCAGGGCTCAGCACCAAGCCAGGGAATAGTGGGCACTTAAGTTTATTGACTGACTGATTGACATTAAGACGTCACTGATTACTGACCTCTCAAAATCAAATTCCTTTTTATGGGATCCAGTCTTGCTATTGTTTTTCTTTCGATCCAGTCTTAAACTACTATAAAAATACATGTACTAAAACTTACCAACTCATGGTAGCATAAAAGAGTCCCACTACTCTTCACAAAATAAGAATTATACAAAGTAAACTTAAATACACTATATAAAAAAAGATTGGCCTCACAGCTAATAAATGAGATGTGAAATGAAGTGGTTTTTTTTTTCTGAGCATAAGTGAAAAATCATCATCATTAGATGTATGTAGCTTAAGAACTCAACTCTTAAGAGAACACAAAGAGAGGGAAAAGTTGGCCCTGTCTCTTGTAGATTAGTAGCTGCTTTTAAAGCGACTGGCTAAGCATTGTTTAAGGAATCCCCCCTCTCCCCGCTCAAATGTCAGAAAGTTGAATCAAGTTGAAGCGAACCAGGTGTGACGCTTTACCTCCAAGAAGTGCTCGACGCTTTCAGCTTTTTCAAACCACACGCATTTGAATAGTGTTGTCACCAAAAAATCGATTGCAATCAAGAACACTCTTTTGTGGCAAATCCTAGTGTCTTCTAAGTTAGAGCTCGGGTGCTTTAGACGCCCCCGCCAGGGGAGACTAAGAGACTGTGCACTCGTCCACACAAAAACGCTGGGGGACTCTTAGTGGTCAGGGAAGATGCCAGAGGCTGTGGGAAGGATGTCGGAAAGCTGGCTCAGAGTTTTGTTGATGGGGGCGGGGTGGGGGACTCGGGGGAGAAAAGGAAGAGAAAGATAGAGGGGTTTGTTTGTTTTTCCTGCTGTTGTAGTGTGACTAGATCCAAATAGATAATGTTTCTCTTCGGAGACCGCAGCCTTTTCACTAGCTGGGATTAAAAGTTAGAGCACAGAGGCATCCGAAAGCAGAGGCATCTAATAATAATCTCCAGGTGGCCCCGGGCAGCGCAAGGGGGTGGGGATCGCAGAGCTAGGGTCAAGGTTGTTCTCTTTAACCCAGTCTAGGACTGGTGGGAGTGGTGTTTCCGAACGTGAAAGCTCCCCCTCCCCCCATCTTTCCACGCCCCTCCAAATTCTAGCCCCCGTTGTAATAATAGCTAGGATTTATGTAAAGCTTTAAGGTTTGCAACACACTTTACGAGTGTTATCTTGTTTGATCTCTGACACTGTTATCTCGGCTTGATACCTCCTTGGGTTGAATGGCCTTCCCCCCCCCCATACATTTTTTGTATCCACGCCAACAGAAGACATGACCGTCCCCTGCCCCTCAAGACCCATGCACCAGCCCCACGATTAGCTGGGGGGGGGGGGGTTGTAGAAAAAAAAAACTCCAAGATCATCCCCAACTTTTCCATTTCCAGATTTAAGGGAGTTTAGCCAGGTTGCCGGCGTTCCCATCTGGATCCCCTTCCTTCAGTGTTTATCCCATGACCAGAGGGGACAGGAGCTAGAAGAGAGAAAGAAGAGTCTTCTTCTAGGATCCGACTTCAAGGGAGAAGTAGGCAAGCGGCTAAACAAAGCCCCTGAGTGTCCCTACTCACCGGAGCCAGGCAGTCTCCGCTGAGACCTGGGGGGCTGTGCCCCTATGCGGGCATCCAGGGCCGCCACCTAGGCTCTTGCAGGTATTCCGGGCGAGGAGTGGACTGAGGGCAGGGCGCTCTTCTCCTGGCTCAGCCAGCCTCAGGCGGCGTCGCAGCGGGCAGCCTGGAGGTGGCCAGGTCCCCACTGCGCTCCGCAAGCTGCTCGGGGCTCTCTGTAAAGTGCAGCAGGCAGTCAGCCGCCGCTCCAGCAGCTGCTCGGACTCCAAACTTCCTCTTCCTCTGGCTACTGCTGTGGTTACTATGCTTCGTTCGCCACCCCCCGCCTCCCCCACCCCTCCTCCTCACTCTTCCGCGAGCTCCTGCAGTTCCAGCCCCAGTGCTCTGCTGCTGCGGCAGCTCGAGCCCACCCCTCCTCTAGGGAGGCTGAGGTCCCTCCTGGTTCAGGGCTCAGCCTTCAGCCACACAAGGCAATTGATCTGGCTGCCCCTTCCCTCTCCCTCGCTCCCCGACACCTTCCCCCAGGGGCATAAAAGGTGGAAGAGCGGGTGGGGACGCGGTGGGGTAGGGATGAGACATAGATTAAGCACTTGGACTTGTATTTGGAGCAGAGCCAAAGAGAGCAGTCAAATTACAGCCCCTGGGGAAAAAAAAGTGAAAAAACAAAAATACCCAGAGCTACTGTCCTTTCACTCATAGCACTTCTCTCCATTTTCAGAGACCTTAGCGTCGTTGGTTTTTTTTTTTTTAGTTCTTTGTTGATTCATTATATCTATAGAATTTCGTTAAAAGGAAAAAGGGGGTGTTTTTCTTTTTATTGAGTCAATTTTAGGGTTTTAAAGGAGACCAATTTCTAATATTCGAAAAGAGGGGAAATGCCACTCACTGTTTCCTAGTATATCCACCAAATAAAAAATGGGCTTTCCACTTGTTTTAAAGAAACACATCCATTCAACAAATTGAATATCTTTGTTTAGGGGGTAAAACAGAAAAAAAAAAACTTTCCTGAAGGACCAGACAGATTTTTAAGGTTATTGTTTTTAGTAAAGTTAACTGATAAGTCAATAATAAGTGTTTTTAAAAGGTTATCTTTAATGCTTCACTTTGCCTCACTTCTAATATCCAGTTTCCAAGGTCTTTTCCTCTATGGGTCTCCATCTCTCTAATCCCAGGGCTACCACAAATTGTTATCTATATGGACTATAGCAGTAACCTGCCATCAAGTCTTTCTCACTGTTCTTTTAAACCCCCTCCCAAGTCATCTTTCACACTTGTATCAGAGTTAGCTTTCTAAGCACTTTACATGTACTTATACATCTGGTATATACATAGTTTGTTTTGTGGTGTCTCTCCCATTGGAATGTAAGCTCCTTGAGGGTTGGGGCTGTGTTTTTTCCCCTTTTCTTTTTATTTCCAGTGTTTAGCACAGCAACTGACTTGACTGATGCTACATACAATGTTAAATGTATTGATTATATCGCCCCACATATTCTGGGTACTCTATGTGCTTTAGGCTTTTTTTTTTACACTATTCTCTCTCAGTGGAATACTTTCTCTCCTCTGTTGATTTCCTAGTGTGATGAAGCATTGTTGCACTAGACATTCTTTTTTTAAAAGTGGATTTATTTTTAGTTTTAAACATTCACTTTTGTAAGTTTTAAATTTTCTCTCCCTCCCTCCTCTACCCCTTCCCCAAGGTGGCAAACAATCTGGTATAGGTTCCATATATATATTCCTATTAAATATTTTTCACATTAGTCATGTTGTATAGAAGAATTAGAATGGGGGCAGCTAGGTGTCACAGTGAATAGAGCACTGGCCCTGGAGTCAGGAGGACCTGAGTTCAGATCTGGATTCAGACACTTAACACAAAAAATAACCCGGTGACCTTGGGCAAGTCACTTAACCCCGATTGCCATCCAAAAAGCAAAAAAAAAAAAAGAATTAGAATGAATGGGAGGAACCAGGAGAAAGAAAAACAAAATAAAACAAAAAAAGAAAATAGTCTGCTTTGCTCTGCATTCAGACTTCATAGTTCTTTCTCTGGATGTGGATGGCATTTTGCACCATGAGTCCTTTGGAATTGTTTTAGGTCCCTGCATTACTGAGAAAGGCTAAGTCTATCAAAGTCAATCATCACACACTGAAGCTGTTACTGTGTATAATGTTCTCTTGGTTCTGCACACTTCACTCAGCATCAGTTCATATAAATCTTTCCTGGTCTTTCTGTGCAATAAGCATTCTTTTTTTTTTTTTTTTTTGTCTTTTTATTGGAGGGGGGAGGCAGGGCAGTTGGGGTTAAGTGACTTGCCTAAGGTCATGGCAGCTAGTAAGTGTTAAGTGTCTCAGGTCAAACTGCACTCAAGTCCTCCTGACTTCAAGGCCAGTGCTCTATTCACTGTGCCACCTAGCTCTACCAGCACTAGACATTCTTGAAAGCTCAAATGCTATCTCTTTTATTAAGCCTTTTCTGATCCTGCTCCTCCAACCATCTCACTTAGGACTTTACTGTTGGGTATCATAGTTATCTGAATACAATTGATTGATCACTTCTCCCATTCTCTAAGGAACATGAAGTCAGGGGCCAATCTTATCTAAATCTAAATCTCCCATGGCTTAGCACCCTGTGCCTATGCATTGTCTAGGCTTAAAAATAAAGCATTAGTGGAATGAATGAAATAAATAAGCCAGTATCATAGAGAGGAACTAATTCCTTAACACAGAATACAGCACTCTTAAATCTACCATTGATACATACTGTTATTGTTGTTCAGTTGTGTTCCACTCTTTGTGACCCAATGGACTAAAGCACGCTAATACTATCCATGGAGCTGTCTTGATAGAGATCCAGAGTGGTTTGTCATTCTCCAGTGGATTAAGGCAAACAAAGGTTAAGTGGCTTGCACAGGGCAATAAAATTTAAAAGTGAAATTATTTATTTTTAGTTTTCAACATTCACTTTTTATAAGTTTTAAATTTTCTCTCCCTCCCTCCTCTCCCCCCTCCCCAAGGTGGCATACAATCTGATATAGGTTCTACATACACATTCCCACTGAACATTTTTCACATTAGTCATGTTGCATAAAAGAATTAGAATGGGGGCGGCTAGACCCATACACATCTAGTAAGCGTCTGAGGTCGAATTCGAATTTAGATCCTGACTAAAGCTTTGTCCATTGGGTCATCTAATTGCCTTTACATAGATACAAGTTGATAATTAATCAAATACAAGACCATTCTTTCTCTATACTTTCACTAGGATCTGATCTTACTATCAGCCTCTGTTCCAGATATGCTCATTTACATTATTTCTTAAATTTTCTCCCCCTTTGTGTTTTCTATTGTAATAGCTGCAAATAAAGAATGGAAACAAAACAATGCTTTTTGTAACAAGTTTATTTGTAACATTCTTCAATCCCTCCAAACTTTAGTTTTCTTTTTTTTTTCTCCTGCTACTATGGGAAATTATGATTTTTTTTTTTTTGGTTCCTTCAGTAAGCATTTATTAAGCACCCTTGTTGGAGACTACAACTACAAGACCAAAAAAAACCCTAAACCTAAGCAAAAAACAAATACCCCAGATAGTTCCAACTTTGAAGGGCCTTACCTCTTACTGGAGAAATCTAAGATTTATGTCCTTAAGTCAGTGAAATGAAAGATAATTAGAGGAGGGAAAAAACACTAATGGGTAGGAATCAGTAAAAGCTTCCAATAGGAGGTGATGAGGAGGAAGGTGGAATACTAAAACACTAAAAAGAATCAGATGCTGATTGTGTAACACTCTCACATCACATAGTCTAATCTAGTAGTTCTCAAAGCATGGTCTGGGGATACCTGGAGATCCCCAATATGCATTCAGGGGCTCCAGGTCAAAACTATTTTCACAATATTACTAAATACGATTTAATTCCTAACCCAGAAAATATTGATAAATATAACCCACATAAACAAAAGTTCTCTCAGGGGAGTCCTCAATGATTGTTAAGAACATAAAGGGATCCTGGAGCCAAAAAAATTGAGAACTGGTCTTTTCCTTCCTTCCTTCCTTTCTTCCTTCCTTCCTTCCTTCCTTCCTTCCTTCCTTCCTTCCTTCCTTCCTTCCTTCCTTCCTTCTTTTCTTCTTTCCTTCCTTCTATCCTTAGAATCTCTTACAGCATAATAAATTTTTTTCAGTTTAATTAAAATTATATACACATATGTCTTTTTTAAGCATTGGAATCATAGTCAGAAGACTTAGATTTTATACACACACACATACACACCACATCATACTACACATATATGGGTATCCCAAAAATATCAGTGTAATTTTAAGCTTTAATAGCTTAATATAATATAACATAATGTAATGTAACATAATCTAATGTAATATAATATAATATAAAATAGCTTAAAACTGCTCTAAGATCAAGTGAGATATTTGTAAATTGTTTAGAAAAGTGCCTAGCACGTAGTAGGCACTAAAACTCTTCTCTTCCCTTTCTCCATTCTATATGTATATGTGTTTACATATATAATACACGTGTGAAGAATTTATTAGTGTGTATACACACAAACACACACGTATGAAATAAGAATAGGGACTGAGCTTTAGATTTCATAAATACAGGGAACTGGTAAGTGAGAAACATTGTCAACCAATGCAGTTTTGCCCCTTCTCTGCTACTTAAAAATCTTAGAGAGTTGCCTAGAGTAGTAACAAGTAACTTGCCCATGGTCACATGAGCACTATGTATTAGAGGCCTGATTTTTAATCCAGATTTTCCTGCCTCTAGGCTCACATTCTAGTCTTTGTTTGATGGCACACTGCTTTTAAAAGATTTATATAGTAAAAAGAACAAGTCATTTGATATATACAAACACACTCACAACTGTATCTCCTATGTAGTTCTTGGCTGTTATAAATATACACACACGTGTGTGTGTATGTATGTAATGTATGTAACAAGATATTAAAACAACATAGTTATAATCTTGAGAATGGACTGAATTTATTCTAAAACTGGGGTAAATCTTTTCCCAGAAATTCTAATGCATTTAAAAAATATTATGCATGTAAATACATAAATATGATTTTATGCATGTGCATGGAAATTTATATATAATAGAAAATTGAATTTATTTATATGAGTCTACACAGGTGTATATATATATATGCATGTACTAATGTATGTATGTAAATATATATTGTATGCACTCATAAAACTATAATCTATTTATCTATCTATAATCACATACATATACTTTAGAAAAATTCATCCCACTCTCAGGATTCTACCTGTGTTATTGTACATTATATCAATTGCTTGTTTGGAAAAAAAGGTGAGAAAAGGAAAATACTGGTACTGATTTAGGGAGAGAAAATGACTTCTGTGTGTGTTGGAAGAAGGGAATGTCTTCAAACTCTCCCATTGAACCTCCATTTGAAGAAACAGCCATTCTAGTCATAAAAACTTCTTTAAACTTGGACCATCCTATTCTTCCCTTTTAGTCCTGAAGCAGGTACCTTCCCCGCTTTTCCTCCTTCCTGTTTTCAGCTTCCTTCCATGTATAGTGTTCCCCCACTATAACATAAGCTCCTTGAGGGCAATGACTGCCTTTATTTTTACTTGTATTTGGATTCCCAGAATTTAGTATAGTGTTGGCACATAATAAGTACTTAATAACATACATACATACATCTCCCATCCATCCATCCATCCATCCATCCATCCATCCATCCATCCATCCATCCATCCATCCATCCATCCACCTATCTATCTATCTATCTATCTATCTATCTATCTATCTATCTATCTATCTATCTATCTATCTATCTGTCTATCTACCTACCTACCTACCTATCTACCTATCCTAAGGCTTATAGTGGCCTATATATAGCCCAATTACTGGCATTTCCCCCTAACTTTCAGTAATTTAATGCTAAGATGAGAAAATTAAGTAACTGTTACAACCCTAGTGATTAAAATAACACAAGGAAGTGTTATTCACGATTGTCGCTTGGTTATGGAGTTGTTACATGGACAACAAGCCTGAGCATTCTGTGTGTCTGAGAATTTGAGGGGTCCTCCTGCTCAGACAATATTTTATCATTGGAATGCAACAGTGACTGAAATTACCATCCATAGACTCCATCCTTTAGGTTAAAACATTGTTTCAAGATAGCCCTATTAAAATGTAAATTTGTGGCATGGGTAGGATTCACTTACCACATTTAAAAGTAAAGACTCTTTAATGATATTTTTTGCCTTTGCATCATGGTCATTTAACCCTTCTCCAACCTCAGATTAATCTCTCCTTTGTGACAAAGAAAGACAATTAAGGAAAAACATCTCTGAGAAGTGTCCATATCTGACAATTTATACAATATCTTATACAAGTAGTTCCTGTTCCTTGCTATTAATACTTTGGTTTGTAATTTTTCTGTCTTTGATATCCTTGGGAGGTCTATTGGAGAGTCCAATAGATTTCTGGTTCAAAAGGGTATGGACAGTTTAGTTACTTGCTTTGCTAATTCCAAATTAACAGCCATAATTGTTGAATTACTCCATAATTTTTACCAGCAGGGTATTGGTGTGTCTTCCCCCAGCCTGAGCAGCACTGATTCTTCCCATCTTTTGTTATCTATAATTCTAGAAAGCAATATGGAGCTATACACAAAAAGTTACTAAATAGTACATAGTCTTGAACCTGGTTATACGATTTCTAGGACTATACTCAAAAGAAATAAAAGAAATAGGAAAAGGCCTTATATTTACAAAAATATAGTAGCTCCTTTTTGTTGTAGAAAAGAATGGAAACTAAAGGAATTACTATCAGTTGAGGAATGGCTGAATAAGATGTGGTATATAAATGCAATGAAATGCTATTGCACTCTAAGAAATGAGGAAAAAGAAGATTTCAAAGGCACATGGGAAGACATATATGATATATGTGACTAATTATGCTTTGTTTTCTTAATATTAAATTATACCTGACATAACTCTTAATTTTTCACAATGAATTATTTGTTGCATATAAATCTTTTTTTCATTGATGTTGATAAATGAGATTGTTCTATATTCCTTTTTCTCTACTTGGTCTCTCTCAGTTTTGTATATCAGTACAATAATTACCCCCAAAAGATTTTTGGAATAGTATTTGATAGATTTATCTTATTAAGATTTGTCACCCCTTTAACAGTTTATTTATGGTTTGTTCAATTTATTTTTAAAAATTTTTTAAGATCTCTTTTTGTTATTTAGGTATTTTATATTTTAGTCAATATTCATCAATTTCCTTTGAATGCTCACCTTTGCTGGTATATAATTAGTAGCTTTTTGTAATTCATTACACTTTCTCTTCATTTACTATGAATTTTTCATGTTTATTGAATTTTTTTAGTAACTTGATTTTCCGCTCTCTTTTTCTTGATTAATCTGTCCAATGGTTTATCAAATATGTTATTGCTTTCTTTTGTAAAGCACCTCTTTGTTTTCTTACTTTTATGGTCCTTACTTTGAAGTTTTTCTATTTTCTCCCTTAGTTTTTATGATTTCTTCCTTTGTACTTGTTTTGGAGCTGCTAATTTTAAAATTTTCTAGTTTTACACTCATTTTGTTGATCTTACTTTTTCTATGTTGTTAACATAAGTTTTCTGATCTATGGCTTCCTCTTAGCTAAGGCCCATAACTTTTAATAGGATGTTTCATTGTTATTAATTTTTTAAAGATCATTATTTCTTGTTAATATGATTTGACCCATTCATTATCCACTATTTCATCAGCTAGTTTCTGTTTATATCTATATCTTTTGCTTATATTTCCTTTATTTATTGCTATTTTTACAGTGCTATGGCATTTAAAGACATGCCTATGTGACTGCTTTTTTACATTTCTTTATGATTCTTTTATATTCTAGTACATGCTTTTGGGAGGTGGTCAGTACTATTGAACACTGAGAAATATGTATATGCTGTAAGATTCCCATTTAGAAGCAGCATAATCAAATGTGTTTGTCCAAGAACTAGTTAAGTTTTATATTTCTCTTCTTGTTTATCTTTTTATTGGATTTGTTTGCATCTAAGAAAAGGATACTGTCTCTTTCTATTGTGTTGCTCTCATTGTATTATTTTATAGTTCGCCTAACATTTCTCTGAAGAATTTAGTTGTTATGCTATTTGATAATATACATTCAATATTATTACAAATATTTCAGTGTCTATAGTACCTTTAAGTATAATGTACATTTGTTGTATGCCTCCCTCTTCTTTATAAATTTCTTTTTCATAATCTGAAATCATTGTAGTCTCTTCTTTTAGAGTCATCTGAAACATATTAGATTTTTGCCAAATTATCTTTATAAATTCTGATATGTATCTATATTTGAAAAGTTTTAGGGAGGAAGTTTTGGAGTTTTATTTTCTCATCTATTATCTAATCCTTATTTATATCTCCATGTTTTCCCTATTTTTGTTGGAGTATTAGTTCTCAATTTATTTAAGAATTTGCATTTATAATTATATTTATTTTATGTTTCCTTTCATGAATATGTATGCATACATATATACATTCATACATTCACACCTTCTAAAGGATCATGGAAATGTGAACCCTTATTCATACTTCCTATTTAAGCTGGGAGTATGATCTCTCCCAGTTTCTAATCCTTTACATACGGCAGATAGGTGTCTTCACCACTTTGGGACTTGTTTCTTAAATATAGAGTAAGGCAATTTGAATAGGTGATTTCTAAGGTCCCTCCAAAAATAAATCCTATAAATCTAAGTAGGAAGGTAGGGGCCAATTAATGGTTTAATGGGAGAAACAATGATATATCTCTCAGATACAGAGAAGAGGAGCAGGAAATGTTTTGGGAAAAAAATAATGTCCAAGTTCCATGGCTGAGTTCAACAAAGTTTCATTTGTAAAATTTCTTATGGTTGCACGGTAACTTTAAGAGCACTGGGGCTCAGCTGCTCAACATGTTTCAGCTTGTCATAATAGTTATAAAGTCAAGATTTAAGATGTTTTATTGGTGCAGCAATAAAGTAAGTCATTGAGTATGTTCTGACTCTCTTTTTCAGTATTTGCTATTGCCAGAAGCTTATTATTGCCACCACTCACAAGGGCACCATAACATCCTGGATTAGAACTGGAAGGGACCTTCGAAATCATCTAGTCCAACCCACTCAAATTAGAGATAAAGAAACTGAGGCCCAGAGAGGTTAAGTTACTTGCCCAAGATCACATAGAGATTGTGCCTCCCTTCTTCCCTCTTTCAACAGCAGTGTCACCATTTTAAAAGCAGCTCTTTGCAAATAATATTGTTTTAAGTTTTTTCTCTGTGCACATTTGACAAAGTATTAAAAAACCAAATAATTACTCACACTTATGCCATTTCTGCTTACTTGAATGCTACTGGTGAGACTGGGGATGAAGGAAAGACATACCTTGTAGAGAAGCTGCTTTAAAGTATTGATTTTATAGACTAGATTTGCTTTGGCAGGGCAAACTGGTTGCAGGGTTCAAGCTACATAAAATTGAGATTACAGTGGAGAAAGTGAAACATATTCAAGTGCCTACTGATATGCATTTCTCTGATTATCAGGGATTACAAACATCTTTTTACATGGTTATTATGAGTTCACATTTCCTTCTTCATAAATTGTTTATATCCTTTGATCATTGTATAGTTCCTTATACTGGATTCTACGTGTTATATTATTACTTGCTCTATTTACTGCAAATATTTTCTCCAAATCTGTTTTTACAAATAATTTAGTGATATTTTTTTTTTTGCCATTCAAAATCCTGTAAAAAGGAAGAAAAACTGATCCATAGAGCTGTAAACAGTGATCTAGTGTACAATAATTATCCTTTCATTAATAAAAAAAAAAAAACAACCTCAAGTCTTTGAGTCTATAAATTGGCAGTGATTGCTTTTTGTCCCAGACACTACATTATCTTAGAAATCATTGTCTGCGTCCTCCACTAGAGTCTCTATAACAACTCCTTAATTAGAAGAGGCTGGCAAACGTGGCAGCTTGGAGGGTTCAGTAGAATACTGTTCCTTGTTTCCTTCAAGTTTATAATTATGCCAGTCTATGCCATCCAGAAAGAACAATGCTTCATTCCAGCCTGACACTCCCAAGGCAGAAGTTGCAGCTGAACTCAGTTTGTAGTTTCTATTTAGATTTAGCATGCCAATGTCCAAGTTCTGAAATTAGCTACAGGATAGCATTTTAAAAGGGTGATACTCAGAGAAAAGTAGCCTAGAATGTTTGGTGGTTTATTTTTCACACAAAATATGGCTTATTAAGATAATAACACAAATGTATGGCCTTTGACATTTGTAAACACAATAAAAATCTTAATTAACTGGAACCCTTGAGCAAGCAGTATTTCCCCCCCAAAGATAAGATTCTCTGGATAAAAGCAGCTCATAGCTAATACCAATTGAAAGACCAAAAGACCCCAAACTCAGACAGATTAACACAACTCAGGAAGGTGTGGTGGCTTCTCTTTTTACTAATCAAAAAGCCTCTAAATGGTGACTGGTTGGTGATCTTGCCACGGGATGGGAAAAGTCAAGGTCCCAGGAATATAGAAATACAGAAAATGGGGGAAGTTAAGGTGAACAAAGGAAGATTAATTAATTCACGATTCATCTCCAAGTCTTCTGATCTTTATAGAAATGAGAATGACCTTATTCTTACTCTTCCAGGCAATGTGACAAATCATTCAATGAAATTCAACTGGTTGACTACTGAGAATGCTAGCTTTGGAGTCAAAGGACTTAAATTTAAATTCTCAATGTTTAAGCATAAAATTCTGCCTTGCAACTTATCTAAGTGATTTGGGGGCATGTTATTTAAACCCATTGGGCTTTTGTTTTCTCACTTATAAAATGAAAATGCCGGACTAGATCATTAAATGACTTCTAAAGTGTGTTCTACTCCTAAATCTATGATCCTATTATCCCATATTCCAGCCAAGCCTCTAAAGAGTTTGTTTTTTAAGAGCTATTGATTGAAATTCTATAAAGAGATAAGGCATTTAAATCAGGAAGTAAAGAAAGGAGATTATATGGGAGGCACCTCTTATCCATCCTTCAAGGCCCAGCCCTAATACTATCTCTTTTATGGAGCCTTTATTGACCACCCCAACCAGATGATAATTTTCCCATACTTGGAGGCATTATAATTTGTTACTTATCACACTTAGCTAGAGGAATCAGAAGAATGTAAGTGGATCTTCAAAACTTATTTCAGAAATAATACCAGGAATATTATGAAATTTGTGTGACCCAGAATTCAAGTCTGGAGCATTTGCATAAGTCCCTGCTCATTTGTTAACAGAATCAGGACTCATTCCACGTCCATGTTCTGAGGTGATGTTGGCATGAGAGCTTTGGAAAGGAGAGACATTCTTTATTCTTGTTTAGAAATATAGAACATATAATTCCAGAGTATCTTTGAGACTTACTCTGGGGTCTCAAAAAGTGGGGAATGATAGACATGTACAGGAGCCAGTTCCTTGATATGGCCCTAATTTTTAGCTTGCCTCTCTAGGCTCTCTCTCTCATGCCTCCCCCTTTCTTACTACACTACCTCATTTCCAGTGGGAGAGCTTATTCACTCTTTGGGTTTTGGGGCATATTCTAATCTACATTTCTCCGGTTGCTGTTTGTTATCTACTTGGATACATGGATTCACTTACTCTTCACTATTTGTGAAGAGGGAGGGAATAAGCATTTACACAGCACCTACTATGTGTCAGGGACTATGCTAAGTGTTTTTTATAAATATGATCTCATTTGATACCAACAACAATACTGTGAGGTGGGTGCTATTGCTATTCTCATTTTGCAGTTGGGGAAAGTGGGGCAAAAGTTGAGGGACTTGCCCAGCGTCTCACAGCTAGAAAGTAACTAAAATCAAACTTGAACTCATGTCTTCTTAGTTATAGGGTCAGTGCTCTCTGACTGTAGTACCACCTGACTCTAGTATTTGATGAAGAGTCAAGCCTGCAGAAGGGGCAGTTAGGGAGTGTAGTGGATACAGTGTCAGACCTGGAATCAGAAAACCTGAGTTCAAATGTGTGTGTGACCTGGGCAAGTCACTTAACCCCATTTGCTTCAGTTTCTTCATCTGTAAAATGAATTGGAAAGCAAAATGGCAAATCACTCTGGTATCTTTGCCAAGAAAATCACAACTGGAGTCACAAAAAGTCAGACATGACTAAAACAACTCAATAACAACAACAAGCCTGCAGATATAAATTTGGAGTACCCATTCCCTATAAGGGAGTTGTTACAAGTTACAGTTACAGTGTATTCAATTGAGATTGATTGACCATGATTGATCATGAGCTTGGAATGCTCTACCACAGGTCGGATACAAATAGTCCGTGTGAATATTTGGGGTGTGTTCTCAAACTAGGAAAGGTGTTTGGAACCTAAAGAAAACCATTCTTTTGCAACTAGAAATATTTAGGAGGAAGATGTAATCTGATACCCCCGTATCTCAGTCAAGAAGAAATTTCCCTAAGTTTCTAGGGAGGTAAGCTGGAAATCTTGGCCATGTTCAAGAACATGTCTGTCACTTCTCAAAGCCTTTTCTCTTTCTCCCCAGAGGTTCAGAAGAGAGTCTGGAATGACATGTGTCCTTTTTCTCTAAGTAAGAATTGAGAATGTCTGTCCTTTCCAAAGATTCTGCTCTGTGTGCTATTAGATACTGTTGTCATCATTCTCTCCAGGAGAGAGGAGAGGAGGAGGGTCTTTTGCTCCATGTTTGAAGCCTGGATTACATTTCTGTTTCAGAAACTTTGGCTGCCACATATTTAGACATGGTAACGAAGGTATGCAATATATACATTTCAGATAAATAATATCTATGTAAAATAAAAATCCACATTGTTTGCTGACTTCTTCCTCTTATATATTATATTATGGCTATTTGTGTATGTATCTTGTTTCCTCTCCTAGACAGTAAGTTTCTTAAAGGTAGGTATATTGTCAGTAGTAGCAATGTAGACCATGGTTATAGTGTCGATTCAGTCGAGAAAACTCAATTTGACTTTTGTGCTATATTGTCTATGCTTTTCTCTTGTCTCAGGAAATTTATTCTATCTTTCATATTTTGTTCATGAATTCTGTATTTCCAATAGAATTTCCATTCACTAGATTTTTACTCCAATTCCAGTTGGGGTAAAGAATAGAGTATACCACATGGGTTCGAAAGTAGTAAACTGAAAGAAGGTCAGATGACATAGGGGAAACCTCAAAAACTATGAGGTATGTGGTAGGATAGACTGATCATAGTAGGTGAAAGACATCCTTGCTCTAAAGTTTATCACAGTCAGCCACTAGGTGGCAGCAATCCAAGGACTAGAAAGCATAGTTGGTCCTAAGGAAGCAGGGTGGAGCCATCTCCAGTAGAACAGGAACTTTTGTTTACCTTACAGGGAGGGAATATGTTTCAGAACCTAGAACAGAGGAAATAGAAGATGAGAAGCAATTATATGTAGTCAAAACTGAAATAGGATCATCAGAAGTTCAATTCACTTCTTCCGTTCAATTATTAAGCCCTGACATTGTGGTGAGTCTTATAATAGGTACTAGGAAGGCCCTTGCCTTCAAGGAGATTAATTTTACTCTGGGGAAGTAGAAGCTACACAGATAATATTAAGATGGAGAAGTCCCAAATGAAATCATAAGGGGATTAGGGTAGGGCTCAAGAGTTTGAACAATTGGTTTGCCATAGCATTATATGAGTAACAAAGGGTGGTAGGACTAATGATGTCACAATGGCAACAATGGTATAGGACTAATGACATCATAAGAGGTGACGTTCAATAGTTGAAGTGACAGTTCTTCATGACATCACAAGTGACCAGCCTAAGTAGTTTGAGTGACAGTGTGAGATTTAAAATCACTTAAAGGGAAAACCAAGAGGTAGAGATGAGAAGGGAAAGCCTTCGAGGACAGCCAGTGAAAATGCCTAGAGTAGGGAGATGGAGTGTCTTGTTCACGGAATAGCAAGGAAGCTAATGGCACTGATTTAAGAGTACAGGAGAGGGAGGTTGAAAGATGTATGTGGGCTGGGGTGGAGCAGGCAGCCACAAAAGGCAGAAAAGATAATAGGATTATAACAAGGATAGATGAATCCAATGAGGTTTTATTGAGGATGGAGGAGGCATGTTTGTAGGTAGTAGAAAAGCACCTAGTAGACAGGGAGAGATTGAAGTAGTGAGAGAGTGGGGATGATAGAGGGGGCGGTCTGCTGGAAGAGATGGGATGAAATAGGATCACTTGTGCATGCAAGAGACATTAATTATAGAAAAAGTACTACCTCCTTACATGAGACAGGGGTGACGGAAGACATGGGGGCAGAAGCTAGATAAGGTGAGATAAGGACTATGGGAGACAAAGGAGCTCTCAGCAAATGACTTCTTTTATCCAGTAAAATGTGAGGGAAGGTTCTCAACTGAGTGTTGAAGAAGGAGAAGCTATGAGAGATTTGGGGAAGATTAAAAAATTTGAAAGGACTACTGTGGTGAGTGGGATAGTGAGTTAATTAAGGAGATATAAAAAGATTATGTACTAGCCATAAGGCTCTAGCTTTAGGTTATGCAATAGGTTTTTAGTTTTAGGTTATGTAATAAAAGTTGGTAGTAGACTCAGGACAGTTGCATGTTTTTCTGCACCTCTGTTCAGCAACACATGAGCAGGAGCCAAGACAGTGGATAGTGGGAGTGATCTAAGGCTGAGGCTTGGCAGGGCAAATCAGTGATATGATAAAGGGGGAAAGGACTCAAAAGAAGAGGGCAATGTAGAGTTGAAGTGGTTCACTAAGGAGTCAAGATGTGGAACGGAGGAGATTGTGATTGGGCAGCAATGATGGCCTAGAAGAGAAGCAAATAGTTAAAGGATTGGAGGTCATAGTGTGGGTGAAGAACAGGGTTTGGCCTCAGAAAGCAGAAGGAGAAGTTGAAATCCAATAGACTGTAAACAGATATGGGAATTTCAGAGCTCATGAACATGAAGGTGGTGCTTATGTGGGTGATTGCAAGATCAAGAGTATGATCATCTTTGTGTATGGGTGAAGTGAAGTCATGGAAAATGAATCAGTTGAGGAACTGGGAGGTTAGTATGTTTAAGGAAGTATCAGTATGTATGATGAAGTCTCCTATTATAAAGGTAGGAGTTGGGGAAGACAAAAAGACTGTGAGACAGGTATTGAATTCATTGAGGAAGAAAGAGTATGTCCTCAAGATCTGAAGACAACAGCTATCAAGATTTTGATTGGGGGGTGGCTAGGTGTCTCGTGAGTAGAGCGTCGGCCCTGGAGTCAGAAGGACCTGAGTTCGGATCCGGCCTCAGACACTTAACGCACACACAAACAAAAACCTACCCATGTGACCTTGGGCAAGTTACTTGACCCCAACTGCCCTCCAAATAGGCAAAAAAAAAAAAAAAAAGATTTTGATTGGGAAGTAGATGTGGACTGCATGAAACTCAAAAGAGGAGAGGTTACTGAGTGATAGTGGTAAGGGGAGAAACTAGAAGTGGCAATGAGGAATAAAGAGTACTCTAACTCCCCCTTGATTAAAATAATTGGAGGGAAATGAGTGAAAATGAAGTCAGTACTGGAAAGAGTAGCCAGAGGGGCTATACTGTCCTAAGGAAGTCGAATCTCCATGAGTGTCAGAAGATGAAAAGAGTTGGAAAGGGAAGATTTTAAAATGAAAACAAATCTGTTATCTATGGAGCAGGCATTTTAGAGAGCACGGTGGGAGTGGTGGGTAGCTTTTGGTTGGGATGTTGTGGGGAGGAGTTGAGAGGAATGGAAATAATGGATAGGGTTGGATGATGACCTATGGGAGTTCAGAATCACTGGGATATGCAGAGCATGATTAAAGGGGAATTTATAAATCATTAAGTTAAAAAATTAGAGATATTTTCAAAGTCACCTTAGGGTGAAGTCCTTTCAGAGACTTGGAAAGTTCAGTCAAGGGAGCAAGAATTTAGTGCAAAAGAAATGGTTATATTGCCCTGCCCCCAAGGTAGAAGATGAAGATGGAAGCTTGGTAGAATGGTACCTTCTTCTCCCATCTCAATGGCAGGATACTGGTATGTTGGAATGGCACTTCTTTTTTCACAGAAGTCTGGACATCAGGTGAGAGACTCAGGGAGATCAGGTAGGAGATGCACAGGGCATGATGGTAAGGTGCCCATCTCTCCTCAACTGACTCTGAAATGACTGTTACTTGTATAATGTCTTTTCTTTTTAAGCCACAATCATTTTCATTTATTACGATGTTATTTGGTTTGTTTTTCAATTTGCTTTTCAATTTCCTGCTTTGGAAAGTATTCCTGATTTAGAGTCATGATGCTTTCTGGCTTAGTCTGTAAATTCATTTGTTTTTTGATCCTGGGTTATGTTTTCCAACATAGTTTTCACTGCCTTCCCCCATGCCCATTTCTAAATTGAACTCATCTAGTATAAAAATATAATTCTGCATATAATTTTAAAATATAAATCCCTGTATTTTATGCCTGGAAAATCTTGTCAAGTTCTGTAAAGAATTTGTGTTTTTTTTTCATTTTATGCAAAAGATCTTGGTACATGACTTGCAATTATCTTCAAGGTGATCTGTTTGAATATTCTCATTATGAATACTGCAAGGGGAGAAGAATAACTGTCCCATTAGATGATATTTCTTGTTACTTTGGTGCCCATGAACATAATTCTGCCAATGCCTCTATTTACCTCTCTGAGTAGAACCTGTAAGCCCTCCATTCATCTGCAACTTCTTTAGTCATTCTGTTTCCACTTATAGTGAGGATATTAATATGTGTATGTCTCAGATAAAGACTGACAGTTAAACGAACATTTCTAGGTGAGTCTATATGAATCTCAAAAGCCTCTGTCCTGTTTTATTCCACTCTGCCACTACTATTATTGCAGAAGTAGAGGAAGATTATACAGATTCATGGCCGTTTTATGATCCCCCCAAATTCATAGGTTGCTGACCCTGTCCCCCCCTCAAATGGCATCCCATGAGTTGGTTGGATTTAAATACCAGCTCTGACCCTTATTATCTGTGTGTCCTTGCGCCAGTCATTACCTCTGTGGTCACCACTGTCCTAATCTGTAAAATTGGGGAGTTGAACTAGAAGATACCTGATTCCCCCAGATCTAGATTTATGATGCTTTTCAAAGCTTGGTAAAAATTGGCCAGTGCTTGTTCTTTGCTAGAATGATCTTCAAGAACATAGGGTTACCTCTGGGTGACAATGAGGCACAGAGTAAAACTGTTATGGAATTTTATATGAATTTTAATACATAGATATTTTACCCTAGTGTATTGTTTCTGAATTTGTATGTTCTCCTTTCTCTTGTAAGTAAGCCATAGAAAACAAACTTTGGGGTTGGAATATGTTGCAGATAATGGGTAGGAGGAAAAGATAATACATTTTAATGAGTTTGCATATTCTCTTTTCTCTTGTAAATAAAGCATGTAAAACCCATTTGTCAGTTTGAAATATGTTGCAGAGAGTGGGTCAAAGGGAATGTGAGTGCAAGTACTGTATTTCTGGGCATCTAATTATGGTGACAGCAGCAGAAGAAACAAAAGAAGTGATTAGGGATTGAGTGCAACAGCTGTTAGAAATATGGGACCCAAGCAGATACAGAAGGCTCAGTACTAGATCTCCATTTTATGATCCTGTGGTAAATGAACAGTTAGAGAAGAGGAAAAAGACTTATGTCTTGAGAATGGAAGCATTCTCTTGATCAGTGCTGAGGAGGAGTTGAAATCCTTGGGAAATTGAGAGAAAAGTAAGCCCTCAGGGCTAGAACTGGGACTTTTAAATTTTTAAATTTTAATTTTTTTTAAGGGTTGCCCTTCATTCTTGAAGAGGACCAAAATGACACCTCTATATTAGAATTAAGTTACAGTGTGTCGGACTATGGCTGATCAGACCAATACGAGCTCAGAATGCTCTACCACAGTTTGGGCACAAATAGTCCATGTGAACATTTGGGGTAGATTCTCTAAATTTGTGCATCTTGAGTTTCTTTTGAGCTGCTTCAACTGTGCTTTGCTCATAGAACATAGCACCTTTTCTGATGAGGGAGTGCCATGCTGGGCAGTGCTGTGCCAGTGTCTCCCATATCACACAATCAATTCCAAAGTTCTTAAGAGAGACCTAGACAGTGTCCTTGTATCACTTTTTCTGACTACCATAGGAGTACTTGTTCTGTGTGAATTCTCCATGAAATAGTCCTTTAGGCAAATGTACGTTTTTCATTCAAACGACATGGCCAGCCCATTGGAGTTGTCTCCTCTTCAATAGTGTTTGAATTGGCAGTTTAATTCAAGTAAGGACCTCAGTGTCTGGTACCTTATCCTGCCAGGTGATCTTCAGAATCTTCCTAAGACAATTAAAATGGAAGCAATTCATTTTCCTGGCATGGCACTGATATACTGTCCAGGTTTCACAGGCATACAACAATGAAGTCAGCACAACAGTTCTATAGAGCTTCAGTTTGGTAGTCAATCTAATACCTCTTCTCTCCCATACTTTCCTTTGACATCTCCCAAATACTGAACTAGTTCTGGCAGTCCATGCTTCAAGCTCATTATCAATGTGTACAAGTATACTGCCAAGTTAAGTGAATTTATCCACAACATTCAAAACTTCTATAGGCTACTGTTAGCACAGAAAGAAAAGCTGGGCAAAATCACAGATTCATAGAATTTTAGAGTTGGAAGGGACTCCAGCAGATATTAATTCAACCTATCCTAAAAGTAATTCTCATTATAAATTACTTAACAGTGGTCATTCAATGTCTACTTGAAAACTTGCAATTAGGAAGGACCCACTCACTATCTTCCAAGTCAATCCAATTTTAGACAACTCTAATTATTAAGAAATTTTCTTGACATCAAGACTAAACAGGCCTTACCCCAAATTTTGACCATTGCTATGGGTTCTGCCATCTACATCAAACATAAGTGTAAACCCTCTTCCACATGACAGCCTTTCAAATACCTTAAGGCAGCTTTTGTTTCCCTCCTGAGTCTACTATGAAGGTAAGATGTTCAGCTCCTTCAACTTGTCCTTATATGGCAGACTCAAGACCTTTACCATCTGTTCCTCCATTGGATGTTTTCAATCTTATTAATGTCCTTCTTAAACTGAGGTAACCAGAACTGAACACAATATTCTAGATATGGTCTGACCAGGGAAGGGTACAGTAGGCTTGTTATTTCTACTGGCTGTTCTTTTCCTAATGCAGCCCGATATCATGTCAGGTTTTAAAATCTTTCACATCAAACTATTGACACATAATGAGCATGCAGTCTTTTAATAATTCTAGGTCTTTTGCATGCAAATTTCTGTCTAATCATGCTCCTCCAGTCAATTTTTAACATAGTTATAATTCTTTATATTTATTTTATTGTATTTTTTCCTGAAAGATTTAGCCCCCCCCCCCAAAAAAAAGATTTAGCCCAATGCTTTTGCCTGTTGTCATTGGATCCCGATTTAGTTATCTAGTGTTTGCTTTATTTCACCTACAAAATTGATGAGCTTGCCATCCTTGCCTTTATCCAACTCATTTATAAAGATATTGAATGGAACAAGGTCAAGCATCCTTGAGGTATTCTATTGGAGACCTCTTACCACATTGGCATTGAATAATTAACAACTACTCTTTGATGCTGGTCATTCAATCAGTCCCAAACCCATAATTATGTTAATTATATTATATGATAGCAATTGTATTACTATTTGGCCCATATATCTCCATCTATGATGCAAAATAGTATTATATTCTTCATGACATGCTGAAAAACTTCAACCTTTGCATTATCCTTAGCTTCTCTTGCCAGCCTCAGTTCATTCATTCTGATCTTTGGTGTTCCTAAGGAAATTTTACAGGACCATGCCACACATGTTTATATTGTTTCATCTGGCTTTGTTTCCATTTTCTGGACACAGCTTTGAAAAATCTAAGTTGGTTGGTGTGTCCACTGTGTATACACATTGTTCTTTTCAAAATCTCCCATTTTTCCTTCTCATTAGAATTGTTTTACCCAATCCCTGGGTATCTTAATTCATTCTTTGTTTTCCATCATTTCTCCCTCTTTTCAGTTTTGTTTTGTCTACTCCTTGGATAGCTTAATTCCTTTATTTTTGGAATCACCAAAGGGTTCACATTGTCTTTACTGAGTCAGCCAGTACATGCCTTCTCTCTTTCTTTTTTCTTTAATAGGATTTTATTTTACCCAATTACTTATAAGGACCATTTTTAACATTCATTTTTGGAAAAGATTTTGAGCTCCAAATTTTTCTCCTTCCCTTCCTTCTCTACTCCTTCTCCAAGACAGCAAGCAATCCGATATAGGTTATACATATGCAACTACCACTTGACTTATTACATTTTGTCTGACCAAGACATGGTCAGACTAATTTTCCATTCCATTCAACTGTTCACCAGTCCATATCCTTGCTTTTTACCCTGCAGCAACATGTGTGCCTTTGCTCCATTTTCTCTAATTTTCCACCTCTTACTACCCTTTCTCTAGGGTTTCACCTCTGGGAACACTAGTCAAACCAATTGCCCCAGTGGAATGGACAGTTGAGAACAATTTGTTCCAACAGCCATGAAGGTGGCTGAAGCAGGCACTGTGGAGCACTTAGAGATTGGTCAAATATTGAAGAGGCCATGGTCATCCACTGCCTCCTGGGCTGTCACCAGTCTTCCTGACTTTTGTCCTGCCCCTGGGCTTTGTTGACTCAGGAAGAGAGAGTGACAACTTTGTGCATCTCAGCCCCACTTTAAATGAAGGATGAACAAAAACAATCTGTGCTTTTGTAAATAGAGTATCTTTTGACTACACTCATCATCGCTGTGACTTCCTAAAGCAGAATATCCTTATGGCCACTATTTCCTTTCTGCATTGTTTCCCTTGATGATATGTAGGCTTCTTGAGGGTAAATACTATCTCACTTTTCTGTTTGTAACACCAGCACTCAGCACAGTGAAATGAGACACAAAAGGCACTAAATAAAGTCAATTATACTGGAAGGAAAGAACCCAGAGACAGAGGAACAAATTCATACTCTTTAATACCATAGACTTTGCTCCCAACCAACAGCAGCTTATTAACAAAGGAAGCAACACTTATAATAATGTAACCCAACAACTACTGACTACTTAGCAAGCCAAACTTCTGAAGATCCAGAAAAGAAAGTCCTCCCAACCAAAGTACATGGCACTGTCAAATGGCTCAACACCAGAAATAGATACAATTTTATCAATGGAAATGGCATTGAGGAAGATGCATTATCAGAATTGTGACTTTACCCTAAGGACCAAGAGGCCTTTATCTGTGACTTTGTGGAAACTTTCTATATATATTGTCTCCCTTTATTAGAATGTGGGCTTCCTGAGAGCAGAGGCTTACTTTTCTATTTGTACTTTTAGTGCTTAGTGCTTAGTGTTTACTAAGGGCATAATAGTTGAGGACTGAACTGAGCTCAACTGGCATTTTGGTATATCCAAGGTCTTGCTGCTATGGGCAACTCCCTTCACTGATGTAGCTTGGAACCCCTTTACCTCTTCTGTTCTGTACAATTCTTGGCTCTATTTTCCCACCTGTTCTCCATAGAGCACCACCCAATACCCTAGAAGCCTTCCTTTTACTCTGTATTTGAAGCAAGGACTGTTACCAACAAATACTTAAGCAGTTATCAGTAAGTTTTCCTACCTAACTTCATCTATTTTTTCTCCTTTATTTATAAATATTTGCTTTAGTTCAGTGGAAAGGATGCTGGAACAGGATTCAGAGTCCTTAGTTGATTCCTCGCTCTTCCACTTATAATCAGTGTAAACTCTGGCAAGTCACAACCTCTGTGGATTTCAATCTCCTCAGCTGTAGAAATGAAGATGTTGGACTAGACAACCTCTAAGGTTTGCATCCAGTTCTCAATCTATGATTCTTTTCCAACCTTACACTTCCTCATTGGGCCTTTTATTCCACTTATCATATACAAGTCATCATTAGCAACATTTCAGTCTACTTACTTGCACTACGTGTTTTTCCATTGGCCTTTGGATTATTGGCCATTTTGGTTCTTCAGAAACCACATTGTTCCATTACTCATAGTCATAGAACATCATCAGGAGAATATTGGTGTGAAAGAGATAACGTTTATAGTTGAGCACATGAGCTAAACATAATCCAGAAGAGAGCATTCTCTCATCACCAAGAACGTAAGATAAATGGTTCTAGTGGTTCTCTATCTTATTTTGAAAGCATTGAAAGGTTTCAGGCTTCTTACTATTACCCTGTCATTTATACAGCCAACTATGTTCTTTAAAGAAAATCTGGAGTATTGATTCATATTAGGCAAAGCATAGATAGAATATGACTACTTAGGTGATATTCCTTTCAAGATTCTGGGAAAGACCCTTTACCCAAATGTTAAAATTTCTGGCTTGCCCCTCTCCTTAACATTCTACCTTTAGAGACTTATTAAGTTCATAAGTGTCTTCATTTAAGATGCGGACATTTTGGGGAGGATTAATGCCTTAAATTGGCTATCAGTCATTCACATATGCATGTGAAATAGTTTAAACAACTCTCACTCTAATATCTTTGATCTCAAGCTTACCATTCCTTACCATATCACACCATGCCTTGGCATGATACATTATACCTTCTTAAAAGGGATGGTAAGTATACAAAGTAGAAGTCCTTTTCCTTTCCCACTAAAAGGCTTTCCTTGGAAGATTCTCACAAAGTTTCTTATAGCCAACTTATTACAGTATTCAAATTAGTTATATATGTATTATTAAAAATAAATGGGAACAACCAGTAATACTAGTTGTATTTTGTTCCCTCCTCCCCATCTAGATTTGAAACCTAGTGCTCAAATAGGAAACTAATTAAAATAAAAGTTTAAAAAATGTTACTTCTATGTCTAGCTACTGACTACATAATCATTCATCTTGCTTGTTCTTCAAGTTATTCAACTGGATGGCCCAATGGATAGTGTCAGACTTATAGTTAGGAAGATCTGAGTAAAAGTCATGCATTAGACACGTACTAGGTGTATGACAGTGATATTTCTGTATCAGTCCATTCTCACCATCAACGACAATGGACCCAACACAATGGAACTCTAAAAGTACCATCTCTGATGTGTTATGTGAGAAAATAGAAATGGCATTTAAGGAGACAAAGTTATATGGACTAGCTAAACCAGACCAAGTGCACAATGTGAAAATCCAGGCAGGAGGAGACACAATCTCTATCTTACAAGATATTACAAGGAGACAGTCAAAGAAGGAAATAAATCAAAATTGATATTATTACTCTAAGAAGATTACTACAGGGGCATAAAAAATTAGTGACCTACACTTCTACTCTCTTCAAATGGATAGATGGATTCGTCTGGAATCAGGAAGACCTAAGTTCAAATCCATCCTCAGATATTTTCTAGCTGTTTAACAAGAGAAAGTCACTTAACTTTTGTCTCCCTCAGTTTGATCAACTATAAAATGGGAATGATAGCACCTACCTCCCAGGGTTGTTGTAAGGATCAAATGAGATAATATTTATAAAGTACTTAGCATAGTGCCTAGCATATAGTAGGTCCTGAATAAATGCATGTTCCCTTCTCTTCCCTTACTTCCCTTCCCCTTCTCCTTCATTCCTTCTTTATCTTAGTTTATCAGGAGCCCAAGTCTTTACCATTGTTGTAGGTTTGCCAATAATGGTGCAATGCCTACTAGCTTTGTCCATTCTCCATCTGCCATTTCTAGAGCTTTCTTGGAACCTTTCTGAATCTTAGGGTAATTTTCATCACCAGAATCTAATTTTGCAGGGGAGAGGAGGATAAGGGGTTGGAGTGATTTGGAAAAGAACAAGGCTATCTCCTATTAAGAAATAAATACTTGCTAAAAGCCACTACTTCTACTGATATAGAAGATCCTACTTGAAGACTCATTTCCAAGAGACAGATAAGTCCTACAAACGTTTTTCTTTTCAGGTGACAATGTGCTGATTGCATTAAGTTCTACAACTTTGCATGACCACCTTAATGAGATTCATGATTACTTTACTTTTTTTTCTGGAGGGCAATTGGGGCTAAGTGACTTGCCCAAGGTTACATGGCTAGTTTTTGTGTTAATTGTCTGAGGCTGGATTTGAACTCAGGTCCTCTTGACTCCAGGGCCAGTGCAAATTCACACAGGGCTATCTCCTTTGTGCTCCTCCTTTGGCATTTAGGGCACTACAGCAGTGACTATGTGGTGTGAGCCTTCCAAATGGGCTTATATGTTGCCTCAACTTTACAGAAAGGCAGGATACTCCTCTCTTCATCAGAGTGAGGAAGTATAATATCTGAATTGTCCACTAGGCAGTTATCTTCTTGAGCCAACAGAATAGGGGCCAGTTTTGTTTCCTTCCAGCTCATGTGTGTTATAGAAATTTAAGAGGCTTCAGTAGGAAAGACCTTAGCTTAAAAATGCTGAAGTCTCCCACTGCATCCAGGACCATCTTTAGTCATCCTGATCTATATCCTGCCACTGGGCCCAGATGACTCCAGAGGAGAAAGTGAGCCTGGTGACTTTGCAAGCCCTCCTTCACTTAAATCCAATTCACTTGCAAGACATAGCGTCATCTTCCTGATGATATCTTCCTCCTTGAGAACAAAGGCCCAACACCACCACCACCAACAACAGATCTGCCACAAGAAGGTGCATACCCTATAAAGACCTGGCTTTCCATCCACTATGGTAAGTGACTTCTTTTCATGATTCAACTGAAAAGTTTATACCTGCTTTTGCTAGATTTGGAATTTAGATATGTTATGATATAGAATATTACTAAAAAATATGAAATCTATAGCTCTAGAACCCCTTCCTTCTTCATCATCTGTACTGTTCTTTCTATGGTCATGATTTCCACCTCTCCTCCCTTATATTCAGAGAACCCCAATATTCAACCAATTGCCATAATCCTTGACTTGGCTATCAGAAAATTAAAAAAAAAAACACACTCAGGGGCAATGGATGGAAAGAAGAAAGCAGCTGATGCTAGAAGTTAGTGTCTAAATCTCATCTTCATTCTATTACAGATTCTTGCCTGTAGACAGTGTACTAGGGGCTATATAACTTCCTGGTATCCCACAATTTTATTTTCCTTACATGGGAATTTTGGGGGCTCTCCAGTTCCCCCAGAGATAAAAAACAGTGCTGGAGAAACACCTATTACACAGAAAAAACAGAGATGAAAATTACTTATTGTTCAGAGCAAGCAACTGGGTAGCCATTCTATTGAATTTAGCATGTGAATACTGATAACTAGCATTTACAGAACCCTTTAAAGTTTGCAAAGTGCTTTACAGATATTATTAGTTTTATCCTCATAACCATGGGAGGTTAATACTATTATTATTTTTATACCCATCATACAGATGATGACACAAAAGCAGAGGTTGAATGACTTGCCCAGGGTCACACATCTAGAGTATATGACACTGTATTTGGATTCAGATATTTCTGTCTCCAGGTTCAGTGCTCTATGCACTTTTCCCCTAGCTGCTACAACATATCTGGAACAGGCATGGCAGATGGTCAGTGCACTGAATAGGAGGGAGAGAGTGAGCTAGATTGTATTTGGGAAATGGTAAAGAGTTTTTAATAATTGCAACCTGTTCCCTGACACAAAGACCCATCTTTTAAACAATAGTGTTTTTATGGTGATGTTAAGTGACTGTAAAGCTTAGAACACTATTTTCTCCAAATAATCAAAGTTTTGAATAACTTAAAAAGTTCGGCTTGGTTGATATAGGTAGGCTATAGTATATTTCTAATAATGATCCATATGCAAGAAATATGGTATCATCCAGGAAATGTACAATCACGTACTCACACTGAATGGGCAAAAAGAGGATGATTATTTTAATTACAAAAGTACTTGTCCTCAGGTCTTTTTGAAAAGTGATCTCCCCTAGTACACTTAAGCATTTAGATATAGATTATTACCTAGTTGGGAGAGAGCCAAAAGGAACTAACAACCCTAATCCTAATCTCTGAACAGTCCTAGTGGGCCTGGAGTCAGAAAGATTCATCTTCCTAATTTCAAATCTGGTCTCAGATACTTATTGATTGTGTGACCCTGGGCAAGTCATTTAACCCTGTTTGCTTTAGTTCTTCATTCATAAAATGAGCTAGAGAAGGAAATGGCAAATCAATGTATGTTTGCCAAGAAAAACCTAAATGGGGTCATTGAGAGTTGGACAAAGAAGTCAAAGTCTGTGCATTAAAGAGAATTTAAAGGAATATAAGGAATAAGAAGACTGGAAATGTGGGGGGTGGTTATCATCTCTCTGGCTTTCCTTTCCTTCCTTCTCAGTCTAAACTCTTCAGTTGATTGGTTAAATTGAACAAATTGGTTAAAATCAATCAGAAAGATGAAATGTCTGAAATGATAAGTCAATGGGAAACTAAATTCATTTTACAAACCTTGTTTCATGTACAGCTTTTCAGGACCATATCTGTTGCATAAAGTAACACAAGCCTGTGATAAGTATTACTCTAAACATGATCATTTTGAAAGGACCTTCTGAATGTGAAACATATTGCTCTTTACAGAACAAGCTATTGTATAGCTATAGATCTGTTTCTAGAAAAATCCTTTCATTGCTGCTTTCCAGGCATGAGACAATATTTGTAAAGTAATGACAGCTCCTTCTGAAGTGGAAAATCCAACCACTTTGAGCAAGAAAGCTGAAGGCATCCATTTATTCATGATCAGTTACCATCTGTGAGATATTATAGCAAACAAACTAAGCAGATAGACATTTACCCTTCTGGGATCTCCATTTCACAGAGTGCATTGATTTAGATAAGGCTACATCAAATACTATTTCAAATAATATGGTTCTTATAAGTCCTTCACTAACCTTAGAAACATTGGAATGAGACATACACACTAGATAAGGCATGATTTTGCTTTTGAACGGAAAATCTTAAAGTGCTTCCAATTTACTTGACAGAGTCTTGAAGTGGTAAATGGAATTGCATACTGGGGTCACCATGTAAATCTAAGGCGAATACTTCTCCCTCCCCAGGCAGCTTTGGAACCAATAAAATCTTTCCAGCTGGGGTCCTGAACTCCCACTAGTTAAAAATTTCAGACATGAGAATGCTGATTTATGAGTAGACTAGTGAACTCACTGCTGAATTCACCCAGAGTGAATTTGCTCTGCAAGTAATTTTTTCCTATCAAATATCAAGAGACAATAGAGAAACTTAATATTCTTTTAATGTTCATGTCTGACTGGTTCATGAGATTTAGAACTCGAGGACCTCAGACTTTATTTAATCCAGCCCTCTCATTTTACAGATGAGGAAACTGAACACGACAATTGAAATGATTTGTTCAAGGTTACACAGGTCCTAAGTACCACAGTCAGGATGTGCAAACAAACTACCTACAAGATAAATATGAAATCATTTGGAGAGGAAAGGCACTAGAAATGAGAGATTGGGGAAAGGTTCCTATAGAAGGTGGGATTTTAGGAAGGACTTGTAGAAAGTCAGAGGATCCGGGAAATAGTTCCATGTATGGGTGACAGCCAGACAAAGTGCCTAGAGCTGAGAGATGGAATGTCTTATTTGTGGATCAGCAAAGAGGCCAAAGTCTTGTACGAAAGAGTACTTAGGGGAGTATAAGGGATAAGAAGACTGGAGAGGTGGGGGGAGAAGATGGCTATCACCTCTTCTCTGACTTTCCTTCCTCCCTTCTATCTGGACTCTTCAGTTGACTGGTTCAAATCTATGCTCTCATCTACTCTTGAATTCTTTGGGCCTTGTTCTACAACTTCTTATGTATTGCCAAATTCCAACCCTGGATTACTCTTACCAATTTTACTCTGTTTCCTGGTGTCTTCCCAGATGCCTACAAACATGTTAGAATGTTGGTTCCTTGTGAGTAAGAATGATTTCATTCATTACGTTTGTATTCCTAGTACCTAAGACAATGTTGAATATATAATAGAGGCTTAATAAATGGTTTTTGATTGTTGGATGTCTACATTTCTCCCATCCTTAAAAAAAAAAAAAACAACTCACTAGACCTTATCATGACTTTTATTCTCCTTTTCTCAGCCAAAGTCACAGAGTAAATCAAAACAAAACCTGTCCATACTCATGGCCTTTTTTGTCACTTACTTCATTTGTCACTTACTACTCAGCCCTCTAAAAGTTGGCTTCAGACCTTGTCACTAAATTGAACTATTCCTTCCCAAATTGCCAATGATTTTTTTGGAAGTTCATTTCTCAGCTAGAGTCTTTTCTCTGTATGATACCAAATTAATGCAGAGAGCAACTCACCTTAGTGTATTGAGACCTTGCTATCAATGTATTTTATATAGAGCAGAGTTTACCATGATGTCAGTCTGTCTTGGATCCTTATTTAAGAAGGGTTACTTATTCAAGGACTAATGGGGCCTTATTTAAGTTGATGTCACCACAGCTTGACTCCTGAAGATACTGTCATTTGTTTTTGTTCAGTCATTTTTCAGTTGTGTCTAACTTTTTGTGACCCCATTTGGGGTTTTCTTGGCTAAGATACTGGAGTATTTTGCCATTTCCTTCTCTAGTTCATTTTACAGATGAGGAAACTGAGGTAAACAGGGTTCAGTGACTTGCTCAGGGTTACACAGCTAGTGAATATCTGAGGTCAGATTTGAACTCAGGAATATGAGTCTTCCTGACTCTAGGCCCAGGCTCTCCATCTACTGTATTACACAGCTCCCTGAAAATACTGTTAAGTCTCTAATATAACTAATATAGCAAATTAAATAATTATATTTTGTAATCCACTTAAAAATAATGAGTTAGCTTAATTTATTCAGTGTTTCTCAATTGTAAAAAAGCAAGTTTTCCTTCATTCCACTGGGTATTTCTGAAAACATTGGGATTGCAATTCAATTCAATAAACAATTACTAAAATATAGTATGTCCAAGGTGCTATGATCTGACTTGGGGATGCAATTACAGAAGAAGGAAAGAAAGAAAAGGAAAGAAAGAAAGAAAGAAAGAAAGAAAGAAAGAAAGAAAGAAAGAAAGAAAGAAAGAAAGAAAGAAAGAAAGAAAGAAAGAAAGAGAGGGAGGGAGGGAAGGAAGAAGGAAGGAAGAGAAAGAAAGAAAAGAAGGAAAAAACAAACAGTCCTTCTACTTGAAGTACTTACATTTGAGGGGGGTGGAGATTCACAGACTATGAACAAGTTAATAAATATGAAGTATTTGCAAAGTAATTTCCAGAGGAAAGACTACTAACACCTTCTGTCTTATAGTCTATATGGTACACGAATGAATCGTTATTGTGGTGTTCCTCAACACTAGAAAAACTTATTGAAAAGGAAAACTTATTTTTTCTTACAGTTATCATGCTGTTATTTTTCCCCCGGAGTTCCCTGGCATTGGTTTGCATGACCAGGACTTCTGAGCTGAGTTCTACTGAGTAATTACAAACTAAAGTATATTGCATGTGCACATAAATTAGGACCTTGGGTAATGAAAGAACTTGCCAGAATTCAGCCTCAGCAAGATTAAGTCTGTTATTTCAAATGGGCATATTGCATTTTGGCAGGGAAGGTTACTATTTGGGGGGCTTATATTTAATTACTGAGAATTTAGACTAGCTCTTGAATTTTATGGTTAAATTCTCTCAAAGCCAACTTGCTTTTAAGACTGTAGAACTTGACTGATGAAAGCATCGTTCTGCCTTATTTCCTCAGTTGTGAGAACCCAATAATCCTGGCACTATGATGCCTTACTGATTCTGCTTCTGTTGCAGAAAGTTTCATAGTATGCCCTTCTTCGTTAATATGAATTTTAACAAAGGAACCAACAGCCACTTAAATCCCTGAACTCCCTCTAAATCTGAGCAGCTGCCTTATGAGTCACTCCAGGATCAACTCGTTGAATAGGCTTCTGTACTACCACTCAGAGGACTTAGCACACCCTCTTCGAAATCCTTGGTCTCCCCTACGTCAGTGACATAAATTTAATGAAGAAGATTAAGTGGCAGCTTTTCATAAAATCTTCAAAGGAGTGTGGTTGTGGAGGGAGCAGCAGTAGACTCAGGAAAATGTTGTACTTCACTTTGAGAACTTAAAAAAGTCTTTAAATTGCTTAGAGCAATTGGTTTCTCTAGGAGAAAAGCAGCATCTCTAATACCAACTTCCTCGTTACCTCACTGGGATTTTGTCAGCATGAATGTAATCACAAGTGAAAGTCCTTTGGATGGAACTCATCACGGTGAGCGTGAGGTGAATACTCAGTGTAATTGATGATGGTAACATACATATGTAAAATAATGAAGCTGACCTTTCTGCAATATTTGACAGGCCCTCCTCTCTTTATTTTCTCTTCTTCTTTGGCTTTTGTGACAATTCTCTCTTGGTCCTCCCACTTTTCAAATTGGTTCATTCTCTATCTTCTTGGTTGGTTGATCATCTTCCTCCTGTCCCCTAAGTAGGGGGCACATTTCAAAGCTCTGCATTCTCTTCTTTTGTGACCTTTAGACCAGGAGGTCAGAAAAGGTGCCCCCAGTCCCTGGGAAGAATTCATTCACTCAACTTAGAAACACCTGCACTAGTCTGAGTTGTCTTGATTGGTGAGTGAAAGCATCTTAGACTTAATAATTATATTTATATAGAATAAGTGTGTATTTAAGATATATCTACTTATAATTTATATAACATGAAATAAAATAGAATAAAATATTGTATAATATAATAAATTACACTAAAATAATGTAGAAATATTTTTGTATAATTATAAACTATTAATAAAATGTTATTAATCCAGATTAAATATAAAACTGTGTGTGCATACATCCTCCCACCCCCACTTGCCAGCACACCCTTGTATTGTTCTAAATGTTGCTGGAGCTCAGCAGGAGTAGAGTAGAAGGCTCATGGACTGGGGTCACCACACTGGAGGTTTAGGGACTGCAGGATAATAGAAATGGTGATAATAATAGGCTTTTATGTAGCTTCATTGAGGTTTGCAAAGTGCTTCGGATCCATTATCTCCTTTGAGCCTTCCAACATTCCTGGCCTTGACTATTGTGAAAAAAAAAATCCTCATCACTGGTCTGCTTGATTCCAATCTCTCCTCTTTGCAATCTATTTTCCACATAGTTGCCAAAATAACCTTCTTAATGCCCAAGTATGACCACATCCTGTTCTCTTTTTCTTTCTTGCTTAAAAACCTTTAATGACTCCCTGTTATACAGAATAAAATACAAATGTATTAGCCTGGCCTTTGAGGCTCTTCACTACCTGGTTCCCTCTTACCTTTCTAGCCTTCATTCACTCCCCTTCTTTTGTTCTTTGCTGTATTCCAGCCAAGCAGGACAACTTACTTCTCCTCCATCATGTCCTGTACCATTCTGTCTCTAAATTCATTTAGGTTATTGCCCAGACTTGAAATGCACTTCCTGAATGTGCTGAATTTCTCTTCCTTCCCAATACTTTCTCCAGTAAGAATTTCTCTTACTGCCACAGCTAGGTGGCAGAGTAAATAGAGCACAGGTGCTGAAGTCAGGAGGACCTGAGTTCAAATGTGACCTCAGACAGTTGACAGTTAACTAGCTGTGTGACCTTGGACAAGTCACTTAACCCCAATTGCCTTGCCTTCCCTCTTAAGAAAAAAAGAAAAAAGAATTTCCCTTATCTCCCTAGCTGAAAGCAACTACTTCTTCCTCACATTTTCTAGCACCACTATTTGACTTTCTTCTAAAGAATATGCAATTCAAGCTCTGAAGAGGAAACTGTCAGAAGAAAGAAAGATTATACAAGTGGAGTCATCACAATGGGCGATATTCATCTATTACCATTTAAATGGTGTATACAGTCACCTACTCTCTCTTGGGTTGGCTCACTCCCTTCCAATCTGTTTTCACTCTGGTAGGTCTAGACTCCCAGAGATAAACTACCACTATCACCACCAGCACCAGCACCATCACCAAAACCACTGGTCATATTCAAACTTCCTTGGGGGTCTTGGGGCTAATCTTGTTGAGAGGGGAAATATACTCTTGCCATTCACCACTCTAACTCTTGAGCTCTCATTCAATGTATTTTCTAAACATATAACAAACCATTCACAATGTAATGCCCCCACACTGTGTGTAAGATTTATATTACCAATAAATGACAATAATATGCTTTTAGATATTAAACATGACTTAACAAAAGGCAAAACTAACTGTATAGATACTAATAAATTAAAGTTAATGAATAAATGGTAATTATATGACAATACACATATAAACCTGGGTCATGCTTTCTCACCAATGTACCTGATATCTATGATAAGAAGTGGACTATTCTTATAGGAACTTGGCAGAGAAAAATTGCCTAAAGTCCAAGTACGTTACATTTTACACCTTCCCCAGTGTTCCCTAGAATCTTTAAGGAAGCTAGGGGAGATGATTTCTAGTCTCTGCATTTGACTCAAGCCCCCACTGTTTATGTCCCCTTAATATTAGAGGGCCAAGTACTCTAGTTTCATATTTTCACTTAACAGATTAATTTTTACTAAGGAATATTTTACTTCAAATGTAAACAAACCCCCCTCCAACCTGGAAGGCCTAATCTCCCTTCAGAAATCCAGTCTCTGGGGAGGGGCAAGGGATTAGGTTCATAATTTAGCTCAGTTTTATACAATATAGTTCAATCAAGTTCCAAATCCAAAGACCCCTGGGTTCTAGTCCTGGCACCCTGACTTCTCAGATGGTCTGGCTTCCACATTCAGCCTGGAATTCTGGCTCCAAGGCTGTCATGGTTAAGCTACAGGGTCTAAGTTTCTACTGCCTGTACTTAGAACTGAAAAGGACAAAGGAAATAGACCCAAACCACAACCTCATTTTCTTCGAGGTACAGGACTAAATGGAAAGGGGAAAGATAGCCCTTGTTCCCATTCAGTTTGGTACATGGAGCTCATGCTGCAGGTGAACAAGCCTTTCACCTCTAGAGGCCATTGGAAAAAGAGAGGGACTGTCCAATCTTGTAGTTTTAAAGATGTCGTCCATTCCAGGTATACAGCCAATGGCTACAGCTATTTAGTCCACTAGTGTAGTAGAGAAATAAGGAGTGTCTTCCTCCAGAAGCAGGTCCCTTCTATCTCCCACATGGGTCCTACCATTTTAGTCAAGTTGAGCACACAAAGCCCGTTTATACCCTGAATCCTAAACACTTAGTATGACGCCTTAATCGCAAGAAACACTATCATGCTTTTTAGTTTGAATTGACCTGAATCTCACCTATAAGAGATTAGTCTGAATTTGTACTGATACCTGGCCATACCTTGGAAAGGTCTGTGTTGGTTGGTTTTTTTATTTTTTTGTAGACTAAATCCTTGATTTTAAATTGTTTTTCTAGAAATGGATAGAAAATGGACTCTGCTTAACTGAATTCATAAGGTCATGGGATAGAGAGGGTAGAAGGTGCTGTAGAGGTCAACAAGTCCAACCCTCTAAATTTACAGATATGGAAACTGAGGCCCAGAGCACAACTAGTAAAAAGCCTACCTTTGATTAGAACCTAGTCGTCTGTCTCCAAACCTAGCATTGTTTAGAGGATTTATCTGTGCCATTTTATCTTGCAACATATGCTAAATGAGATATTGTAACATACACGAAAGGCTGGTGTACAAACTAGAATAATGTTAATTATACCTTATAGAAGGAGGCTTATTGTGAAGGCACTGTAAGAGGACCAGAGGGCCTTTTCTTCAGAGGGGAAATAGCTCAATTTAACATGTCATCAAGTGAGCCTGTGCAGAGAAACTGGCTGGCTTTGGTTCTCAGAGCGTAGCCACAAAATCTACTTTGGGACGCAGCTTTACTTTGGTGAGTAGATAATTTCTTCTTTCCCTTTAGTCAACTCAGTTCAGTTCAACATACATTTATCTAAGTACTTACTTTCTATAAAGTACTGGGCTGGGTACTGAGAATGTAAAAGTGTAAAATGGCAGGGTCCCTGGTCCCAAGAAAGCAAGGCATGAATAAATGAATGAAAAAGCATTTAAGTGTCTACCATATGACAGACACACAAAAAGCTTCAATATGAATCAAGCATAAGGAAGGATAGATGAAAAAGTAAGGAATGGGGCCTGACAAGATTTCTCCTTCTATTATGATGTTTTTATTGGTTCATTATCAGAGTATCAAATAGCTACTATCATTGCAGAGACAATAAACCTTTTCTCCTTCAACCCAGATTCATATCTCTCATTCAATCAGCAGCATTTCCATTACAGTTAGGTTGACACACTCTAATCTTATTACTGCAGGGAAAAGAGATTCAATGGGACTTAGTGGATAGAGAACTGGTCTAGAGGTTGGGGAAACTTGTGTCCTGCCTTTGATACCTATTGTCTGTGTGACCCAAGTCAAGTCACCTGACCTTTCACTAATTACAAGCAACTCTATAAAACAATAAAATGCGAAGATGCCAATCTGCAATGATAGAGTTTGCTCATCCTAAATCCATTCCATATTTCTATGTTTCATATATCCTAGTATTTCATATAGTGTATGCTAAAGATATGGTTGCTATATTCAAGGGACATAAAATCAGCATTAGCAAAACTTAAACAGGTTCCATCTAAATATTGAACATTTTAGTCCCTCTACCCAAAGAAAAATTATTGAGGGTTATAGCTAAGTGGTGCCATAGATAGAGTGCTGGGCTCGGAGTCAGGAAAGCATGAGTTCAAATCTGGCCTCAGATATTTGCTAGCTGTGTGACCTTGGCTAAATCACAAAAACCTTTGTTTGCCTCAGTTTCCTCATCTGTAAAACTGGGATGATAATAATAGTACTTACTTCCCAGGGTCATTGTGAGAATCAAATGAGATAATATTTATACAACACTTAAGCACAGTGCTTGGCACATAGTAGGTTCTATATAAATGTTACTACTACTACTAATTATTATTATTATTATTATTATTATAATTATTATTATTTAGGGATCGCTTTTTACTAGATAGGTATGACAGAAAATATTCATTCTCTCTTAAGGAAAGGGAAATATATCAAAATATTAAGAAATATATTAAAACCATGATCCTCTTAATTTTAGTAATCTCCTTTTTGGTTAAGCAATCTGAGGATCAAGAATACACTTCTCACTCAGCACTTAATTCTGTTTTGCTTGGGACGAGAACAGCTTACAGTCAGGCTCCCACAGTAACATCCACTGGAATATTGCCTCTAGGCATGAAGAACTGAGATTAAAGCCCCCCAAATCGACTCATAGAAGTCACTAACCAAATAGGAGCTGAAAAATACTTCGGAGGATTGCTAAACCCCAGAGGAAATAAACTCCTGATTTGAGTTTTGCCTTCCAATCCCAATCCCTAGGAAACAAGGTCCTTAAGGCTTCAGCTTTCATAGTAGTGGAAAGCCTCTGAATGAGACAAAGGCAGAAAATCAGCAGAAGCATCTGCTGCATTGATATCAGTCAGTTATGGGAGTGGTTATACAAATGGCTTGAAGATTTTCTCTCACTCAACCTCCACACACAGCATCTGAAATCCTAGAGAGTTTCATCATCTTTGCAAAAATGGCTCCCTGAGAAAATAGATTCTGTTTCATACTGGGTTTTTCTCTTTCTTCAGTGCCTAATAATGCTACTGTAGAAACCATTAAATGCCTTTACATGACTGGAAATTAACTAAACTATTGCAAAAAAATTGTCATTCACCCTGCCATTCCTGCTCACTTCTCCTCTCTCCTCCACATTTAGTAGCTCAGTAGATAGGCATAAATAGCATGGCATTCCCCATTTCTCTGTGCTCACAGTCATGTGTCCAGGGGGTAGGGGTGGGCTTATCATTTTTTCAGCTGTGACCATAGAGGCATCAGGTTCGTCAGCTGATGTCCCACGTACATCCCTTCGTTGTGTGAAACTGGAGGATGTACTGATTGAGCTGCATGGGTGGGGTTCCAATGGAGGTGCCTCCCCGCTTAAGGATATAGGAGGCTCCCAAAAAACTTGGGATGACTTAGGAGTGGCATAAGAGATTTGAAGGCAGGGGCAGATGTTAGCGCTGATGATCTAGCTCTCATCATATACTCAGTTTCACCACCACATTCTCTGTTCAAGTGTAGGCTACTCTACCACATGTAACTAAAGTAGTATATAGTACCCCCCACTCCTTAAATTCATGCATTTAAATACCTTTACCTGATATACCAATGTCATCTGCCCTTTCCTTTAGCTGTTATTCACAAGAATAAGATCAATCAAGAGAAATCCTTCTTTCACACATGATCACAAATATATGCTATTTAGAAGCCATCTAGTTGAACCCTTTCCCCTTAATTTTATAGATTGAGAAACTAAAGTCCAAGGAAGTGAAATAGCTTTCCCTGAAAATATCAGAGGTGGGATTCAAATTCAGGTCCTCTGACCCTAATCCCAGTACTCTCTCCATGGTATCACACTGTCTTCCTTGAGCATAGACCAGACTGCCCACCTTTCCATTTTCCCCAGACCTACAGTATCCCAATTTCCCTACTATCCTGATATACTCTATCTAGAATGTGAGAGGGAGAATTCATGTGGGGAAAAAAATAGGATATTCATTTCTGCTGGCATATTACCAAATTCTTCTTGATTCTACCTCAAGTAAACCCTCCTTCAGGCGGTAACCCTTTGGAATTCAATTTGCCATCATCCTAGATAGCTAGTAGCTTTGGTAACTGTTTTTCCACTCCTAACTCTCCCTCCCAAAGCCACCAGGGTTCTTGGGTGTTGAGTTCAGAGTTTGGATCATCGAAACCTTTGTTCACAGTGTTATTTTCATAACAAAAGAAACTAGGATAGTTATCTGAGTTGGTTATAATTAGCTAGAGCCCTTACAATCTCCATACAGTCTTTCCCCAAATAGATAACAATATGCTTTCTTCCTTTATAGAGAAATGCAGCCTCCTAACACTATTCTGGGGGAGTGACTAGCAGTCCATTGTCAAGGGCTCCACCGTGTCTAGCTTTGAGTGCAGATAGGAGTCTTGGAAAGTCCCCCTGGCTGCTTAATGTAAAGGAGTTGGTTCTTGGAACCTGGGAAAAATTAGAGGCTGGGAAAAATAGTGAAGGCAACCACCTTCACCCTGGCCTTCCTGTTTCTCTAAATCCAGCTCAGCAGGATTGCGAGATAAAAAGAAATAATCATGCAGTACCCAAAGAAACTGGCATCGGTGCTAGTACCAGGAGGACAAGGACAGAAGGAGCTCCAAATCTGATAGGAGAGTCCTCTGGTCATTGAAGCGCAGTCAGGGACCGCAGTGTGTCTTCTGAACATTTCTATTTTTAGGCATGTGCTGTTTCTTTGAGAACTTAGCAGATCGGTTAGATTCAGTGCTTGAAGGGACCTGAGAGACCATCAGGTCTAATCCTTTTATTTTATAAATGAGGCCACTGAGGCTGAAAGAGAGCAGATGACTGGCTTAGGTACCACAGCCAGTAAAGATTTGAACTCAAGTCTCTTCTTGACTCCATGCTTGGCATTAATTACTGAGTCACTCAGCTACTTCATATGAAAGACAGTATGGTGGGTGTAGGAAAAATGAGGCACTTGGAGTTGGGAAATCTGGGTTCAGATCAGAATTGTAGCACTTACTAGCTGTGTTACTGGGGCATGTTGCTTGCTTCTTCGATGCTTAATTTTCCCCACTGTGAAATGAAAATAATACCCCACTGGGCAATGGAGAACAGAAGACTTTTTATACCTTAAATTGCCATATAAATGAGAATTGCTGCTGTCACTGCTTATTATTATTATTACAGACTGATTCTTAAAAGGCAGAATGGTTAGAAAGAGGACAAAAAGCCAGTGAAGAAGGTAGACAAAATAGCATTTTTCTGGAAGTTAGGATCCCTGGGTTCTAGTTCTGTCTTTCTGGCACTAATTAACTAGGTGACCTTGGGCATGTCCTATTCCATGTGGACCACTTTCTTTGACTGTAAAATAAGGGCATTAGACTAGAAATAAGGAGATTTCTAAGACTCCCTTCTCTGAATCATTCTCTGAAATTCTGTCATTCCATAGGGGAAGGCTTTACCATAGATATGGCACTTGAACTGGGCTTGGAAGAATGTGTGGAATTCAGGTCATCAGAGGGGAAAAAAGAAGGCATTGCAGGAAAAAGTGATAAGGGCAATGAAGGCATGGAGGTGACCAAGAGCTTGGCACCAGGAGGGACTACAGTATAGTCGAGAGAGCCTTGTCTCTAGAGTTACAGGAGGTAGGTTCAGATTTTACCTCTGAGATGTTTGATCTTACGTGATCACAGGCAATTCACCTTACTCCTTTGGGCCTCATTTTTCTTGACTGCAAAATGAGGCAGCTTAATTAGATGACACTTAAGGTGGCTTTCAGATCTTGATAGAGTTAGATCATTATGGAAACCAGGCAGAAGAGTTTATATCTGGTGTTCTAGAAAACCAGGCAGAAGAATTCATATTTTATGTGCTAGAAAATAGGCAGGAGAGTTTATATTTGCTGTTCTAGGGATTAGAAAACCACTGAAAATTTTTGTTTTGTTTTGTTTTGTTTTTAAGCAATTGGGGTTAAGTAACTTGCTCAAGGTTACACGGCTAGTCATTATTTATGTGTGGGTGCTCATTTTCTGAGGCCAGATTCGATCCCGGGTCATCCCAACTCTGAGGCCGGAGCTCTTACTCACTGCGCCACCTAGCCGCCCCAAAATTGGTAAACTCTTTTTTTTTTGTTTTGTTTTGTTTTGTTTTAAAGCAATTGGGGTTAAGTAACTTGCTCAAGGTTACATGGCCAGTCATTATTTGTGTGTGGGTGCTCATTTTCTGAGGCCGGATTCAATCTCGGGTCATCCCAACTCCGAGGCTGGCGCTCTTACTCACTGCGCCACCTAGCCGCCCCCACTGAAAATTTTTGAGCAAAGAAATAATGTGATCAAAATGATGTTTTAGGAAGATTAATATGACAAAGCAGGGTGGATTGGAGAGGAAGGAGTTTGAAGTCAAGGTAATTTGATATGAAGTAATAACTGGGGTAATAGAAAAGGGTCATGGACCGGCAATAGAGAGTAAAGAATGTATGTTAGAGACATTTCAAAGGAAAACTCAATAGGACTTTGTGATTGATGATAGTGGATGATGGTGAGGAAGGAATCAAAAATGACTGACTATAAGGTCTAGAAGATGTGTTTGCTGTGGTACCATTGGTGATCTTTAAAAGGCTGAGACTTATGGAAAAGGCTCCATAGACTGAGGAAGGGCAAAGGTCATGATTTTTTTTTTTAAAGGAAGAGAAAGTCTGATTGAAGCCAGTTTCAGTTTTTTGGCAAAATTCTAGACTGCACTATTGAAGGGACAATAAATCAACAAATAGAAAAGGAACGTAGTGATCACCAAGACCCAAGACGGTTTCATTACAGAAAAAAAGTCATGCAGACTAATATGCCACAAACTTCTGTAATTTCCTTTATTGACAAGATTAATTGATTGGTATACAATGATAATATTATAATATAGGTTACCTAGATTTCGGTAAAGCAACTGACAGTCTCTCTGTGGACAAGATAGAGATGTGTAATATAAATAATTGTACAGTTAAATGGATTTAGGATTGGATGAATGACTAAAAGAATAGTCATTAATTTTTCAGTATTAACTTGGAAAGAGACATTCAAAAGAATGGCCCTGGGATATGTGACTGGTCTTACACTATCCAACATTTTTTTGCCAGTGATTTCTATCGAGGTAGAGATAGCATACTTATAAAATCTGCAGATGATATCAATTCAAGAGGGATAACAAGGAAAATGGATAGCAGCCAAGACACAAAAAGATTTTGGGCAGGCTAGACTATACATTAGGCTGAATCAAAGAAATTTATGTTCAATAGAGATTGATTTAAAATCTTTCACTTAGGTTAAAAAAATCAAATTTATAATTACAGGAGGAGAGCTATGGCTAGACAGTAGTTCATATGAAAATAATGTAGAGTTTTTGTCATCTGCAAGTTCAATATGAATCAATGGCATAATGTGGCAGCCAAGAATCTAATTGATTAATTAGGTTGCATTGTGAAAGATATTCAAGATAAGGGAGGTGATATTTCTTCCATATTATGCCCTGGTCAGGCTGCATCTGTATTGTGTTCGATTCTGGGTGGCACAGTATGGTAAGTCTATCATTAGTAAGCTGGAAGGGAGTCCAATACAAGACATAGGAGGATTGGTTGAAGAGACTGAATATGTTTAACCTATATAAGAGAAGACTTAAAGGAGACATGATGGCTGTCTTCAAATATTTGAAAGGGCATAATATAGAATTACTCAGGAAGAGAGATTGTACTTGTTTTCCTTTATTTCAGTGGATAGAACTAAGAGCAATGGGTAGCAGTTGTAAAGAAACAAACTTAAGCTTGATATATCCTAAACTTGTAACAATTAGAGGAACCAAAAGCATGGAAAGGACTCTCTCTTAGAGGGAGTGGGTCTACTCACTGAAGGCATTTAATTAATAGTTGGATGCATGTCTATTGGGTATGGTGTAGAATTAATTCTTTAGCTATGGGTTATACTGGACAGCCTTTATCTTCCCAGTCTAAGATTCTGTGATCCAGATAATCCCACAGAAAAGCATGCTCTAGGTAAAATTTTAGAGACATTGGACTTTTTTCTCAGTACTCTTCTATTCCCCTCTCAAGAGCTGATTACTTCTTCCTGTCCTTGTGGCATTTTCTCCTCCTAGACACCTAGTGCCCTCATCCTGCCCCTACATGTCTAGGATACCTCACTGGGACACCTCAAGTAGGATCCATTATCTGAATCATTCCTGATCATGGCAGAATAATAGAACTTGAGAGATGAAGGGAATTGTAAAGAACTCATCTCAACAAAATTTACCTCCTGGTTTCTTTGTTTGGAAGGCTAATTTGATAGATGAATTTTTCCTGATGCTAATTACATTGCTGATGCAATTAACAATTACTCAATGCACAAACTTCCCCAGAGAGTCTGAGAACATAGTTTGTCATAGTGGGAAGAACACTGAATTTCAAGTTAGGGGCTCTGAGTTCAAATCTCAGTTCTGCTACTTTTTACCTGTATAACTTTGTACATCCTTTGATTTCTCTGTGCTTTCTCAATTATAAAATGAAGAGCCTGAACTGCACAATCTCTCTGATCCTTTCTAGCTCTAAATTCTGAGCTAACCTCTTCCAGCTCTCAATACCATTTGTCTGGATGGCAATTTCTTATATGTCCTGAATTTATCAGCTATAATAGTGCCAATTTTTGTGGGAGACTGAAATATTCTTTTGCTTTTTAAAAGTAGATTTGGCATTTATTCATCCTTATTTCCATTCATGTTCATTTTTTGTATGATTATTCATTTAAAAAGTAGTCTTTTGAGGTAGTAAGGTTAAGTAAAGAAAGCACTCTGGATTTGGAGCTAAAGGATCTGGGTTGGTATTCTGGCTCTGGAGCACTTAACTCTTCTGGGACTCCATTTCCTTATTTGTAAAATAAGAGTTTTGGATTAGATGACCTTTAACATCCTTTTCCTCCGTAAACTATAATCTTGAGTCACCTATCCTTTTTATCCTCAGTTTTCTCATCTGTATAATGAGGATCATAATATTTGTGGCACCCATTTCAGAGTGGTCATGAAGAAAGTGCTCTGTAAATCTTAAAGCATGATATCCATGCAATTTATTATTGGGAGGAGATAACAGAGGGGGATTAGAAAGACAGGACAAGAAGGAGCACATTTTTAAAGACTTCAGAAGGGTCCTTGGAGGCCATCTAATCCAACCAGTAAAATAATGTGTCTAAGGCCACAGAGTAAATCATAGCAGAGCTATGATTTCAAAGCCATTTCTTAGGCCTTCAAATCCAGACCTGTTTCCAGTAAATAAAACTGCCTTTAGAAAGAGGGGAAGGTAGCTAGGGAAAACCAGGGGTGGGAGGATGGGTCGGGGGAGGGGAGTCAGGAGTCCAGGCACAAGGTGAAAGGGAGAGAGGAGAGCAGAGGTGATTAAGGTGGGATCAAAAGCATGGCTGGCATCAGGCAGGTAGGAAAAGAGCCAAAATTCTGTGCCAGGCAGGGGGAGAACCTTTTCCTACCTAGCAGTGGAGTACTATCAGTACTTCCCACGATGTTCACTCCTCTGAGGCTCTCTGATCACAGGTTACACTCTGTCCCATGTACCATTATTTCAGTTCTACTTGAGTTGGTTTGACTGATCACCAGAAAAAGCTGCCCCAGGTGTAATTGCTAAATGATCCTCCGAGTAAAAAAAAGACCGGGGACTAAAAATTCCTTAAAGAAAATCCATCACCACTCCTTTTCCTTGTTCCTTATTTTCCACCCCATACTGTGTCTGTGGCAGCCACACAGGAGGCTGTAAAAAGAGTTGTTGGCTGACTCTTGCTGCATCAGGGGAAAACATGCTGTTCTTTGACCTCGCAGGGCCAAAGCCCCTGTTGACTGACATTCTTGACCATCAGAACCAGAGCTGGCTCAGTGCACAGCTTAGAGTTCATCCCAAATGATGCTGCTGGGAACTGGACACAAAACCCAGGCATGCTAAGGGTCAGTGAACCCGTAGCATACAGGTTAGTTAGAACAATGTTAGATGCTATACTTTCTAAAAAGTGCTGACAGTTATGGAGTCACAAAAGGGACTCCCTCCCTAGAAAGGCCTGACAGACATCTGTGCTTATCTGTTCTTTCCCAAATCTCTCCCCACCTCCCCTACTCCCCACCCAGTTCTATTTATTTTGAAAACACAAGCTGAAATCAAGGCCATTTAAAAACATGTTTAGTCACCGATAAATTTTATGAGCTATGTCTTTAACTGAAGTAGCTTGTGTAAAGATGAAAGGATACTTATAAGACTGCCATTCCTTTATTCATTCAACACATCTAGGTGCAAGTTGGGATACTAGGCTTCTGGGGAGTACATAAAGATGAATGATTGCTCAATTAACATTTACTAAAGACATATTTTGTCAAGTAATCATGTGTTAAGCACTTACTATGTACCAGGCATTGTACTAAGTAAAAGGATACAAATATAAACAGAAAGACTGTCCCCTTCCCTCAAGGAGCTTACATTCTAAAGATGCAGGTCAGTGCAGAAAAGGAAACTGAAAAAGGGAGGAGGACAGGAAGGAGAGATGAAGATACCTGGTTCAGGGGCAAGTTAGTAAGACAGTTATGACTGCAACCTGGAAAGGAATCAGTTCATGGCTGGCCTCAGCATTCTTCTTAAAATGAAGCTTCTGGGAAGAAATAGCCATTTAGAGGGAGAGGACACAGCAGGTGCATAAAGACTACCACAGGGTCTGGGAAACCTTCCAATGTCCAGGGATGGGATGAGCAACCAGGGTGAAAAAGTTTCTATGGCATGGTGTAGCAGCAAGCTCCATAGCATACCCAGGATGGCTACTAGCACAGGTTCTTAGGTCTGCTTTTCTAAAGGAACTAAAAAAAGGGTTAACAATCTTACTTTAATCAAACATATATCATTTACCTAGTTCAGGGGGAAAAGTCAGCACCCTGAACTTCAAGAGAATACAAACAGAAGTCACAATCAGACAAAAAATACAAACAGAAAGAGAAAATAACACAATTCAACAGACAGGGCTTCTAGCTCTCTGACCATTACCTACATACAGTGTTACAGTACCAGAGAGAGAGAAGCTCCAACATCTGGGTTTTCAAAGCCAGGGGGCTGAATGGTTGCCTAAAGTCTCATCTGGCCAAATCACACAATTCTTTCCAAAAGTGAGTCCCAAAGAGAAACCTCACCTCAGAGTGAAGGTTCTCCAGGGTTAGAGTACATCACAACCCTTATGACCTACTACCTAATTACAAAGTAGTAACGTGTGGGCCTTCTTGAAAAACAAGTCTCCCACCACAGGCAGCCTATTTGGGGGCAGAATTTATTTTCAAATCAGGGAAGGTCCTCAAATTCACCTAAGCCTATTAAGGGGCAGGGAAGATCTTCAAATTCTTATTACCATTACACATGGGAGAGAAAGTCCAGTCAGTCAAAAGTTCAGCCTGGAATGTCAGGCAATGTTCATTGCTGGAGATATTGTTCGTTCTTCCTTAGAGGACCAATGATATTATGGGTTAACATCTTGACTCCTGCGTGCATTGGATTTAAGTGAGGCAGAGTTGTACAAAGTCCTTAGCCTCACTCTCTCTTCCAGAGTTATTAAAGTCCAATGGAATGAGAGCATCATGATCAAAGCATTTGTTTTATGGTGGCTTATCTATTATTGATATGCATGATGGAGGGGTTTCACACCAGTGAAGAGGTTCTGTTTATTGCAAGAACCTCTCAGGCTAGAGACAATGAGGGCATGAGGCTGGGTGGCAGTAAAAGGGATGAAAAAGCTTGTCAGTAAGTCAATAAATATTTTTAAAGTATTTACTATGTTCCAGGGTCTGTGGTAAGTGCTGAGTATAGAAGGAAAGGCAAAAACATGTCTCTGCCCTCAAGAAGGCAGTTGTAAAGAATTTGAAGAAGAATCAATAGAACTTGGTAAGTAGAAAGATGTAAAGAGTGTAGAGAAGGAAAGAAGGTAGGAAGGAAGGAGGGAGGGAAATAAGAGAGAAAGGAAGGAAAGAAGGAAGAAAGGAAGGAAAGAAAGAAGACTAGAAAGGCACTATGATATCTAGCTGCCTGTAGAAGAGGGCAAAGAAGAGCTCGGGGTTTTAAGCTTGAGGAAGTGGGAAAGATGTCATGAAATAGGGATGTCAGGAGGAAGAAGTTGCTAGACAGAGTAGTGGGTAGAATGCTGAATCTGGAGTGAGGAAGACCCCTGTTAAAATCTCACCTCAGACACAATAACTTTGTGACTCTGGGCAAGTTATAACCTCTGTTTGCCTCAACTATAAAATGGAGATGATAACAGTGTCCACCTCCCAAAGTAGTTAAGAGGATCCAATAAGGTAATATTCAGAAAATGCTAATAAACTTTAAAATACATAAAAATGTAAGTATCAAATGAGTAAAAAAATTGTAAAGCACTAAGTATAGTGCCTGGCACATAGTAGGCACTATATAAATGTTAATTGTTGTTATTATTATTATTATTTTGAATGTGAATTGAATTTAGTTTTAGACCCATTGTAACAGTGAGCATACAGAATGAGAGTCAGAATAAGCAAGAACATTGGGTCAGATCAAATAGGTTAACATTTTAGAATGGGAAATGTAAAGTTTTATACTTGATTTTTTTAAAAATCATCTTTACAAATACAAGGTGGTGGAAGTGGGATCAGGCAGCCGCTCATCTGAGAATGAATATGTAGGAGAGTCTGTGGGTTGGAAACTGAGGATAAGTAAATAGTTTGACAACTCAATAAAGAAAGCCAGTACAATCTTGGGCTGTATTTAGAGAGGCATAACTTCCAGGATTAAGGAGGCTACAGTTCTATGGTACTCTATCCTAGTCAAAACTACCTTTTTGTTCAGTGCTGACTGCCACATTTTAGGAAAAAACATTGGTAAAATGAAGTCTATATCACATCGGGTATGGGTGTGTGTAGCATATCATAGTATACAGTAGTAATGACGAATGAAAATTTATGAAACCATGTCCCCTTCACATGTTGCCCCTTTTAAATCTTGATTCTTGGAGATTCCCAGAACACATCACATTTTGAAATTTCAAGATATGTGTGTATCTAAGTGTGTGGTGGTAGGTTGGCACAATTGTTGGAAATTAGGACAGCATATAAATATAGATGGTTTGGTCATCCTAACTCATTTATGTCTTTGTGTCAAAATTTAGTTTGAAAGTGCAGATGTTTAAATTGTACATACATATTTCTATATATACTATAAATATATGAGGGATATGGCATGCTTGCATAACATTTATATGTACTGTTAAATATGAATATGTAGGAGGGCAGAGCCAAGATGGAGAAATAGAGGCAAGCTAGCTGAATTCTCTTAACATTCCCCTTTGACCAGCTTTAAAATAATGCCTCGAATCAAATTTTGGAGTAGCAAGGCCAACAAAATTCAGGGTGAGACATTTTTCTGGCTTAAGAAAGCTTAGAAATTAGGTAGAAGTTTGTGACACTGAGTGGAAGTCTGTCCAAACCACATTCACATAGCAGTAGCAGCTTTGGGAGCTCTCAGCCCAGAGATGGTAAAGAGGTCGGACAACTGGTCAGAAAGATATTACAGGGGATCCTTTGCTGCCCCTGGGTATAACTGGAAATGATTGGCAACTCTCTTGCTCATACACAGTGCCTTCTCACCCTAACATAAAGTTCAAAGTTAAGAAACAAGCTAGAAAAATGAGAGAACAACAACAGCAAAACAATCTAACCATAAAAAGCTAGCAGGGAAGACCAAGACCTAATTTTAGAAGAGAAAAATGTGAACATAGCCTGGCAAGAGGTCAAAGACAGTTCAAAAATGCTAATTAGGCCCACAAAAATACACTCAAGAAAAGGATTCCTTAAAAAGCATAACAGGCCAAATGGAAAAGGAGGTACAAAATCTCACTGAGGAAAAACAATTCCTTAAAAATTAGAATTTTGCAAGTGAAAGCTAATGACTTTATGAGACACTGAGAAACAATAAAACAAGTCAAAAGAATGGGGAGGGGGAAAGCTTGTGAAATATCTTATTGGAAAAAAAATTGACCTGGAAAATAGATCAAGTAGAGATGATTTAAGAATTTATCAGACTATCTGAAAACCATAACCAAAGGAAGACCCTAGACACCATTTTTAAAAGAAGTTATCTGGGGAAACTGTCCTGATAGTCTAGAATCAGAGGGTAAAATAGAAATTGAAAAGATCCATTAATCATCTCCTGAAAGATATCCCAAAATGAAACTCTCATAGTCAAATTTCAGAGTTCATAGGTCAAAGGGAAAATTATTCAAGCAGCCAGAAAGAAACAATTAAAATATTATGGAGCCACAGTCAGAGTCACACAAGATTTGGCAGCTTCCAGATTAAAGGAGCAGAGGGTTTAGATTATGATATTCTAGAAGGCAAAGGAACTGGGATTACAACCAAGAATAACCTACCCAGCAAAACTAATCTTTCAGGGGGGAAATGGATATTTAATGAAATAGAGGACTTTCAAAATATCAGAGCTGAGTTGGAAATTTGACATGCAAATCCAAGATTCAAGAGAAGCATAAAAAGGTAAATATGAAAGAGTAATCATAAGAGACACAGTAAGGTTAAACTGTTTTAATGCCTATATGGAAAGATTATATATTTAACTTCTAAGAATGTTATCATTATTAGGGCAGTTAAAAAGAGTTTCATGGATGTGAGTTGATTATGTTAGAACTATTTTATTTTAAAGGAAGGGGTAAGAAAAAGGAATGCACTGAGAAAAGGGGAAAGGGAGAGATAGAATGGGGAAATTTTTCTCACATAAAAGAGGAGGGCAAGGAAGAGCTTTTACAAAGGACGGGGAAATGGGGGCATGATGGGCAATGCTTGGGCTTCACTCTCATCAGAATTAGTTCAAAGAGGTAAGCATAGATATACATACTCAGTTGTATATAGAAATTTAACTTACCCAATAGGGAAATATGAAGGAAAAGGTCTAAGAGAATGGAGGGGCGTGACATGGGAAGGGGGAGAGAAGGAATGGTAAAAGGGTAGACAGATTAAGAGAAGCAGTGGTTGGAAGCAAAATAGATTGAGGAGGGACAGGATAAAAAGAGAGAGAGAAGAACAAACATAAGAAAATGGGATGGAAGAAAATACACAGTAATCATAATATGAATGTGAATGGGATGAGGTCACTCATAAAATGGAACCAGATAGCAAAATGAGTTGGAAACCAGAGTCCAACAATATATTGTTTACAAAAGACAGTTGAAACAGAAAGATACACAGAGTTAAAATAAGGGATAGGGCAGAATCTAATAAGCTTCAGCTAGACTGAAAAAAAGGTAGGAGTAGCAGTTATGGTTTCAGACAAAGCAAAAAAACAAAAATAGACCTAATTAAAAGTGGTAATTGGACAGCCAACTGGTAAAGTAAGATAGAATGGTGGTCCTGGAGTCAGGAAGACTCATCTTCCTGAGTTCAAATCTGGCCTCAGACCACAAAGTAGCTGTGTGACTCTGGGTAAATCACTTAACCCTGTTTGCCTCAGTCTCCTCATATACAAAATGAGCTGGAGAAGGAAATGGCAAACCACTTCAGTATCTTTACCACTCTAGTACTCTTTACCCAAACAGAGTCACATCAGACATGACTGAGAAATGACTGAACAACAACAAAAAAGGTATAATCAGGGCAATTGCATTTTGCTAAAAGATACGGTAGACAACGAAATAATATAAAAATTTTTTGCAGCAAGTTTTTCTGACAAAGGCTTCATTTCTCAATTATATACTGAGTATGGGACTCAGTCAAATTTATAAAAACAAGAGCCATTTCCCAATTGACAAGTGGTCAAAGGATATAAACAGGTAGTTTTCAGAAGAATTCAAATCTATCTATAGTCATGTGAAGAATGCTCAAAATCACTATTGATTAGAGAAATGCAAATTAAAATAATTCTGAGTCACCATCTGATACCTATCAGAAATGACAAATGCTGAAGGGAATGAGGGAAAAATAGGCACACTAATGAATTGTTGGTGGACTAGCGAACTGGTTTAACTATTCTTGAAAATAGTTTGGAACTATGCCCAAAGCGTTATAAAACTGTACATGTCCTTTGACTCAACAATACTACTACTAGGTTTATATCCCAAAAAGATCAAAGGAAAAGGATCTATATGTACAACAACATTTATAGCAGCTCTTTTTTTGTGGTGACAAAGAACTGGATCGAAGGAATGTTCATCAACCGGGGAACGATAGATCAAATTGTGGCATACGATTGTGATAAGGTACTATTGTGTTATAAGAAAGTATAAGAGCAGCAGTTTCAGACAAATATGGCAAGTCCTATATTAACTGATGTAAAGTAAAATGAGAATAACCAAGAGATTGTTGTGTACAGTAACAGCAGTATTGTAATGATTATCAACTGTGAAAGACTTGACTACTCTGACCAATACAGTGAAACAAGTTAATTCCAAAGGATTCATGATAAAAAAAAAAAAGCTATATACCTCCATAGAGAGAACTGATAAACTCAGTGCAAACTGAAGGATAATTTTTTCACTTTCTTTATTTTTCTTGCTTTTTAGAAAAAATATAGTTAATATGGAAATATATTTTACATGTATAATTAATATCATATTGCTTACCTTCTCAGTGACTGGGGACAGGAGGGAGGCAGAGAATTCAGATATCAAAATTTAAAAGAAAATAATGTTAAAAGTAAATAATTAATATATATATATATATATATATATATATATATATATATATATGATACATAATTGTATAGTTTGGCTGGAATATTGGGTTTGTATAGAACAATCAATAATATGTGTAGGTATGTATGTGTAATATGCATACATATATGGGTATATGTATGCTGTCCTAATTTACTAACAATTGTCTTTCCACCACCACCACCACCACCACCACCACCATCACCATATAACCAGGCTCATATGTATACTTCCAACATATAGAGTATGGTATATTATGGAAATCCCCAGTTGTCAGGATTTAAAATGCCCTTTTTTTATTTTCACTAAATTTTATAGCTGGTATCATGTTTTAGTGAATTCGGGGTTAGGGTTAGGGATAGGGAGGACTTTAAAAACTCAAATAATTCCAGAATTTAGTCTAGACTCAGAGCAGTGGACAGTAGGGAACCATCATAAAGTTTTGTCTTTAAAAAAAATTATGCTTGATTTTCAGTTCCAAATTCTTTCCCTCTCCATCCCATTCTCCCACCCATATTGAGAAGGCAAGAAAAATAAAACCTATTACAAGTATGCATAACTATGCAAAATAAATTTCTGCATTAACCATATTCATTATAAATTATTGAACATGGGAATGACATGAAAAAAATTGGGTTTTATGAAGATTAGTCTAAAAGGACAAATTAAAGAAAGCAGACAGTGGAAACTAGGAGACCAGTTGGAAGCTGTTGAAGTAATTCACACTGAGGTCATTAATAACTAGACCAATCAGGGTAGAGACAACAGAAATGGAAAGAAAGGGGGTGCAATAAAGAGATACTATGAGGGAAGAAAGTATAGGTTTTATTCTCCGTCTGAATATAGATAATAAAGGAGAAGGGGAAAACAATAACTGATTACAATATTTCTAGTCTTAGAGATTTAAACTGAAGTGGTAGTACCAAGGACAGAAAGAGTTTGGTTGTAAGAAAAATCAATTTTAGGAAGGAGATGACGGGTTTGGACATTTTGAGTTTAAGATAATAAGTAGAGCAGTTCTGTAGTCTGGTAGAATCCTGGAAGACAGGTGAGAGGTTAGGGTTAGAGATGTGGATTTGGGAGTTATCTTCACAAAAGTAAGTAGAACCATGGAAGTAGATGAGGTATCTTAGGGAGAGAACACACAGAAAGAAGAGAGAAATGAAGCAAGAGACAGAGTCTATCTATTATTAGGAAATGAGAGGAGGAATAAATAAATTAGATTAGTCCAAAAGTCAAGGATACCAGAAGTTTTATAAAAGGCCAGGGAGAGACCATTTTAAAAAAAGATTGAGCAGTCAAAATGACGAAATACCAAAGGGATATTGTGTAAGATGAGGACTGGGAAAAGATACTGAATTTGATAAGATGGAAGTCACTGAAGACTTTCTTTTTATTATTATTATTATTATTATTATTATTAAACAAATGCTTTATTAACTTCTGGTTTACATCATTCATTTCCACCAGATTTTGAGTTACAATTTTCCCCCCATTTTTTCCCTACCCACCACCCCAGAATAGCAGTCCCACTAGATATCCCCTCATCCAATCTGCTCTCTCCCATATCTTCTCCCATACTCCCTTCGACTTTGCCATTAGGGCAAGGTGAATCTCTGAGCCCCACTGCCTGGACATCTTATGAAACATTTAAATTTAAAACTTCGATTATCAGATCCATTCCCCTTCTCCCTTGTCACCCACTCCCTCTGAGAAGATAAGCAATTCAGTATGTATTGTACATGTATATCTATGCAAAACATTACCATAGTAGATATATTGTAAAAGACTGCTTATATTTCCCTCCCACCCATCTCACCTCCCACCTGGTCCATTCCCTACTTTGATCCTGTCCCTCTTCAAAAGTGGGTACTTCCAACCTCCCCTCCCCCCCCAGCATGCCCTCCCCTCCATCATCCCTCCTCTCATCCCCCTTCCCCCTACTCTCCTGCAAGGTGAGATATCCCATTTGGTATGTATGTGATTCTCTCCTTGAGCCAACTTCAATGAGAATATGCTTTTGCCTTTTTGCCTTCCTGTTCTTTCCCTCCCCTGCAACTACTTCCCCTTGCCTCTTCTACATGAGATAGTTTACCCTACCTTGTCTCTCCCCATCTCCTCTTGCCACTTTCCTCTCTCACCTCTTAACTTCACCCCTTAAGAATCATCCCTTCCCATCAAATTCAACCTGTGCCCTCCATCCATATATATCTGTAAACATATGCCCATATACCCGTCTTCAATTATTTTCATAATGAGAAAGGTTTCATCAAACACAGTTATTGTTGTTCCATGTAGGAATGTAAATAGTTCAACTTTTTAAGTTCCTTTTGATTTCTTTTCCTTGATTACCTTCTCAAGCATCTCTTGCTTCTTGCATCTGAATGTCAAATTGTCTATTCAACTCTGGTTTTTTCCTCAAGAATGCTTGAAAGTCCTCTATTCCACTGAATGACCATATTTTCCCCTGAAACAAGATACTCAGTTTTGCTGTGTAGGTGACCCCTGGCTTGAATCCCAGCTCTTTTGCCCTCTGGAATATCATATTCCATGCCCTTCAATCCCTCAGTGTAGAAGCTGCCAGGTCCTGGGCTATTCTGATTGTGTTTCCACAGTATTGAAATTGTTTCTTCCTGGCTGCTTGTAGTATTTTCTCCTTGATCTGGGGATTCTGGAACGTGGCTATAATATTCCTGGGAGTTTTCTTTTTGGGATCTTTTTCAGGAGGTGATCTGTGGATTCTTTCAACCTCTATTTTGCCCTCTGGGTTTAAAACATCAGGGCAATTTTCCTTGAGAATTTCTTGAAGGATGATTTCTAGGTTCTTTCTTTGATCATGGCTTTCAGGTAGTCCAATAATTTTTAAATTATCTCTCCTGGATCTATTTTCCAGGTCAGTGATTTTTCCCATGAGATATTTCACATTGCCTTCTATTCTTTCATTTGTTTTGATCTGTTTAATAGTATCTTGATTTCTCATAAAGTCACTAGCTTCCATTTGCTCCAGTCTAACTCTGAAGGAATGAATCTCCTCAGTGAGCTTTTGAGATTCTTTTTCCATCTGGCAAATTCGACTTTTTAAGGCATTCTTCTCCTCATTGCCTTTCTGAGCCTCTTTTGCCATTTGAGTTAGTCTATTTTTTAAGGTGTTATTTTCCTCAGTCAGGCTGTTGACTCTCATTTCATACTTTTCTTTCATCTTTATCATTTCTCTTCCCAATTTTTCCCCCACTTCTCTTATCTGCTTCTTAAGGTCCTCTATGGCCTGTAGCCAGCTTGTATTTTTATTTGGGGCTTTTGGTGCAGGAATTCTGACCTCACAGTCCTCCTCCATGCTTTGATCCTCTTTGCCCCTAAAATAGGAGTCCAATGTTGAATTTTTCTGTTTATTTTGTTTCTTTGTCTAGGCATGTTGCCACTTAATTACTTGATTTTTGGGCTTGTTGCCACAGTAGGACTCTGCCAGCAGACAGGAGAGCTTCCGGCCAAATGTGGGGTCTTCACAACTTCAGCAGGTTAGGTGGCCTCTGTAAAGCTTCCACATGCTCTGGCAAGCTGGATACCCACCACAAGCTTCCCCCCACAGACCACAATCCAGATCCAGGCAGTTTAAAGCAAGAGCGATTAACCTCCAGACTGATTGCTGATCTCCCTACAGTTCGCAGACCAGGAGCTAGAGCCACCACTGCTGCTACAAAATGGCTTCTGTGCAGCAGTTTCTTCAGCAGCTTTTTGCCCCCAGGGGAGGAAGCCACGTGTTCCCCAAATACTTGTCCCAAAGTCCATAGGGCACTAACCTCTCACTTTGTCCTAGGCATATCTGTGCTGATAGTTCTGGAATCGCCACAGCTGCTGGTGTTCTGGGGTCCCTCCAGCCGGCTGCTGGCCCGGCCGCCCTAAGGCTAAAACCGGGGCTCACTGGGGCCTGGGCTCAGCTCCCAGAGCACTGCACTGTCGGTTCCCAGCATGCTGTGCTGCCTGCTCTCAGAGCGCTGTGCTGGCTGCTCCCTGCAGGGCTGCTGGGTTCTCTTCAGCGGGAGGTTAGCTTCTCTGTGTAGTTCTGTGGGTGCTGGGGCTCCAGAAGTTGTTCAGATTCCTCTTTCACATTGTTTGGAGGTTGTGTGGGGCAGAGCACCTTGGAAGTGCTGTTTCTACTCCGCCATCTTGGCTCTGCCCTCCACCCACTGAAGACTTTCATGAGTTCTATTTCAATAGAATAGTTTTCGGGGCAAAACACATATTATAAAGCCTTAAGAGGAGAAATAGTGAAGAAGAAATCAAGGCAGAAGGGGGGAGAGAGAACTTGACCATATTTTAAGATTTTGGCACCAAAAGGAAGAGTAGAATATTAATTATGAGGAGTAGTCGGGTTGACCAATGTTTTCAAAGGGACTTTAAAGGGACTTCCTCTTAAAGGAAATTACTGATGAGCACACATACAGTGTGTCCCCAAAGTTTTAATAGCTTAAAACTTCACTAAGACTTTTGGGACTCCCTCTGCTAGATTTGAAGGTGGAATTCCCAGACCTCCCTTCATCCCACCTGTCACCTCATATTAGTGATTTTATCTGGCTTCCAGGAATGAGAGTAAATTGAAACACAGTAGATAACACAACCAAATTAAGAAGGGTTTGTGTTTTATCACCAGCAAAGGTATAGGCTATTAATGGAAGTGCCTGGTACTGGAGTATAAGAACAGCACAGAACTCAGCTATGCACATTCCATCTGGGTAAAGCTATGATGGTCCTTCTATTCCATTCCCACCTGTGGTCAGTTCCACCAGTAGTCCAATATATTTCCTGAATTGTCTGCACAATGGTCCTTTCCCTTTGGTGTCTCAGGGTGCAGCGCTGTACTTTGTACCATAGCCATAAAGCTAAAATTCCTTAGTCAATCACTCCGCTCTTAACTTTTCTAATGAAAGACCTCAGGAATTAGGGCTTTCTGTACCCTTTGATTGCATGACTCTCCCCTCTCCCCTTCCTGCAAATAAACATCTTGCTTTTGTTAGTGAATGCATCGTCTGATCAGCTGGTTCAAACGGGGATTGGCTGTCTGTCAAAACACACACGCAGACAAACATGCAAACACTGACTCATGAGGAAGTGGTAACTTTTCCCTGCTGCTGAAGGAAATAGGAGGAAAAAAATAAAGCCCTTTATAGTACGTAATAGGTGGTATGGAGTAGGGGACAGAGAGTTAGTTTTAGAACTAAGAAGGTCTGCCACTGACCTACTGGCTGTGTGACCCTGACTAAATTGCTCAACATCTCTGTGCTACTTTAGTATTAAGTGTCTGAGGTTGTATTTGAACCCACCTCCTGACTCTAGGGCCGGTGCTCTATTAACTGCTCTACCTAACCACCCCCTTAAGGTCCTTTCTTGTTGCTGTTCAGTCTTGTCTGATTTCATGACCCATTGGCAAAAATACTGGAGTGGTTTGCTGTTTCCTTCTCTAGTGGATTAAGGCAAACAGTGTTAATTGATTAATTTGTTAATTAATTAACAAAATTAATTAAAACATTAAGAAACAAATTACTTGCCCTAGGTCTCACAGCTGGTAAGTGTCTGAAGCTGCATTTGAACTCAGGTCTTCTTGATTCCAGGCCTAACTCTCTATCCACTGAGCCATCTAGTTGCCCCAAGGCCTTTCCTACAGCAATGAAATTACTATTATAGTCTGAACAAAAGAAGGAGAGAAGGAAGGAAGGAAGGAAGGAAGGAAGGAAGGAAGGAAGGAAGGAAGGAAGGAAAGCAGGAAAGCAGGAAGGAAGAAAGGAAGAAAGGAAGGGAGGAAGGAATGGAGGGAGGAAGGAATGGAGGGAGGGAGGGAGGAAGGAAGGAAAGAAGGAAGGAAGGAAGGAATGGAGGGAGGAAGGAATGGAGGGAGGAAGGAATGGAGGGAGGGAGGGAGGAAGGAAGGAAAGAAGGAAGGAAGGAAGGAATGGAGGGAGGAAGGAAGGAAACATGCATTTCTTAAATGCCTCTTCTATGTTAGGGATTGTGCTAAACATCTTACAAATATCATCTCATTTGACTCTGTTCTACACTTTGGTACCATATCCATGACTACACCACGACCACAGAGTCCTTAGGGTTACTGAACTCTTTAGAGCATTCTATTCTCCAGTGCTAGGTTTGTCGCACAGGTTAAAGATATTCAATTTGACTTACATTTTCTGTTAGCAGCTGGCATTTATATACCATTTTAAGCAGTTTACAAATAACATCTCATTTTTATTCTCCCATCAACACTGGGAGGCAGGTAGTATTATAATTTCCATGAAGAAACTGAGGCAGAAAGAGGTTAAGTGACTTGCCCCGATCTTGGACAGTTAGTGGAGGCCAGAACTGAACTCAAGTCTTTCTGACCTTAGGTCTTGTGCTCTATTCACTGTACCACCCAGTAACCTCTTTCTGAGGCTGTACCAAATAAGTGTCTTGAGTATACAGACCTTGTAAGAAATATCAGTGAAACAAAGCTGATTTGGGCTTAGTAGATCCAAGTAGACATGGTGGAAACAGTGTTGGACTTGGATTTATGAAGATCTGAGTTTGAATCCTGGTTCTTAGCTGTGTGACACTAAGTGAATTGCTTTCCTTTTCTGAGCCTCATAGGCATCTGTAGTACTTACCTCATAAAACTATTGCCTCACTCAAATAAAACAAAAACTCTTCTCAAATCTTAAAGTGTTATATAAGTGTCAGGTATTATTATAATTCACTGAGACTATGGTCATAGGCATAGAAAAAGAAACCTGGCATAATATATAATGTGCAGAACCTAGAGTTAAGAAGACCTGGGTTTGAATCTTGTTATTGCCCTCTGTTGGTTGGATGGTAGCCACAAGCAAAATCACTTAACTTTTCTAAGCTTATGTTTCTTCATTCATAAAATGAGGGTCATTTTTACCAATAAGTAACCTCACAGAACTTCTTAATTACTCAAATGACATTTGTAAAGCACTTTACAAATTTAAAAACCCTTTAGAAATATCAACAATTATTATCACTACAAATAAAGTAGAAAGAACTGGGAAAATGGAACCTTGAGTTTATTTTGATAAAATCAAAACATATCCACTATCTTAGCTTACCACATTACAATAATGGTGTTCGTCTAAATCACAATATTATTTTTCAAAAGCTGTTTGATTTGTGCATGCTAGGATGATTCTCTAGGTGCTCTGCTATGAGCTGAGAGACTGGTAAATCTGTCGTTCACATTTGTCAGTCCTTCCTTTTCTTTCTATTCCTCTACACTATTTACTTGCCATCCCTAGCCTCCCCAACTCATCTGCTTTTGAAATTCACGCCAGTAAGGAGGCATGATATCTTTCCATTTCATGGTCAGAGAGAGATCTTTTCCCAACCAGCCCAATATCATGTAGATGCTTCCAGGTGGTAACCGGGAAATTTTAGTTCTTATAGTTTCCAAGAACCATTGCCACTCCTTGACAGTTATGTTGACAGAAACATCTCACTTTTGCAGACCAGAGTGACAGAAAACCTCATCTTCTGAAGAAGTAGAGCAGAGGACCTTCCTTGCACTATATCTGTTCCTCGTCGGGAAAACTGACAAAAATTGGCCATGAGTGATTAGAGATCCCACCTGCTCAGCTGGCAAATATATTACAAGATGGAAATCATAGATCTAGACCTGAGAGGCATTTTAGAGTTAGCCACACCACTCAATTTACAGATGTAAGAAACAAAGGTCCCAGGAAGATAAATACCTTGCCCAAAGTTATAGAGGGAGTGAATATAGGGGGTTGAATTTAAACCCAATTTAGACCCAACTCTAGGGTTAGAGCTCTCATGATGATACTGTTACCTCCTGATTTTTGGTAGGGGAGACCCTTTGGATGGCAGTGAGCTGTTAGCATTACTTTCCTAGAAAGGGAGGAAAGAAAGGCATAAGTGTTGTGACTCCTTGGATTAGACCATCTTGACTGTGAAGATGTGACCACACAAAGACAAATTTTTGTTTTGCCATGTGGCTTTCCAGAAAATAAAAACCTCTTGGTACCTAAAATATGGTAAACGCCTTTGCAAAAGTTTCTGTAATGACATTCGTGGCCTGAGGTTGTACCTATGAATGAAAAGCAAAATGAAAAATCAAGGCAATGATTTAAGAGAGAAAAATTACTTTGATCTAAAATATCCAGATATCACTGGGGAATGTAAAGAGAAGCAATGAATTCTGAGGATAATTGCCTCTTTTCGCCATTTCCCATTGGATATGTAGACACAATTTGACTATAAAGCATTTAAAATAAGCTCTGCTATCCTCAGAAATGTAATCTTAGCTTCTGTGGAAACTAGCTTCAGGTTAAGAAGCAGAGGACAGAAACCCTGGCATGGTGCCAGCACCATTGTTTGGTGTCAGCAAAGTCAGATAGAAATTTGTTTTAAGGAAAATGTACTGTGTTTTGGGGGATTGTACTCTCACATCGAAGCGTGGGAAGGTTGAGATTTCATGCATTTCATGACAAGATTGTACTCTTATGCTTTAGGGGAATGCAATACATTCATTGACAAAACGCCATTTGTATAACTGAATGTCTGAAGCCCTGCAGTATTTTTGCTTTCGGAATGCCAGCATCCATCTTTGACTTAGAACAAGAAACTCGCTACACAGTAGATACTGTGTTCCAACTGGTCTAGATGCTATCTACTATGTAATCTTATGAGAGTCTCAAATATCACCCATAAGGCCTGCAGGGAGCTTTTAAATCACTACCAGGGAAGGATTGGGAGAGGGGTGAGGGGGATGAGAAGGGAAGCCTGCTACTTAGTGCAGAAAGGAGAAGCAAACTTTTATTTGGGAGGGAAAAGAAACCATTCCCCTTTGAAAATGTCTTAACTGAAAGAGAATTTTCCCTTAAGAAAAGCAAGAAATCATAGAATCATATATAGGTTTAGAAGTGAAAGGGTCTGAGAATTACCTGAGGTTTTCCTGATAAAGCTGGGGTTTGATCCCAGGTCCTCTGGCTTCAAATCCTGTGTCCTTTCCATTTTATTATGGTCCTGGTGTCCTGATCCAGAGTCAGAGCTAGCAAATTTTGGGTAAATATGGTGGAGAGGATTAGCCTGGGTGTGGCCACCAAAGGAAGGTCAACACTAGTTTATGATGGGTTTCTTCTCTGCAGAAGGACTGGCTGATGCTAGAGAGAAAGAAACTGTTTAGGGAGAAAGAAACAAATAAGTTTGTCTGGGTGGGGAGGTGCAGCTATTGGTTAGAGGAAGAATCATCCTTGTTGAAACTGCCAAGGACTCCCCAGGTAGGGAAGGATGTTACTTAGAATGTGGCTGATGGGCCTAGGATTCACAAGGAAGGGCACTCTGTAATAGTGCTCTTGGCAGCGTCTAAATTTTTTGCCTAGCCTAGGGTAAAATCTTAGTCACCTTGGTCTTGTTGGTTGCTTGGTTGTTTTTCAATTGTCTGACTCTTCATGACCACATTTGGGGTTTTCTTGGCAAAGATACCGGAGTGACTATATTTCCTTCTCTAGCTTATTTTACAGATGAGGAAACTGAAGCAAATAGAGTTAAATGACTTGCTCAGGATCATGTAACTAGTAAGTATCTGAGGTCAGATTTGAATTCAAGAAGATGAACTTTCCTGACTCTTGGCTCAGCATTCTATCCACTATGCCACCTAGCTGCCCAAGGTCCTATTCTAGCTTTTTCCTACTCAATAGAACTGAATGACATCAAATTCAAACACACACACACACACACACACACACACACACACACACACACAAACAGTTTGTGCTCTAATCAGAAACATACAGCATTGAGTAAGATGAAAACAAACCCTTTAGCTGTCTAGAAAACTACTTAATGCGTTTAAAAGACAAGATCCCCCGCCCTAGTGCACAAATGAATAATTACACCCCAGTACTTATTGCTTGCTTTTCTGCTGTATGAGAAAAAATGAGATTTTGGAAAGATGTGGAAGACCCCTGTGAAGCTGACGCTTTTCTTTTATAAGCCTAGGTTTGTAGGACCATTCTTTAAGAGGCAGGTTTCTTTAAGGCATAATGCCTACCATTTAAGTGGCTGTTGCAAGGTGGGCAGTGGTACCTAGCTATGGTTTCATAGACCAAATTCTTAAGCTTCCCTTGTCCATCAGAAAATGAATAATTGAAATCTGAGGTGATAGCAGTAACTTATGCTTTTCTACAAAATAGAAATCTTGCTTTTAAAAATGGAACAAATTGTTCACATTCACCTATTTTGCTGAGGGGAAGACTTCATATGCTTGGCGTAGACACCCGTAACTGACTGAGGGGTTTGGGGCCTGTCAGTTACCTTCAACCTGGTTTAGCCTGTCTACCAAGATGGTTTACCAAGGTGTGGCTGCTGAACATACTACAGCTTCTTGGAGCCACAGGTGAGAGTTGAGAACCTGGGAGACACCAAAGGGGAATGAACAGCCCTGAAAAGGGCTTGGCAAGCCCTCACACCAGAGGTGCTAGTTCTCCCTGAATACCCCATGTACCCTAGTATGTTATTAGACACAAGCTATAAAACAAGAAATGTGTATTCTTCATATTTCTCTTTCTCCCTTTCCCTCCCCTCTTCCCTTTCTCCTCTTCTCTTTCCCTATCTGACAATATATGGGGAGAGAGAGACAGAGAGATACATATGCACAGATACATACACACATGTTTTTCTTTATATGCAATTATTTGGTTACATCTATTTTTCCCTACAGGGCATGGACCATATTTTGTACCTTGGTGAACATATCTAGTTTTTTCATGATGTTTCCCTTATTAGAATCTAAGGTCCTTGAAGATAGGGACTGTTTTCACCTTTTTTTTTTTTTGAACATTTAGATTTAGCACAATGCCTGACCAATAGCAAATACTTCATAAAAGTATGTTGACTGACTTTACACATAGTAGGTACTCAGTCAGAAGGAAAGAATTACAGCTTTTAGGTGATTCTCTTCTCTGAGCTGAGGTAAGCCTGTTAGAGCAGAGAATATGAGATGGGTCACAATGTCAAGCTCCTTTTCATTCCTAGGTAGGAAGGCTGCCAAGCATCCTCTGAGCTAACCAGGGTAGAACTGGGCTCCACAAAATAAAATCAAACATTAAAATACATTAGTTTTTGTAGAAGAATACAAAGGAAGCTTTTTCTCAAGTCTTGATAACAAATTTTCACCCTCATGTAGCAATATTCATTTACCAGGCAAAAATATTTTGACACCTGTTCTATTTGATTTCTACAGTAGGAAAAAAGTGATAAAACATGAATGAATACATGGATGTTTTGTTAAATATTTCAACCAAGGCACTATAATATTTTCATTGCCCTTTGCTTCTGGGTCTGTTTCATACAACTACAAACTGTCAACTGGTACCATTATTAAACTGCTTTGGGCAATAATAGCTTAGTCTAGGTACGATTTTGATACTTTGAGTGATTTATTTTTGGATTAGCAGAGGCTCCTATCTGTACTAGTTCCAAATGTAAACTTTCAATGCTTTTTCATGCTGTATAACTTGTCTGTGTTTTAGATGAAAATATGCAACTCCCCCATTGACTCAGCATAGAGTATCTGTGTTGGAGACTCCCTTGGACTTTCTGTATTCTGATAGGACCAGTGGCCACTTGGATAATTTAGCTATTATCCCATCCTCTGACTATATATCTAGCTCATATTATTTCCTGGTCACATATTACCTTGATGACATCTTAGATTCTATTTGCTGTGTGCTAATGATTTCTGATAACATTTTGAAGTCAGGGTACTTTATCTTTGCCTCTTGTGTTTTTTTTAAAAAATAATTCTTTGGAGGTCATTATATTCCATGATTTGTAGACATATGATGTCAAAAGGAATAATATTAATCTTAAAGATAAGGGTTTTGCTGCATTATATAATTTAGAATCATTAAAAACACTGAACAGGGGGCGGAGCCAAGATGGCGGAGTAGAAACAGCACTTCCAAGGTGCTCTGCCCCACACAACCTCCAAACAATGTGAAAGAGGAATCTGAACAACTTCTGGAGCCCCAGCACCCACAGAACTACACAGAGAAGCTAACCTCCCGCTGAAGAGAACCCAGCAGCCCTGCAGGGAGCAGCCAGCACAGCGCTCTGAGAGCAGGCAGCACAGCATGCTGGGAACCGACAGTGCAGTGCTCTGGGAGCTGAGCCCAGGCCCCAGTGAGCCCCGGTTTTAGCCTTAGGGCGGCCGGGCCAGCAGCCGGCTGGAGGGACCCCAGAACACCAGCAGCTGTGGCGATTCCAGAACTATCAGCACAGATATGCCTAGGACAAAGTGAGAGGTTAGTGCCCTATGGACTTTGGGACAAGTATTTGGGGAACACGTGGCTTCCTCCCCTGGGGGCAAAAAGCTGCTGAAGAAACTGCTGCACAGAAGCCATTTTGTAGCAGCAGTGGTGGCTCTAGCTCCTGGTCTGCGAACTGTAGGGAGATCAGCAATCAGTCTGGAGGTTAATCGCTCTTGCTTTAAACTGCCTGGATCTGGATTGTGGTCTGTGGGGGGAAGCTTGTGGTGGGTATCCAGCTTGCCAGAGCATGTGGAAGCTTTACAGAGGCCACCTAACCTGCTGAAGTTGTGAAGACCCCACATTTGGCCGGAAGCTCTCCTGTCTGCTGGCAGAGTCCTACTGTGGCAACAAGCCCAAAAATCAAGTAATTAAGTGGCAACATGCCTAGACAAAGAAACAAAATAAACAGAAAAATTCAACATTGGACTCCTATTTTAGGGGCAAAGAGGATCAAAGCATGGAGGAGGACTGTGAGGTCAGAATTCCTGCACCAAAAGCCCCAAATAAAAATACAAGCTGGCTACAGGCCATAGAGGACCTTAAGAAGCAGATAAGAGAAGTGGGGGAAAAATTGGGAAGAGAAATGATAAAGATGAAAGAAAAGTATGAAATGAGAGTCAACAGCCTGACTGAGGAAAATAACACCTTAAAAAATAGACTAACTCAAATGGCAAAAGAGGCTCAGAAAGGCAATGAGGAGAAGAATGCCTTAAAAAGTCGAATTTGCCAGATGGAAAAAGAATCTCAAAAATTCACTGAGGAGATTCATTCCTTCAGAGTTAGATTGGAGCAAATGGAAGCTAATGACTTTATGAGAAATCAAGATGCTGTTAAGCAGATCCAAACAAATGAAAGATTAGAAGGCAATGTGAAATATCTCATGGGAAAAATCACTGACCTGGAAAATAGATCCAGGAGAGACAATTTAAAAATTATTGGACTACCTGAAAGCCATGATCCAAGAAAGAACCTAGAAATCACCCTTCAAGAAATTCTCAAGAAAAATTGCCCTGATGTTTTAGATCCAGAGGGCAAAATAGAGGTTGAAAGAATCCACCAATCACTTCCTGAAAAAGATCCCAAAAAGAAAACTCCCAGGAATATTATAGCCAGGTTCCAGAATCCCCAGATCAAGGAGAAAATACTACAAGCAGCCAGGAAGAAACAATTTCAATACTGTGGAAACACAATCAGAATAGCCCAGGACCTGGCAGCTTCTACACTGAGGGATTGAAGGGCATGGAATATGATATTCCAGAGGGCAAAAGAGCTGGGATTCAAGCCAGGGGTCACCTACACAGCAAAACTGAGTATCTTGTTTCAGGGGAAAATATGGTCATTCAGTGGAATAGAGGACTTTCAAGCATTCTTGAGGAAAAAACCAGAGTTGAATAGACAATTTGACATTCAGATGCAAGAAGCAAGAGATGCTTGAGAAGGTAATCAAGGAAAAGAAATCAAAAGGAACTTAAAAAGTTGAACTATTTACATTCCTACATGGAACAACAATAACTGTGTTTGATGAAACCTTTCTCATTATGAAAATAATTGAAGACGGGTATATGGGCATATGTTTACAGATATATATGGATGGAGGGCACAGGTTGAATTTGATGGGAAGGGATGATTCTTAAGGGGTGAAGTTAAGAGGTGAGAGAGGAAAGTGGCAAGAGGAGATGGGGAGAGACAAGGTAGGGTAAACTATCTCATGTAGAAGAGGCAAGGGGAAGTAGTTGCAGGGGAGGGAAAGAACAGGAAGGCAAAAAGGCAAAAGCATATTCTCATTGAAGTTGGCTCAAGGAGAGAATCACATACATACCAAATGGGATATCTCACCTTGCAGGAGAGTAGGGGGAAGGGGGATGAGAGGAGGGATGATGGAGGGGAGGGCATGCTGGGGGGGGAGGGGAGGTTGGAAGTACCCACTTTTGAAGAGGGACAGGATCAAAGTAGGGAATGGACCAGGTGGGAGGTGAGATGGGTGGGAGGGAAATATAAGCAGTCTTTTACAATATATCTACTATGGTAATGTTTTGCATAGCTATACATGTACAACACATACTGAATTGCTTGTCTTCTCAGAGGGAGTGGGTGACAAGGGAGGAAGGGAATGGATCTGAAAATCGAAGTTTTAAAATTAAATGTTTCATAAGATGTCCAGGCATTGGGGCTCAGAGATTCACCTTGCCCTGATGGCAAAGTCGAAGGGAGTATGGGAGAAGATATGGGAGAGAGCAGATTGGATGAGGGGATATCTAGTGGGACTGCTATTCTGGGGTGGTGGGTAGGGAAAAAATGGGGGGAAAATTGTAACTCAAAATCTGGTGGAAATGAATGGTGTAAACCAGAAGTTAATAAAGCATTTGTCTAATCAATTAAAAAAAAAAACACTGAACAATTTCCCCTATACAAGCCAGTCCAATGTGCAACAGTAAATTCTTGTCCTAGTTCATATCCATCTATAACTGTTGTCATATATATGTAGTTGCATTAATAAAATTGTCTGTGTATTCAGTTGCATGTGGTTATCTGAGAATATGCATTTGTCACCAATGTTGTTATCCTCTGACCATATTCAAAGAATAGACATTAATGTTTTATGTCAACTAGGAATAGGGTCTCCAGCAGTGTGTCCTAGGGATCTGTGCTAGGTTTTGGGCACTTTGACATTTTTATCAGATGACTTGGATCAAGGCATAGATGGCATTCTTATGACATTTGCAGATGCCACAAAAGTGGGATAGATGGCTAACATACTAGGAGAAGGAGAGCTGTGATAGCTAAGACAGACAGGAATAGGTAATATATTAGATGACAGAATCAAGATGTTAAAAGATTTTGACAGTCTAGGACACTGGGCTGAATATAATAGGGTGAAATTCATTATGGTTATGTGGCATAATGGGGTGAGGAAGAATTGGGTTTGAATCCTCTTTCTGACATGTACTAGTTACATAATCATGGACAAGTTACTTAAATTCTCGTTACAGCAGTCAACTCTTTCATATTATAAATAACAGATGAATAGAAAAATCTTCAGTGGCAGAAGTTTCTATTCTGGGAGTGTATACTAATGAAATTACAGATTTTGACTGTCCCTTTCCCCAATATCGTAAAGTCTTACAGTTCGGATAAAAAAATAGACTTCACAAGAACAAGAATGGGGTGGCATGGCTAAATGGCAGTTGGTCTAAAAAATCTGTTTATTTTAATGGACTAGAAACTCAGAAAACAGTATGATGCAAGAGTCAAAAAGGCTAATAAAATATTAGATTGGGTGAAGAGACACCTGGTATCCAGGACTAGGGTGGTATTTCTCCTATTGTACTCTTCTTTGGTCATTTCATATCTCAAATATTGTGCTTGTTTCTGTATATACAACATCATAGGAAGGGCATTGATAAACTGGAGAACTCCAGGGAAGGCTGACTAGGTTGGTGAAGGGTCTGGGAATTCATGCCAGGTGAGGATCAGTTAAAGTTATATTCATCATAAGCAAAATTCTTGAAAATACTAAAATATTATCACCTGAAAAAAGTTCTGAAAATCAAGTTTTTCATTAATTCAAAATGGCTTTCTCTACCACTCCACTTCCACCCAGGTACCCAGAATCTGACTGAGTTTGTGAGATTTTATTAATATATACTTAGTAACCTATATGAAATCAGGGAACTAGGTCTTCTCCATATTTGGTATCTTCAGTACTCTGCACTCAATAGGTGCCAAATAAAGACTATAACCTCCTTGAGGGCAGAGGAAATTTCAATTTTGTTTTTTCTTCTCCAGCTCTGAACAACATATCTTGTATATCTTGTCTTGTTTCATTGTTTCAGTTGTGTCTGACTCTTTATGATACCTTTTGGGGTTTTCTTGGCAAAGACACTAAAATGGCTTACCATTTTATTCTCTAGCTCATTTTACAGATGAGGAAACTGAGGCAAATAGGGTTAAGTGACTTTCCCAGGGTCACACAGCTAGTACATTTCTGAGGCCAGATTTGAACTAAGGAAGATGAATCTTCCTGACTCCAGGCTCAGTGCTCTATCCACTGCTCCACTTAGCTGCCCTGTTTTGTATATAATAGTCAATAATTTTTTTAATTGGTGTAAAAAGAAGTAAATGAACGGATATTAATAAGATGACTCATTTAGAATAATTCCCATTATAAAATACATTGTGTTCCCTAGGATCTGCTTAAATAAGTTGCCCCATCTATGCATCATCTACCCAATGTGAATGTGTGAGTAATAGAGTGGAAAAAGTAATGAACTTGGCATAAGACTTGCTTCTGTGTGAGAGTGGACAAGCCCCTAAACTTCTGTGAACCTCAAGGATGCTCATCTTGACAAAGGCCATCCTGATCTTTGAACTACTTCCCTCACAGGATGATTATAAGGAAATTTCTTTGTATAATTTAAAGTGCTATAAATGTCTAAGACATAGGATTGTACAATATGGACACTGTTCTGCCTCAGAAACCCCATATCTAATAATATTTTCAAGAGGGGACACAGAGAATTTTTTCTTGCCCAGGATCACACAGTAAGTGTGGATTTGAAATCAAGTCTTCCTGACTCCAGTGCTTCAGAACTGCTTCTCATACACCATGAATTAAAGAGTTATAAAGTGAGGCCAGTGAAAATTTTAGATTGAAATACAAATCTAGTTGCAATAAAAATGAAAATATTGGTTGAACTAGGGCAGGTATTTTAATGCTCCTTGACATTTATAGGAAAGGTTAAACCACCAATGATCATCACACCCTTCTTCTTCTCCCCTGCCCACCCTAAACTCCTTTTGTTCATGGTTTAACTATCCTCTGGTCTTTGCATCATGGGATAGCTTTTCCCTTTTCAAGTCTACACAAGTCCACAAAGAGCTTTATTACCAGAAACTTGTGGAGCCACCTAGCAACCAGAGAACTATGGCAAATAAGCTCCTGGCCTCTTGGAATCTGGCCTTCCCTATTCTTACCCAAGCTTCCCAACTTTCTGCCCAACTCCCCACCCCTATCCTTCGAATTAAGTGACTCAAAGTGCTCTGGGTCTTTTCCAGATTGAAAAAACTTAAGTGAGACACATACCACCCACAGCTTGTCAAACAAATGTGCTGAGAAAGGTAGGAAGAACAAAGATCTGACCTATCCTTGTGGCCTCTGGGATGGGAATGATCCTTTGAGTGACATTCATTCCTAATGCCAAGTGGCAGGTATTGGAAAGGACAAAGAATGCAAAATTCTATGAGCCTAGACTTGGCCCAAGGTGCTCAAATTAATGGTGTGGTCATCAAAAGGCTTGTCTCCTCTAAACTAAGCCCTTCTACCCATCAGAGACTGTGCCATTTTTCTTTCCTTCTCATCTAGTCTGAAATTCAAACATCAAAGATTCCTCTCTGGGTGAGACAACCAAAGAAGAACATGTAATATATCTTATGGCTAGGTGGTGGAATGGATAATTTGGTACTTAGAGGCAAGAAAACATGACCTGATTCACTTATTAGCTTTGTGACCCTTGGGCAAGTCACTTAACTACTCTGGGGTATACAGGGTATTGAGAGAGGTGTGAGGGTGTGAGGGCTTGTTGAGCTCTTTCCAGGGCTGCTCATCCACCTTTGGTGTCCACCTTTCACCCAATTCTTACCTGTAGCTCCAAAAAGCTGTAGCACGCACAATGGCCACACCCTGGTAAACTCTCTTGGCAGACTGGCTAAACCAGGTGGAGGGTAACCAATGGGCCTCAAACCTGTTGGTAAATTAGGGGAATGTCTACCACTAGTAGAATGGGCAGATGAGAACAATTTTTTCCAATGGCCATGAAGGTGGCTGAAGTAGGCACTGTGGAGTGCTCAGACCTCGATCAGGCAATGAAGATGCCAAGGTTGCTCCCTGAATCCCAGGCAATCACAAGTTGTCTCGGCTTTTGTATTGCTAGTGGACTTCCATGACTCTGGAAGAGTGAAGCTGATGACTGTGCAAATCTGCCTCACTTAAATCCATTCACATACAAGTCACAGCATAACCCTGTGATGTCACTGGTCCTCTTTGAAAAATAAAGGATTGGGGCAGTTAGATGGTACAATGAATAGAGCATCAGCCCCGAGATCAGGAGGACCTGAGTTGAAATTCCACCTCAGACACTCGGCATTTACTAGCTGTGTGACCTTGGGCAAGTCACTTAATCCCAATTACCTTGTCTTCCCCCCTCAAAAAAAAAAAAAGAAAATAAAAATGAAGAATGAAAACTACTCTAACCTTTTGTGTCTCTTTTTTCTCATCTGTAAAATGGGTATAATAATAGCACCTTGTTCAGAGTTATTGTGAGGATAGGATAATAGGATATATAGGATATATCCTATTATCCTATAGGATATATAATAGGATAATATGTGAGATATACACACAGTGTTTTACAAACTTCAAAGTGCCATATAAGGGCAAGCTATTATTTTAGCTCTCTATGGTGATGTCTGATTCGTTGACCAGATAGTAATATTTAAAAGTAATTTTCAGGGGCAGCTAGGTAGCACAGTGAATAGAGCACCTGCCCTGGAGTCAGAAGGACCTGAGTTAAATTCCGGCCTCAGACATTTAATACTTACTAGCCGTGTGACCTTGGGCAAATCACTTTACCCCAATTACCCTGCCTTCCCCCTCCAAAAAGCAAAAATAAAAAGTAATTTATCAGTAAACCAGTAGTTAATCTAAAATTTCTTATCTTATTTTTCAGTACCCAGCACAGAGTCTTTCCCATAGAAAGCATTTAATAAATGTTTCTTAATTTAATTTGATTGTCTCCAAAGGCTATCATCAAATTTGGTACCTGTGAGGGGTCGGAAGACCAGTATAGTATTTTTTTCCAAACAGATTAACATTGCTTATCCAATCAGATTATCTTAGAACTGTTGTGATTAAGGACAGCTAGGTGGCACAATGGTTAGAGAGCTGGGCCTAGAGTCAGGAAAACCTGAGTTCAAATCTGGCCTCAGATACATTTTTTAAAATTAATTTATTTGTTTACTTTTAGTTTACAAGATTCAGTTCCACAACCCCTTGAGTTTCAAGTTTTCTCCCCCTCCCTCTCCTACCTCTCCACCATGGTGGCATGCAATTAAATATAAGATCTGCAAATACCATCACATTAAACATTAGTCAGCCTCAGATACATTTAAATTGTGTGACCCTGGACAAGTCACTTAACCCTGTTTGCTTCGGTTTCTTTATCTGTAAACTTAGCTGGAGAAGGCAATGGCGAACCATTTCAATATCTCTGCCAAGAAAGCCCCAAATGAGGTCACAAAGAGTAGAACACAACTGAATAACAACAAATGGGTGATAGGGGGGATGCTAGACTAGAGATTTATGAAAAGGGGGAGAGATTGTCAGCCCTGTGCTTTACAAACCTTGCTTGTGTAGGTATGTGGAGAATGGATTAATAATTGGGACAGGGAGCCCAAGGAGGTGGATGTTACCATAGTTTAGGCATGATGAGGGACTATGCTAGACTGGTTGCTGTGTGAGGAGAGAGGAGATGGATTTGAGGGTTGTTGTGGAGGCAGAATCACTAAGCCTTGCCAAGTGATTGTACATGGGGATGTGGGAGAAAAAAGGGCTGAGGAGGGTTCCTAGATTTAGAACCTGGAAGACAGAAAGGATGAAGGTGGCCTTTGACCAAAGTCAGCAAGTTAGGAGGAGGTGTGCGCTTAGGGGGAAAGTTTTGTTTTTGGCTGGAAGAGTTTGACTTGACTCAAAATAGTAAAAAAATCAGGATGCCTATTCCTCTGGTTTTCTTAACTGGAAGAGAAGAGTTTGAACTGATTAGAATTAGTTAGTTAGAATTAGAACTAGTTAGAACTAGTTAGAACAATTTTTAATCATCTCTTCCGTCTCCAAGCTTTTGTGAGTTTATGACATTGCTAAGAGTACAGGAACGTAATACTGGGAAGAGTAGAAGGGTCAATAGACAGTAATGTGAAACTTCTATTTCAAAATCACTTGCTAGAGATATTATGTAAAAGATATTGACACAGAATTACTTCCTGCCATGTAAAGTTATAGTTTTTAAGATCTTGGTAATTTTTATATTGCTGACTCTGGCTTTCCCAGGTTGATAAAGGTCCAGGTAGGAAGTAGAAGGGGCAGCTAGGTGGCACAGCAGATAGAGTGCCAGGCCTGGAATCAGGAAGACTCATCATCCCAAGTAAGTCTGTGTCTGGCCTCAGACACTTACTAGCTGCAACCCTGGGCAAGTCATTTAACCCTGTTTGGCTCAGTTTCCTCATCTGTAAAATCAGCTGGAGAAGGAAATGGCAAACCACTGTAGTATCTTTGCCAAGAAAACCCCAAATGGGGTCACAAAGAGTTGGATACTGCTGAAATGACTCAACAACTACAAGAGTTAGAGATGGTAAATGATTTGTCCATGGTCTTATAGTTTGTGTGTGACAGAGTCAGGATTTAATGCCAGTTCTCCCAACTCCAAAAACAATGTCTTTCCCTTTGCAACCTACTGCATTTCCAAAAGTACCTCAACCCTATTATGTATATCAGACTATTTTGGGCAGTGGTAGAATGGCACCAAGGATCTTTCAGGAATTACTCATTGGCCGTTTCCCTTTCCCCCTTCCTTCTCTTTGGGAGCAGAGAAAGACCACATTTTCCATCTCTGATAATTGCTTTTAAAGGGGGATGGAAAAGAAATAAGCTTCTATGTTTTCAGTATTTTCTGCTTACTGCTTTTTGCCTTCAAAAAATATTTTCAGTTCCAAATTCTCTCCCTCTTTTCTGCCCCCAACCACCCATTCAGAAGGTAAGAAATACAATACCCATTATACTTATGAAGTTATCTTTTGTCTTTTTTAAAATTTTTTTTGGTCTTTATTATTTCATTTGTTTACTTTTAGTTTACAAGATTCAGTTCCACAGTTCTTTGAGTTTCAAATTTTCTTCCTCTCCTTTCCTTCCCTCCCCACCCCACATGGCGGCATACAATTAGGTTTAGGATCTGCAGATACAGGTAATTTGCTTCAACCTTCATTCAAACTCTATTCTTTCTCTGTTCTTTATAGTTTTCTAGTTTCTCTCTCTAGTTCTTTCTCTGAATGTAGACATCTCTCTCCACCATGAGTCTTTTGGAGTTGACTTATAGCACTGCATTGCTGAGAAGAGTCCAGTCTATCAAAGTTGGTCTTCACACATACGTTGTGTCTGTAATTGTGTACAAAATTCTCCTGGTTCTGCTCTTCTCACTCAGCATTAGTTCATATAATCTTCTCCAGGTAAATATGAAGTCCATCTGCTCCTCATTTCTTATGGCACATTACATTCATATACCATAACCTCTTTAGCCATTCCCCAATTGATGAGCATCCCCTTAATTTCCAATTCTTTGCCACCACAAAAAGAGCTGCTATAAATATTTTTGTACATATGGGTCTTCCTCCCGCTTCTATGATTCCTTTGGGATACAACCCTAGAAGTGGTATTGCTGGGTCAAAGGATATGAAATTACTTATAGCCGTATGGGCATAGTTCCAGATTGCTCTCCAGAATGGTTGGATCAGTTCACAACTCCACCAGAAACATATTAGTGTTCCAATTTTTCCACATCCTCTGCAGCATTTATCATTTTCCTGTTTTGTCATATTAGCCAATCTGGCTGGTGAGATGTGGTACTTCAGAGTTGTTTTGATTTGCATTTCTCTAATCAATAGTGATTTAGAGCATTTTTTCACATGCTTATTGATATCTTTAATTTCTTCCTCTGAGAACTGCCTATTCATATCCTTTTTTTCCTTTAAGCAATTGGGGTTAAGTAACTTGCTCAAGGTTGCATAGCCAGTTATTTTTGGGTGGGTGTTAAGTATCTGAGGCCGGAATCAATCCCGGGTCCTCCCAACTTCAAGGCCAGCACTCTTACTCACTGTGCCACCTAGCCGCCCCCTGTTCATAGTCTTTGACCATTTATCAATTGGGGAATGACTTGTATTCTTATAGATTTGACTCAATTCTCTGTATATTTTAGACATGAGGCCTTTATCAGAGACATTGATTATAAAAATTCTTTCCCAACTTTCCACTTCCCTCTTAATCTTGGTTACATTGGCTTTGTTTGTACAGAAGCTTTTTAATATCATGTAATCAAAGTTATCCATTTTGCATTTTATAATGCTCTCTAATTCTTATTTGGTCATGAAGTCTTCCCCTCTCCACACATCTGACAGGTAAACTATTCCTTGCTTTCCCAGATTGCTTACAGTATCATCCTTTATACCTAGATCATGCACACATTTAGACTTAATTTTGGTATATGGTGTTAGATAATTATCTCTGGCCAGTTTCTGCCATACTGTATTTCAGTTTTTCCAGCAGTTTTTGTCAAATAGTAAGTTCTTTTCCCCAAAACTGGGGTCTTTGGGTTTATCAAAGAGTAAATTATAGTCATTGACTGCTGAGTCTCGTGTACCCAAACTATTCCATTGATCCACTGCTCTATTCCTCAGCTAGTACCAAGTAGTTTTGATGACTGCTACTTTATAATACAGATTAAAATCTGGTATAGCTAGGCCACCTTCCTTAGCATTTCTTTCCATTAATTCCCTTGATATTCTGGACTTTTTGTTCTTCCAAATAAATTTTGTTACTATTTTTTCTAGTTCAATATCAAGTTCAGAGAGGGGGAGATTAAGGTCCCCCACTAGTATAGTTTTGCTATCTATTTCTTCTCCTAACTACCTTATTTTCTCCTCTAGGAATTTGGATGCTATGCCACTTGCTGTATATATGTTAAGTAATGATATTGCTTCCTTCTTGATGGTGACTTTTAGCAGAATATAGTTTCCTTCCTTATCTCTTTTAATTAGATCGATTTTTTTTTTTGGAGGGCAATTGGGATTAAGTAACTTGCCCAAGGTCACACAGCTAGGTTTTTGTTTGTGTGTGTGTGTTAAGTGTCTGAGGCCGGATCCGAACTCAGGTCCTTCTGACTCCAGGGCCGACGCTCTACTCACTGCGCCACCTAGCCGCCCCAATTAGATCAATTTTTGCTTTTGCTTTATTTGAGATAAGGATTGCTACCCCTGCCTTTTTTACTTTAACTGAGGCATTATATCTTTTACTCCAGCCTTTTACCTTTACCCTGCATGTATCCCCCTGTTTCAGATAAGTTTCTTGTAAACAGCATATTGTAGGATTATGTTTTTTAATCCATTCTGCTATTCACTTCCGTTTTATGGGAGAGTTCATCCCATTCATGTTCACAGTATCTTTCTGATAGATATATCAGAAATAGATATATTCCTCTCTCACATCTTTCCCTCCATCCTATTCCCTCCCCTGTTTATGCTTTTATTTTTCTCTCCCCTTCTCCCTTCCCCTCCTTAAGAGTTTTCCTTTTGACCACCACCTACCTCAGTGTTCCCTTCTTACCAGCCCCCCTCTCTTTTCCTCTCCTTCCCCCTTAATTCTTCCCTCCCTTCTAACCATCCCCCTTTCTGAGTCCTTTCCCCCTCTTACTGCCTATAGGATATGATAGATTTTTATACTTAGTGTAATATGTTATTTCTTCTTCAAACCAAGATTGACAAGAACAGATCTCATACGAAGCTCCTCTCCCTCCCCTCTTTCCCTCTATTATGATCCATTTTGTGACTCTTCTTGATAAAGAACTGTACTTAAGTGGTTGTATTATTCCATCCTTGCACCAGAACCAATGAGGGAAAAAGCTCATATAATGCTCATCTCCCTCCCTTCTTTCCCTCTACTATATTGTTTTTATGCCTCTTTGTGTGGCATGATTTACCCTTTTCTGCTTCATTCTTTCCTTTTCTTCCATTGCAGTCCCTTTGTAGCCCTTAATAAGGTTTACTTTTTATCATCATTTTGTGTAATTTATGCCCATACCCTCTATTTGTCTATGAACAGTTTGCTCTTATTAAGTAACAGGGTGTGTGTGTGTGTGTGTGTGTGTGTGTGTGTGTGTGTGTTTTCCTTATTTACCTTTCTATGTCTCTCTTGCATCTCGTAACTGGAAGTTGGATTTTCCATTGAGCTCTGGCTTTTTCATTAGGAAGGTCTGGAAATCTGCTATATTGTTGAATGACCATCTCCTTGCCTGGAAGAATATGTTCAATTTCGCTGGGTAGGTGATCCTTGGTTGTAACTTAAGCTCTTTTGCCTTGAGAAAAATTATATTCCACTTCCTCCAAATCTTTGTAGAAGCTGCCAGATCCTGTGCAATCCTCACTGTGGTTCTGCGATATTTGGGTTGTTTCTTTCTGGCTGCTTGTAGTATTTTTTTTAATTAAATGCTTTATTAACTTCTAGTTTACATCATTCATTTCTGCAAGATTTTGAGTTACAAATTTTCTCCCTGTTTTTCCTCTACCCACCACCACAAAATAGCAATCCCACTGGATATCCCCTCCTCCAATCTGCTCTCTCCCATATCTTCCCCCATACCCCCTCCAACTTTCCAGTAGGGCACAGTGGATGTCTATGCCCCAGTGCCTGTATATCTTATTTTCCAGTTCATGTAAAATAATATTAATAATGGTGTATATATATATATATATATATGTATATATATATATATATATATAACATTGGATTTTAAAACTTTGAATTCTAGATTGATTCCCTTCCTCCCTTGTCACCAACCCTTACTAGGAAAATAAGCAATTCAGTATAGGTTGTACATGTGTAGTTTGCAAAACATTTCCATAGTGGATATATTGTAAAAGACTGACTATATTTCCCTCCCTTCTATCCCACTTCCCAATTGTTCTATTCTCTACTTTCATCCTGTCCCTTTTCAAAAGTGGGTGATTCCAACTTCCCTCCCTCTCCCAGCCTGCTGTCCCTTCCATCATCCCCTCTCTCATCCCCCCCCCCCACTCTCCTGTAGGGTGAGATACCCTATTTAGTATGTATGCCATAACCTTCCTAAGTCAAATTCAATGAGAATAAGGTTGACCCATTCCCTTTTGACTTCCTGTTCTTCCCCTCCTTTGTAACCATTTCCCCTTGCCTCTTCTATATGAGATAGTTTACCCGATTCTGTCTCTCCCCATCTCCTCTCATTATATTCCTCTCTCACCTCTTAATATCACTTTTTAAGTATCATCCCTTCCTATTAAATTAGTCCTGTGCCCTCTATGTATACCTGTACACATATGTATACATATTCACATATGTATTCATATGTCCATATAACCTCCTATATAGACATATATGTATGTATATATAAATGCATGTGTGTGTGTGTGTGTGTGTATACATACACATACATACATTTCTATTCCCTTCAACTATTCTCATACTGAGAAAAGTTCCATCAGTTACAATTATTGTTTTTCCTTGTAGGGATGTAAATAGTTCAACTTTGATAAGTTCCTTATGATTTCTTTTCCCTGTTTACCTTCTCATGCTTCTCTTGCTTCTTATATCTGAATGTCAAATTTTCTATTCAACTCTGGTTTTTTCATCAAGAATGCTTGAAAGTCCTCTATTCCACTGAATGACCATATTTCCCCCTGAAACATCATACTCAGCTTTGCTGGGTAGGTGATTCTTGGTTTTAATCCTAGGTCCTTTGCCCTCCAGAATATCATATTCCAAGCCCTTTGATCCCTCAGTGTGGAAGCTGCCAGATCCTGTGTTATTCTGATTGTGTTTCCACAATATTCAACTTGTTTCTTCCTGGTTGCTTGTAATATTTTCTCCTTGAACTGGGAATTCCAGAACTACACTATAATATTCCTAGGAGTTTTCTTTTTGGGATCTTTTCCAGGAGGTGATCAGTGGATTCTTTCAATCTCTATTTTGCCTTCTGGTTCTAAAACATCAGGGCAATTTTCCTTGAGAATTTCTTGAAGGATGATTTCTAGGTTCTTTTTTTGATCATGGCTTTCAGGTAGTCCAATAATTTTTAAATTATCTCTCCTGGATCTATTTTCCAGGTCAGTGGTTTTCCCCATGAGATATTTCACATTGCCTTCTATTTTTTCATTTGTTTGGATCTGTTTAATAGTATCTTGATTTCTCATAAAGTCACTAGCTTCCATTTGCTCCAATCTAATTCTAAAGGAATGATTCTCTTTGGTGAATTTTTGAGATTCTTTTTCCATCTGGCAAATTTGGCTTTTTAAGGCATTCTTCTCCTCATTGGCTTTTTGAGCCTCTTTTGCCATTTGAGTTAGTCTGTTTTTTAAGGTGTTATTTTCTTCAGTCAGGTTGTTGACTCTCATTTTATAATTTTTTTGCATCATTCTCATTTCTCTTCCCAATTTTTCCTCCACTTCTCTTATTTGGTTTTCAAAATCCTTTTTAAGCTCCTCTGTGGAGTGTAAACAGTTCGTATTTTTCTTGGAAGCTTTTGGTGCAGGAGTTCTGACTTTGTTGTCTTTCTCCTGTTCCATGCTTTGATCCTTTTTGTCCCCAAAATAGGAGTCTAAAGTTGGGTTGCTCTGCTTGCTTTGCTTCCCTCATTTGCTCATGTTGCCACTCAATTACTTGACTTTTAGGCTTTTTGCCACAGTAGGACTCTGCTACCAGACAGCGAACTTTGTCCCAATTGTTAGGGTTTTCTCAGCCACTGAAGGTATTAGTTGGGTGCCCTCTCTAAAGCCTCTACACTCTCTGGCAAGCTGGTCACACACCCTAGGACCTCCACCCTAGACCACAATCTAGATCCAAGCAAGTTAAAGCAGGAGCAATTACCCCTCAGACTGGTTGCTTGGTCCCCCTACAATCTTCAGGCCAGGAACTGAAACTGCCATATGGCTGCAGCTACATGGCCACTGCACTTAAGTCATTTCTTTTCTTGGGGGTAAAGGCTGATGGCACTCCCAAACTACTGGATCCCAAAGTCCATACTGCACTGACCTCTCACTTTGTCCTTAGCATCTATATGTTAATAATTCTGGAACCCACCACAGCTGCTGGTGATCTGAAGTCCCTCCAGCCAGTGGCTGGTCAGACCCACCCTAAGGCTAAAACTTCTGGCTCACATGAGGCTGTCTTTGGCTCCCAGAGAGCTGTGCTGGTCACTTCCTGCTGGGCTGTTGGGCTGTGCTCAGCAGGAGGTTAGCTTCTCTGTGTGATTTTGTGGGTTCTATAGTTCCTAAGTTTCTTCAGAATCACCTTTTACATGAATTGGAGGAGGTAGAAGCCAGAGCCCCATGGAAGTCCCTTTTCTACTCCGCCATCTTGACTCCCATTGCTTGTAGTATTTTCTCCTTTACCTGGTATTTCTAGAGTTTGGCCACAATATTTCTTGAGGTTTTCAATTTGGGATCTCTTTCATGAGGTGACTGGTGGATTCTCTCGATTTCTATTTTACCCTCTGGCTCTAGTATCTCAGGGCAATTTTCCTTGATAAGCTCTTGGAAAATGTTGTCCAGGCTCATTTTTTCATCATTATTTTCTGGTAGACCTATGATTCTCAGATTATCTCTCCTGGATCTGTTTTCCAGGTCAGTTGTTTTTTCATTGAGATATTTTACCTCTTTTTCTAATTTTTCATTCTTGATGTTTTGACTGATTCTTGCTTCCTCATAGAGTTATTCTCTTCCATTTGGCTGATTCTGGTTTTTAGCAATTTATTTTCCTCAGTTAGTTTTTGGAGCTTCTTTTCCATATCACTCATTTTTCTTTTTAAGGAGCTATTTTCTTCATTGTAATGTTTTTCTAATTTTGCAATTTTGATTTTAAAAGAATTATTCATTTTATCTTCTATCTCTCTAATTTGGTTTTCAAAGTTCTTTTTAAGCATATCTAAGAATGCTTTCTATGCTTGAGACCAGTTCCCTCTTGAGGCTTCAGCTGTGGGTGTGGAGTCAACACTCTCTCCCTCTGAATTTGGTTCTTCCCACTCACAACAGTAGGACTCCAGAGTCTTTGTCTTTGCAGTCTGCTTTTTACCCATTTTGAGGCAGGGCCCTAGCCACACCCTTCCTCTAGGGTTCCCAAGCCTTTACTGTTTAAAGTTTTGCCCTGGGGCAATGATTACTATGTTTTTCAGGGTTGGGGGGGATTAGAGCTGCCAGGGTTCACTCTGCCATCTTAATCCCTGGAAATCCAGATAGGGTTTTTATAAATTTCTAGGATGTGGATTGGTAGTCCCAGGAGTAGCTCCTGCCCCTGCCAGGGGCCCTGCATTTGACTCTTACCCTGCTCCATCCAATCCCAGCCCTGTGGTGATAGGCCTGGTAGTGGCCCTTGAAGTTGGTGGGTCAACTTGCTGCCACATTTATCAGGCCTCATCCAGGCCTCTGCATGCCCTGGCATCATCTTCCAGGCCTCTGCCCTTTTGTCTTTTTTTTTTTTTTGTACCCCCAGCACTAGGGAAAACCTACACATGGTAAGTGCTTAGTATTTATTGACAGAATGATGCAATTCAGATTCTGTATGAGGAAACAGGTCTAAGTGAAGGCTGCCACAAAATAACTGCCCTAATAGAGAGAACATAGGTCTTGGAGTCAAAAGATCTGGGCTGCAGACATACAAAAGTCCCTTAACATAACATAACCTCAATTACCTTCTCTGAAAAATGGGTCTAAACAATATTTCCATTATGTACATGACAAGGTTGCAGTAAGAAAAGTTCTTTGTAGACATCAAATGTCACTAATGTGAGCTAGTGTTACTAAACAAATGATTTCTCTTTCAATGTTCTTTAGCCTTTAAACATCTGAATAAGATATCCTGCACCAACCCAGAAGATTAAATGATTCAGTAGTGAGCTTTTTTTTTTTTTGGCATTTTGAATTGGCATTCAAATCATTCAATATTTCTATCTTTTTTTTTTGTTTCAAAGCCAGTATGTTGAGAATGAATGTTACTTAGTAAAAGTTTGGCTCTGAAATGCACGGAAAATACATAAGGAAGTCTTTATTTTAACTTATTCCCTTGCCATCGGACTGAAAAAAATCACATGAAGGAAAATTCATTTTGCTTGGATATGTTGTTTATTTCCATATGTTGTATTTGTTGATTTGGCATTTTTATATTTTACAGATTATAATCTATTTCTTTGTATTCTTGTTATGAACATATAAATACCTGACTAAAATGTCGATGTTAGCATTATCAAATAACCGATTCCTTGTTTCTCCCCCTCCCCCAACTTCACCCCCACTCCCCCACCCCTCAGATAATTGCTACTAATACTTGTCCTTACACAGGGAAGGAAATTTATTTACTAATAGGTCATATTCCTGGAAAAGGTACAATAAGTCAAAATGATATTTATTGAATCTGATTTTTTCATAGAAGTGTGTAGTAGTCAATAAAGAATAGGACAGAAAAGTTATTTTTTATAAAGAGATTTATAGTAATCATCAAAGGATGTGGGATATTATCACTGCAATGGATGAACATTTTGATGCCTAATGTGGGTAGTAAAATAACTTTATTTTTACAAACTGATAAAGTATGTGTAGGAACAAACACAGCTTTCAGATAGGATTTAGGCAGTTTTGGAAAGATCTGTAGAACTTGGATCTTTTTGTCAACAAAATGGAGTGATTTCTCTCCCCTGTGGGAAGAGTGATGTTATAAAAAGGAAGAAAAAGGTTTTTTTTAGTTATTAAAACTTAGAGAAATATGGTAGTTAAAAAAAACAAAACAGTTTTAAGGGTACCAAAGAGATTCAGGACTTTGTTGAGAAGTCCTAAAGAAGAAAGATAGATAATCCCCTAAAGCATATATCATGGTAAAACTAAGAAAGTGAGAAACAACAGAACCATTTGGAAACGGAAATATGATTTTAAAAGGATTATTGATTTGCTAGGGAAAATTAAAGGAGTTGTGATTTTTTAAGTGAGAAGTGAGTTGGTGACTGAGGTGAGTCAGGGGATTTGAAAGGTGAATCAGCAAGGGTTGATTAAGTAGGTTGACCTACTATGTGCCAGGTGCTGTGCAAAATTCTGGGAATATGAAAGGAGGCAAAAACTATTCTGCCCTTAAGAAGCTTATAGTCTAATGAAAAACTACTTTGAAGCAAAGCTAGTTAGAGGTAGTTCCTAATTAGTTGGAAAGGATTGACTTCATTGGCCAAGAGCTCCAGTGATGGTTATTGCTCTTCCACACCACTGACAGGAGAAGCTTTTCAGATGGGCTTTTCACTTTCCACTACCATCTCTAGCTTGAGTTGTTGTTCATCTTTTGTTTGGAAGAAGACCATGACATCAGGGAGGCAATGCCGTGATAGCGTGTGAATTGGATTTAAGTGAGGGAGGGTTGTACAAAGTCATCAGTCTCCCTTTCTTCCTCCAGAGTGTAGAATCCTAGCAAGTTTGGCTGAAAGCATGAACCTGAACTATTGTTGTGAGCTCCCTTTTGAATGGGACAAATGGATGAATAACTTTACATAATATAGATATGATATCTATGTAACAATATAAATTATATATCTATATAACAAATATAAATAATTTAATGAATTGGCAATTCTGTGGTTTTAAGAGAACTGCTATTCCCAATAAGAGTTAACACTTTTGAAACTCCCTTTAGAGTGGTGGTAAATTGAAAGAGTTTTACAGGCTATGGTCAATCAGAGAGAATGGGATTTACTCAGATAAAGGAGATCTCTCAAATAGTGGTCCAAATGTTCTTGAATGGACAAGTAGCACCTAAACCTGAAGTTTGGAGTTTGGAGTTACCCTAAGTATTTTCTTCCCTAATGGGTGTCTGAGTCTGGCTCCTATAAATGTGTGTGACTACTGAGTGCACTGGAAGAAAAGTGATCTGAATTTAGAAGTGTATTGTGATATATTTTATTATTTATAAATTTGCTTTAATGTATTACTATTTATAATATTATTCTTTTGCCTTATTAAGTAAATGGTTGTGCTTGAGATTGGAAAGTGCCGTTATTGTGAATGAATAGTTGTAAAGATAGAAAACACATTGTATGGGAACCCAAGAACTAGAGTGGTGAGTAGAGGACTTTATTTCCATTTAACAGGGATACCTTCTGGGGCTTTGAGAGAATTTGAATATAACCATGTTGTGGCAGCCCATCTCTGGGAACTTAGACCTGCTGATATGAGAGTAAATTGGAGGAGAAAGCCAAATCCACAGGCTTAGGGGAGACACTTGAGTCACTGATGTTCATATAAACCCCATTGGATGAATTATACTGTTTTTTTTTTTGGCTGTATATTGTCACTTTATTAACTTATATGCAGAACACATCAAGCAAAATGCCTGACTGAACAAATGAAAATCCAGAATTAAGATCACAGGGAGATCAACTATCTGATATGCAGACAACACCACTGAAGGAAGAAAGTTAAGAATTAAATCTTTGAAAGTGAAATAGTAGAGTATAAAAGCTGGCTTGAAGTTTCACATTAATTAGTAAGATCCTAATGTTAGGAAAGACTAAAAGACATAAGGAAAAGGGGACAGCAGAGGATGAGATGCATAGTGTCAAGAAAGCAACAAGACCTTGGACAGACTTTGGCTGACAGTGGATAGGACCTAGCATGCTTTGGTCCATGGAGTCATGAAGAATTGGACATTACTGAAGGACAGCAATGGTGTAGCTGACTGAAGATAACATGGTGGCAAGCCCACATCTCCACTCAAGTAGAAATTTTAGTTTCTTGGTCTTCTACTTCCCATTGCATCATCACTGCTGCTACAGATCTTCATTAAGAGCTTATGAATTCATGCAAATGTACACAAAAATTATGAAGTGTTAATGCAGATCCCGGATTTATTCAATGGCCACAAAACTTCAGAAATTCTATTGGTTTTCTTTGTAGCTCATCCATGATTTTGGCTAATACTTCATTCTAACTTTTTAAAAAAGCATTTTTTATCTTCAGTAAGTATAGATGTCTTCATATCTTCAGAAAGTTTGAATGCTTTTCACCTCAACAGCCTTAATGGTATTCAGAATTTTGCCTTCAGATCCTGGGCAAGATCTCTTAAGATTTTAAGATTTCCTGAGTAGTTAATATCACTCAGCATTTTGGGTCCAGATCCTTGGCAAGCTCTCAATTTCCTGAGTAGGTTTTATAGTATTCAGTATCTTGGGTTTCATCAGATCCTGGGCAAGTTCTCTTTATTTCCTGAGTAGTTAATAGCACTCAGCATTTTGGGTTCAGATCCTTGGCAAGGTCTCAATTTCTTGAGTAGGTTTAATAGTATTCAGTATCTTGGGTTCATCAGATCCTGGGCAAGTTCTCTTTATTTCTTTAGGACTAGGACAGCCGAAGGGCACACCCCGAAGCTTCACGGGGGCCTGCACACGCGCAGTACCGCACAGCAACCACAGCGCGCGGTACCTCCATACCGTTTCACTAGCCTCCACAGCTTAAAAAAAAGCGATGAATTATACTGTTACACATTTTCTGATATGACATTGTGGGGCCATGGAACAGACCAATAGACAAATATATGTTGTTACAGAAATAAATTATGTAATAGTAGGTTATGTTCCCAATGTGATAATTTTTCAAAATAAAAATGAGTACAAACCACATAATTAAACAATATCTACCATACAGAGTTGTTGTGACTTAAGTTATTATTCAACCATAGAGCGCGCGCACACGCACACACACACACACACACACATACTGTTCAGAGTAAAGTTTTCATTGAAGTTTTTCAGTTATTTCGGAATGTCAAAGTAAGGGCCATCTGGTTGAAAATTGACATTATTTTGTTTGAATATAGGATGTTCAAACTAATTTTCTCTGGAAGATCTAAATGTTGCTGAGTTTAATTTCAGCTTAATTCACATCTGTTTTCATTTGCACAAATCAAAAGAGGATTAATGTCAATATCTAGGGCCTTGTTTGCAAACCAAATTTTCTCAGATGTAAAATGAATGAGAGTTTTTTTTTTTTTTAGCTCCAGGGAAGTGTGTGTGTGTGTGTGTGTGTGTGTGTGTGTGTGTGTGTGTGTGTATAACAAGGTGGAGTGGGATTAACATTTTTTATGATTCCTCTTTAGCCATTAAATGTAGCTTTCAAAGATACTTTAATTGTTAATGAACCCAAAAAATTCCTTTATTTTTCTACACATCACATAAAAAGATGTATGATTCCAAACATTCTCTGTGTAACAGAAGCATATTTGGTATTATAGAAATAATATAGGAATCATAGATTTTTTTTTCTAGTCATAAACTTGGCAGAGAGAAAAAAAAGTTTTCCTATTTGCAATTAGATGCTTTACTTAGAAAAGCCATAAGAATTCACCAAAGAACTGAGACAATAGTTTCAGTAGAGTAGCAGAATACACAACAACTCACAAAAATTCCTAGCACTTCTGCACAGCAATAAAAAAAAATTCAAGAGGGAATAACAGAGTAAGAAATTTTATTCAAATTAACTAAAAACATATAAAAATTTTTGGAGTCAATCTACAAAGGCTCATACAAGACCTGTTGTTGTTCATGTCCAGCTCTTTGGGACTTCATGGATTATAGCATGCCAAAACCGTCCATGGGGTTTTCCTAGCAAAGATACTGGGCTGGTTTTCCATTTCTTTCTCCAGTGGAGTAAGGCAAGCAGAAGTTAAGTAACTTGCCCAGAACCACATAGCTAGTTCCCGAGGTCAGATTTGAACTCAGGTCTTCCTGACTCTGTGCCCAGTGCTCCATCCTCTGAGCCACCTAGCTGCCTTTGTGCAGGTCACACCACCTATATAGGTATAATTTTTAAAGAATTTTTAAAAATATATTTCCTTATTTAATATTTTATTTTCCCAATTACATGTAAAAACAATTTTAATATTCTTTCCCCCGAATTTTGAATTCCAAATTCACTCATTCCCTTCCTTCCCCCTCCTCATTGAGAAGGCAAGCAATTTAACATAGGTAATACATGTGTAGTCATGCAAAACACATTTCCACATAAGTCATTCTGTGAAAAAAAAACCACAGACAAAAAAAAAAATCCCCAAGAAAAATGAAGTAAAGAAAAACTGATCTACATTTGATCTACATTAAGGTTCTACCAGTTCTTTTTCTGGAGATTGTATTACTGAGAATAGCTAATTTATTCATAGTAGATCATCGTACACATAGTAGATCATTGTACTATGTACATGTAGCACCAATGCAATATTCACAACACCGAGGGTGACTGTAAATATGTCAGCATAGTGCTTAATTACAAAATATAACAGACTCTTCATATAGAAGACAGAAGCAAAACATTTATTCAGACACACAAAAACCCAAATTCCTAAACCAGAAAGCCAAATCCATCATAGTAGCAAAGAATTTAATAAGCTATAACACCATAGTGAGCCACACCATCCTTTACCCTTCCCACAAACAAATATTTACTCACAAACCTAACTGTCTGCCTAGGTGTGTTCTCTCCTCCTCTGTCTCTAACTGCTCTGACTCCTAGCTTCCTGTGGGCTCTGCTCCACCTTTCAGCAAGCCCCTCCCACCACAATCTCCATGTGATTACATTTAGCCTATTAGGGGGCAGGGAAGATCTTTGAATTAGGAAAAATCTTCAAATCCCCTTAGGTATATAAAGGGGCAAGGAAGATTTTCAAGTTCCCATTACCATTATAGTACAATTGTTCTCATTCTGCCTATTTCACTTTGTATCAGTTCATGTAAGTCCATGTTTTCTGAGAGCATCTTGTTCATAAAAAAAAAAAAAACACTCTTTAGAGAAATAAAGGTAACAAATATTAAAATTTTAGAGAAGCCCTATTTTAGGAAGATATGAAAAGATGCAGAGTGAAGTATACAGAACAAGGAAAACAACATATATAATGGCTACAACAATGTAAACGGAAAGAACAATAAAACACAACTAAATATTATATAATTATAATGACCAAGTTTGTTTCTAAGTGAGATGAGAAAAGGTCGATACCTGCATTCACTGAAGAAGAAGGATAATATTGTGAGATATTGTATATACCATTAGACAAAGTCAACATGGTGGTTGGTTTTGCTGTACTGACTGTTGTCACAAAGTTTTAAAAAAGATTAAAAATGTGGTTCAACAAAGTCAAGTAACACATTTTCCCTTGATATTTTGTTGAATTTTGCCATTATTCAATCAAGTCCAAAAGAATGAGCTACAAACTCTTTACAACTATGTGAAAGTAAACTATATCATTTACCAACAAAACTTAGTAGTTACATACAATGGAAAATGTTGGCACTTCCTTGTTAAAATTCAAGCAGGCAGTCATGGTTCCATGCTTTTACGGAAAAAATATAAATGGAAAAATGGAAAACGGAAAAAATGGAAAAATGGAAATGGAAAAAATATAAATTGCTAAAGCATAGAGCTACATATGCTATCAGTTATAAAGTTTTTTGTGATATTTTTCTTAGTGATTTTAGTGAAGTATATTTTGTCTTTAGTTTATGTTTTTCAACTATGTTAAAATAAAGTTTATCAATTAAACAAAAAAGGGAGAGCTGATGAAAGCAATTTGCCATAATCTCTTTGTTCTTGTTTTGTTCCCAGTGCCCTGACTTTGACACTCTGTTGTCCTAACCTTGGTTTTGACATTGACTCTGGTTCCTTCAATTCTGGTTTCTGCCTTCTATTGCTTGATATTTGACTTGCTAGTTGGGACTCGTAAATATACTTTGCCTTATCTCACCTGCTTTCCTATTTATTTATCTGTCTGGATCCTACACTATCTTTTAGCTTAAGTAAACTGGGATAGATCTCTGGCCCATAGTGAATTATCCTGGCATCCTATACTAGCCAGCCTGTGTATCTCATGAGGGCTCCACACCTGTCTCCAACTCTCTGCTGACCTCTGATGTCCATTAGCAGCATGACCCTACCTGTACAGATTAACCCTTGGTGTGCTGAAAATAGTTGCCTAGAATTGAAAGAAAAATGGTGTTATGACTATTATGATGAGAAATCTTATCATTACTGCTGCATTATGACTTCTCCAGTAATGGTAAGTTTAAAGTGGGCTTTTATACTTTACTTTAAAGTATATAGTCAAACCTTATCCAGTCACCTGAAAAAATTTAAAGACCATTAGATTCAACTTGGCGATTATAAATATGAAGCCTTGCCAAAGGATCATGTAAAGTTATTGGTATTTTTGTAACCTTTTTGTTACCATACTTTCTTTACATGTTTTTAGAGTAAAATCTCTGTGTGGGCATTCTGAGAACAGACTGAATGAACTCAACTGAAATTAGGATCCTACAACTTACTATTTCCCCCCTGCCTCTGATTGGAAATCATTGCATTCCTTTTTGCTTTCTTTAAAATAAGATTGCCTCCCAAATCAATAAGTTCAAAATCAGAGGAGAGGATAATGGTCCACTTCTTTCTGAGTTTAAAATATCTTTATAAAGAGACCATATAAGCAGGGCAAGTTTGGCCAGGAAATGCAACAGATTGAGTATTAAATGACACCAGACAAAACAAGAGAATGTTATGAAAGATCCGTGGTGGAGTTTAGACTCAAAGGCTTCTATTTAATTCAAACCACATAACAAATTATGGTGATATCATTAAAATAAATATCCCACATGGGCCATCCCTTGGCCTCCAATATCAAAGCACTGACATCATCTTTGCATATTATATCAATGGTATTTTCCATAGTTAACTAAAAGGTCACAACTCTGTCAGTAATGAAATTCAGGCCCTAATCAGGATGTTCCCAAACACCACAGCAAGTCCTCAGTGTAATTTGGGAAGAATTTTCTCAAAACAGACAGACCATGGGAGATCAGTCACCTTGAACAGGGGCCTAAACTAAAGTTGGACTAAGAGGAATCCACTGCAGTTTGCAAAAGGTGGAGGAGATCAATCCTTAGCCCAGCTAATCCTAGGACATTCAGGAGGTTGGGACAATCCATTGGCTAATGCTTAGTTCCTGAGCTGGTTTAAGGTACCCCAAATGATTCCAGACCCAACCTCCCTCTTATAGAAGGGAGGTTCAACTTAAAAGTCAACCTTACACATGCTAGGCCTTCTTCAGGTGATGCATGCATTAACCCTTTTTGTTTTTTAGTCTTTCTGTTTTTGTTTTCTTATTTTCCTCTGGTGTTGTGTATACTAGACTGTATGTCTTGAGCTCAAATCCAGTAATAGCCCTAAAGCCATGGATGTGGTCACAAATCCTTTAGGAGAACTTTAGGACTTTGTTGCCAAAGGAATAATATCACAGGGTAGGGTAGACTGATTTTTCCTTAAAAGGTACTGAAATTGCTTTTAAGCTTAATTGATCAGGTAGACTAAGGCTTGAAATATTGACTTCTTGGTAATTGCATCCTGGTGACCTAATTAAAAAAGCTAGTTGTGCAAGAGAAATCCTTTGGTTTCTGACTGGTTGATCATCATTGACAACACAATGGCAGGGAAATCATGACCCATGTTGTGTCCTAGCTGAATATCTTTTCTCTACTATGGCTAAGTAAACCTTTTATTAACAGTTTTATCATTTAAGTAATTTTATTCCAATTCCAATCCTGAAAAACCAGACTGACTTGAGTCAGGTATGTCCTATGATGGAGTTCTCTTACCCTTCAAATTATATCACACAGCACCACCATCCTCCTCCTAACAAATATACAGACACTCTGCTGCTACATGTAGTACTTTAGTCTCATATTACAGATACACATAGAACTGGAGTCCCAAAGGAAGGGCCAGTGGTGATATTTACCCAAAAGTATACTGGCATACCTGACCCAGGGTTTGTGCATAGATCTGTGTGGGACCCCTGGAGACATCTGAATGGCCAGTCTAGGTTTACAGATACCTAACATGCTCATTGGAAAGCAGAATACCAGTGAGACTTCTCCATTGAAATTCTGTGTATTGGGGCGGCTAGGTGGCACAGTGAGTAGAGCATCGGCCCTGGAGTCAGAAGAACCTGAGTTCGGATTTGGCCTCAGGCACTTAACACACACACAAAACAAACAAACAAAAAAAAACCTAGCCATGTGACCTTGGGCAAGTTACTTAACCCCAATTGCCCTCCAAAAAGGCAAAAAAAAAAAAAAAAAGAAAGAAATTCTATGTATTTTTCTACCTAAATGGGGCAAAAATAGAGTTCTGCTATTCTTGACTTTGTAGAAGGACAACTTCAAGTTAATCACACCTTCATCCAGTTCCATAAGAATAGAGAATATAGGGCTGCTTTGCTTAATATTTTCAGCACTCAGGGCTTTGAAATTATGAAACTGGGATATGCCCTTGACCCCAGAAGATGATATTTGTTTCTATGCATTTGAGAATGCCTCTTTGCAAGGCTAGACTGAAATACTTTGTATCTTGAGAACTTTCTTCTTGACAGTAAAGATGCATCTGTGGACATTTCATCAGAATATGTTAGAGGGCATTTAATTGTGCTCTTGGGGTTCAGGGGGGAAAGAGTATCAGAAGCAATTGCTCTTTTGGTGAGACTTCAGACTTGATCATCTTTTCTAGATTTGTGTTGTGCAAATAGATGCTTACTCCAAGCTAGACATCTGTTTTTTCTCTAAGTTTAATATTGTGTTTATAAGACTGAAGTATTTGCTTCCATTCAAAAGAAAAATGTATATGCTATTTAAAAGTAAAAATTTTGCCCTTTGCCCAAAGGCCAACTAGACAACACATGGTTTAGCCTTTTGTTTGCAGGAAAAGGGGAGGGGACCCAAAGAAGACTCTGAAATGCTCAGAAGTGAAGCAAGGGATCTTGGGAGAAGACAAAGGGAACTTTGTTAGGCTGTTGCAAGTATGAGCCAGAAGAGGGATGAGCAAGTGGAAAACTCTATCTGATAAATAGTGTTTTTAAATCACTTATGCTATCTTGCGTGCATTCACACATTTTCTCAGAGACTTATATGTTTGGGATACTCCCAAAATGGGCTTGAGCATTCCAAGAGCTTTTAGGGGAGGAAGCTAGACAGGACTTTAGAGGAGCCTGCATTGCTGACAGTGAAACGTCCCAAGATGCACAGCCAGTTTGAGCCTTCCCCAGTATGTTATTTGGAAGGATTCCAGCTCACAGCTCATGCCAGATTCAGAGTTTGCTTCGTAGCAGGATGAATAGTTTCCATTTCCCAGTGGAGAACCAGCCCTTCAAGAGACTGCTCTGATTTTCAACTGAATGAAACAAAAGAAGGCTCAGCCCTTCATTTCAGCCAGGGAGTATAGCACCTCATATGCCAAAAGGCCTTTTGCGATGTCACAGAAACCTTGGTGACAGCCTGGTTACACATTCCTGCAGATGAGAAGCATGGTTCCCCTTCTAGTGTCCCATCAAATAAGAATCTCTTTAGGCATCTGGAAAAGTTCTCTAGACTTCTTTTTGAATTTTCTACCCTGATTCCAGTGCCCCAGAGTTTACTTTCTTCATATATAAAAAGAGCATTTAATCATTTGTTGATTCATTCACTGACTACTTATTCACATAGGAACATAGATTTTAGAAAGGACCTCAGAGGCCATCTAGTCCAAATCTTTTATTTTACATCAAGAAACTAAGACTCATGGAGGTAAAAATGACCTGGTCACATAGGTCATATGTGTCAGAGGTGATATGTGAACTCAGGTCCTCTGACACCTGAAGTAATGCCTCTGTCAAACCTTTGTTGAGTGCCTGCTTAGTGTTTAACCCCAAACTATGCACATTTGCTCTTACAAGAGGAAATGTGACATAGCTGAGAGTCCTGAACTTGGAAGCAGGAAGAACCACAAATTGGATACAGCTCTTTACCTTATTAAGCTGTGTGACCTAAGACAGGTCATTTTTTTTTCTTTTTGAACTTGACTTCTCTTATCTAGAAAATGGAATTATTGTGGAATTAATATTGGATTTGGAGTAAGAAAACCTGAGTTCCAATAATGACTCTGACACTTATTAGCTGTGTGACCTTGTACCTCTTCTCTTGGGGACTCAGTTTTCTTATCTAAAACACAAGAGATATTTGGTTGGAAAGAGCTTTGAATGTGGTATCAGAAAACCTGGATCCAGATCCAGCATCTATTCCTTATTCACTGTATGACTGTGAAAGGGTTATTTGACCTTGCTAAGCCTCAGTTTTCTGAACTATAAAGTAGGGCAAATGATATTTTTACAAAGGTAGATAGAAGATAGAATAATATAATTGTACAGGATATGTCCATGAACTCCATTTCCATAATGTTCACAGCCAAGGAACCTTTACACTTTGGGGAAATTTTTCTGGACTATGTTTCAAAGAAGGCTATGAATAAGCCCACAGCATAGTACACAGTGTAATGGTGCTATCTGGTGAATGGTGATTGATCTAGAAAGCTCTGAGTTTGGGAAGGTTAAGAGGTGCTACCAGAGTCTCCAGAGTGGCTGATTCAGGTTGTAGAGATGTAGGAGGCAGAAGAGGGAAAAAAACAACTACATGGAGTGAAAGCAAGCAATGTGGCCCTGGCTGTGACGTTCTGAACTCCAGCATCTGGCCTGAATTCTATGATTGTGGTTTTGAGAGCTGTAATAAGAGACTTCAGGGATTTCCAGTCTTTCTGCTTGCTACACTAAGATTGAAGGGGGAGATAATGAGTCTGAGTAGCTTTGGTCCTTACACTAATAAATTTTAATCAACTGATTGATTATCGATTGTTCCATCACCTGAAGTTGAAGGTCCTCTGTCCTTCCCCAAATTGTATTGGGAATACAGAAGAATTAAATGGGAAAGTTGACTTGTACTTCTCTGGAAGTGTGGAAGATGTCAGTTATCTGTGTAAGGGTATGGTGTTTTCAGCTAGGTGGTGCAGTGGATAGAGGGCTGGGCCCAGAATCAGGAAAACTCATCTTCCTGAATTCAAAAAGGCCTCAGACACTTACTAGCTGTGTAATCCTGAGCAAATCACTTAACCCTGGTTGCTTCAGTTTCCTCATCTGTAAAATGAGGCAGAGAAGTAAATGCCAAACCACTCTAATATCTTTGTCAAGAAAACCCCAAATGGGATCACAAAGAGCTGGATGTCCACTGAAAATGACTGAACAATGGGGAGAGAATGTTTACTGTTTGCTTCAGTTCCTTATTATTTACTTTGCCTTTCTAATTATATGCCTGCTGTTTGAATTTCTGTGCTATATCATTTGATGTGGTCTGATATGTTATTATTTGGCACTCAAATCATAGTTTGAATGTTGTAGATGTGACTCAAACAATATCTTAAGCCTAAGCATAACTCAAAAAGATGTTACATTTGTGGGGTGTGTTCCAGAAAGTTCTCTATTTTCTTTTATGTGGAGTAAGGCCACCTGCTCTAGCATAGAAGGGATCCATTGGAGATTGAGCCTTTCCTTTTTTTTTTAATTCCTAGCTGAAATTTGACAACATTTTTCCAATGCAATTTTTATTGATTGGGCCAGTTAATTTAAGCAACCATTAAAGTACTATCATTGTTGAAATGACAGTGCTGAACTGTCATTGTATAGTGCATACATGAGTACTGGACTAAACCATTCTCTTAGCTATGTAGATATTAGAAAACCGGTTATATCAACACAGGAAGTGATCCTTACTGAGGACTATGAACATGGGAAGCATATATTCTCACTTGATACTGTAAAAGTTTTACTGAATGTTGTAGACATCTTGGGGAATGTAAAAGTATTGGCTAAGAGATACGGGATTGAAAACTGCTATATGTATCATGTAAACTATCTGAAATGTGGACATTCCAACATCCCTCCAAAGATACCTTTTAATGCAGCTGTTTGGGAACTGGTTATTAAATCCTCTACTGCTCCCATATGGCAAGAAAGTTTAAAGGCATCCTAGTAATGACTGAAGACAATGTAAAGGAATTGCTGGGATTGTATTTTATTTTAAAGCAATTGGGGTTAAGTAACTTGCTCAAGGTTACATGAAATTTTTGTGTGGGTGTTAAGTATCTGAGGCTGGAACTGATCCCAGATCCTCCCGACTCTGACTGACTCCGGGGCTGGCACTCTTACTCACTGCACCACCTAGCCACCCCTATTGCTGGGATTTAAAAAAAAAATCATAGAAGAAAACAAAAGGAATCACTGACTAGCAAGATAGTTTTGAAAGTTAGATGTTGAATTTATCGTTTAAGAGAAATAAACTGCACATAAGGCATAGTTTTTTTGTACAATTCTCTTTTTCTCTTCTACTACATATATGTGCTCATTTTATTTGACTTGTTAAGTTCAAAATAAAAATAACAACATTAAAAGGAAAAAGAAAAAATGCTGAGAATATTGAGGAAGGGGGCAACTCCATCCTCAGCAACTCATGATCCAGAATGAACAGGCTCCTTACTGGTCACTGACCACTTGTTGATCACTCAGAGATATGTGCAGCCACAGTTTTGTTATTTAATTCTGCCATCCCACCTCACCCAGTCACTGGGTGAGGCAAACATCATCCATTTGTTCTATAGGCATTTTAATTTTTGACTATCATTCAGGTGATAGTCTAGGGCAGCTAGGTGGTATAGTGGATAGACTTGTGGAAGAGTGAGTCAGGAAGACTTATCTTCCTTAGTTCAAATCTGGCCCCAGACACTTACTAGCTGTGTGACCCTGGGCAAGTCACTTAACCACAATTGCTTAAGAACAAAAACAAAAACAAAAAACTTGAGTACTTGACTAAATAGTCCCCTTTGCTATTCAGGCATTGGAAAATTGGTGCATTATCACAGGGAGTAGATCCTCAATGAGGACTTCTGATTTAGGAAATGAAAGGAGTGTTTAGCGATAAAGGTCAGAAACTAAAAAGAAACCAAAAACCAGTCCTGCCTGGCCCCAGTCTTCACAGGTACATGCTAAGGAGACTAAGGGAGGTAAAATCAGATCAGCTAGCTCCCACTGAAGAAACACAGGCTGAGCCTACTGAAAGATAAGCCTGAGTACAGACCTGCTTCTCCCAAAGGGACAAAGGATTTTGGGATCCACAGGCAAGGAGGACCACTTTGGGAATAGGACCAAAAGAACACAGCCAAAAAACCCAAGTTGTAGTTGACTACAACTAAAAACTAGATGGACACATGCCTGTGGGGAGCACTCAAGACAGGAATTTGGAGCTGTTTTGTCAGAGACTGAATTCTACCATAGGACATTAAGAAATAGAGTCAAGGTCAGAGGTTATGACAGGCCCCAGAGTACTTAGCTTCTGACCCATTAGATTTTCTTCCTTTTCTGCCTGGATTCATAAAATCCTATGCAGCATAACAGTGAGGAATTAAGAGGTAGATTGTCCACTACGCTGGACAGTGAATTCCAAATGACCATTATATTTAGTGTCTATGGAGGGGCTGGGTGTCTGTGTAACAAAAGAGAAGGATGTCACAAATTGGGGTGAGCTTAGAATTCTCTAGAAAAGTTGCTGCTATCAGCAAGGAGATAGACATCATGTCTGTTTCTATGTCCAGACCCAGAAAATACCTCTAGAATGCAGGCACTGATTGGCAAGAGCTCCAGCTTGTCTGGATAGAGTACTGGTAGAGGACTGCAAGCAGGAAGCTGAGGTTCAGTGTCTGAAAGTTTTCATGACCCACAGCCCCCATGTGGAAATTTTTAGGAATAAAGAGACTTGTGGTGACAGAAAGCATCAAAGGGACACTTAATCCTCATGCCTCAAGTGGGGGCAAAAATGTTCCACTTTGGTGACTCTCTATTGCCTGAGGAGTGGAAGGACTGAGTGCGAAAAAATTCAGTTTGAAAACTGTTGTGTACCCCCTGCATGGATAGGATGTGGGGTGTTTCTGGAGAACAATGAAAACACAATTTATGTCAATAACTCTGGATTCTTGTGAGATCAGTCTTAGAAAATTGCTCTCTCTAGGACAGAAGACATCAAGGAATGGTTTATGGTCCCAAAGTACTCAAATCTCTATGCCTTGCCTGTAGTGGTAGTATGGAAGACTAAAAAGATCCAGGTATTATGCACTGATTGGAGATTGAATAAAAGAACAACATGTCCCACATTTAAGATGCTTAGGACTACAGATTAGCTAGCAAAGGAGTACTTAGCACCTTATTTCAGTTATTCAAATATTTAGCACCTTGTTTCATTTCTTCAAGTGCCTTTGAGCCCCACCTGTGCTTTGAAGGTGGGAAGAACTTGCTGACTCAACAGGAAGGGTGGAACAGGAAGAACTACCATATAAAAGCAGGAGCACAAACTGGAACCAAGCAGAACTGAGAAGGAGAACACTTATGGTATCTGGCACTCTGTCTGTTCTGTCTGTGTTGATTTGTGTGTGTGATACTTTGTCAAACAGAAGCCTTCTATCTATTGTTTGTGTTACTTTGCCAGATAGGAACACCCTATCTTCCACTCCTCCCAGGGGCGGAGCCAAGATGGAGGAGTAGAAACAGCATGTCCAAGGAACTCTCCCCCCAGATCACCTCCAAACTGTAAAAGGGGACTCTGAACAACTTCTGGAGCCCCAGTACCCACAGAACAACACAGAGAAGCTAACCTCCCCCTGAGGACAGCCCAGCAGCCCTGCAGCAAGGACCAGCACAGTTCTCTGGGAACTGACAGTGCAGCACACAGTGTGTGGAGAGCCGAGCCCAGGTCTGCCTAAGCCGCAGTTTTAGCCCCAGGACAGCTGGGCCAGCAGCCAGCTGGAGGGACCCCAGAACACCAGCAGCTGTGGCGATTCCAGAATTATCAACACAGACATGCCTAGGACAAAGTGAGAGGTTAGTGCCCTATGGACTTTGGGACCAGTATTTGGGGAACACGTCGGCTTCCTCCCCTGGGGGCTAGAAGCCACTGAGGAGACATGCCATTTTGTAGTTTTCATTGGCAGCTCCAGCTCCTGGCCTGCGAACTGTAGGGAGATCCAGCGATCAGTCTTGGAGGGTAATCGCTCTTGCTTTAACCTCCCTGGATCTGGACTGTGATCTGGGGTGGAGGTTGTGGGGTGGGTATCCAGCTTGCCAGAAACGGAAGTTGTCCCCCCACACGTTTGAGATGGAAGCTCCCCTGTCTGGTGGCAGAGTCCTACTGTGGCAACAAGCCCCAAAGTCAAGTAATTAAGTGGCAACATGCCAAGGCAAAGGAAACAAATTAAACAGAAAAATTCAATATTAGACTCCTATATTGGGGGCAAAGAGGATCGAAGCATAGAACAGGAGGACTGTGAGGTCAGAATTCCTGCACCAAAAGCCCCAAAGGAAAATATGAGCGGGTTACAGGCCATAGAGGACCTTAAGAAGGACTGTAAAAATCAAATAAGAGAAGTGGAGGAAAAATTAGAAAGAGAAATGAGAAGGATGCAGGAAAAGTATGAAATGAGGGTCAACAGCCTGACTGAGGAAAACAACACCTTAAAAAATAGACTAGCTCAAATGGCAAAGGAGGCCCAAAAGGGCAATGAGGAGAAGAATGCCTTAAAAAGTCGAATTTGCCAGATGGAAAAAGAATCTCAAAAGTTCACTGAGGAGATTCATTCCTTCAGAGTTAGACTGGAGCAAATGGAAGCTAATGACTTTATGAGAAATCAAGATGCTGTTAAGCAGATCCAAACAAATGAAAGATTAGAAGGCAATGTGAAATATCTCATGGGAAAAACCACTGACCTGGAAAATAGATCCAGGAGAGACAATTTAAAAATTATTGGACTACCTGAAAGCCATGATCAAAGAAAGAACCTAGAAATCACCCTTCAAGAAATTCTCAAGGAAAATTGCCCTGATGTTTTAGACCCAGTGGGCAAAATAGAGGTTGAAAGAATCCACCGATCACCTCCTGAAAAAGATCCCAAAAAGAAAACTCCCAGGAATATTATAGCCAGGTTCCAGAATCCCCAGATCAAGGAGAAAATACTACAAGTAGCCAGGAAGAAACAATTTCAATATTGTAGAAACACAATAAGAATAGCCCAGGACCTGGCAGCTTCTACACTGAGGGATCAAAGGGCTTGGAATATGATATTCCAGGGGGCAAAAGAGCTGGGAATGAACCCAAGAGTCACCTACCTAGCAAAACTGAGTATTTTGTTTCAGGGAAAAATATGGTCATTCAGTGGAATAGAGGACATTCAAGCATTCTTGAGGAAAAAACCAGAGTTGAATAGAAAATTTGACATCCAGACACAAGAAGCAAGAGATGCCTGAGAAGGTAATCAGGGAAAAGAAATCAAAAGGAACTTATCAAAGTTGACCTATTTACATTCCTACATGGAAAAACAATAACTATGACTGATAAAACCTTTCTCAGTATGAAAATAATGGAAGAAGGGTATATGATCATTTGAATACATATGTGAATGTGTGTATATATGTTTACAGTTATACATAGATAGAGGGCATAGGTTGAATTTGTTGAGAAGGGATGATACTTAAGGGGTGAAATTATGAGGTGAGAGAGGAAAGTGGCAAGAGGAGATGGGGAGAGACAGCGTACAGTAAACTATCTCATGTAGAAGAAGCAAGGGGAAGTGGCTGCAGGGGAGGGGAAGAATAGGAAGGCAAAAAGGCAAAACCACATTCTCATTGAATTTGGTTCAGGGAGAGAATGACATACATACTAAATGGGATATCTCAACCTGTAGCAGAAGAGGGGGAAGGGGGATGAGAGGAGGGATGATGGATAGGAGGGCATTCTTAGGGGGAGGGGAGGTTAGAAGTACCCACTAAAGAAGAGGGACAGGATCAAGTAGGGAATGAACCAGGTGGGGGGTGGGATGGGTGGGAGGGAATTATAAGCAGCCTTGTACAATATGTCTACTATGGTAATGCTTTGCATAGCTAGACATGTACAACATATACTGAATTACTTATCTTCCCAGAGGGAATGGGTGACAAGGGAAGAAGGAAATGGATCTGAAATTCGAGGTCTTAAAATTAAATGTTTCAAATATATTAAAATACTATTATAAATACTCTTTTGCATATAATTGGGAGATAAGATGTGCAGGCATTGGGGCACAGAGATTCACCTTGCCCTAATGGAAAAGTCGAAGGGGGTATGGGAGAAGATATGGGAGAGAGCAGATTGGAGGAAGCGATATCTTGTGGGACTGCTATTCTGGGACGGTGGGTAGGGGAAAAACGGGGGAAAAAATTGTAACTCAAAATCTGGCGGAAATAAATGATGTAAAACAGAAGTTAATAAAGCATTTGTTTCAAAAAAAGAAGGAACCTATCTATTGTTTGTAGAAGGATTCTATCTGTTGAATTGTGTTACTTTGTCAGATGGATGTACCATGTCTGTTGACCTCTGCTGATTTCACAGGCAGAAAGTGAATTGAGATTATAGTGCCAGCAATATGTATGAATGTTGTTGTAATTCTGCTAAGCTTGATGTGTGTAGATATTGTTGTGGTTCTGTTAAGTTTTCTCTTCCCAGGAACAGAGACTTGGAAGGGCTTGAGGCAAACTGGACACCATGAGCTTCGAACTGGAACAGGAGCTGGGAGCTGCCTACCTGTGAGTACAGGTGACAGTTGGGCAAATTCAGGCAAGAGCTGGGACTATTGAAGAGGAACCATGAAATTTGGGAGCCAGCCCTGAGGCAAGATGAAAGTACCTTTCCTTTGGTACTTAGTGCTGACTGCCCTGACAAGATCATGATTTACTGTGATATAGGGGTAGAAGAAATTTGTACTTTGTACCACCTTAAGGATGACTGGAAGCTAGTCTCCAATCAAGAAGAAAGAAGACTTTCTGTCTGACAAGATTAAGGCAATGTGACCTAGGGGTGGGAGACCTTTATACTTTGCATCCCTTGGGGACGATTTTTCCTTAAGGATGATTGAGTTAAGGAGTTATTGAATGATATCTTTTATTTAAAAGTATATGGCCAGGGGTGGCTAGGTGGCGCAGTGAATAGAGCACCGGCCCTGGAGTCAGAAGGACCTGAGTTCGGAGCCGGACTCAGACACTTAACACACACAAACAAAAACCTAGCCGTGTAACCTTGGGCAAGTTACTTAACCCCAATTGCCCTAAAGGGGCGGCTAGGTGGTGCAGTGAGTAAGAGCGCCGGCGTCGGAGTTGGGATGACCCGAGATCAGATCCGGCCTCAGAAAATGAGCACCCACACATAAATAATGACTAGCCGTGTAACCTTGAGCAAGTTACTTAATCCCAATTGCTTTAAAAAAAAGTATGTGGCCACTTTAGTGATAAGTTTTTATGTTATATCATTGTGAATGCTGTACTTTGGTTTCTGTGAAAGTTTTGCTTTAGTTTACTGCTGAATAAATAGAGAGTTCACTATACTGTGTGATCAGAACCTTAGAGCTATTCACAGCAGCAGTCCTCTGGAGAGCTGCTCATGCTTGGCTTTATAGAAGATAAGGAAAAGATGGTCATCATTTACCTTGTGCGTTTCCACTAGTTTAAGTGTGAGACCCAAGAAATGTCCTTTAATTTTTAAAAATTATGCCTTTTGCTTTCACTTAATTTTACTTTCTGAATAGATCCCTTTTGTCACCACTGAGGAAACCTTTTATTTATTTGTTTTTAGTTTTCAACATTCACTTTTATAAAATTTTGAGTTCTAAATTTCCTCTCCTTCCTCCCCCCTCTCCAAGATAGCATGTAATCTAATATAGGCTATGCATGTATGATTATATTCACATTAGTCATGTTGTGAAAGAAGAATCAAAACAAAAGAAAGAAAAAAACAAAAGACAACAAAAGAAAAAAATAGTATGTTTCAATTAGCATTCAGACTCCATAGTTCTTTCCCTGTATGCAGATAGCATTTTCATCATAAGTCTTTTGGAATTGTCTTAGATCATTGTATTGCTCAGAAGAGCTAAGTTTAACAAAGTCAATCATCACACAATGTTGCTACTACTGTATACAGTGCTCTTCTCGTTCTGCTCACTTCACTCAGTGTCAGTTCATAAAAATCTTTCCAGAAAATCTTTCTTTAAAAAAAAAAACAGATTTAAAAAGAAAAAGAAAAATCAAGGCCAACAAAAACAGCCAACAGGCCAGTGGTTCAGTTTGGGACACATTGAATTTGAGATGCCTCCAGGACATCTGGTTCGAGATATCCAACAAGTATTTGGTGGTGCAAAACTAGAGGTCAAGAGAGAGGTTAAGGCTGGATATATAGATCTGGAATTCATCATTATGGAGATGATCATTGAACCCAGTGAGTTGATATGAATACCAAGTGAGAGAGTATAGAGGGAAAAGAAGACAGAAGATATCCATAGTTTGTGGACCTGAATGAAGGTCCAGCAAAGGAGAATGAGAAGCAGTCAAGTATGAGATAGGAGAATAAGGAGAGAGTAGGCTCAGAAATCTATAGAACTGAGTCAGTCTAAGCTGTCATGGCAGCTTCCCAAATTCCCCAAATCACATGTCTTGGTTATGGTCAAGAAGGATAGGTCCAAATGTCTTAATATCAAGGTGATGTCAAACATTTTAACTTTCTAGACAATTAGAAGAAGGTACACCTATGCTGCTTGAGACTTTGCTCTGTCATCCTGTTAATCATTATAAAAGACCCCATTAGCTCTCACTGAGTTTTTGGACAACTTTTTGGCAATTGCTATCCTTGCTAATAGGGGCAGCTACATGACTCAGTGGATAGAATGCTGAGCTCAGAGTCAGGAAGACCTGAGTTCAAATTTTGCCTCAAACACTTACTAGCTGTGTGACCCTGAGTAAGTCACTTAATCTCTCTTTGCCTTAATCAACTGGAGAAGGAAATGACAAATCACTCCACTAGCCTTGTCAAGAAAACCCCATAGACAGTATGGTCCATGGTGTCATGAATAGTATGACATGACTGAATGACAGCAACAAAACCTTGCTAATAAACAGATCAGGTTCAAAACTTTTTCTCTCCAAATTTCTCTCAGCGTAATAATAAACTTGCTTTTGATGCATTCAAATAAATTCCATACAACAATTAAGTTTAGCAAATATCTATTGAGCAATATGCTTGGTGCTGAGCTTACAAAGACAAACAAAAAATTTGTCTTCAAAAACCTTATGCTCAATTATTATTTAATATTTTTGTCACTAAATATTTTATCACTAATCACTAATTTTATCACAAAATTCTATTACTAATATTTTTATCACCCTGAGATTTACCTTGACATTGTATTATTTAATATTTTATTACTAATAAAATATAATATATAGCATATTAATATATTATCAATATATGTATATAAAATTATATTACTATTCACTAATTTTATCATTTAATATAATATTTATTATAAATATGTAAATATATAAATAATATAATATACAACATAGGTAATATATAAATAAAAATATTAAACAATACAACATCAAGGTAAATATTGGGGAATTCCACTAAAGCCTTTTCTCTGAGTTGGTGTCAATCCATCAGTGACTAATCTTTGTGTTTGGTTATTTAACCAATTCTGAATCATCCGACTTTGCTATTGTCTGGCCAACTTCTCTACATTTTGTCTACAGAGACACCACAAGAGCCTTTGCCAAATGCTTTGCTAAAATCAAAATATACTATCTCAGCAACCATTAATATGGTTAAAAACCAAAGGTACTATTTTATTAGTAGAAAAGCATTCAAAATGATTGAATCTAACATGTATATAAAACACTACTTCATATTTCTTTTTAGAGTAGGGGATATTGGAAGGAACTTGATGGAGATGATCTCAGATCAAAAGATTTGGATTTGGATCCACCTTCTGATTGTCTAGAAAGTTAAAGCTTTGCTAAGAATTGTGCGACAATGGACAGGTTATAACCTCTCAGCTTCAGTTTCTTCATCTCCAAAAAGGGATAAAGATACTACCTGCTTCCCAGTGTTGTTGTTAGGATCAAATGGAATAATTTATGCAAAGCACTTGCAAATCTTAAAACCTAATATTATTATTATCATTGCTATCTGGGATTCAGTTTCCTCGACTGTAAAATAAGAAGACTGAACTCTGTAACTTAGAATCCTATATATTCCATAATTTATTCCTTACTAAAGGTAACTAACATAGAGTCAATAGCAGCACTTGATTTTTAATGACAATAGATCACATAACTGATGTTTAAGTAAATTAACAATAGCATCGATGTTAAGATAAGAGATTTATGAGAAGTCAAGAAGAGAAATTTATGCATGTGCAGGAAAGAGGTTTCTTTTTATTTTTTTTCTTCCTTCCTTTCTTCTATGGGGTGGCAATGTTGGGGAGAGTATGCAACTATTCCTGATCATCCCCCTTTGTCCTATATGAGGCAGAAAACAGTCATGAGTAATTTGAATAATCCCACCCAGTTGCCCTATGGGAGATTTGAGGGGACTGAGAGACATCTAGGGGAGAAACTGTGATGCTCTACCAAGCTCACAGACTATTAAGGTCTATTGCTCACATCAGCTGAAGATACATTGTTTGTCTTCCTGAAGGACATAACCCATAAGCCTTTGGGTTTCCCATGTATGAAAATGGAATTAGTGACTGAGATGATTTGGAGATGACTCAGGCCACTTGTGAGGCCAGAAATTGGGAGAAACTGTAGCAACAAGAGAAAGATAGTAGAGTTGTAAGTCCTTTGTCTGGTATTGTGTTACAGTGCTGACACAGGGGAAACAGTGTCTCCTTCCAGGGCAAGGAAGCTTTGAAATATTCCCTTCCATTTGGTAGAACAATGTCTATAGCAGTGACAGATTTTCTTTGGCAAAGGACTCGTGGCACCTGAGGATTTCTACTATGCAGAATAGCTAGGGGAATTAAAGAGGGGAATCATACTGATGCCACCAGCCGGGAATCACTCAGAGCTATAGAGGAACCATGTGTGCAGGCTCTGTGAGGAGCAGTGCCTGCTGGGAAACCTACCTCCATGAACAGGCATGACTTTAAATGACCAAAGCTCTGTTTATACATATCACTGAGTCATAGAAGATGAGAACTGGACAGGACCCCAGTAGCCAACTAATCCAACCACACCTGAACAGAATCTCCAGTATCATTTTGCTTCTGCTTGAAGGTCTTCAAAGAGGGAGACACAACCAGATCACATTACTGTGTTGGGTCACTTTAGCAAATCTGAATCATCCAACCCCTCTACTTTTAGATAACTCTGGTTTTAGCAAGTTTTGCTCTTGGTTCGGCCCTCTAGGTAGAGTCAGTGCTTATTGAAAGGTATCTACTGGGGTGGGTAGATGGCACAGTGAGTAGAGCGGCGGCCCTGGAGTCAGAAGGACCTGAGTTCGGATCTGGCCTCAGACACTTAACACACACAAACAAAAACCCTAGCCGTGTGAGGGCAAGTTGCTTTAACCCCAATTGCCCTCCAAAAAGAAAAAAAAAGGTATCTACTTTTCATGAGTTCTGTTGGTTTGCTTAAATTCTAAATGACACATTCTTCCTTTGGGTTCTCTGAACTGTGTTTCCAAGGAGAGTTAGCTGTACATTATGTAGTGTCACATACTGAGTTTCATCCACAGAGGTGTGAAGTTCCCTCAAAGGATGCCCCAGCCTGTGACAGAAGGGTAACAGCTGGACAAAGAATGGACACAGGCATAAAATTAGCTTATGTTCCCATCGCAAATATCATGGATGTTTGTTTTTATAAAATTTCTTTGCTTATATCTCAGTTTGCTTGATCTCCGTAGCAAGTCTAGTGTCTCTGTTTACTGCGTAAATGGAAATGTCTGGAAAGTCCCAAAGATGCTTTTTGATTTTGTTTGGCAGAGTTAAACAGGCTGTCACTGCAGTACATAGAGTTCCAATAATTTGCATAGTCAAACAATAAAACCCAGCAGTTCCAGGCTTACTGTCAAAGGCTAAAGAGACAAAAGTTCAGTGGAAAAATTCCTATATGCTCAGAGATTGATATTTTTTAGAAGTCTTATGAATGAAACTCTTTAGTGCAGTGTGTTCATTTTTCTTTATACTACTTCAAGGAAAAAGGTACAATCTTTGATAAAAAGGTTATTAGAATAGTAATACCAAGAATCATTCTCCAATAGATAATATGGACAAAGATTTCAAAGGATCTGTAAACTATAATTTGCTATGAATGTGCCTCAAAGTACTATTTATTAGTAAGAGAAATGCCAATGAAAGTAATTGAGGTTTTATTTCAGAGCATGCAAATTGGCAGATGTGAAACAAATAAATCAGGAACAGTCAATGTCAAAAGGGGGAAGAAGGGAATCTTGGTGGAGCTATGAATTGAATCCAACTATTCTAGATATCAATGTCTAGTCTTCTCTCTACCTCTTCTAATTACTTAAAAATTCCATTATGCAAAGTTTTTTTCCTTTATTTCATGTTGTTCCCAAGGCTTTGATCCAGTGGGAGCACTTCTTACATTCTTAAGTAACAAGAATTTTCAGAACTTAGGATGCATACATATTTAAATGTATGGAAAATACATTGTAAATTATTCCAAGTTATCATTTATTATTCGATAACTTATAGAATGTCTATCTAATTGCAAAGCACCAAATGCATCATTTCATTTGGTCTGCATGACAACTCTATGAGATAGGTGCTATTATTATCCCTATTTAATAGATGAAGAAACTGAGGCTCAGTATAAATGGCTTGCCTAGAATCATATAGCTACTAAGTATCTGAGTGGGATTTGAACTTAGGTTTTTCTGACTCCAAGTCTGGTACTTCAACCACTATACTATCTAGATTCCTTGAGGATGAACAGCTGGCAGAAATCCTGGTTCTTGCCTGCCCATCCCCTTACAATAGTCAATAAGACATGGCTGTGGGCACTTCCTAAATTCTGGCTATGTTACCTTGATTGATTACAACCCCTCTGTCAGAACGGTGTCAAGCCAAGGTTTAGATAGTAAAGTACAAGACATGTTTGGAGGATTGTGAGTAAACTGGTTTGTCTGGATTGGAAGACTGGTGTGGTGGAAATCTGGGAAATGGGGGAAGGATGACATGATGAAGGTGATGTTTTAAGGAAATCAATCAATGGCATGTATAGAGGAGGGAATGCATTGGGGTGGGGACAGGAACTGGAAGGAGGGAGGCCAATTAGGAGGCTTTTGCAGCTGTTCAGGCATGAAGTGACAAAGCCCTGAATTAGATTGGCAGGGATAGGAAAGAACATATGGGAGAATTATTTTGAAAGGAGAATCACTTGAATTCATTACTAGAAAAGATGATGCTTAAAGTGTAAATTTTTTTAGAAGTCTATAAGACTTAATAATTTTAATGAATTATGAGGAGCTGACAAGCAGCATAGGGTAGTGGTTAGAGAGCTGGTCTCAGAGATGGGATGACTTCTGATCCACACCTACTGACAGCATAGCCAGTATTGGGTGTGACCTAGGGAAAGTCCCTTAGCTTTTCAGTGTACCAGTTAATTCTTTAACAGGAAATGGCCATTGAAGTTGGTGCAGAAGTTCCTTACCCGAAATTCCTAATCCCCCAAAGAGGGAAAATTTGGGGGGACATCCTTACGCTTTGATATTGGTGTTTGGGAAGACAGACATGCTTATCTGCATCCTCATTACTGCCACTGTTGGAGAAAGGATACTGAGGTGTTTGCAACCATAGTATTCTGATGACAGTCATTAGTGAGAAGTTCCTCTTGTGGAGGAACCAGTGAGAAATAATATGAGCAGATAAGATGGCAGGCAAGCTATAATCCCTCTTGAAGAGTCACTTGGGACTTGGTGTGGTACCAGAGGTGAAGGATGCTCTCATGATAGATTGGTAGAGATTCTAGGCCTCAAAAGAGAATCTAGAACAGAGATGACTGGAACTTATGATGATAAGCCAGTCAGAGGTACTGGAGGACATAAGTACTGAAGAGAATGCAGTTGACTGGGAATGGAGAGTAGGGTTAAATAGTGGAGACCAGAAGAGGCAACCTCAGATAGTTTTTGCTGCTCTTCTAATTGGGTATGAGCTCAGTCTTAGTGTTTCCAAGTCAGCCCTGCCCTGTTTTGTAGGGGTATGGACATGCAACTGTGTGTATAGAACATATACCCTTGGCTCTGATCCAGTGGGGCCAATTCTTATGTTCTTATGTGACAAGAATGCTCAGAACTTCAGACACACCTGTGTTCAAAGGCACACACAAAATACATTCTAAATTATTTTAACTTACCATTTATTGGTTGATAATTTACAAAATGTCTATACCACAGCATTCTAAGCCAGAACAAAAAATTGAGAATGGCTTATATATCTATCTTTTAAAAAGGATTATGTTATTGTAGAAAATATGTATATTTTTGTTTTTATTCTGTTGGACTTGATTTACATTGCTTTTTATGAGTCTTCCTGCATCTCCATAGTCTTTATATTTGCAGCTTTATGGTACAATGGCATTCTTAATCTATTATCATTTATTCAGCCATCCACCAGTCATTGACCATATAGGTTATTTTGAGACTTTGCCATATGAGAATTTTTGTGCATATAGCTCTTTTTCCCCCTTTAATAACTTTCTTAGGTAGTATGGTATGATGGAAAGAGCATTGCCTCTGGAGTCAGAGGCTCTGAGTTCTAGTCCAGCCTTTGACACATTCCCTCTGTAATCTTGGGCAAGTCACTCAAACTCTCTGGACCTCAGTTTCCTTATCTATAAAATGAGAGAGTTAGATTTCAGGAGTTCTTAACCTGGGATTTATGAATCTGCTTTTAAAATACTTTAATAAGTTTATGGCTTCCTTTGTAATCTTATATATTTTATTTCATGCTTTCAAAAATCCTATTATAAGAAGAGCTCCATAGATTTCACCAGACAACTACCTACAGGGTCCATGACCAAAGTCCATGACCAAACCAAAGTTTTAAGAAATTTTGGAGTGGATGGGCCTCTGAGATCCTTCTAACCTTAGGCCTATGGTGCGATGGAATACTCACTGACTGTCTTATCTATAGCATCTATATACAATAACACCCCTTTTTAGGTCACATCTAGATTCAAGAAGGAATACAGAACAAATATGTTGATATTGTTATTATTCAGTTAAAGTTTATATTATATTGTTTAAAAATTAAAATTTTTTTGTATATTGTTCTTATTCTGATTTTGACAAAGATTCTGTTCTGATGCTTCATTTTGATCCTTTCTCTTGCTTTAGTATCGAAACTTAGAGTCACTGACAGAACACTGGATTTGAAGTCAGGAATTAACCCAGACAAAGGAACCTGAAATTGAATCTCACTTCAGACATTTATTGGCTATACTTTCTCTTGACCTCAGCTTTATCACCTTAAAATAGGGACAAAAATAAGACCTACCCCTCAAGGTTTTGGGGACGATTCAGTGAGAAAATATATAGAAAGAACTTTGCAAGTCTTAAAGTACTATATGTTAGCTATTATTATTAATTTATATCTTAGCTTTTAAGAAACTGATGATCTCACAGTATATACATATGTAGAAATGACTCCCAAGCCAATAACTAGTCATTTCCTCTTTGTTGATAAAGTTTATTTCATTCTTGATGATGACTGATGCATACTATGCACAATGCCTTCTAACCATCTTCCTAAGAACTTTTTCCAAATCTCTTCTAGAAGTATTTATAAAATATAGTCATGAGACTTATCTACAGTTTATACCTTTTTTAGTTTTTTTACATACTTACATGCACACACTCACACACACACACATATGTGTGTGTGTGTGTATGTACATGTATATTCTTGATTATGAGTCACAATTTCCAAAATGTTTTATCCCGTACTTGTTTTTCCCTATGGCTTTCTTTGCATTAAAGTCATTAATTAAAATATAAATTGATTCAATTTGGAATGTCTCATTTAATTCTCCATTGAATTTCTCTACTACTAGAAATTTTAGCTGTCACCAAGAATTGTTCAGTTAGTGACCATCTCCTCTCCCTCTCTAATCTTCAATTGCTTTCTATTTCTGTCATTTTCTTTCTGCCTTCAATGTGCCAAAGTCTCCACTTAAAAGCCCTCACTAGTTCTTACCATCCCCTCAAGCTACTATGTTCTATTTCTTAGCCAAATCCTTAGGAAAAACTCTACACACACATTGTCTTTACATACACTCTTCTCTCCCACTTCTTACATTTTGAAATTTGATGTCATTACTCAGCGGAAATGAATCTTTCCAAAATTACCAATGATATCTTAGTTGCCAGATCTGATGGTCTTTTCTTGTAATTCTTGAACTTTCTGTAGAATGGTGATTGCCCTCTCCTCCTGGATCCTCTCTTTTCTCTAGGTTTTTGTGACACTGCTTTCTCCTGGTTTTCCTCTTACCAATCTTAATAATCCTTCTCTGTCTCCTTTGCTAGATCATTATCTGTATCATGTCCCTACTTGTTGGTGTGCCACAGGCTCTGTCTTGGGCTTTCTTCTTTTTTCTCTTTTTTTTCCCACACTCTCTCGGTGACTTCATTAGTTTCCATGGAGTTAATTGTCATCCCTAAGGAAACAACTAACAGATCAATATAGCCAGTCTCAGACTTTTTCATAAGTTTCCAGTACTACATTACCAACTGCTTTTGGACATTTCAGATTGAATGACTTGTAGACCCAGGATTATAGAGTCACAGTTACAATTCCCTCAAAAGGATTTCAAAGGTCCCTTAGTTCAACATCTTTATTTTAGTGATGAAGAAAAGGAGACTTATCAACTTGCCCACCATCAGAGACAGAATTTGAAAACAAGTCCTCCTTACATCTCAAACTCAGCATGTACAATAGAGAACTCATGATTTCCCCCCTCCCCCAAATCCATCCATCTACTGAACTTTCCTATTTCTATCAAGATCACCACCATTCTTCCAATGTCCCACGTTTGTAACCTTGGCCTTATTCTGAACCCCACATTCTCTTTCACTCCATATACAACATCAATGAACAAATCTTACCTTTTATCCCTCCATAGTATCTTTCACATCTATAACCATCTCACTATTTACACTTCTTTATTTTAGGTCTTCATCACTTCTTGCCTCAACTATTGCAATGACCTTCTAATTGACCAATGACCAAGCACTTACTTCTATCTGAAATCTCTCCAGCCACCTTCTCATAACTTTTAGAGCCCTATCTAACTTGTATTTATTCTACATATACATATATATATATATATATATATATATGTTGTTTTCTCCTTCAGAGGAGGGATTATTTCATTTTTTTGGCCTACATCTAGCACAATGCTTGGCACACATTAGGTTTAACAAATGTTCTTTGGCTGATTTATGACCATCAACTGCTCTGGTCAAGTTTTGGCAGCGTCTTCCTTCCTGGAAAGACTTCAAGTGTGATCCTATTGACAGCTGGAGGGTACTGTGGAGGATGATCCTAGATACAATTGGAGCTGCTTATTTTCACAAGGCTGGCCCTGAGGAGATGGATTCTTTGGTCATGGCAGTATAAGAAACAAAGTAAAATACAAAATGACCCCCTGTCCTGAGCAGCCCCCTATTGTTTCTACAACAATAGTGGCCAAATAAGGGCAGAGAGTGCTAAGAATTTCACAGTTTAAAAATCATTTATAAGCATAACTTTAACTGATGGGAGACTAAATCTGAGATGCTTATTAGATAACAAATGACTTGACATAAAACTAGAGGATTTAAATAGTATCAATATTGACTTTCTCACTGTAAATGAAATCATAAGATACATAGGAGCTAAAAGGCAGGATAGCTTATAGGCTTTCTTTGGAGAGATATATCAAGGAATTGGTGGAGCTGATTTTATTATGTGTCCAAAAATAACAAAAAAATATTATTATAGGGGATATTTGGTCATCTCATGTTTCAGTGCTCATGATGAATATAAGCAAAAAGACCACCATGAAGATAAAGGCAGTTTATATGCCAACATCTGTTACAGAGAATGAGAAAGCAGAGAAATTCTATGGAGAATTGATGATATTTTCCAAATTAAATTAACATATATTTTAATGATTATTGATATCAGTGCAAAGGTTGCCACAAGGGAGGAGAGAAAGAAAGAAAAAAAATTTGAAAAATATGTTCAAGATCCAGACATGAAATATAACAAAAGATTTATGGACTATATAGAAATCTTGTGCCTATATTGTATAAATACTTTCTTCCAGAAGAGGTTTGGAAGAAGGAGTGTGCTGGTAAATGTTTAACAAACTCTCAGTAAAATGAACGTACATGTGACACACTTTTCAGTTTAATCTGCATTTTAACATTTTCTCTTTTTTATGTCTATGCAATCAACAAAACAATAAATCAAGTCCTGATTTGTACTGTTTTCTGATTTCTGAGGTATAAATGCTCACACCAAAAATTTAACAATAAGCTCTTATAAGTCAGTTCAGTCAGGCTTCAGAACACCCCTGGCTGAAAGGCACTGAGTATGGTGAGCACTAAATAACATTACAAAAGGTGAAATTTGCTATATCTTAATGTAGAATAAATGACTATTTCCTGACAGTAGTCATTTCTGGATTAGGCATGTGTGTGAGAGTGTGTGTGTGTGTGTGTGTGTGTGTGTGTGTGTGTGTGTGTGCTTGTGTTCCCATTTTGCGGGATCAACTTGTAGTTGATAAACATAAAATATTCTCCTGGTTCTGCTCACTGCACTTTGCATCAGTTCATGTAAGTCTTTCCAGGTAAAACCCTCTTTTAAACACCAGTGTTTTCCTGATAATTCTATATAGCTGTAAATCATTAGAAACCCACGATATTTGAAGAATCAAATTTGTAGATAACCAAAAAAATAATTACAGGCATAAATATACTAGCATATAATCAATGACAAATTTTTTTTCAAAAAAAGTGGTATAAAAGATTATCAAAGAGATACATAACTAGAAAATGCAGTAAACCATTAATTTAGCTGGAGCTAGGGCTAAGCAATGGACGATAGGCACCCTGCAAAGGTACTAATGTGATGTTAAGAGACCTGAAGGCCCCCAGGATATTGGATAGTCCATGTACATAAGATTTAAAGGATGACATGGCTAAGAGACACAAGGAATGAAAAGGCATGGATGGGTTTTATTCGTACTGTCAGAGAGGTCTAGGTCTTTGTACAGGGCGTTCCCCATGCCTAAATACCATTCTTTACCTCTTAGAATACCTTGCTTTCTTTAAAACTCCATCTGAGCTCCACCTCCTACAGACAATTTATCCTTATGCCCCCAGTTGCTAGTGCTTTTCCCTAGAAATTACAAATATATATATATATGTATGTATATATATATATATATATATATATATAAAACTATATATATTTCCCGTAATAAAATATCAATTCTTTGAAAGCTGGAATGTCTCATTTTTGCTTTTAAATCCCATCACTTAATATAGCTTCTGACTCAAAGTAGGTGTTTAATGAATCCTTGTTGAATTAAAGGGACTACTTACATCAATGAGCTTATAAATCCATTGAAATATAATAAAAATGTAGGCAATTTAGATATTTATGTTTTACTGGAAATTTACTCCACATTTGCATTATTTTAAAATTTATATTTGTTAAATGTTACCAAGTTTGCAATAATAAATATTGCAAACCTCTGTTCACCTGAAGAAATAAGTGCTTATGTTTTTTGCCTTGTTAAAGGAGATATTCCATCAAACCCTACTCAGATGCTTCCTGGTTGCTTGGACTTAACCTTGGATGCTCTAAGACACTGCCAGTGGAGTTGAAGCTTTGGCAAATGTTCCAAAATGGGGACAGTTGGATGATGAGATGAATGATCAAATATAGCCTTATGTAAGAAACCACTTTAGCTAAATTTGGAGCAGCTCATGACCAGATATTGTTATTTCTACATCTTACTACTTACACAGACACTGCTGTAGTACAGCACTTCATCACCTCTCACTTGGACTAGTGCAATAGCTTTCTGGTTGGTTTCCCTGCTTCATATCTCTCCCCATTCCAATTCATCTACCAAGGTGGTTTCCCATAATGTACAGGTCTAACCATGTCACCCTTTAGTCATTAAACTCCAGAGACTCCCCATTACTTCCAGAACCAAATGGAAATTCCTTTATCATTTAGAGGTCTTCACAAGTTGACTCCTTCCTACCCTCCTTATCTTCTTACATACTATTTCCCTCTATGTATAATGGCTTGCTTTCTGTTCCCTTTGGATACCCATTTCACAACCCACCATTCCTGGATTGCTCTCCCTCCTTCCTTTTACCTCTTAGAATCTCTGATTTCTTTTCAGACTCAGCTCACAGCCCACTTGCCATAGGATGTCTTTCCTTCTCCTTTCACCACCCCAACTACTAGTGATATCTTTCCTAAGATTACCTTTCATCTAGTCTCTGCATATCCTCTAAACAAATCACACATAAATACATGCTATCTCCGCCATTAGAATATAAGTTTCTTGAAGGCAGGATTTTTTTCTATTTCTTTGTATCCCTAGAACTTAGCACAGTGACTGGTATAAAACTATGCTCTTACTAAATGTTTATTGATTGATCACAAGAACAAAAAGATGCTTGATTCATAAATGTCACAGTCTTATGGAATAATAACTACTATATTCAAATCTTTGATATAAAGGCAAAGTGGTGAATTAGAAAGAATGCTGGATTAGGATTCAAGACCTGGGTTTAAATATTGACTCAGTTATGCCACATGACCTTAGGCAAGTCACTTTACTTATCTCATTATCCTTTGTGTAAAATGAGGGGTTTGGTCTCTCTCTGTGTTAAATCTGATTCATTTCTCATATACCTTTTGAATCATGACATTTCTCTCAGAATCATGGTGTAGTAGAAAAAATACTGGCCATGAGGGGTGGCTAGGTGGCACAGTGAATAGAGCATCAGCCCTAGGGTCAGAAGGACCTGAGTTCAAATCCAGCCTCAGACACTTAACACAAAAACTAGCCATGTGACCTTGGGCAAGTCACTTAACCCCAATTGTCCTCCAAAAAGCAAAAAAAAATTCAAGAATACTGGCCATGGAAGTAATGAAGCAAGAATTTATTAAGGGCCTACTATGTGCCACTCATTGTGCTAAGCACTTTGCAAGTATTTTCTCAATTGATCCTCTCAACAACCCAGGGAGGTCCATGTTACTATTATCCTCATCTTACAGCTGAGGACACATACAGAGTCCTGAGGCTGAGTGATTTCCCCAATGTCACACAACTAACAAGTATCTGAGGCTGGATTTAGACCCAGGTTTTCCTGGGCCCCCTAACTGCCTCTAGTTGCAGGGAATACCAAACTCTGCTATAATTTTTATTTTTTGGAGACAGAGGACCTGGCCTCAGAGGGCCACTATCTTTTGTTTATGCTTTCTTCCATTATTCATCTCCTCCCCTCCCCTTAACTTTGTGTCTATGTAGCATATTATATAAAAGATCACATATGTTGTATTGTTTCTTCCTAGTATTACGTATCAGTATGTTATGTGCTTCTATATTGTCTTTGTATATTGTTTCATCTGTTTTGGAACAGATTATGCTATTTGAAGGCTAAGGACTATCTCTGCTTGCTTTTTATGTCACTTTCAAAGGATCAGTGTGAATGTTTAGAAAGTTAAAGAATCATTTATTTTTGTAGGAAGAAGGCACATCATATTTCTCCCTCATGGAAGACTTCTTTCAGAAATGCATTTCAATTATAATCTATAATGTGCATGCATAATCAAAGCTGCCTGAATATGACCTGAATAATCTCATGATATGGTGAGCTCCCTGTCACTGGAGATGCCAGGTAACCACATGTCAGGGCTATTACAGAGGTGTGTAGTCCATGCAGAAGTAGAGAAATAGAGGTTTAGACTAAAGGATTTCTCAGGACCCTGTATGATCTGGGATTCTAAGATTTTACTTTTTACTGAAGTGGCAGCAGATTGCACACGTGTTTTAGATTTGCTCATTTCAGTTACTAGAAATAAGGGTTTTGGTGAAAGACAAATGAATGCATATTCTTTCACATAGAACTTTGCTTGGGTCATACCACCAGCTATATCGTGAGGAGCAGTTGATTAATTTTCTGAATAAATTCCATAAGAAGAGATACTTTTGTCTAAATTTCCAGATGTGGGAGCTACCTATTATGTTGGGAATTCAGTGATGCACTAAACCAATGTCTTAAAGAACACATGGAAAACAGCAATGGAATTGGCCAATTAGATTCTGCATGACAGGGTTACAATGGAAAAATTAAGGCTAGGAATAATCACAGATTCCATTTGTGTCTGGATGCCAGATGCGGACAAAGTCAAAGCTACTTGTCAGACTCAGGTGTGCACTATTAGGCTAAAAACTTGTATTTGAGTGCTAGGTGACCAAAGTATGCCCTGATCCCCCTGACCATTCCGGCTATTTTTAAGGCATAGAGTATGAACTGTTATTTCATAGGTTTATACTCTGGTACTGGAAAGACAGTGTTATCAAGGACACAGGTATAAGTTGTACTTTATAGAACACATAGATAATTAGAACTATTTGAAAATGACCTGGACCATCTTATGATGTAGCAAGTTCTCTGTCATTAGAAATGTTACTTGAGACTTTACATTGGCTTGACCAGATTCACACAATTAGTAAGCATCAAGATTTTAACTTAGGCATTTCAGACTTCACAATCAACATTCTATCTACTATTTCATCCAAAATCTACACATCTCATTCATTTGGGAGGAAAGGATTATAGCAAGGATGGAATGATGAAAACTGATGACAGAGAAGGCAAAGTTACTCAATTATTTTGCTTCTGTGGCCTGCTAAGAAGATTGAGCTTTGGACTGGAAATTATAGGAAAAATGGGTACTGATGAATTAATGTCAAAGATAAGTAATGGGAATACCTAGATGCCCTTGAACCCTTGATCAGCTATTGTCAGTTAACCAGGACTGTAGAAAATGAGAGATTATAGAGAATAAATTAATGATTTTATGATAAAAGAGTTAATAGGCTGCGTTTTTTTTTTTTAGCTTTTTAGAGGGGGGAAGGTAGGGCAATTGGGGTTAAGTGACTTGCCCAAGGTTACATGGCTAGTTTTGTATTAAGTGTCTGAGGCCACATTTGAACTCAGTTCCTCCTGACTCCAGGCCAGTGCTCTATTCACTGCATCATCTAGCCACCCCTGATTTTTTTTCTTAAAAAGGGAAAATGGAGTTTGCCAAGGATAGATCCATGAACTTAACTTCAATTCTTGACAGAACTCTAGAATATATTCTTAAAGAGGTGTTAGTAAACATCTAGAAAAAGAAATAGTGATCACAAAGACTAAGCAAGACTTTACCAAGAACAAGACATTTGGCTGGGCATAATGGCACATACCTGTAATCCCTGCACCCAAGGAGGCTAAACCTGGTGGATGACTCGAGTTCAGGAGTTCTGAGCTGCAATAGGGCTAAAGCTTATCCAGTGTTCTCACTAATTTCATAACCAGAGTGGTAACCCCCTAGATGTGGGGGGCTGACAATTTGCCTAGGGAAAGGCAAAGAACCTAGGTTGGAAACAGAGGAGGTCAGAGTACCTGGGCCAATCAACAGGGGGATGGGGCCCAGGTGTGGCCCTGTACTTCCAGCCTAGGTGAGATAGACCCAATACTAAAAAAAATTAAAAAGAGCATTCTATACCAATTTTATTTCCTTTGGGTTGTCAGGGTTACAGGACTGGTAGAAAAGGGGAAGTAGTATGTAGAGTTTAAGTAAGTAAATGGTAAATCTAACTTAACTAGATTTTAGCAAAGCATTTCATGAAATATCTCATGCACTTCATATGGAAAAAGAAGAGAGATGGGCTAGCCAATATTGGTAGGATAGGATAGAATAGGATAGATACAGTTGTTGAAGTATTTGAAGGGCTATGTGTTAAAAGCAGTTTTAAACTTGTTCTGCCTGACCCTAAAGGACAAAACTGGAAGTTTTCAAGAGGAGGATTTTGACTTGATTTAAAGAACTTCCTAGCAATTAGGTATATCCTAACAGTGGAATGGGCTGCTTCAGGTTGCAACAAGTTCCCTGTCATTGGAGTGAAATCCAGCAGAATCTGGATAACCATCTATCAGGGATGTTGGAGAGAGGATCCCTGTTCAAGTGGTTGACCTAGATGATCTCTGCAAATTCTAGAATTCTGTGATCCTCATAATAAAACAGTATTCACTGTTCAGGGATTTTAAAAAGTGCCTCATATGTTTCTTAATTCCCTCTCTGAATCACAGAATCTCAGAGTGGGGCAGAACATCTGCACCCATCTGGTTTAACTTGCATCTGAATAAGGGTTTGTTTTTTCGTATGTTACAGTACATTACACCAATAATTCATCATGGAACTTAAAGTCCACTAAAAGCCCTCAGGTCTTTTTTGTATCATGAAATCACAGAATTGAAGAGTTAAGACCTCAGGGCTATCCAGTCTAACCCATACACTAAAGGAATCTCTTCTATAACTTAGCTAACAATCGATCATCTAGCCTCTGCTCAAAGACTTCTGAGGAGTGGGAACTGACCTCTCCTTGGGACATCTCGTTCCACTTTGGGGCACTCCTACTTGTTGGGTAGTTGTTCCTGACTTCAAGCTGAAATTGGCCACTTTGCAACTTCTATCCACTGCTACCCATAATAGGTTGAGGAGTCCATATGAATCCAGGTAGATCAACAAAAAGGTCTGCCTTAAATCTCAGACTTTATGGGATATAATTTCCACTTTCTTCCTAAGTTTCCCTCTCTGAAAGCTCCTCTCACAGACTTGAGGCTATGTGCTAGACTCTGAAATACTCCCAGGACATTCCATTATTCATTCAATGATCTACTGGAACATCATAAGCAATTCATTATATAAAGACTGATATATGCAGTGTCATAGTATGGAATGTATCAGACCATAATGACCATGCCAGAAATAGTTGTCCATAGACACAGTGTTCTACTGGTTTTTGTTATGATAGACCCAACTTAACCATGAACCATATCCATTGAAACTCAGTCATCTACCCTAAACATGGAGAGGTCATGGGGTTTTAAACTCTCAGTGGTGAAAGAATATTCCCCTGAAGATAAGTTCCTTAGGGTCATATCCCTCAGCATAATCCATTGGACATAACAGACACTTAATACACATTTGTTGAATTTAATTGACCTGCAGTGGCTAGTAGACTGGCAGGGTTATGGGCCCAAGGAGAGACCATAGCAACTTAAACGCCACATGCATGACCCAGATAGAGGTCTTCTGCCAATGTTATTTCACTAAGTTATAGCCTTAAGTTCTGTAGAGGTATTAGAACAGGGAAATGCTCTATGGGCCCATAGTAGATGCATGTTGGTGAAGAGGGGACATGCCTAGCATGCCACCAACATGAAATGATGCTGTTTTAATTAAATCACTTAATAATGCCTTGTGCTTCATTATTATGTATTCAATGACATCCCAAATTGCCCTTCCTTTGACTTGGGACTGCTGCTATAACATCTGGGTTTGTTTACCCCTAGTGAACTCTCTTTGGTTTTATTTTGGTATTTCATTCTGTTTACTCTTTTGGAAGATCTTCTTTTTGTCATTCTTCTGTCTCATCAGTTTTCCTTCCCTCCAGTCTATTAGTTTTCTCTAATCACTGGCACATGTGAGAACAGAAATCAAACATTAACAAGTTTCTAGCATATACTGAATGATTGAGGATTAGACCACCTCATTTTAAAGGGTCCATGACATTTTAAAAGAATTTAGCACAATGATACAAAGCATACAGTATATCCATAATCTGTGATTTCAAGAAGCAAAGTTATGTAGCAAAAATTACATCAGAACTGGGGTCAGGAAGGATTTACTTAACAGATTTTGAGGATGAAAAGAGATAATATAAACTCGACATGTCCAAAATTGAACTCACCCCAACCCTCCCCCTTTCTATCTTCCCTACTAGTGCTGAATATACTACTATCTTCCCAGTCATTCTTAATCCCTCCTGTACAGCACTGCAATTTTCAAAAGAAGAAATCAAAGCTATCAATAGTCTCATGGGAAAATGCTCTAAGTTACTACTGATTAGAGAAATGAAAATTGAAACTTCTCTGAGATACCATTTCATATCCATCAGACTGGCTAACATGATATAAAAGAAAAATGACAAATATGGGATGAGATGTGGAAAAATTGGGACACAAATGCATTGCTGATGGAGTTGTGAAGTAGTCCAACCATTCTAAGAATAATTTGGAACAACACCCAAAGGGTTATAAAACTGTGCATACCCTTAGACCCAGCAATACCACTACTAGGTCTGTATCCTAAGGAGATTTAAAAACAAGGAAAAAGGACTTATACATACAAAATATTTATAGCAGCTTTTTTGTGGTGGCAAAGAATTGGAAATTGAGGGGATGCCCTTCAGTTGGGGAATAGCTGACCAAGTTGTGGTATGTGATTGTGATAGAACACTATTGTGCTATAGGAAATAATGAACATAAAAACCTGGGAAGACATATAAAGTGAAGTGAGCAGAACCAGGATAACATTGTACACAGTAACAGCAATATTGTAATTGTGATCATCCATGAAAGCTACAAGACGAGATCAAGACAATGATCCAAAAGAATTCCAAAAGACCCATGATGATCAATGCTTATCTACTTCCAGAGAGAGAACTGATGAACTCTGACTACAGATAGAAGTATACTTTCTAAACCTTCTTTAATTTTTTTTGCTCAACTTTTTCACAACATGGCTAATATGGAAGTATGTTTTTCATGATTTCACATGTATAATTGATATTAAATTGGTTGCCTTCTCAAGGAGCAGAGAGGTACAGGAGATTGGAATAGAATTTGAAAGTTAATGTTTCTTAAAAATGATTGTTAAAATTTTTTGTTTACAAGTAAATGGGAAATATTTAATGAAATAAATAAAAAGAATGGAAAAAAAGAAGAAATCTCTGCCTTCTTGCTCCTCTGGCTTCTTTCAAGACCTTCAAATATTTCTTTAAATATTTTTTTGGCAGATGACAAGAATGCTGTGATTAACCTATATTTTTTAACTGTGTGCTAGAAGAAGTATTCTTATTCTTGTGGTAAATATGGGGAAATGTGACCAGGGTGACAGTACACTTATGTGTTTTTGGAACCAATTGAAAAGCTGGACCCAAAGAAAGGTCTTTAATGATGATGGGAACATGACAGGAGATCTTCAGTGTATTGGCCCTTGGATTTGTGTGGGATCTTAGTTTGCTTAGAATTGTTATCATTGACTTAAAAAAGAGCACGAACAACACAACTGTCAAATTGGTAGCTATAGATAGCTACCATTTATATAATATTTTAAGGTTTGGAAAACACTTTACAGATATTATTACATTTTCTCCTCACAACAACCCTGGGTAGTGCTATCATTATTTCCATTTTAAAGAGGAAGAAACAAAATGTTAAGGGACTTGGCCAGAGTCACATGGCTAATAAGTACCTGAGGCAGAGTTTGAATTCAGATCTTCCTGATTCTAGGTCTAGTTCTCTTATCTATTGTACCACCCTTGCAACTCTGTAAGGGGTAAAATGCCAAGATGGATAGATTGCACAATGATAATTATCAGGATCCAAAAAGTTCTTGACTTGCTGGACTATTGGGTCAAATCTAACATCATTAATTTTTGTAGGGATAAATGAAAATACTTAAACTTAGGTTCAAAAAGTAACTTCACAAATATAAGATAGGGGAGACATTATTTATCTGAATAAATCCTGAGAGTTTCAGTAGATAGAGACCAATATGGATTACTTCTGTGATCTGGTAGGCAAAATAGGTAGCATGGTCTAAGACGGCATTAAGAGAAGCATATAACGTTCAGGATGACAAGGGTGGTGGTGTACATTAACTTGGTTAGACTATGTCTGGAATGTTGTGCTCATTTTTTGGGTGTCACATTTTAGGAAATTTGTAGATAAGTTAGAATGTATTAAAAATGTATGCTCCTTTTAAAAATTTTATTTATTTAATTTTAAATTTATGAAATAAAACAAGCATTTCCCTAACACAGTAGAATAAAATAAGGATGATTGCATATGAAACTGCAATTCTATTATGGACAATTTGCTATTTCTTTTAAAGATATAATAAAATTATTATGTAAATTTCTTCTTTTTCTTTTTTCCCCATTTCTTCCACCCTCCCATCCAAGAGATGGTTATGATTAGACATAAATATGTATATATGTTTATATATATGTATATATATATGTGTGTGTGTGTGTATATACACACAGATATATATGAAATATTCTATACATGTATTTATCAGTTCTTTCTCTGGATATAGGTAGATAGCATCTTCCTTCATATGTCCTTTGTAGTTAATCTATAATAGAACGACTTGGTCCCTTAAAGTTGTTCTTAAAACAATATTGCGGTTACTGTATACAATGTTTTCTTGGATCTGCTCATTTCACTCTTCATTATTTTGTGCAGCTCTATCCATGTTTTTCTGTGCAGCTCTATCCATGTTTTTCTAAGATCATTGAGCTCATCATTTCTCATAGCACAATAGTAATCTATCATGATCACATACCACAGCCTCTTCAGTCATTCTCCAATTGTTGGGCATCCCCACAATTTCTAGTTCTTTTCTACCACAAAGAGAGCTGCTATAAATGTTTTATACCCTTTGACTCAGCAATACCACTGTTAGATCTATTTCCAAAGATGACTAGGGAAAAAGGGAAAAGAACTTATATACTCCTTGAAAGGAGGGATTTTTTTCATTCTCTATACTTGTGTCCCTAGTACTATCACAGTGTCTGGCACTTAATAAATAAATATTTGACAGATTGATAAGTTGGATATCCAGAGGATATTGGTCAGTATGGTGGAGGCTCTTGAGATCATGAAGGCAACTAGGAAACACACTGCATTGACTACTAGACTGCGAGTCAAGGAGACTTGAGTTCAAATCAAACTTCAGACACTTATTTACTAATTGTGTGACCCTGAGTAAAATACTTAACTCTGCCTCAGTTTCCTTATCTGTAAAAGGGAAATAATAGTAGTAACTATCTGCCAGGTCCATTGTAAAATTAAAATGAGATATGTATAAAGTACTTTGCAAACGACAAAATGAAATATCACATAAAGGTGCTAATCATTATCATCATGTCATGTGATAACTCCTTGTAGGAATGGGAGATGTTAAAAGAAGTCTTAGAAAGAATATGATAGAATTGTCACATAGAAGAGGGATTAAATCCTGGCCCAACCAGGAGCCTGGGATGAGAGCTGCCAAGAGGCATATTTAGACCAGACTGGAGGAAAAACTTCATAACAAAGAGAGAGATGTACAAGTGGCTTGATCTGCCTGGGGAGATAATTGCCTTAATCTCACTGGAGGTTTTCAAGGGAAGGCTGGATGACCGTGTATGGTATTATACTATATCTTGTATAGAGGATATTTGTTTAAGTATGAATTGTGCTGTGTGGTTTCAGATTCTAGAATGCTTTGATTGCTTCAATTTTCTTAAAAACTTTTGCTTTCCTATTTGGCTATGTCATATTTTAAGTTATATTGAATCTCATTGTGTACCATTTAAATTTTCCTAGCAAGTCAAGGCAAGAAGCATTTCTTAAGTACTAAGTGCCAGTGCTAGGAATACAATTAGAAGCAAAAAAGAAAATCCCTCCCTGTCCTCAAGGAGCTACTATTCTAATTGGGGCAAGAAAAGATAAAAATGGGAGAAGAATAGCAGGAGGAAAAAGGTACCCCTGAGTCTTGATGGACAAAAGAAGTCTGGAAACTCAGGAGCAGAGAGAAGCTGGAGAGGAATGAAGGAATAAACCTAGCAGGTTTTAAACTCCCTGGGAGAAGAGGGTGTGTCATTCTTTTTTTCATCTTTAATCTCCTGCATTTTACATGGAGCCGAAACTCAGTAAATAATAATAGCAGCTAGGTGGTACAGTGGGTAGAGTGCCGGGATTGGTGTCAGGAAGACCTGAGTTCAATCTGACCTCAGACACTTACTAGCTGTGTGACCCTGGGCAAGTCACTTCACCCTGTTTGCCTCAGTTTCCTCATCTGTCAAATGAAGTGGAGAAAGAAATGACAAGCCACTCCAGTATCTTTGCCAAGAAAACCCCAAATAGGATCTCAAAGGGTCAAATTTGACTAAATAACAACAGTAAGAAATTTATATTGCACTTTAGTTTGCAAAGTGCTTTACATACATTGTTTTGTTTTATCTTCACAACAACCGTATGAGGTTTGTTATTATAATTCCCGTTTTGCAATTGAGGAAACTGAGGCAGATAGTGAGTGACTTATTCAGACTCACACAGCCAGTCAGTGTCTGAGGCTGGATTTGAACTTAGTCTGCCTGACTCCCAAGAACAGCACTCTCATCTACCACATCACCTACGTGCCAAATATTTGGTGAAGTGTTGTATTTACTTGACAGGTGCAAAGTGAAAACACTTTGAAAATCAGATCTAGTTTCAAACATGCTTGATGTGAGAAGCTCAAACCTTTTTACCTCTGAATTTCATACACTTATGGTGCATCTTCATTTTGTTTAGTTTGTGATAGGTAATGATCCCTTAAGTAAAGAATTATTGCTAATTTGCCATGCACAATTGAAAATTCATTCTCTTCAATTGAAGAAGACTTTATTGGAGGTTTACGTTGTGTGAAGCCTTGTGCTAGATGGAAAATAGGTTTACAAACCCCTCACCCCAATATGAAACAATCCTTGCCCTGATGTTTATATTCATCCATTCAGTAACTATTAATTGTATTTTGTGTGCATCTATTTACATCTACTTTTTCCCCCATTAAAAGTAAACTTTTTCAGGATAGAAATTTATTTATTTATTTATTTATTTTGAGGGCAATTGGGGTTAAGTAACTTGCCCAAGGTCACACACTTAGGTTTTTGTTTGTGTGAGTTAAGTGTCTGAGGCCGGATCCGAACTCAGGTCCTTCTGACTCCAGGGAAATGTATTTTTTGCGTCTTTAAAATCCTAAGTACTTGTCACAATGCCTGGCATATAAGGGCTAAATAAGCATCTCTTGATTGATTAACAGTACCAAATTGATCCTTGTTTTGAAGACAATACAATAAAAAGGTAAAGATTTCAAAATCCAAGAGTCATACTTTATGAGAATGATTTTCCTTTCTTTCTCTCTTTCTCTTTCTTTCTTTCTTTCTTTCTTTCTTTCTTTCTTTCTTTCTTCTTCTTCTTCTTCTTCTTCTTCTTCTTCTTCTTCTTCTTCTTCTTCTTCTTCTTCTTCTTCTTCTTCTTCTTCTTCTTTACTTTGGAAGAACTGAAAGGTGAATTGTGTTTAAGTTGATGTCACTGATAAGAGAGCTGTGGGGAAGGTCATAACCAAGTTGGCCAATGTAATTCCTAACATATCACTACTATTGATATCTTGGTAATACCTAAACCATATGAGAAGGCTCTTTTTGCCCAAAGACTTTAAAAGTTAATGTTCAACAGAAGTTAAATTCAGGGTGACATGAAATCTGGAGAAATTATTCTATGTAGCCTTTTCCTACCAACTCTTCTCTCTTTTTTTTCCTGATACCAATCAAGTGAAATGACCTCAGAAAATAGCTCATATTACACACACACACACACACACACACACACACACACACACACACACACACACAGAATATCAGGTAATATGATGATATTCTTGGGAAATCTCAAAGACAACTAAAAAGTTAATTGAAATAATAATTTCAGCAAAGTAGCAAGATAGAAAGTAAATCCACATAAATCAAATTCCTTTAATGAAATAAATATGATACTGATGCCTAAGTTAGGAAGAATAAAAACAGAAAAAGAAAATTATAGACCAATTTCATTAATGAATATAGATGCAAAAATCCTAAATAAAATACTAACTAAAAGATTACAATAATATATTAGAAAGATTATATTATGATCAAATGAGATTTGTACAAGGAATGCAAGGATGGTTTAATATAACTACTAACATTGATTACATCAATAATAAAAGTTAAAATTCACATGATAAAGTTCAACACTTATTTCTATTAAAAGCACTTAAAAGTATTGGTATAAATGGATTTTTCTTTACATCGATAAAAAACATTTATCTAAAACCATCAGCAAGCATTATTTGTAAGGGGGATAAACTAGAGGACTTCCCAGTAAGATTAGGTATGAAATATGGATGTCCATTGTCATCAATGTTATTCAATATTATATTGGAAATCCTAGCAATAGCAATAAGAGAAGAAAAAGGAATTGAAAGAATCAGAATAGGGAATGAGGTGATAAAACTATCTTTTTTCACAGACAATAAGATGATATTCTTGGAAAATCCCAAACACTCAACTAAGAAATGATCAATAATTTTAGCAAAGTAGCAGTACATATATACACACACATACATATATATATATATACATATATAGTTATATACATAGTATAAAAGTATATCCACATAAGGTAGCAGGATATAAAGTAAATCCACATAAATCATTAGCATTTCTATATATCACAAAGCTCTGCAAGAAGAGATAGTAAAAAATACCTCATTTAGAATAACTGTAGACAGTATAAAATACCTAGCAGTACATCTGCCAAAAAAAATCCAAGAACTATCTAGACAGAATTATAGAAAAGCTTTTTACACAAATAAAATCAGATTTAAATAATTGGAGAGATATTAATTGTTCATGGGTATATAAGACCAATATAATAAAAATAACAATTTTATCCAAACTAATTTATACTTTCAATGCCTTCTCATTAAATTACCAAAAATTAATTAAAAAAATAAAAAAAATTCATTTGTAAAAACAGAAACTTAAGAATATCAAAGGAAATAATGAAAAAAATGTAAAGGAAGGAGGATTAGTAGTACCAGATTTTAAACTGTATTATAAGGGAGTAATTATCAAAACTATCTGGTACTGGCTAAGAAATAGAAAGGTAGATTAATGGAATAGTCATACAATTTATAGTAGCAAATAAGCATAATAACCTTGTATTTGACAGATGTAAAGACTTCAGATTTTGGGATAAGAATTCATTAATTGGTAAACATTGTTGAAGAAACTGGAAAGCAGGATGGCAGAAGTTGGACAAGGACCAATATTTCATGTTGTTTACCAAGATAAGGTCAAAATGAATACATAACTTAGATAAAAAGAAAGGTTTTACAAGAAAATTAGAAGAACATGGGACCTATTACTTATCAGATTTATGGATAGGTGGACAATTTATGAATAAACAAGGGATAGAGAGTAAAGTTAGATGTAAAATGAATTTCAATTACATTAAATTAAAAAGGTTTTATGTGCAAATAAAACAAATATAGTTGTGAGTGGTAGGTTTGCAGTTTCATGTACAATCATCTTTTTTATTGTACTAAGTTATGGAAATGCTTGTTTTATTCCACAAATTAAAAATAAAATAAAAAATAAAACAATAAAAAGAAAATACTTCTTGGATGATTAAACATGGAAGGGTGAGTAACCTCTGTGTGTGTGTTTTAGTTCAATCTCTCATCATTCACTATCTCCACCAAGAAATTCATTAACCTCCTTCACTCCATATTGGTCATCAAAGATGTTTTTCTAGCATATCTCAACTTCTAGTTTCTTAAGAGGAAAAAAAAAGGATAAATCTGAGTTAACTGTGAAAGGGTCAAATGTGTGACAACATACTAAGTTCTTGAAATGATTAACCTCTTCTTCATCTGGGAAACTTGCTTTTAGGACAAAGGAAAGATCCAGCAATTTCTTGAGAAAGACAGTGGATGAAAGGAATTGGAAGAAGAAAGCAAAATGTCAGGAATCAGTTGACAAAATTTACATGGGTGGAGTTTTTTTACTTCTCCTCCCCTCCTTATATGATTTTAGGTCTAAACAAGTCTCTTTCAGATTGGATTAGTTTCTCTCTCCACTTCATTGGAGTGACCAAATAGTGGTATTTCTGGGTCAAAGGGTAACTAAAACCACTGAACAACAACAATGTAATCTAACTAAGTAGGAATGGTCAGAGCTTCCTCTCTGATGGTATAGTCTCTAACAACAAAAACTGACCTTGATGCCCCAATGAAATATCAAAATATGACTTCCATGGAGATAGATTGTATTATTAAATATTTCATATTAGGGCTTTAAAAAATGCAAACTAATTGGGTATGCTCCCTACTGGAAAAAGCTAGGAAAGGAAGGGAACTCCTTTCACTTAGACACAACACTGCAAGGAGGCAGAGTTAAGAGCTAATATGATGTGAACTTGACTTATTCAGAGGCAAATACATAAAGTCCTGAGCCTGAGCCAGAGCCAGAGCCAGAGCCAGAGCCAGACTGATTGGTCTGTTTCTCTCCACATTTGATAGAAATGCTAAAAATTCCTCCTCCCTCTTGCAGCATGATTTATTAAAAAGGATGTTAGACATATGGGTGGGGGCCTGAATCATGAAGAGTCTGAAGGGACAGAACCAACTCAACAGCAACAAAAACCTTTTTTCATGCTTTTGTTCCTATTGACCTCAGCCCCTCTCCACCTTTTCACTAGTCCTTCCCACTTTACCCTGGGGAGCCCCTGATCATTTTTTTTTTTTTGCCTTTTGGAGGGGCAATTGGAGTTAAGTGACTTGCCCAAGGTCACACAGCCAGTTTTGTACCTGATCATTTCTATACAAACTTGAGTAAGATGCTTAGTGAAGTAGAAAGAACTCTGGGTTTGGTGTCAGAGGTCTTGAATTCAGATCCCAGCTCCATTATTTACTATCTATGTGACTTTGACCTCGGACAAATTACTTAACCTCTCATACCTCAGTTTCCACACCCATAAAATGAAGGAGTTGGACTAGATGATTTCTAAGATTTCTTCCAGTTCTAAATTTATGATCCTACCCAATATCCATAGCCTTTTCCAAGCGTAATTCTTCTACTTTCTCACCTTAGCTGAAATCTAATTTTCTCAAGATAACCCTATTACTTTCTCCAAAATATTTCAATGATATCATTGGTAACAGATTCCATGAATAACCTCCTGTTAAAATGCAAACAACTTCCCATGTGAAGAATGCTGTTAGACATCCTAATCTGAGTGTGAATTGCAGAAGGGAAAAGTAACCTAATTCCCTCCTCCCCCCAAAAAAGAGCAGACAAGAGAGTTTTCAAATTATAAGCCAATAATTTGACTGTAACTCATGGTGATGCCTTTGCTAACTTAGGTGGCATACTTTAATTGATTTGATTAAATCCAGACACATTTCTACCTGATTGTGGTACCAGAGTGCAACATTGTATCATTTATTTTAGGTGGGCTGGGATAATTTGATTGACCCCACCCTTACAAATCCTTTCTAGAATCTCACCATGGATCAAAGGATGAGGGGACAAGAGATTTCAAGAGTAGAGGATTTAATTATAGAGTCAAGACATTGAAGAGCAATAAATGAGAACTGAAAAGGAGACTGAAGGATGGGAGATTGTGGTGAAGATGCAGATCAGATTCAGGTAGAATGAGGCAGTGAGAGGGGAAGAACAGGAGGTTAACAAAAGAAAAATATATTTCAAAATTTGAGACCTTGAACAAGGAATAGTTCTGGGTAATGGTTGATTCCACTCAATGGCTGATAAATCCATCTGTACACACAGTGCAGAAAAAGTACACATGTATATGAATACAACATGGAAGCCAGTGAAACAGAGAAAGCTGATGAACTGGAAAGTAATAATTTTCTAATTGTGGTACACATACATTATCTCTCCCTACTACATTGTAAGGTCCTTGAAGGTAAGCATTATTTGTTTCATATTTGTGTCCATGGTGTAGAGCTCAACACCATGAATGTAGTAATCACTTAATAAATGTTTGTTGAGTCAAATTGAATTGAAACATTGCTACACTTTGGAAATCAAATCTATAGTAATATTTGTTAGTAAACTTCAAGTGTCCTATAGGTCAAACAGTCAAGCCTAAGAAAGCCTGGGAATCTGACCACTAAGTACATGTAACATTGCTTCTGTTGGAAAAGGTACAAACAATGACTAACTTAAGAATATTGGGGAAACTCTGGGGGGCGGAGCCAAGATGGCGGAGTAGAAACAGCTCGTCCAAGCCTCTCTGCCACCAGATTCCCCACAAACTATGTAAAAAAGGACTCTGAACAACTTCTGGAGCCCCAGCACCCACAGAACGACACAGAGAAGCTAACCTCCCGCTGAAGACAGCCCAGCAGCCCTGCAGGAAGGACCAGCACAGCGGTCTGGGAGCCGGCAGCGCGCAGAGCGCAGAGCCAGGAGCGGAGCCGAGCCCAGGTCCGCGTGAGCCGAGGTTTTAGCCCCAGGGCGGCAGGGCCAGCAGCCAGCTGGAGGAACCCCAGAACACCAGGAGCAGTGGCGACTCCAGAATTATCAACATAGACATGCCTAGGACAAAGTAAGAGGTTAGTGTCCTATGGACTTTGGGACCTGTATTTGGGGAATGCGTCAGCTCCCTCCCCTGGGGGCTAGAAGCTGCTGAGGACAAATGCCATTTTGTAGTTTTCATAGGCATTTCCGGCTCCCAGCCTACAAATCGTGGGGAGATCCAGCGATCAGTCTTGGGGGGTAATCGCTCTTGCTTTAACCTCCCTGGATCTGGATTGTGATCTAGGGTGGAAATTGTGGGTGGGTTTACAGCTTGCCAGAAACGGAAGCTGCCCCCCACACGTTCGGGATGAAAATTCCTCTAGCTGGCCTTAAAGCCATAGTGTGGTAACAAGCCCAAAAGTCAAGCAATCAAGTGGCAACATGCCAAGGCAAAGGAAACAGAAAAATGCAACCCTAGACTCCTATTTTGGGGGCATAGAGCGGAAAAGGACTGTGAGGTCAGAAGTCCTGCTCCAAAAGCCCCAGGGGAAAACATGAGCGGGTTGCAGGCCATAGAGGACCTTAAGAAGGACTTTAAAAATCAAATAAGAGAAGTGGAGGAAAATTGAAGAGAAATGAGAAGGATGCAGGAAAAGTATGAAATGAGGGTCAACAGCCTGACTGAGGAAAACAACACCTTAAAAAATAGACTAGCTCAAATGGCAAAGGAGGCCAAAGGGGCAATGAGGAGAAGAATGCCTTAAAAAGTCGAATTTTGCAGATGGAAAAAGAATCTCAAAAGTTCACTGAGGAGATTCATTCCTTCAGAGTTAGACTGGAGCAAATGGAAGCTAGTGACTTTATGAGAAATCAAGATGCTGTTAAGCAGATCCAAACAAACGAAAGATTAGAAGGCAATGTGAAATATCTCATGGGAAAAACCACTGACCTGGAGAATAGATCCAGGAGAGACAATTTAAAAATTATTGGACTACCTGAAAGCCATGATCAAGGAAAGAACCTAGAAATCACCCTTCAAGAAATTCTCAAGGAAAACTGCCCTGATGTTTTAGATCCAGAGGGCAAAATAGAGGTTGAAAGAATCCACCGATCACCTCCTGAAAAAGATCCCAAAAAGAAAACTCCCAGGAATATTATAGCCAGGTTCCAGAATCCCCAGATCAAGGAGAAAATACTACAAGCAGCCAGGAAGAAACAATTTCAATATTGTGGAAACACAATTAGAATAGCCCAGGACCTGGCAGCTTCTACACTGAGGGATCGAAGGGCATGGAATATGATATTCCAGAGGGCAAAAGAACTGGGAATGAACCCAAGGGTCACCTACCCAGCAAAACTGAGTATTTTGTTTCAGGGGAAAATATGGTCATTCAGTGGAATAGAGGACTTTCAAGCATTCTTGAGGAAAAAACCAGAATTGAATAGAAAATTTGACATCCAGACACAAGAAGGAAGAGATGCCTGAGAAGGTAATCAGGGAAAAGAAATCAAAAGGAACTTATCAAAGTTGAACTATTTACATTCCTATATGGAAAAGCAATAACTGTGACTGATGATATCTTTCTCACTATGAAAATAATGGAAGAAGGGGGTGTGGTCATATGAATACATATGTGAATGTGTGTGTATATGGTTACAGTTATATATGGATAGAGGGCATAGGTTGAATTTGTTGGGAAGGGAGAATACTCAAGGGATGAAATTATGAGGTGAGAGAGGAAAGTGGCAAGAGGAGATGGGGAGAGACAGGGTAGGGTAAACTATCTCATGTAGAAGAAGCAAGGGGAAGTGGTTGCAAAGGAGGGGGAGAATAAGGAAGGCTAAAAAGGCAAAACCACATTCACATTGAATTTGGTTCAGGGAGAAAATGACATACATACTAAATGGGATATCTCAACCTGCAGCAGGATAGGGGGAAGGGGGATGAGAGGAGGGATGATGGATGGGAGGGCATCCTTGGGGGGAGGGGAGGTTGGAAGTACCCACTATAGAAGAGGGACAGGATCATGTAGGGAATGGACCAGGTGGGGGGTGGGATGAGTGGGAGGGAATTATAAGCAGCCTTGTACAATATATCTACTATGATAATGTTTTGCATAGCTAGACATGTACAACATATACTGAATTACTTATCTCCCAAGAAGGAATGGGTGACAAGGGAGGAAGGAAATGGATCTGAAATTCGAGGTCGTAACATTAAATGTTTCAAATATATATATGAATACTATTATTAATACTCTTTTGCCTATAATTGGGAGATAAGATGTGCAGGCATTGGGACACAAAGATTCATCTTCCTCTAATGGAAAAGTCGATGGGGGTATGGGAGAAGGTATGGGAGAGAGCAGATTGGAGGAAGCGATATCTTGTGGGACTGCTATTCTGGGAGGTTGGGTAGGGGAATAATGGGGGGAAAATGATTGTAACTCAAAATCTGGCAGAAATGAATGATGTAAAACAGAAGTTAATAAAGCATTTGGTTAAAAAAAAAAAAGAATATTGGGGCCTGCCAGTACCAGGCACTTCTGAAGAATCCAAAAGAAAGAAGACTTCGGTTTGGTAGCTAATCCAAGTGAAAAGATTTGAGAGCAGGTGGCAAACATAAGTAGAAGCCTTGTCTCAAACCAGTTTGCTGGAAAGAGTTAAGTTACAAGTTAAATAAATGGGTGTGGTGGTTTAAAGAAGACAGCAACATAGAAATGAATTGTGGGGGGAAAACTGCTGAGAGATTGGGACTGTCTGAAAGAAAGGTAAGGCAAAATAAATCGCTGCAAAGGAAGTAGAAAGAACAATATCACTTCTCAAGCAGACTCTTGGAGGCAGTGGAAAATGATGTGATTGCCTCTTGTCTTTTTCTGGAAAAAAGGTAGTGACTGGACCCAAACCAAAGGAAAACTTTAGCTCATCCTAACCTGAGACTTCTTATGTTACATGCTGACATGAATTACATTTTCATATTTTGGTTCACCATTTTAGGGACTGAAGGTTAAATGAATTTGACTCAGAGAAGGTGTAAGGCCTAAAGTCTAGAGTTTGACTGACTGAAGTTTGTAGAATGATAGAAAAAGTGGTTTTTTCTCCCCTTCTCTTTCCTTAACTGAATCTCTTGCACTGACACCAAGACATGACACATACAGAGTATGAAGAAAATACATTGCCTCTGATGTAGTTTTTAAAAGTGCTTCTGTACAGACAGGCATTGTGTGGCAAGAAGTTGAAGTTGATGGATTGCTTGGGAGTTCTAAGCTGCAGTTGGGTGAAAACCAATTCTGTGTCTACACTAGGTCTGGCACCCATGTGATAAGCCCTTAGGAGTGTTGGGGGCGGTGGGGGGGCAGGGGAGATCAGGCTGCCTAAAGAGGAAAAGGGTCAGGGTAAAGGTTCCATACTTACCAGCCTTTGGGACTGGAGTCATACCCATGACTGACCACTGTGCTTTCAATTTGGCCAATATAGTGAAACCCATCATCCTCTGTCCCCCAAATAATCGCTAGCTAAAATTTTAAGTTTGGATTCATGTAATGGGAATGAGAATGTTTTTTTTTTATTTTGGGGTGGGGTTGTTTTGCTTTTTGGAGGGGGGAGGGCAGGGCAATTGGAGTTAAGTGCCTTGCCCAAGGTCACACGGCTAGTAAGTGTTAAGTGTCTGAGGCTGGATTTGAACTCAGGTCCTCCTGACTCCAGGGTGGGTGTTCTATTCACTGTGCCACCTACTCACCACAGGAGAATGGGAATTTGAAGATCTTCCCTACCCCTTAATAGGTCTAGGGGGGTATTTGAAGACCTTCCCTGCTTTGATGATAAACTCTGCCTCCCAATAGGCTGAATGTAGTCACATAGAACCTGTGGTGGGAGGAGTTTGCTGAAGGTTTAGAGCAGAGCCACAGGAAGCTGGGAGCCAGAGTTAGCAGGACAGTGGGAGAGAGAGGAGCTCGGGCAAGGAAACAGAGTGGTCTGTGAGTAAATATTGATCTTGCATTGGTTTGTGGAAAGGCTGAAGCATGACATGGCTCTCTGTGTTGTTATGGCTTGCTAATTTCTTTACTATTATGATGGAATCGGCTCACTGGTTTTGAGATTCTGTTTTCTGGTGTTTAAATAAATGTTTTGGTTCTGTTTTGCAATTAAGTGCCATGTGATATTTATAGTGATGGTCTTTATCATGATCATGGGCCCTGTAAATATTGCACTGGCACTACAATTCACCAGTTGCTACTGATTTCTCTGAACCAGTGAAGGCAAGTAGAAAACTCAAACCACAGAGAGCTACTTGACTGGCATAAATTGGGCTCATTTAGACCCAAGACTGGGCCTTGAGACTAGTGAAGGTTCAGGAATTACCATTACACTCAAATCACAGAGTTAGAGGCTATATCACAGATCATTTAGAGTCGGAACTAATCCCATATTTGGGCATCTTTGTGATAAAGAGCATTGAATTTGGATCCAGAAGATCTATCTTCAAATCTTGACTTTGCAATATATTTCTATGACAGTTGTCAAGTCTTTCTACTTCTCTGAGATTGTTTTCTTATCAATAAAATGAGGGAAAGGCAGGGAAGGGGAGGTCGAGCTAGATGATATGTAAGGTTCCAGCTCCAAATCTATGAATCCATAATCTAACAATAAAATTCATTCATTCAAAAAGCTTCTCTAAATACCTGCTGTGTCTATTGTGGTACTATTCTAGATGACAATCTAAAGGCAAAAATGAAATAGAGCTGACCCCTGAGGAACCTGCATTATATGTGCAACAGTGATCATCCATTCTGTGCTTGAGGACTTTAACGATGGAGACGTTGTTATCCATGGCATTGGCTTATTCAAATTTGGGAATGGCATGGTGGAGAAACTGCTGCTTTTGGAATCAGAAGAATCTAGGCTCAAATCCTCATTCTGACATTTATTAGCTATGTGACCATGGATAAGGCATGTAAATGATCTGAACCTCAGTTTTATCACCTGTAAAATGGAAGTAATAATATCTCCTTTACAAGGTTTTGTGAGGCTCAAATAAGATAATAGATGTAACCAATGGTTCATTGCCCCAGGCTCTGAGATTCACAAGCTGGGCTCTAAGCCTGCCTTCCCCAAAGAGTTACATAGTTCCCCAGGCTTGTAGTTTTTCATCGTGCAGTTTGGCAGCCCCACCAGACAGTAAATGAATTTGTGGTTGCAAGAGAATGAACCTAATAACACTGTAGTGAGTCCTAATTTCACCCCAGACATGAACACAGGCATAAACACAGATTTACAGTTCTACCATGGGAACCTGAACCCGCAACAGAAGACAAATGAACTCAAGGAGGTTGCTAGAGAGGGAACCCCCTTTCTATTAGACCTGCACTGTCTGCAGCATTAAATAAAGTGTCAGGTATGGAGTCAAGGAGATTCATCTTCCTGAGTTCAAATCTGGCCTCAGATACTTACTAGCTATGTGACCCTGGGCAAGTCACTTCACCTTGACTCAGTTTCCTCATTTGTAAAAAGAGCTGGAGAAGAAAATGGCAAACCACTCTAGTATCTTTGCCGAGAAAACCCCAAATGGGGTCATGAAAAGTTGGATATGACAAATGAACAACATATGTATATGCATATATATGTGTATATATATATATGTGTGTGTGTGTGTGTGTGTGTATACACATATGTTCTATGTAGATGTGTATATTCACACACATACACACTATGTATACATATATACATACTACCAAGGCCCCTAGTTTTGCCTTCTGGGGCCAGAGTAAGTCTAATCTCTTTTTCCTCAAAATAAGTCTTCAAATACTGGAATTTAGCTATCATGTTCCCCCATGAGTTTTCCTTTTTTCTAGGCTAAAAATTACCAATTCTTTCAACGGACACTTGTATGACATTAAGTCAAGGCCTCTCATCCTCTTGGTTATCTTCCCAGTGGACCATTTCTAGCTTATTAATGGCGTCTCTACTTGTGAAGTTGATTTTTTAAAAAACTTATCTACATTGTTACATTGCTATTAAATTTCATCTTATTGTAGTGGAGCCTCTCCTCCAGCCCTACCCCCCCCCCCACCTTTTAGCATGTGCTGGCTGCTTTTAATCCAAATATTTGGAAAATTGGGGTTCTACTTCCATTAATGTGTGACTCAGGGGTCTTTCAGGGTGATGAGCTTCCTGTACGCTTAGATCATTCAATGACCTAGGTCTGAAAGGGTTTAGGGGCATGTTATAGAACACTATGAAAGAATCTGAGTGGTCAATTGTTCAACAAGCCCTTCCTCCTGTGATAGGAGCAAGAATGTGTTCTAGCTCTCAGGGATGGCGAAGATAATCCATTCTCTACTCTAAAATATAGTGGTAAGGGCTACCATTTCCCACATGGATCATGGTCTCTACTAGGTAGGTTTGTTGCCAGGCTCCTGCTTATCTTTATCTCTTATGTGCATTTCCTTCATTTAGCAAGACATGGTCAAATTTACCCAGCCAATCTGAACCCTCTTCTTGTGCAACATCACTTCCAGTGGCTCATCAGAGATATTTAGATTGATCAAAGTCTTTTCACACTTACTAATTTTGATTAAATTGATTCAGTTGAGAGTTTTGTCACCTAGTTAAGGTACCAGGGCATGGAGACTGATAACCTTCTAAAGTAAGACAGGTAATGTGATTTACTCAATGGACTGTTCCTCTTTCACACTTTATAACCCTTGATCCCTAGGGCAGAGTCAAGGCTAGAAGTCAGATCTCCTAAAGCCAGCATGATTCCTATTACACCATGCTTTTTTTGCCCTTTCCCAATAGACTGATTCCCAGTCTAATGGTCTTTGTCCCTACATTGTGCTGCCTCCCACATGCTCTGGAAGAGATGCTATAAACAAACATTTAAATGTAAGAGGGCAATTGCTATTTTTAAAAGCAGTGCAGGAAATTATTTGTCAAAGGGAAATTTTTTAGAAAGAAGAAATTTTTTTAAATGCCAAGTCACCTCCCAACTGACCTGTTTTGTGGGCTACCTTAAAGCAATATGCTCATAGAGTTGGTAAGAATTGACAGCATACTGTAGCTGAAGAATGTCTAGAACCAGAAAATTCTGAAAGAACTGACACTGGTGATGGAAGTTAAAGGCAATAAACAGTTTTTGTTTAGCTTTGTTGGGCACAACAAAGTAGGTACACTACCCATGACTGAGATCAACCTATCAATCAATCAATCACATTTTCATCAAGAATCTGTTCTGTGCCAGGCATTGAGGATTGAAAGGAAAATGGGAGACAGATTTTGCCCAACATGAGTTTATAATCTAGCAAGGGAAGATAACAGCGTATGCATATAGCCACATACAAAAGAGAAACAAGATAATTTTGAGGGCAATAGTGAAGGAAGGATTGGGAAAGGCTTCGTATTGAAGGTGGTGCTTGAGTGGAGTTCTGAAAGAGGCCAGGGATTCAAATAGTTGAAGAGGAAGTGAATTCCAGGCCTAGGGGACAGCCAGTGCAAAGGCTCCAAGATGAAAGCTGGAATGCTGTGTATGAGGAACAGTAAAAACCAATTTGGCTGGACCACAGTGTGCACAAAGGGGAAGGAAAGTATAATAAATCTGTTAAGGTAGGATGGGGCCAGGCTCTGAAGAACTTTAAAAGCCAAACAGAAGAGATTATATTTGATTTAAAAGACATTTGGGAGCCACGAGAACTTAATAAATAGGAAAGTGACATAGTCAGACATATACTTTAAGAAAAAAAATTGGCAGCTGTATGGAGGATGTATTAGAATATGGAAAGGTTTGTGTCAGGGAGTTCAGTTAGGGGGCTATGAGGGCCTGAAGTAGTCAAAAGGCTGTGGGAATGGAGAAAAAGGAGGTAGATGCAAGAGATATTTTAGAGAAAAATAATGAGATTTGGTGGCTTCTTGGACATATGGGGTGAATAAGAGTGAGGGGTCAAGGCAACATCAAAAACACTAACTTTGGAAACTAAATGGTAGGTGCTATCCTCAACAGAAATAGAGATGTTTGGAAGAGGGGAGAATTCCAATGGAAAAAAATAGTATGTTCTTTTTTGGACATATTGATTTTTAGGTGCCTATAGGACATCCAGTTCGAAATAATTCAATTAGCAACTTACCTTGAATGATCAGAGTCCAAGATAGAGATTAGAGCTGGATATATTAGATAGGGATAATTAAGCTTGTGAGAACTGATGAGGTCACCAAAAGATAGGTAGAGAAAAGAAGAGGGGGTCCAGGATAGAACCTTGGGCACACCCACAGTTAGGTGGTATGATATGGATAATGATCCTATATAGGAAACTGAGAAGAACAGTCAGATAGGTAGGAAGAGAACCAGGAGAGATTAATAGCATGAAAGCCCAAAGAGCAGAAAGACAGTAATAGACAAAAAAGAAAAGACAGAAATCCCCACTTCTTACCTTTCCTTTTTACTTTGAAAAGAAAAAGGAAGATCAAAAGTATTTGACAGGGACTTGAATCCTAAGATGAGTAAGGATATGGTAAGAGAAGTAGCCCCTAACTACCCCCGTGATGAATTCAAGTTACTTTACCCAGATGAAATACAATCAAAGGTCCTAAAAGAATTGGCTTCTATTAATGAAATTTGAAGAAAAAATAAAGCAACCAAAACCAAACACAGAGAATAGTAGAGATGCTTTGGGATTGGAGATAAAGAAATTGGTCCTGATGCTCAAAAAAGGAGAGAAAGGATCTCTTTGGGTCTGCCCACTGTAGACTATCAAAGTCCTGTCTTCAGCAAGTTTACAATGGCATAATGGCTAGGAGTCCTAGACTGGAATCAAAAACACATGGTTCCAAGTTCTTTGTCCCTCCAAATTACTAAGTGACCCTTGGTAGGTCATTTAATCTCTCTGAGCTTCCTTTCCTTCATCTGCAAAATGAGGGGGGTAGATACATAGCTTCAAGAGACTCTTCCAGCTCACAACCTATAGACTATCTAGGGTCTTCCTTGATTATTCACTGTAATTTTCCTAGTTATCCCAAGCTGCCATTTGTTCCTTTAAGCAAAGATTAAATAGCATCTGAAGGAAGTCTGAGTTATAACATTATAATAAACTTTTGACATTAACTTTTGCCCCTCGCCTGAATTTTATCGTTTTTTAGAGATCAACCTCATAGGATCATCATGGTTCTGGAGTTGTTACTGGACAGAGCATTGAGGACTCATGAGGATATTGTCTTACATTTCATTTTTACAAAATCATCTATGCAGAAGGAAGATTTTGTATTCAATCCAACATCATCTTGATTCTGTGTTCTAGATACCTTTTCTATGGCTCACTAAATTTACATTTGATATTTGTTTGCCCAGGCCAATACATCTGGGTCATCCATAAACATATAGCCTGTCCTAGTTGATGAAGTCAAGAAGGTGTTTCTGGCTGGAAGGGATGGATTTTCTCACTTGCAGGAGGAGAGAGTCTACAAAAACGTTCTCCTTGGCCAGAAAAAGCAAGAACATCTGTTAGAATCATGATCCATTCTCTTGGCTGAGTGGAGTCAGCGGGGGAGTTTGGAAAAGATCATCTCGGCCTTCATGAGAAGGCGTTGCTGGAGTCATCAAAAAGTTTTTTTTAAAAAAGGCTTTGCAATGGAATCCAGGGCACACCCTTTGGGAATAAAAGCAAAATTTGGAAAAGAAAAGACTGGGACTAAAATCTTAGGCAAAAAAAAGGCCCATGGGCATTAAGTTTTTCTTTTTTTGTGTGTGTCCTCTTTATCAAGTGAAATGAGACTATCTTGGGGTAGAATTAGAAAGAATAAATTATCATCATTTAGGAAATAGAAGGAAAGTAAATTGAGACTGTGGCCTTTGTTATGGGCATTACTGGACATACTTTATCCATATACTATTTTACTAGGAGCAGCACATGCCCTACTTTTATAAATCTATGATTACTGTTTCACCAATCTACTGTGAAGAACATTCATTCATTCACTTAACAAACATTTCCTAAATACTTTTTACTTGCTATGTACTTTGCTAGGTCCTAGGGGAGAAGCAAAGATAAGAAAGATGCATTCCTTATGTATAATCTATTATGGGTGATGACATACACTTGGATAATCACAATAAAACTTAGCATATGTTAAACACTATCAGTTGAGGGAAAGATCATAACCTATAGAACTGTTAGTATGGGGGGGGCGGAGCCAAGATGGCGGAGTAGAAACAGCTCTTCCAAGCCTCTCTGCCCCCAGATTCTCCACGAACTATGTGAAAAAGGACTCTGAAAAACTTCTGGAGCCCCAGCACCCACAGAACGACACAGAGAAGCTAACCTCCCGCTGAGGACAGCCCAGCACCCTGCAGGAAGGACCAGCACAGTGGTCTGGGAGCCAGCAGCGCGCAGAGCGCAGGAGCCGAGCCGAGCCCAGGTCCACGTGAGCCGAGGTTTTAGCCCCAGGGCGGCAGGGCCAGCAGCCCGCTGGAGGAACCCCAGAACACCAGGAACTGTGGCAACCCCAGAATTATCAACATAGACTTGCCTAGGACAAAGTAAGAGGTTAGTGTCCTATGGACTTTGGGACCTGTATTTGGGGAATGCGTCAGCTCCCTCCCCTGGGGGCTAGAAGCCGCTGAGGAGACACGCCATTTTGTAGTTTTCAGAGGCATTTCCGGCTCCCAGCCTACAAATCGTGGGGAGATCCAGCGATCAGTCTTGGGGGGTAATCGCTCTTGCTTTAACCTCCCTGGATCTGGATTGTGATCTAGGGTGGAAGTTGTGGGTGGGTTTATAGCTTGCCAGAAACGGAAGTTGCCCCCCACATTCGGGACGAAAATTCCTCTATCTGGCCTTAAAGCCATAGTGTGGCAACAAGCCCAAAAGTCAAGCAATTAAGTGGCAACATGCCAAGGCAAAGGAAACAGAAAAATGCAACCCTAGACTCCTATTTTGGGGGCATAGAGCGGGAAAAGCTGTGAGGTCAGAAGTCCTGCTCCAAAAGCCCCAGGGGAAAACATGAGTGGGTTGCAGGCCATAGAGGACCTTAAGAAGGACTTTAAAAATCAAATAAGAGAAGTGGAGGAAAAATTGGAAAGAGAAATGAGAAGGATGCAGGAAAAGTATGAAATGAGGGTCAACAGCCTGACTGAGGAAAACAACACCTTAAAAAATAGACTAGCTCAAATGGCAAAGGAGGCCCAAAAAATTGAGGAGAAGAATGCTTAAAAGGTCGATTTGCCAGATGGAAAAAGAATCTCAAAAGTTCACTGAGGAGATTCATTCCTTCAGAGTTAGACTGGAGCAAATGGAAGTAATGACTTTATGAGAAATCAAGATGCTGTTAAGCAGATCCACAACCAAAGATTAGAAGGCAATGTGAAATATCTCATGGGAAAAACCACTGACCTGGAGAATAGATCCAGGAGAGACATTAAATTATTGGACTACCTGAAAGCCATGATCAAAGAAAGAACCTAGAAATCACCCTTCAAGAAATTCTCAAGGAAAATTGCCCTGATGTTTTAGATCCAGAGGGCAAAATAGAGGTTGAAAGAATCCACAGATCACCTCCTGAAAAAGATCCCAAAAAGAAAACTCCCAGAAATATTATAGCCAGGTTCCAGAATCCCCAGATCAAGGAGAAAATACTACAAGCAGCCAGGAAGAAACAATTTCAATATTGTGGAAACACAATCAGAATAGCCCAGGACCTGGCAGCTTCTACACTGAGGGATCGAAGGGCATGGAATATGATATTCCAGAGGGCAAAAGAACTGGGAATGAACCCAAGGGTCACCTACCCAGCAAAACTGAGTATTTTGTTTCAGGGGAAAATATGGTCATTCAGTGGAATAGAGGACTTTCAAGCATTCTTGAGGAAAAAACCAGAGTTGAATAGAAAATTTGACATCCAGACACAAGAAGGAAGAGATGCCTGAGAAGGTAATCAGGGAAAAGAAATCAAAAGGAACTTATCAAAGTTGAACTATTTACATTCCTATATGGAAAAGCAATATCTGTGACTGATGATATCTTTCTCACTATGAAAATAATGGAAGAAGGGGGTGTGGTCATATGAATACATATGTGAATGTGTGTGTATATGGTTACAGTTATATATGGATAGAGGGCATAGGTTGAATTTGTTGGGAAGGGAGAATACTCAAGGGATGAAATTATGAGGTGAGAGAGGAAAGTGGCAAGAGGAGATGGGGAGAGACAGGGTAGGGTAAACTATCTCATGTAGGGGAAGTGGGTGCAAAGGAGGGGGAGAATAAGGAAGGCTAAAAAGGCAAAACCACATTCACATTGAATTTGGTTCAGGGAGAAAATGACATACATACTAAATGGGATATCTCAACCTGCAGCAGGATAGGGGGAAGGGGGATGAGAGGAGGGATGATGGATGGGAGGGCATCCTTGGGGTGAGGGGAGGTTGGAAGTACCCACTATAGAAGAGGGACAGGATCATGTAGGGAATGGACCAGGTGGGGGGTGGGATGAGTGGGAGGGAATTATAAGCAGCCTTGTACAATATATCTACTATGATAATGTTTTGCATAGCTAGACATGTACAACATATACTGAATTACTTATATCCCAAGAGGGAATGGGTGACAAGGGAGGAAGGAAATGGATCTGAAATTCGAGGTCGTAACATTAAATGTTTCAAATATATATAAATACTATTATTAATACTCTTTTGCTTATAATTGGGAGATAAGATGTGCAGGCATTGGGACACAAAGATTCATCTTCCTCTAATGGAAAAGTCGATGGGGGTATGGGAGAAGGTATGGGAGAGAGCATATTGGAGGAAGCGATATCTTGTGGGACTGCTATTCTGGGAGGTTGGGTAGGGGAATAATGGGGGGAAAATGATTGTAACTCAAAATCTGGCGGAAATGAATGATGTAAAACAGAAGTTAATAAAGTATTTGTTTAAATCTTAAAAAAAAAAAAAAGAACTGTTAGTATGATTAGGGTTAGGAACTAGGTGTGTGACTTTACTGATTGATATAGGGAATGCCCAAGAGAGGAAACTCCCTCTACCAAGGCAGGTCTGCACCATTTCTAAAATATATAGTATGAAAGAGATGCCTAGAGTCCTGAGAGCTTAAATGATTTGCTCAGAGACACAAACTCAGTATAACTCAGATGTGGGATTTGAAGCCACGTTCTTCTTGACTTGAAGGCCAACTTTTTAATCCACTATACACAATTGCTGCCTTGCTGTTTGAGCAAATCTGAGAACGATAATTGGAAAAAGAAGCAACAAAACAAAAAGGGTCTGCACTGTAGAATGTGAGTCTTGAAGATTTCCTGGCAATAGGTACCCCATTCACTACTTCCCTTTCATGGAAAACCAGAAACTCAAAGCTCATCCAATCTTTATCTCCCCTGCATCCCATCAATGGCGTCTACTCTATGCCCATAATCTCGACTTGGCTTGACTCTCCTCGCTCCATTGACTTTTCCTGGAACGCTATTGCATTTCCAGTTCAGCTCATCTGTATCACCCAACTGAAGATCCTCACTCAACTTTTGTTCAGCAGATCCCATTTAGGGGGAATGATAAGAATCATAAATAACATATATCTTTTGGTTGAATGCAGGAGAGGTTTATGAAAATTAGGGCTAGTCATAAGCAAAACTCCTTTCAATGCTCCCTCCATGAAGTCTCTTTATTTGCCGAACAGAGCCACCCATAACAAGGACAGGCTGATAGGGGGTTATCTCTAGGGTTCTCAAATTTAGAGAGTGCTGACAGAACCTACTGTCTTTCAACACTTTAGAAAGAGTGGAAAGCTGTAAGATGAACATTTCTTCTCTCTCTTTCCTTCATCAGCCACTCTTCCTCCTCTCTGGCATTTGTACAATAGATGAACCCCTCTCTGCTTTCCCCCTCTTCACAATTACTGCATTACTAGCCTTTTTATCCTAATAAGTATCTGTCTCTCTCCTTCCCTTCCCCCATCCATCCTCCTTTCTTTCCTCCTTCTACCCACTAAACACATACTAATCTGAAATGATCCTGTTTTTTTTTTTTTTTTTTTGCCTTAGTCATAAAAAGCTGCTAGTTACAGCTCTACTGCTTGTGGCAGCCCACTGACTTTTCTTTAGTTAAAACAAGTCATGGGACTACCATCACTCTTTGATTTGCATACAGGTATATATGTGTTGGGTGACAAAGAAGGGTTTAGGGGTATGGATATAGTGAAGGACAGGGAGAGGAGTTATTCGGGAACAGACAGCTTTTCAATTCATACCCCATAGGTAGCTTTCATGCCACTAGTGGGTAGGGCTAGTTGGACAAAAATGTAAAGTACAAAGTTAGATTTTACACATTTTACCAACTGCATTTCCGAGGAAATCTTCAAGAACCACATTCTACCCACTGTATGGGCATATGACAGAAATGGTCCTCTTAGATAAGGGGAGAAATCGATATTTGTTGCTGTTCATTCAGTTGGGTTCAACTCTTCATGATTCCATGGACCCTAGCATCACAGTTCCTTCTATCTTCCACTATCTCTCAAAGTCTGTCCAAGTTCATGTTCATTGTTTCGATGACATTATCTATCCATTTCACCCTCTGCCATTCCCTTTTCCTTTTGTTTTCAATCTTTTCCAACATCAGGGTCTTTTCCAATGAGTTCTATTTTCTCATTATGTGGCCAAAGTACTTAAGCTTCAACTTCAATATTTGACCTTCCAGTGAATAGCCTGAGTTAATTTCTTTAAGTATTGACTGATTTAACTTCCTTGCTATCCAAGGGACTCTCAAAAGTCTTCTACAAGGGTGGCTAGATGGTGCAGTGAATAGACCACCCGCCCTGGAGTCAGGAGGACCCGAGTTCAAATCCAGCCTCAGACACTTAACACACACCACACAAAAACTAGCCGTGTGACCTTGGGCAAGTCACTTAACCCCAATTGCCCTCCAAAAAGCAAAAAAAAAAAAGTCTACTCCAGCACAATTCGAAAGTATTCATTATGACATGCTCAGTTTTCCTTACAGTTAATATACCAGTTCTAAATTCTATCTTCCCCTTACCCATTCATATTAAAAAATCTGACTAGTTGCTCTTTGTGCAATATACAAATTGCCAAGAGGAAAGGAGTGACTTTTTTGTGGAGGGGAGGAAGTAATATTCCCTTTTTGCAATAGAAGCCATTTAAAAGGTAATACAAAAGCACAGCAAATTTTAAAAATTATTATGAATTTAACAAACACAAAAAATCCTTATGCAATGTAGAACAGAAAAAAATCATATGAAAACATGAATTTCTTTTGTATTTACCTAACACTAAAACAAACATAATAAATCCGATTTTCTGTGTCACTTTCAAAACTGTTTTGTAACATGGAATTTTAAAAACTAGAATGGGCCTTAGATATCATCTGACCTCAAACCCTCATTTTACTGATGAAAACTTGGGACTCGGGGCTTAGTTACTTGTCCAAGGTCATATATAATAGATCAGGAGTAGGATTAGAAGAAGAACCCACATGTTTTGACCCTAGCTCACTGCCCTATTTATTATACCACATTCCTCTCAAATCCTTTACCTAACCCCCTCCCCAATTTCTACCCCACTGTATTGAATAGAGAATTTACTGTGGACCATCTAGTTTGAAGTCCCATCTTTGACACTTACTGCTTGTATAACCCTGAGCAAGTCACAGTTGCTCAGTATCCCAAGCAATTACCTAAGACTTTTAATGTCAGAACAGTTGTTGATCTGCATTAATATAGGGGATTTCTTCACTGGTAGTTCTCTACGCTTACAGATCCAGGTCAAAAAGAGAAAGAAAAAACCAATCTACTAATTATTTTTGCATGTCCTTGAGATTCTCAGCTTTCCTTTCCAATCTTACTGCCTTATAGTTTTAAATTTAGGTGATGGAAGACCCCCTCTCTTCCCACCTCCTAACAACAACAGCAACAAAAAAACCTTAGACTAAGATTTGGGAGACCAGGCTTCAAATTTTGACCCTCTAACCAACTACACAAGCTCAGTCAATTCACCTCTAGGCCTTCCTTAGTTCTCTTATCTTTAAAATAAGGGAGTTGTACTAGGTCCAAAGTTCATAACTTGAGGTAAGAATTTTTTTTTTTAAATTGACGACTCTGTTGCAATAAATCAGTTTCCTTTGTAACCCTATGTGTTTAATTTCATGCATTTAAAGACATTATTCTGAGAAGGGGTTCATAGATTTCACCAACCTGCCATATAAGCTAACTCTTCCTTCTTAAACTGTGGTTGTGTAATTTGTGGGGTCTGAGAAAAAATTTGGCAACAGTAAAAGGTTTCTGAACATGCAATGCCCAAAAGTTAATTCAAAATCAAACACATATGGGGTGGTTAGGTGGTGCAGTGAATAGAGCACAGGCCCTGGAGTCAGAAGGACCTGAGTTCAAATCCAGCCTTAGACACTTAACACAAAACTAGCCGTGTAACCTCGGGCAAGTCACTTCACCCCAATTGCCCTACCTTCCCCTTCCCAAAAAGCAAAAAAACAAACAAACAAAAAAAACCAAACACATGATGATTCTGAAGTGTTTCTGGCAGCTCTAGCCCATGTTGCATAGAGCAGCCTTGGTTCCAAACACACAACATAAGCACTTTGCACTGTGTATGCTGTCATGGTGCACAATGCCAAGGAATGCTGCCAGAAACACCTTGGCTCAGATTCAAGACTATTGTATGGTATGAATTGCAGTGTTTTTACTGTACATACAAAGTTTTCTTTACAGAAACATAGTAATTTAATTATGGAAAATAAAGACTTTTAATATTTTCCTACCATCATTCCTCAGCATGTAAGTATCATATATCTTTGGATTATGTTGTGTTAGAATGTTAGATTTTAAAAATTATTATCTCCTTCTCTTATACAAACATGTTTAATTATAGCAAGTAAAGACAAAAGCCATTTAATGATATTTTTCTACCATTACCACTGTATATGTATGTAAGTGTGAACATCAATTTTTAAAATTAAGCATGAACTAATGTAATTTTATCAACTAAAGCTAACACTTACTTGATAAATTATTAGTAATATTTATTTATATTTTAGGACAAAAATAATTTTCAATTATGGATAAGTGGCTAAATTTAGACAGAAGAGGTAAAAATATTGATGATAGTGTGGCAGAGTCTTTGCTACCAGATTGTGATATACCTAAATTGACAAAAAAAGGGAAATATGTCAGGTCATATGACTCTCAAGAGGATGAAGTTTAAACAGATTACTAAAATTGAAAGATGAAGTTGTATTTTTGACTGAGCAGGAGTTGGATTTTGTTAATTTTTTTTTCCGTAATAACTTAATGACTTTAAAAACTGTTTTTTGTCAGATATTCTCAAGAAACTCAATGATTTAAACATATTGCTTCAAGGAAAAATGTGTAACATATTTATGTTAAAAGGTAAAATTGAAAGTTCTACTAAAAAAAGTTAACGTATGGAAGAATAAGGTGGAAAATGGTTCTTTTAGGAATATTTATAGCTACAGATGATTTTATAATTGAAAATAACCTTCCCAAAGATTTAATTGTAAGAATTATAGATCATCTGAAGTGCTTAGAGACACCGTTTCAGAAATACTTCCCTTCAAATTTTGATTCTAAAAAACCAAGTTGGGTTCATAAACCATACTCAATTGAAATTAAAAATATCAGTCATCTGCATTAAAAGTTCAAGAAGAATTTGCCAAGTTATCAAGTGATACAGGTTTAAACTTGAGTTTCCTGGAAAATCATTAAATGACTTTTGGCTTGGGAATAGGACAGAATTTCCAACAATTTCTGCAATAGGCCTAAACATGCTTCTGCCATTTTGTACTACGTGTTTATGGAAAATGATGCTCTTAGTATTAACGATTATAAAGTCAAAGTATTGACTACCTCTGCAAAATGTTGAAGGTGCAATATCAGCCAAGATTCAATTCTTTATGTAAAATAAACAAGCATACCAATCTCTTTAGTGTGCAAATTTGCTCTCATCTTTAATAAATGGTAAAAATTTTATATATACAAACCAAAGTATTGTTTTAAAATAAATTTCTTTATGATTTATTATCAGTAGATGTTTGATTTGCATACCTATTTTATATACATATATACCTGAATTCACATAAATATTTTCCTTGAGAATTTTTTGAAGGATGATTTCTAAGTTCTTTTTTTGATCATGGCTTTCAGGAAGTCCAATAATTTTAAAATTATCTCTGCTGGATCTATTTTCCAGGTCAGTGGTTTTCCCCATGAGATATTTCACATTGCCTTCTATTTTTTCATTTGTTTGGATCTGTTTAATAGTATCTTGATTTCTCATAAAGTTACTAGTTTCCATTTGTTCCAATCTAATTCTGAAGGAATAATTCTTTTCAGTGAGCTTTTGAGATTCTTTTTCCATTTGGCAAATTCGGCTTTTTAAGGCATTCTTCTCCTCATTGCCTTTTTGAGCTTCTTTTGCCATTTGAGTTAGTCTATTTTTTAAGGTGTTACTTTCTTCAGTCAGGTTGTTGACTCTCATTTCATAATTTTCTTGCATCATTCTCATTTCTCTTCCCAATTTTTCCTCCACTTCTCTTAATTGGTTTTCAAAATCCTTCTTAAGCTCCTCTATGGCCTATAACCAGCTCGTATTTTTCTTGGAAGCTTTTGGTGCAGGAGTTCTGACTTTTCTGTCTTCCTCCTGTTCCATGCTTTTGTCGTTTTTGTTCCCAAAATAGGATTGGGAAAGTTGGATTGGGAAAGTTGGATTGGTAAAGTTGGATTGCTCTGCTTGGTTTGCCTCCTTTGCCTGCTCATGTTGCTACTCAATTACTTAACTTTTGGGCTTTTTGCCACAGTAGGACTCTGACCAGACAGAGTAGCTTCATACCAAGTGCTGGGGTTTTCTCAGCTGCCAAAGGTATTAGTCAGGTGCTCTTTCTGAAGCCTCCACACACTCTGGCAAGGTGGTCTCACACCCCAGGACCTCTACCCTAGATCGAAATCCAGATCAAAGCTGGTTAAAGAGAGAGTGATTACCCCTCAGACTGGTTGCTTGGTCCCCCTACAATCTGCCAGCCAGGAGCTGAAGCTGCCACATGGCAGCTGCTGTGCCGGGGTGTCTCAGTGGCTTCTTGCCCTTGGAGCAAAGGCCAACTGCACTCCCAACTACTGGATCCCAAAGTCCACACTGCATTGACCTCTCACTTTGTCCTTCTCATCAATGGGTTGATAATTCTGGAGACTGCCACAGCTGCTAGTGATCTGAAGTCCCTCTAGCTGGTGGTTATTCAGGCCCTCCCTGGGGCTAAAACCCGAGGCTCAAGTAGGGCTGGGCTTGGCTCCCAGAGTGCTGTGCTGGCCCATTCCTGCTGGCCTGCTGGACTGTCCTCAGTGGGGGATTGGCTTCTCTGTGTCATTTTGTGGGTTCTGTAGCTCCTAAGTTTGTTCAGAGTCATCTTTTACATGAATTGGAGGAGCTAGAAGCCAGAGCCCCACAAAAGTCCTGTTTCTACTCTGCTATCTTGACTCTGCCCCCCAGGGCCAATTTCTAATAGCTACATCCATTTCCTTTCCCCTCTTTTCCTAGATTTCTTATAATTCATAGAAGCAAAGGCTGGATTGGTTGGCTATTGAGGTCTCTTCTAGCTCTAAATTTGTAAGCCAGTGGAAATGTCTCTATTATTTGATGCACACTATGCTTTTTTCTGACTCTGATGTTGCTTATGTTGCTTTCCATGAAGACTACATCCTCAGTCTTTGTCCCAAATGCCATGATGCAGAAGAGGAGGAAGTGCTTTGGGTGAAGAGCAGCAGTGCCACACATGAACAGTGGTTAATAGCAGTTTATTGATACTAACAAGGGGAAGAGGAGAACAGGTACTAATGGGCGAACAGTCTTTTGGTTTGTGACCTTTCTTGCCCTTAGTCTGTATAGTGGGATAGCTCTGATTTCCTCCACACAAAGTCCTTCTCCTATACAATGATATTCCCATTCTAACTGAAGGCCCAGAGTACCTCAGGGCTCAAATTTGGGCACAGTGTAAAACCAAAAATGCTGACATGGCACTAATAGGAGACCACTCTAACATAAAGTAGTGGTGAACACTGGACCTTTGAGATAAGAATATTTTATGAATTGCCTAATGAAGAACAAAGAATGAGAGGCAGGGACTCAGGAAACAAGTCTAACTCTTCCATGCAAGCAAGAGGTTGGGGGTGGGGATGGGTGTGATGCCCAGGCTGCAGGTCTATTAGCCTTAGCATTCATATATCCTAGGGGAATAGGGCTGTACTAGTCAAACTGTTTTTTATTTTATCAAAATGTCCTTCCTCTTTATTTACTGATCTCAAGAATTGAGATGAGATGTGATGAGGTCCCGAACCATAGTGATGGCACTGTGAGTAGAGAAAAAGTGGCAGATAAAAGAGATATGGAGGCAGAATCTCCAGTTCCTTGTATATGGTAGGCAATTAACAAATGCTTTCTGAGTAGGATGGAATAGGACTGAATTACCAAATCTTGAGAGCCTATTAGAGGTGGGTTTGAGGGAGAAGGAACAGTTAAAGATGACCCTGATATTTGTGCTTGGTTGATAAAAATAGAGTTAGGAGGAGGAACGGGTTTAGGGTGGCAGACAATTAGTCCAATTTTGAACATGTGGAGGTGGATTTGCTACTGATATCTAGCAGATAATTGGAAATGTTGGACTGAAACTCAGGGAAGTGCTTAGGGCTGGATATTTATTTTGAGGAGGCATCTTCTTAGATATGACACTTGACTCATTCATTCATTAACAGGCATATATTAGGTAACTATTCTGTGTCAGACACTGTGCTAAGGGCTACAAAGAGTTCCATGGAAAAACAAGAAACAGACTGTGTTCAGGGGAATAGATGTGATCACCATGGAAGAAAGTACAAAGAGAGAAGAAAGCTGAGGACAGCATCTTGGGAGATAGCATGATTAGCAGATTGGAAAAGGACAGTGAATAATTGAAAAGGAGACCAAGAAGAGAAGATTAGACAAGGAGAAACTGAGAAGAGAGCATGTCAGTTAAGACAACAGAGAAGAAAGCATACAAAGAGGGGGATGGGGGATACAGAGATTGGGTTTAACAGTATCACACTAAAAAAAAGTCAAGGAAGAAGACTTTGAAAAGACTTTCTTTTCCCCCTAGGTTTTCAGTAGTGTTGAACTTTTCATGGCTCCATTTGGGGTTTTCTTGGCAAAGATACTGGAATGGTTCATTTTACAGATGAGAAACTGAGGCAAACAGGGTTCACACAGTTAGTAAGTTTCTAAGGCCAGATTTGAACTCTGGGAGATTAGTCTTCCTGATTCAAAGTCCAGCACTTTATTCACTGGCTGCCCTAAAAAGACTCTACCATTTAGTTATTAAGAAATCATTGTTGACCTTTGAGAAGGCAGTTTCAGTAAAGTGGTAGGGTTGGAAATTGGATGGAAAAGAAGCAATTGGGCAGAGAGGAGCCTAGACTACTTTTGGTTTTTGGTGGGTTTGGTTTTTTTTTAAGCTGAAAAGGGTAGAGAAATATCTGCAGGATTAGTTGGGCCATTTAACAACAGCAAAAAAAGATGACACTACAAAATTCTAAATTCTAAAATTGCTCTTTCTTTTCACATAGCTTTTGTGAGGAAGATGGTTTAACTGGAAAAAAATTCAAAATCTAGTGCCTAAGAAAAAAAGGGATGATTTTTCTAATTTTAAAGTTTATGAAAACTCTGTATCAACCAACAAATCTGTATCCTTAGATTTTCTTTCTTATGACTAACTTTAAAATAGTTTTAATATTAATCAGGCAAAATAGCAACCAGTTTACAAGAAAATCAGCCTGTTTCTCAAAGAAAGTAGTAACAAATCCCATCCACAAACAGAGGGTAGAAAGTGCTGAGGCTTCTTTGACATAGTAATCTGAAAGGAATCTGTAGAAATCAAGTACAGCTGCCTGTATTTCCTCATTAAACAGACAATCCTGGGATCGAATGCCATATGTCTGAACTGAGTTTCCTGTTAGGAAGGGAGCCTTCTGTAGGCTAATTATAGAAACATAAACAAGGCTTTTCATTTAGGGGGCCTGATTATTAAAACTTTTGTTTGTACTGTTACACCACCAAATAGACTGGTGGATTTTAATAACAGAAGTCATTGAGTTAGACATAAAGATTTTAGCTAGGCATGAAACATTTAGGTGGCGTAAGACACCCTCTCTCACCAATACTTTTGCCAAAAATTTTTCCTTAATTTGCTCAATGCATTATGTATTTATTCAGTCTTGGGTGAAAGGATAAAATGGTTATGAATGTTTCATGTCGCTGAAATCACAGTGACCACTTTTCTTTTTCTAAATTATCTAAGGAGCTTTAATTCAAAAATTTATCTTCCCAAATAATATTGCATATAACTTAATTGTTTTATTCAAGTTTTAAATTCAGATTTACCTGAACTACTTCAGAATTTACAAAGTAGGGGTGCCTAGGTGGCACAGTGAATAGAACACCGGCCCTGGAGTCAGGAGGACCTGAGTTCCAATCCAGTCGCAGACACTTAACACTTACTAGCCATGTGACCTTGGGCAAGTCACAACCCCAATTGCCCTTCCATAAAAAAAAGCAAGAATTTACAAAGTATATCTTGAGATTCAAATGCCAAGTTATAAGTAATCAGATTGCTTAAGTGTTTTCTCAAGTACTATTTAAAAATAATTAATGCATTAAAATGGAAAATGAATATATGTTGGCATATAAGCTAGCAGCTTGGGCAAACTTTCATGATGCTGGGACACTGGACAGGGCTTCTGGAGGGGATCATATAGCTAGAGCTGTAATGGGCCTGAGAGATCTTCTAGTCCATTTTACAGATGCAGAAATTGAGGCAGATAGATATTAAATGACTTACCTAGCTAGTAAATGTATTGAGACTAACTTTAAACTCAGATCTCCCTAAATTCAGTCTATTCACTGTGGCACCTAGTGCCCTGAATATAATCATATCAGAGTATGTAAGAACCCAGTGGCAAGATCACAGAAAGGCAAGGCCAGGACAGAACATGGTTTGACCATTGCATTTAAGAGGGTAAGAGAAGCTAAAGCCTGGTCCTGGCACAAAATCTCAAGTCAGAAATAATGTTAGAGATATGAGAAAACAGTAGACACTGAACACTTGAAAAAAATAGAATGGGTCAAGAGACACTCAAGATTTAAACACACAAGAACACAGTAAGTGGATTATAGCTCCTAACAGAACCTCAGTGCAACAACAACAAAAAAAAACCCAACAACAACAACAAAAAAACCTGACCACAAGGACTACAAGAATCCCTGGAATAAATTAAGAGAGAGAGAATAGAATTATAAATAAAATAAGAATTCTGGAAGAAAGAATAAGTAGTTTAGAGAAGTTGAAAAACTTTACCCAACAATTAAAATAGAGCCTGAAAATTAGAATAGATCAAGCGGAAGTAAAAATCTTTATAATGCAGAAAGAAATACTAGAACAATATCAACGAATTGAAAAATAGGAAAAAATTTAAGGGTGTCTACCATCAAAAACAATGGACCTCAAAAATCAATCAAGGAGAGATATTAAAAAGCATTGAATTTTAAAAGTCCCTAAATACCATATTAAAAGAAATAATACAAGAAATCTGTCTAGAGTGAAAAGAACTGAAGGGGAAAGCAGAAATAGAAAAAAATGTGGTAGGATAGGAGGTAAAGAAAGAAAAAATGTTTAAGATATAATAGGGGAAATACAATATTAGTAGTCATAACAATTCAGGTGTATGATATAAGCTTAAATTAAAAATAGCAGAATGGATTAGAAGGAAGAATCCAACAATACACACTTGAAACAAAGTTTCACAGAAAATTAAAATGAGGAACTGGACATTTTAATATTCTTCAGGTAAACTCAGAAAATCAAAGGTAGCAATAAACATTTTAGACAAGGCAAGAGTTAAACTAGATATGATTATGTTTAAAATATCATAGACAATGCAATAATTCATATGTATATGTGTGTATATATTGTAGTGGATGGCATAACATTTAAGTAAGTAGAGGAAAATGAATTTAATTACAAAAAATAAATATATTTATTGCTCTATATTATATTAAAACCATAATAATGGGAGACTTCAATGTGTCCCATTCAAACCTATAAAAATATAAATATAAAAGAAGGTAAGGACCCACATAGACCTTTAGAAAAGTTATATAATGATAAATCTCTGATTAATGAATAGAAATAAGACTATACATATTTGTCACCATTACAAAATGGTACCTTTATAAAAATTGTCTATGTGCTACGGTATAAAATCTCAAACAAGTGAACAAAAGAGGAAATATTAAATACATCCTTTACTGATCACAAGACAATAAAAAGTATTCAAACTTCAATGGAGACTGTATACTGTAATTCTAAAAAATTGGTGCATCAAAAAATAATTCATAGAACCATTAGATAATGTCATCAAAGAAAATGGCACAAAGGAGGTGGCTAGGTGGCACAGTGAATAGTGCACCGGCCCTGGAGTCAGCAGGACCTGAGTTCAAATATGACCTCAGACACTTAGCACCTACTAGCTGTGTGACTTTGGGCAAGTTACTTTATCCCAATTGCCCTCCAAAAGGCAAAAAAAAAGAAAAGAAAAGAAAAAAATTTAAATGGCACAAATGAGACAAAATATCATTCCTTCAGGGAAAATTTAAATTGCTAAATCCTTCCATCAACAAAATACTGAAAGAATAGAATAGACATGCAACCACCACCAAAAATCAGAAAAGCAACAGTTAAAAAAAAAAAACAACTAAATACAAAAAATTGAAATCCTCTAAATAAGATACTAATAAAAGTGAAATAAAAAATTCCAATAATTTAATAATACTATACACTTTTAAAAGTTAATAAAACACACTATTAGCCACTCTGATTTTTAAAAGAGTGAAAAACACATTGCCAATATACAAAGGAAAAAGGGAAATTACTAAAATTCAAGAAGAAATAAAAGAAATTGTTAGATGGCATTTTTACCTTATTGTGTGCTAATAAACTGATAACAAATTAAATGTATGGATAGTTACAAAACTACAAAATACTCAGTTAAAAAAGAATAATAGAGAATTTAAGTAATCCAGTGTCAGAAAAAGAAATTGAACAAGTCATGAATGAATGGCCAAAGGAAAAATACACAGGAGCAGATAGATTTATAAATGAAATAATAGAAAACAAAGAACAACAAACTTAAATTAATTCAAATTAATTCAATTAATTTAAATAAACAAATTAATTGTTTACAAAAACAGGAAAAGAAAGAATCTTAATAAATTATTTATATAAAACAAATATGGTCTTTATACCTAAACCAGGGTTAGATAAAAAGGTCATAGACCAATTTCTGTAATGAACAGTTGCAAAAATATTAAATAAAATTTTAGAAAAGACGCTATAGCCATGTGTTAAAAATATGTACTATGTCCATTGTTAATTTATATTAAGAATGTAGGATTGTTATGACAATAGAAATACTATTAACATAATAAGACTATATGAATTATGAAATTTTAAAAATCAAGTGATTATTTCAATAAATGTAGAAAAATGTTTTTGAACAAATATAACATCCATTTGTGTTTTAAAAATAATATTAAATTTTAAAATAATGTTAAAGTCATAGGAGTAAATGGAATTTTTCATTTGACACTAATTTAAAAAATTGTTGGACAGATTAATAAGACAAGATTCTGAATCAAATAAACATAGTTGTATAGTGTTCAATGAACCATAAAACCCTAACTACTGGAATAAATAGGAACTGTTTGACAAAAAATTCTGTGAAAAAATGGAAAGTGAAAATTAGGTTTAGACCAGAATCTCATACCATATATCACAATAAGCTTCAAATGGATTTAAAAAACCTCAAAATGAAAGGTCAAATAAGTTAGAGTAGGGAAGGAGCTACCTTTTAGAACTATAGAAAGAAGGAAAGTTCTGGTTGAACAATGGACCAAACCTGGTGCTAATCATTAAGGGTCGTGATTATCTATATAAGCAAGAAAGATAATTCCTTTCCTCAGAGAGATTACATTTTATTAGGGCATGGACAATGCATAAAGTAGAGAAAGTAAATGGGGGGAAGTGTATTTGCATAAGGGCAAGTCAGATGATTAGGAGGAAAAGAATAAGTGAGGATAGTCTAGTTGACAAAGAAAAAAAGCACATCTTGAACCTATTGACCAAACAATAGAAGATCAAAAGAGATAAAACGAAAAATTTTGATTCCATGAAATTAAAAAGCTTTTGCATAAACAAAATCCATGCAGCTAAAATTAGGATGAAACTGGTTAAGGGTGGGGGAGGAAGGGAAGCTTTGTAAGAAATTTCTCTGATATCCAAGGCATATAAAGAACTAAGAACATAAGAACCATTCCTATAAAACTTTTTTGAGTTTCAAATTTTCTCCCTCTTTCTAGCCTTTCCCTACCCACTGAAAAGGCAAACGATATTATGTTAATTATACATGTGAAATCTTGAAAACATAGAACCATTCCTAATAGATAAATGGTCAAAGGATCAAAATAGGCAATTCTCAAAAGAAAAGTAGCAAGTTATCAAAAATAACATAAAGATGATACAAGTAACTAATTATTATGAGAAATCAAAATTCAAAACAATTCTGAAGTCTCACTTCACTGTCGTGGAAGCAAGGACAGGTTATTAGAGAGTGAATATGGGTATGGCACAGTTCTGTAAAAACAGTGTCAAGAGTGCTAAAGTTCAGAATGAGCTAAGACTGCTGAGGGGAGCCTAAGGACAAAAAAGAAAATAGAAGGTATTTTTTGTTTGGTTTTGGTTTTGCTGTATTAAGGAAAAGAGTAGATACAAAGAAGATATGGGACCATTGAGTACGATGGATGGGATAATGAGAACTGGAAATAAAGAGAAGAATTATCTGTTCCAGATTTATTTTACTTCTGTTTTCTCTGTCAAGTAGGATGCACCAGAAAATTTCATTAAAGAAAATAACAATAAAGAAATAATATACTAAAAATCATGGGATACAGCTAAAGCAATTCAAAGTGAAGGCTCTATCTCTATAAATGTTCTCATCAACAAAAGAAAGAATAAAGCAAGGAATTTGGCATTCAATTAAAAAAAACTTAAATAACAAATGAAAATGTGCAACTAAATAACAAAGTAGAAATTATAAAAATTTAATGAGATTAGTGAAATTGAAAGAAATAATATTAAATGATAAAGAAAAATAGGAATTATTTTGTAAAAACTAACAAAATAGGGGCGGCTAGGTGGCGCAGTGAGTAGAGTGCCGGCCCTGGAGTCAGAAGGACCTGAGTTCAGATCCGGCCTCAGACACTTAACGCACGCAAAAACAAAAACCTAGCCGTGTGACCTTGGGCAAGTTACTTAACCCCAATTGCCCTCCAAAAAAAGCAAAAAAAAAAACTAACAAAATAAATCATCAAATAGCTAACCTGATTTTAAAAAGAAAGCTATTTTTTAATCAAACATTTTAAAGGAGAATAATTGAAAAATAAGTAATTATGTACTATTTTGTTCAATTATATGTTAACAAAATAACTTAGAGAAAATAGATGAATACTTACAAAACTATAAAATATTCAGATTAACAAATAAAGAAATAGACCAAATAACAAATCAGAAAATTAAATAGAACAAGCCATAAATGAATTCCCAAAGGAAAAAACCTCCAAAAACAAAGGATTCACAAGTAAATGCTATCAAACATTCAAAGAAAAATTAATTCCAATACTACAGAAACTCCTTGCAATAATAAAAAGAAGGTACTAATATGATCTCTTTTTATAATGCAGATGTGGTCTTGATAGTGAAACCAAGGGGAGACAATGCAGAGAAAGAAAACTATAATGTCCCTAATGAATATTGATGAAAAAATTTTAAATAAAATATTAGTACATAGGCTAAAACAACATATTAAAAAGATTATTCACTATTACCAGTTTGGGTTTATATCAGGAATAAAAGTTTGGTTCAACAGATGAAAGAATATAAATATTTTTAATCCTTTTTAATAATAGATAAAAATCATGTGATTATGTCAATGGATTCTGAGAAGGCTTTTGACTAAATCTGAAACTGAATTCTTTTAAATTCTCTAGAATCAATGGAATGCATAGATTTTTTCCTTAACATAGTAAATAATAATTATGTGAGTCAAAGAATAATTACTATATGTGAAAAACAAGAGGACTTTCCAATAATGAATATTCAATATTCATTAGGGAAATTATAGTTTTCTTTCTCTGCATTGTCTCCCCTTGGTTTCACTATCAAGACCACATCTGCATTATAAAAAGAGATTATATTAGTACCTTCTTTTTATTATTGCAAGGAGTTTCTGTAGTATTGGAATTAATTTTTCTTTGAATATTTTATAGCATTTACTTGTGAATCCTTTGTTCTTGGAGGTTTTTTCCTTTGGGAATTCATTATTGGAATAATATTATTTAACATAGCGCTAGAAATGCTGATGAGACAAGAAAAAGAGATTAATGGTGTAAGCATAGGAAAAAAGTTAACAAAATTATCCCTTTTTCAAATGATATGATGGTTTACTTAGAGAATACTGGGAGTCAACTAAAATTAATTGAAATAATTAATAACTTCAGCAAAGTTGCAGGGTATAAGATAAATCCATGTAAATCATCAGAGTTCCCACACATAACTAATAAAACCCAAAAAGAAGAACCCAAAAGAGAAATTCAATTGAAATAACTATGGAAATTATTAAATGCTTAAGAGTGAATGTTTAAACTTCACACAAACATTATATGAATCTTGCTATAAAATACTTTTTGTTAGGATAGTTACCAGAGGAGGGCAACCAGTATGGTGAGAGGCCTTGAGTTCATATCATGTGAATATCAATTTAAAGAAATGGATATGATTACACTAAAAAAGAAGACTCGGGGGGATAAGTGAGCCCTGTTTTCAAGTATTTAAAAGGCTATCTCCTGGAAAAGAGCTTGGGCTAGTTTTGTTTAGCCCCAGAGGGCAGGACTCAAGGTAGTAAATAAGTAGGAATTCCAAAAGGGCAGGTTTAAGTTTGATGACTAGAAAAGCTTTCTAACAATTAAAGCTGTCCAAATGTGGAACAGGATGTTTCTCAAGGTAGTAAATGTCCTTTATTACAGATTTTTAAGGAGAGATTGAATGATTACTCATTGGATGTGTGTTGTAGTAGGGATTTTCTGTGGGATATGGATTACATTAAATGGCTATTCTGAAATATGGTTTCATGATTTTTTGAATGACATACTTTCCTTCTAGCACTCTTTTTTTTTTTTTTTTTTGCTTTTTGGAGGGCAATTGGGATTAAGTAACTTGCCCAAGGTCACACGGCTAGGTTTTTGTTTGTGTGTGCTTTAAGTGTCTGAGGCTGGATCCAAACTCAGGTCCTTCTGACTCCAGGGCCGGTGCCACCTAGCCGCCCCTCCTTCTAGCACTCTTGATCCATATCCTTTCCCTTTTCCTTCCTCTCCTCTCAAGCTTCTCTGACTCCCTAGGCCATCCAGATTTCATTGGGAAGTTGACAAGGAAGAGTGACAGGGCTTTGATGGGACTTGAATGAACAGGAAGTTACTAACAACTATCCCTCCAGTAAGATAAAGAACCACCATCTACTCTCATCATATCCCAAGGTCCTCCAGACCTTAGCCTCTGCTCTCTAGACCCTCCCATCTGACCTGCTAATGCACCCTAAGGACCCCTTTACCCTCATCTGCATGCCCTGCTGAACCCTTAGAATTTCTGGGACTTTTCATTCACATTGAAACTGAAGTCTCTGTATGCATTGTCTAATCCAGAGCGTGAGCTCTTTAAGAGCAGGGTTTATCTTGCTGTATTCTCTTTGTATCATTTGCCTGTAGTACAGTTTGGCACGTAGTAAGTATTTATTAAATGTCTCTTTCTTTCCCTTCCTTTCTTCCTTCTTTTCTTTCTTGTTTCCTTCCTTATTTCCTTTCCCTTCTTTCTTTCCTTCCTTCCATTTCATAAGAAGCTTATAGCCCCTGAAATGAGAATTTCAATTTCCTGATCTTAAAATGGTATATATCTTTCAAATCAAGAGTTCAAGTCACCTTAACCTAGTTATAGGTATTACCTCGTTCCTCTCTCAGACCCATTCCACTCAAACGACCTAGATGTTTCTGTTTTTAAGAACAATTGCAAATGATTCCTCAAGATTCCCTAGTATAAGTTAGTTATAGTTGATTCCAATTACTTCCTAGCTGCCTTTTCCCATTGCAATTTTTGATCTCTCTTTATCTTCTTCTCTTAAACTTATACTTAATTCTCTCTCTCTCTCTCTCTCTCTCTCTCTCTCTCTCTCTCTCTCTCTCTCTCTCTCTCCAGAATAGTTTCCAAAGGATCATATGGCTTTTTTTCATTGCAACTTTTTTCCTTTCCTCTTCCAGAAGCATGGAAAAACTGTTTCCCTTCTAGGAACTGAGACTACCTGGTTGACTTTTGTACAAATCATTTCATTCCTCTGGATCTCAGCTTCCAGCTTCCTTAGAGAATAATACCTGTCCTGTCCTGCCCAACCTACCACCTATCTCACTGAGGCACAGGAAAAAAATTGAATTAGATATTGAGGCAGTGACTATAAAGTGTTTTAGAAAGTATAAAGGATCATACTAAGATAAAAGACTATTATTGTTACTTAAAGAGTTGAAGATACCCTGGGAAAGAGAAGCTGGAGAAAGAAAAGAGTGATGTGAAAGGTAGTGTTCTAGGGTGTGTGTGTGTGTGTGTGTGGTGTTGTATAGTGTGTGTGTAGTATATTCTTAGGCATGGTGGTATGGGATGCTATGGCGATTACATGCATAAGAGATTTGGGCTCAGGTCCTGGCTCTGCCTTATTCGACTGTGTTACCTTGGGAAAGTCATTTTGCCCTTCTAGGCCTCAGTTTTCTCATTTGTAAAATTTGTAAGAAAAAAAATTATAAATTTTTTTGTATTATAGCTATGCACACATATATGTCTATGGATGCATACATATTTATATGTAGATGTGATGGTCTCCATAAAATGCAAACACCATAAAGGAAGAGACTATTTCATTTATGTCTTTGTATCTCTAGTATCTAGTATCTAGTACACACAGTGGGTTCTTATCTATCACCCAGACTCAATTGATTTTAAAAATGTATTCAAGCTCTGATATAGATTCTAGAATAAGGTGTGAAAGGTATGTTTCCCCTCTCTCCTTGCTCTAACAATATGATAAGGCTAGACAGCTGTACAGGAAAAACATGTTTAAAAATACATTTTGTGGATAAGGAATATTTTTTTTCCTTTTCCTGATTCCTTTTGACCTCTAGCTTTTCAATTTGACCTTTTATGTGAAAACAGAGCTAAAAATCCATTAGTTATGTAGGTCAAAGAGTTACTTGTATATGAGATGGCCTGTTTAGAATTCTAAATGGCTGAAAGCTATACTAATGCTATAGAAAAGATGCTTTGTGACTTCCTGAAATTTGTTAGTGACAGCATCTTAGATAAATGTTTCAACAAAGTACATTCATTTTTTGTTTATGCAAAAAAGTAGTTATAGTTATTTTTGAAAAAAAAGATCTACAATCAAAACAAGTTAGTATTCTCTGTCATATTTACCAGGCATGTAATGCATTATGAAGGAAAGAAACAAGAATTTATTAACCACTATATACTTTATTAACTAATAAGTAAATATTATTAAATTCACTAATAAACTTTATTAACTATTAATTAAATTAAATTTATTATCTACTATGTATCTCATTTGATCCTTATAACAACCCTGGGAAGTGGGTGTTTTATACTCCTCATTTTATAGTTGAGGAAATTGAGCAAAGGATAGGTGATTTCCCCAGGGTGACATAGCTAGTAAGTATCTGAGGAAGAATTCAAACTCAGGTCATCCTGACTACAGGTCTAGCATTCTATCTACCATGTGACCTACCTGCCTCTACTGAATAAATTATTGAAAATGAGTTAGCCATTTCCTATACTAATTTCCTATTCTGATTTCTCATGTTGACTGATTCTGCTTAAATGAGCAAGGATATCACCAATTACAATTCTAGCTGTAAGATGGAAGACCATCAGGTCTTGTCATCTGCCCTGTTACTGAGCCCCAAGATTCATCTTTGCTGCCACTACACCCTCCAGACTCCCAAATATTGAATCTCACCTATCAATGCACCCCTTTCAGCCTTGCCATTCCCACTGTAACTTCACTGTTAGAATCACTGGACTCTCTTTTCCTTTCAATAGCTGAATGCCCCTAATTAAAATGTGAGTTCCTTGAGAGCAAAGTTCATCTCACACATCTTTGTACCTCCACCACTTAGCACAACGTTTTACATATATTAAATGCTTCATAAGTAATTTTTCTTCTATCCATTCATCCATTCACAAAGGGGATCCTGGATTTTTAAAGTCAATACTAATGGAAATGTCCGATCAAGCACATCTCTTGTGCAAGGCCAAGCCTGACTCAAGTAAGCTTGGAAAGGGTCACTGATAGGCTAGCAAAATTATTGACCACAGCAACATTTCAAGACTATCTAGGGAGGTGTGGAAGAGGAAGATTGCAGCAATAAAGAGAAGATGAAGATTCCATGATGGAGCCTACTGAACAACTCTTCAGCATAAGGCAAGTATGTCTCAGAGAAAGCCCAAGGTGCTTCATCCCTGCAAATGCCAGAAGGTCAGCCTACTAGGTAGGTGGGTTGTTGTCCTTCATTTCTGAAGAGGATTGAGATGACATCACCATGTTAGAGTCAAGTTACAGTGCGTCTGACTCTAGCTAATCAGATGTATCCATGCTTGGAATGCTCTACCACAGGTTGGGCACAAGTAGTCCATGTGAACATTTCGGGTGGATTCTCTAAATTTGTGCATCACACGTTTCTTTAGAGTTACTGCAATTCTGCTTTGCTCATAGAGCACAGCATCTTCTTTGATGCAGGCCTGCCATGCTGGATGGTCCTTTGACAGAATCTCACCCCAGCATCAACCATGTGAAGCAATCAATTTCAAGTTCTTCAGAGAGACCTTGAGAGTGTCCTTGCATTTCTCCATAAAACAGTCTCACAGGCAAGTGAATGTTTGGCATTGAAAAAATGTGGCCAGCCCATCAAAGTTGTGCTCTCTACAGTAGAGTTTAAATGCTTGGAAGTTTAACTTGAAAAAAAGGACCTCAGTGTATTGTACCTTATCCTGCCAGGTGACCTTAAGAATCTTCCCAAGACAATTCAAATAGAAGTGATTCGGTTCTACTAGGTAGGACATTTCACCTGAAACACCAGTTTATAGTATAGATCTCTCCCTGGTTCTCTGAGGAAAAGAAATCATGTTAACTTCAAAGTATATTGTAATCAATCCAGTAATAATAACAAAATTTTCACAGATCTGAGATTGAACCAAACCCAAAGAGGCACAAACCACCCTTCCTGAGTCTCACAGATGTTGGTCGGTCTCTCTCTCAGCGGGAACAACTCATGCTTCATCTGTCTAGCCTTTGATATAAAATTAATCACACCTGCATTGGCTCTGGGGAGCCCCTAATCCCTTCCTGCTGGGTTTCTTTCCTACTGCTAAGGAGAAAGAACCTCCTTGTAGATGTAACTTCAAAAACGGGGGTATGAGGTGAGAGGCATAAACAACTGTACAAATTTGAACTTTGCCCTAAACAGGCTCTCCTGACTCATTCTGTCTTCTCTCCCCATTTCCCTCTCCCCCGACACTATTGTAAAACTCCCAGGGTCACCCTCTTACTTTCAGCCTCTTTTCAGTTTAAAATTAATATTGGTATTATATTATAAGGGCACCTCCCCTATGGTTTTGTACATTATCATAGACTTTCTTGTGTACATGTTCTCTCTTACCTACTATATTATATATGACTAAGGAAAGGAATGATCTTATTTCTCTTTGTATACTCCCCCAATGCATGGACTCAGTATATCATAGGCAATGTGGAGTTGTGCCTCCAACTGGCCTCCAATCCAGATTAGATTGATTAGGTCTCCTCCTTGAAGGTAGAGGCTGTTTTTTGCCTTTCTTACAGGCTGTGTGACCCTGGGCAAGTCTCGTAACATGTTAGAGCCAGAGGCAATTCTCTGAGTCTGTAAGCTACAAAACTATCTTGGTAGAGAGAGTTTCCTTGCTGGGAGTTCCCTTTGCCAATGCAATAACAGACCTGGTCCAACAACAATAAGGTTTTGATTATGGGAATCAGTCCAGATGGGAAGATTTGAAGGCTTGTGGCAAATTACAGTGAACATTTATCTAGTGTCTATTATGTATTAGACTTTGGAAACACAAAGATGAAAAAAGGACACCATTCCTGCCCTCAAAGAGTCTAATCTATAATGATCACTAATATTTATTGGGGGCTTTAAAATCTGCAAAGCTCTTTACTGGCATTATCTCAATTTTGTCTCACAACCACCAAGTGAGGTAGGTAATAAACTATTATTTTACTGCTGAGATAACTGAGGATTAGAGGAGGATTGACCAAGATTCCAGAGTGAGTAAGTGACAAAAGTAGAATTTGTTCTTTGTCTTCCAGACTTGACTTCAAATATGCAAATCCCTTAGGGTGTGCTAGTTTTCCATAGGACAGAAGGAAATAAGCAGGCCAAGTGAAAGAGGTCAGGAGTACAGGTGTGTGTCTACAATCCCAGCTGAGGTGGAGGATGATAAATCTTTTGAGATTGTGAATTTTGAACTGCTATGATCTAAGTCCCAACAACATTAACATGGCGTTCTGGGGGGGGGGGTAATAGGGGTGGTTATGTAGGTAGAGAGGGAGGGAAGGAGGAGAGGAGAGAGATAGGGAGCAAGAGAGAGAAAGGGATGGAGGGAAGGAAGGAGCAAAAAAAGAAAAAAGAAGGAAGAAAGGAAAAAGAAAAAGAAAGCAAAAAGAAAGGAAGGAAGGAGGAGAGAAAGAAAGAGGGAGAGAAGGAAGGAAAGAAAGATCACATTAGGACACTGGGTGGCTTGTTTAGGGAGAAATGAAAGGAGAGCTCAAAGCGTATCTAAGATAAGCTTTTCCTGCTTTAAAATTTTGTCCAAGGTCCAGCCTCATTGTAGCATTTATGCACAGGATGGATGGAAATGCATCATAACGGACTGGAAACAGGAAGACCAGGAAGTTTTTTTGCTTTGTTTGTTTTTTGGATGTGGTAGAGTCATGGCTAAGATTTTGCTGCAGTGGAAATAAAACAGAGGGCCCAGTTTGGGAAGATAGTCCAGGAAAAGAAATCAGCCAGCCGGATCTAGTGACAAAAGAGGGATGTGTGTGTGTGTGTGTGTGTGTGTGTGTGTGTGTGTGTGTGTGTGTGTGTGTAATGGCAAGCACAGAAGTAGTTCACACCTTGTTTCAGCTATTGAATTAAGACCTTGTTTCAGTTCAAGTTTCTTTTGAGCCTTGTATCAAGTCTGTTAAGAAACAGAATGTGTGAACCCCACAACTTGTGAACCCTCGAACTCATAAACTCCTGCAACAGGAAGGGGAGGAGCTAATGACCATATATAAGGAAAGGCCCAGGCTAGAAACAGCAGAACTGAGAAGAGGACTCTTGTGGTGGCAGAGTCAAGAAGGAGAAAACTTGTGGTATCCCAGCACTCTGTTTGTCTGCTCTGTCTGTGTTGATGTGTGTTTGTGATACTTTGTACAGAAGCCCTGAGACCTTACTGGAAGCCCTGAAAGAGGATTTTCTGGTTGTATGTTTACAGAAGTCCAGGAGGAGGATTTTGGAGGTCCTGGGACTTTACTGATGATCTGTGCTGACCTCTTGGACCTTGTTGTGGGTCTGTGTTGACTTCTATGCTGATGATTTGTGTTGAGTTCTCAGACCTTGTTGGTGGGTCTGAGTTGATTTCACATGCAGATAGTGAATTGATGATGGTGCCAGCAATGTGCATGAATATTATTGTGGCTCTGTCAAGCTTTGTCTTCCCAGAAACAGGAACTGTGAAGGATTTGAGGTGGACTGGACACTGTGAACTTCAATATGGAATGGGAACTGGACAAGGAGCTGGATATAGAACTGGGAGCTAGCTGCCTTTGAACCCAGGTGACAATTGGAGCTGGGCCAATGGAAGAGGAACCATGGAAGCTGAGAGTCAGCCTTGAGTCAAGCTGAAAGAAGACTTTATTTGGATAATGTGTACTGACTGAGAAGATTATGATTTACTGTGACCTAGGGGTGGAGAACATTGGCTTTTGTACTTTGTGATTAAATTAAGGATTTTGTGATTGATTAAATGATTATACTTTGTTTAAAACTATGTGACCACTTTGGTGGAAACTATATGGCCATTTTAGTGATAGGTTGTTGAGTTGTAACATTCTGAATGCTGTACTTTGATTTTCTGTGAACATTTTGCTCTGATTTGTTATTGAATAAATAGAGAGTTCACTCTACTATGTAATCAGAATCTTGAAAGCTGTTCACAGAAGCAGTCCTCTGGAAAGCTGCTTGTGAGTGGCTTTACAATGTGTGTGTGTGTGTGTGTGTGTGTGTGTGTGTGTGTGTGTGTGTGTGTGTATGTAGCATAGTGGAGGAAGACAAAGTTAAAAAAAAAAAAGGAGACAATCTTGACTACAGGCTTAAAGGACCTGGAAGGTAGTTCTATGTAGTAGTAGTAGTAGTAGTAGTAGTAGTAGTAGTAGTAGTAGTAGTAGTAGTAGTAATGTGATAACTTGGGAAACTGAAAACGGTTTTGTCCTGAAGGAGTACAAGAAGCTCTCTCGCTCTTTGACGCGCTAAGTTTCAAGGCTCAGTAAGACATGTAAGTGAAAATGAATGAACACTGGATGGATGGGATGGGCATAGCAAGGAGTATTAGGATTCCGTTCTGAAGTGGTCTGCCATTTCATTGGCATAAGCCCTCTACCAACAGATCACAATCCCTTAGGAAAGTTTTTATAGGTTGCTATGACCAAAATCATTTATGACTTGGTAGCCAATTTTTTGGTGGTAAAATTCCTTGTTTTAACTAAGATGATTTTCAGATGTCATATGGGCCTTTAGGACCTGGTTGAACTTCCCTTACCTTGAAATAGCCTTTGGGAACTCAAGATTCCCTCCACATCATGACTAGAGAGTATGCTATACTAATTCATTCTTTAAAAAATTATTGGGGCAGCCAGGTGGCACAATGAATAGAGCACCGGCCCTGGAGTCAGGAGGAGCTTAGTTCAAATCCAGCCTCAGGCACTTAATACAAAAAACTAGCTGTGTGACCTTGGGCAAGTCACAACCCCAATTGCCCTACCCTCTCCCCTCCAAAAAGCAACCCCCCCCAAAAAAACCCAAACCTATCAGTGATATAATTTAGTTCAGGGGTTCCCTGTCCCTGGTTTAGTTCTTTGTCCTATCACAACTCTTCCTTTCAAAAACCTAATCCTGATCTCCTTCTACCATTTTCTCTATTCCAGTTCATATGCCACTAAAAGAAGTCATATAAACTCTGCTGTCCACTATAGATTTGTTATCCAACCTAAACTGGCCCAGGGCCAACTCTTTTACTCTTTTTGATAGATTCTATCTCTCTCCCCCTGCAAAGACTTTTCTAAACCTTCTCTTCTGTTCTCTATACCTTCCCTCTTAGAAAAGCCTCATTCTTCACTGAAATAATTGAGGTTTTGGGGAGCTTCCTCTGTTCCCAATCAGCACTCCAGAATCAATCCCCACTCTTTCCTCATTTCCTCTATTTTCAGAAGTAAAGATGATTTTTCTTCCTACCAATGACACCCCCCTCCATTTGTGCCCTTGACCCCCGCTCCTATCACCATCAGGAGTTTGCCCCTTCAATCAGACTCTCTTGTCCTCTGGCTCTTTCCCTGCTATCTTTGAATTTACCCAGATCTGCTCCATCCTTAAAAACAAACAACAAACCTTTATCTACCATCCTCTTAAGGAAGCATCCTATATCACAACCAAGATCCTAGAAAATGCTTTCTATACTCATTGCTTCCACTTTCTCACCTCCCATTCACTTCCCAACCCTAAACACAGATGCTACATTATGACCCTAAACCATTGGTCTGCTCATGGTACTCTGCAGCTGAAGAAGCTTCTGTTATTCCCCATTGCCTTTAATTTAAAACATAAACACCTTTCCTTAGCACTTAAAGGCCTTTACAATTTATCTGTAGGGTAGCAAGGTGGCAAAGTGGATAGAGTGCCAATACTGAAGTCAGGAGGACCTAAATTCAAATCTGGCCTCAGACATTTATTAGTTGTGTGACCCTGGGCAAGTCACCTAACCCTGTTTGCTTCAGTTTCCTCATCTGAAAAATGGGCTGGAGAAGGAAATAGCAAACCACTCCAGTATCTTTGCCAAGAAAACCCCAAATTGGGTCATGAAGAGTTGGACACAAATGAAATGACTGAACAGCAACAAAAACTAACCTATCTCTATCTTACCTTTCCAGGCTTATTACACATTATCCCCATCCCTGACTCCATGCAAATTGACTTATTTATTTACTATAAGAAATATCCAATCTTCTACCTCCAAGTCTATGAAAAGCATAGGCTATCTTCTGTGACTTTAATGGTCTTTGTCATCTCTAAATTTTGAAACACCTAGCTCCCTTTAATATTCAGCTTAAGAACAACCTACTTTAGGAGTCTTTTCCTGATTCTCCCAGTGGTTAGACCCCCCCCCCCCATTCCATCACTGTGTGTGTTTATATTTCCTATATTTATTTACCTATGAATATATGCATCCTCTTGAAGAATATAAGCTCCCTGAGGGCAAGGAATATTTCCCTTTTGTATTTATAACTGCAAGGTCTAGACCAGGCCTGCACATCCTGTAGGCCACCAAAGATTTCAGGCAAAAAATGTCAGGGAAAACAGTGGTAGGTAGGCACAGAGCAGGCACTGAGTAAGATGTTTTTAGATTGATACTTTCCAAAGCAGTAATGGAATCAGATGGGACAAGAAGCATTTTGTCTGGTTATGTCACTTATTATCTGTGTGATCTTGGGGAAGACACTTCAGCTGTGCACTGAAGTGTGGGTGGTATTCCCACAGGTGGAGATAAGAGGGAGGAAAGCATTCTAAGAAGAGCAATATGAACAAAGTGCTCTGACCACTTTGATTTGGAGAAAATTCCTCCTTCTGCAAGGAATCTTTTCTAATTCTCCTTAATGCTAATACGCTCCCTCTGAGATTATCCCTAATTTATCATTTCATTCTCTATCATATTTGTACATAGTTGTTTGTATAATCTTTCCCCTTTCTCCCCCCACCCCTTACCTCTAATTCAATCGAAAGCTCTCTGAAAGGAGGGACTGCCTTTGCTTTTTCCCAGTACAGTACAGCATCTGGCACATAGTAAGTACAATTAATGAATTCTCATTGAATAGACTTGATCAAAAAGTAGAGTGTGTCTTCTGAAGATAAACCATATGATCTCAGAGTTGCAAAGAATATTGGGGTCATTTAATCCAAATCAAAGCTAAGAAAGGAATCCTCTCTATAAAGACCCTGACAACCCTGCATTTGAAAACTTCCAGGGATGGGGAACTCATTCCCTTCTGAGGCAACTCACCCATCCCATTTTAATCCTGGATCCTGTAACTTACACATGGGGAAGCACTTTACTTTCATTAATGGCAGTTGAAAGAAAGGCAGACATCATACCTACTTATTTGTTCAAGGGCAGGAGAGTAATGAGAAGTCCTGAAAAATTCTCCAAGTAACATCCTGCTGTTGCCTTTGAGGTTGCAAACAAAGGTAGCAGGACATGTAAAAAAAAAGTATCACGTGAAAATGTCTACTTAAGTGACAAAAGAAATTTAAAATAAATATTTGTCCTCCGGAAAACAGGAATGATCCTGCATGATGTCAAGGGATTTAGGGCTCTCAGCAGAGAGCTGGAACAAACTCTTTGCACGTTGGCAACTGGAAGTCCCTTTGAGGATATATTTGAATCAGAGAGAGTTCTTTAAAGGGATCTTCCTCCTTTTATTTGGGTTACTGGGTCAACAGTTGGATTATGAGATTATAGGTGTCAGGATTGGAAGGGACCTCAGGGTAGTCCAACCCTTTAACTGTACCAATGAGGAAACAAATTAAGAGAAGCTAAGTGATTTGCCCACTGCTCCTGTCCTGTCAAACAGGTACTGAGTATCAAAGATAAGATTTGAACCTAAGTCCCCTGAGTCCCTGTAATGTTAATGGAACAAAGATCTCTTCCATTCATTACTGGGCCTATGTGATCACATCTCCCCTTTTCCCTTGGAACAGGAGCCAAGCTCCCAGGTCTAAAGGTCAATCACAACTGTGATAAATCCTGAGTCACATAAAGCCCACTGGGGGAGGAATGTGCCTAGAGGGAGGCTTGCTTGTAGGAAGGCTTTCACACACCTTTTGGTACTAAGCTAATTAAGCAATGAGTCAGGAAGGTTGTAACTCCTTCTGGCTCTAAGCCTATTAGCCAAAAGTGTATATATATACTGAGGTGAGATTTTGCTTTGGGGGTTCACTTGTGAAAAGGACCTTTTGATTCCCTGAACTGGACTCTGAGTAGCCTTTTATTAAGATCCACACTCCCCCACCCCCACCCCAACTACTCAGAGGTTTCTGTTCTTCAGATTGGTGGTGTATGTAGATTGTTGTATTACTTTGTTTAGAAAGTAGGAGTCCTATCTGTTGAATCTCTGTGCTAAATTCTCTGCTTGTATTTTTTACTCATCTGTCTGTTAAACAAAGTTTAAAGATATCTTTAAAGATATCTTTCCTTTAGAAAAACAGATCAAAGAACCTGTGCTAGCAGGCCATCCTGGGTGTGCTAGGGTACTTACTAATACAGGCCCCTGAGCCCAGAGCCAAAGTTCAGGCCATTGTATCACTTCACATTTATTTAGTTAAGAGGCAGCATGGTATAGTGACCTCAAAGTCAGGAAATCTAGCACATGCTAGCTAAGAAATCTTAGCAAGTCAATTTACCTCTTGATCTCCCAGGCTGATCTCTTAAGAGTATAACTTCAGAGCAGGGGCTGATCTGCTTTGGAAAAGGGAAGGAGTTTCTCAAACTGAAGAAATCCAGGTTCAAAATGAAATAAAAAAAAGACATTGTTTAATTAGGAAAGGTTCAGTGCCAGCGAAACAGAAGCAGTTACCTGACTAAGGAAGTAAGCTTCTCCCAAAGCAAAAATCTGTCCCTTTATCATAGATGATCGGCTGTTTCACAAAAAGACATCCTTGGTCATTGAGAATATTAGGCTGTTTTTAAAACAAGCCAAAGTGCAGGTTTCACTGGTAGTGGGTTCTCAGTGCCACTTTAATATAAGAAGATCCTAAACTAGAAATCATGTTTTACTAAAAGGAGTATTATTTTTCAGCTTTGGGTTTGTGGGAAGGGAAGTTGAAATGAAAGTACAGTCAAAAAAGAAAGAATAATTGAAGTTTTCCATGCAGTAGTGAGGGTCCAGTAAGATAACATGGATTTTAAGTGACCCAAATGGTGGGACTGTTTAACTTCAGTGGTGTTCAGCAGCCCAGGCAAAGGAATGGCAAAAGCAGATGGTGGCAGTACCCTGTATTTCAGTATTCTCCCAAGACATGAGCAGGTGGTAGGACAAATATGGAAAGAATTCAAGGATAGAGGACAGTGAACACTGGAATCAGTCAGCTAGTAAGGATCATAAAGGGAAGAAAGTGAGACCAGAGAAAAGATAATGATCTGGGAGTAAGAGAAAGCTCTAGGCTATGGTAAACATGAAGAATATGTTTAGGAAAAGTGAGCTAGAGGAAGAAATGGAAGGAGAAAATAGGATCATATAGGGGAATTTCAGAGCTCAGGACCATGGAAGAAGCACAGTTTGACTGATGGTGAGATCTAAGGCATGATGAGCCCTGTAAGTAGTTAAGGTGGAATGAAAAGGTCAGTCATGAGAGTTGATGAGATTTGTCAAATGGAATGTCAAGGCATTAGAGGCGATGTCAGTTTGAATGTTAAAATCCTTAATGATGGTGATGATGGCATTTTTACAAATATGATCTCATTTCACCCTTATAACAACCCTGGGAGGTAGGTGCTATTCCTATTTCCATTTTCACAGATGTGGAAACTGAGGCACACCTATATTTGCATGAGGGCAAAGCTTGGCTTGGAGTGGAGTACTGTGATCCAGGCACTAATCTCCTTGAGGGGGAGATTCATAGATGACTGCAACAAGGACATGAATTGAGTGATGTAAATGGTTGGAGGTAACCTCAAAGGAGGACATGTTGCTGACTGATGGCAGTAGGAGGAAGGTCTAGAAATGGGGGAGAGGAACATGGGGTACATCTACTCCCTCCTCTTGGTCCAGCATTCTGGGGCATGAGGAAAATACCCAGTAGTGGGGAGAAGTTTCCCAGAGATTCAGTCTCTTGCAGGGGAAGCCCAAATTCTGAGATCACAAGAGGGTGGAAGGAATGGGAGAGGAAAAAGTCCAGAATGAAAGAAAATGTTTGAAGAAGGAGAGGGGATTGCAAAGAGCCCAATTAAGGAGGAAAAGGGAGGTGGGTATGGATTAGGGAAGTGTGTCACTTAACCCCAATTGCTTTCCAAAAAGCAAAAAAAAATGTTCTATGTGGATTGGAGAAGTGTAAGGTGGTGCTGGATAGGGATGAGAAAGCAGGGAGATGGTAGAAGAGACTTTTTGTTTTGGAATATACCGACTCTGAAACATGGGGAAACTGAAGGCAGAAATTTGCAAGCTAAAGAATGTTAGAAGTCGGGGCGGCTAGGTGACGCAGTGAGTAGAGCCTCCGCCCTGGAGTCAGAAGGAGCGGAGTTCGGATCTGGCCTCAGACAATGCACACACAAACAAGAACCTAGCCATGTGACCTTGGGCAAGTTACTTAACCCCAATTGCCCTCCAAAAAGCAAAAAAAAAAAAAAAAAAAAAAAAGAATGTTGGAAGTACCAGCTAATTGGTTTTCTTACCCTCCCAGGGACTATGGTAAAGGAGGATAGTGCTTGTCCTAGAGCAGTAGCATCAATGGATTCTCTCTCCAAACACAAAACTGAGCCGGGACCAGTGAGCATTGCAGTTATGTCTTGGCCACCTCGTGATTGGGACCCTAAGGACTTGACTGATGCAGTTATGCAGTAGGATTGAATGTAATCAATCCCTTTACTGTGTGAACCAAAATGCAACCAACCCTATGTAAGATCACAATGTAAATGTCCTCTTCAGGCACATAAGGGTAAGTCATGTCCTTGCCCCTGATGCCACTATGTCCTTAGTATGGTCTCTCTCTCTCTCTCTCTCCTTTCTCACTGCACCTTACCCTTGAGGTAGCTCAGTAGTGTAGTGCTTAAAGGGATGAACCTAGAGTTAGGAAGCCCTTAGCTGAACCCTGGGGAAATCCGTTACGTATTCTCAGCTTCAGTTTCCTCATTTGTACAATAAGAATAATAATAGCACCTACCTCATAGTCATTGTGTTGATCAAATGAGATTGCACACACACATACACACACGTATAAATAATGTTTTACAAACCTTAAAGGACTGCACAAATGCTAGATAATTAGCATGATTATTGCTGTTATTCTCTTTTTAAAATCCTCTTTGTTCTGACACTTACAATTTTGAAAAGAGGTCTGTGAAGTTGATTAAAAACCATTTTTCTGAGAGGGGCTGCACAAAGCTGCATCAGACTGCCAAAGGGGCCCAAGATAAAGAACAGGTTAAGAAGCCCCCATTTAGGAACAGAAATGGAAGTTTGTCAATCCATCTCCTCTCCCTCTCCCCCCTACCCCTCTCCATTGACCTCCTGCTACTCTTTACAGTTGAGAAAATTTTAGAGATCATCTATGCCAACTCTCTCACTTTACAGAAGACAAAGCCAATGCCCAGAAGGATGAGGAAACTTGCTCGGGACAAATTACTAGTTCATGGCAGAGCCTCAAACACTTCCAGCTGTGTGACCCTGGACAAGTCACTTCACCCTGTTTGCCTCAGTTTCCTCATCTGGAAAATGAGCTAGAGAAGGAAATGGCAAACTACTCCAGTATCTTTGCCAAGAAAATTCCAAATGGGGTCATGAAGAGTTAGACACAACTCAACAACGATAACAATAAATGCTTATTTACTCAGAAAGAATAAGTAACTAGATCATAATCACAAATCTAGCAAATATGGGGTCTAAGAGCTCATTTCACAGAAGCAAACACTACAAGACAATACACAATAAGTGTGAAATTGCGTGGTATAGACAGAAAGGGTTTCAGAGAATAAGGAGACCAAGAACTGAGGTGGTCCAGCAAGACTTCATGGAAGAAGTGGAAACTGAACTGGGCCTTGAACAATATGCAGAATTTAAATAGGTGGAGATCTGTATTAAAGACAAAGAAGGACTCAAATAATGTATGAAGGCAAAGATAAATAAATTAAGCTGACAAGACAGGAATCCCATCTGCCTAAAGCAGGGAGGCTAGATTTGGGAGTAATACAAAGTCTAGTTATATTGACAGGGTGGGATCAATTGACAGGACCTTTGCTATAGAAAAAAAACTGAAATCAAAAAGGGAAGCATAATTATTCTTCTATGCTGCCATTTTAAAGTTATATGTCTAAGAGAATTTGGTTTGAACCTGTGATTTATTTCATTAGGGTTGGGAAGTTCCAATATGAAAAAAAATCACCTTTCAAATTGACAGCCCATGTAATGTTTGGTCCTATTAAGTCTCCAGAACATAGAAGGTAAGTGGCTTGTCCAAAGTTACGTGGTAGTATGTATCAAAGGCAGGACTCAAACCCAGGTCTTCCAGATTTCGAGATTATCCCTCTATCCTTTGAACAATCCCACCTCTCCACAATTAGACTATTATTCTTTAAAATAGTAGACTTTTGTGACTGAAGACCTAAAAATGATTGTGAATGTAAATGGACATTGTTTAGTCATATTCTGATTGGGTCAGACAGCCTTTTCCAATTAGTGGCATGAGTTTGGCTGGGGTGAAAGTGGGTCAATGGTTTGCCACATTAAATTCATGACCTTCTAAGCCATTGGGTTATGTCAAAAGATTGACATGTCTTTTTCTATAATATTATATCTTATGTTTTGTTATAAACATAAAATAAAAAGAATAATTACTGATAGTGGTAGCAATTTCTTTTTAAAAGCATCCATAGCCAATTCATAGCGGTTTAATAATTATAGTAGGATGGTAACTGTAGCTTTTAATTTGCATCTATCCAGACCTGTGTTTCTCCTAAAAGAGGGACAGTTTTTTTAAAAGATTTTTTTTTGCTTTGCTTGTATTTTTAGTGGGGGTTTCTTGCAAATATTTCTTCCCTTCTTCAGCAACACTAACAGCAAACTCAAACTCAAGTTATTTATTTCTACTTTGCCTTATTTCTTCATCCCATTTTGGATATGAAATTACTGAACTCCTATGTACTAGAGGTTCTGTAATAGGTTTACTTTTTTTACTTCATTTTCAAAAGTAAACCTAGTTCTGTGAATAGTATGCAATATGCCAAATTGTTGGCAAAGCAGTGTAACTGTGCTGTGGAAACAGGAAGGCAGCAGCAGCAGCTGTGGCCAATAGCCTTGAGATCACTAGCAGCCTCCTTTCCACATTGGAGCTACCTTCTGCCAGCACACATAAACAAGGAGTAGAGTTTCCATTGTTTTTAGAAACTATCCCTCATTACACTGTGTGCTTGAGTGTTTAGCAGAGGAAGAAAGTGGACAGGTAGGAACTCCTGAAGTAGGAGACTGGTTGCAAAGGTCAAGGGTTCCTGAGTCTATTTCCCTCTATGGCTGTTAGTGTATTTCCTTTCTCCTAATGAATGTTTCCTCAAGGAATTTCATGTGCCTGGATGACCTTTCTGAGGTCCTTGTGCACAGATAACCAAGGACGTTTTACTGTGATGAATTTGTTATCTCAAAGTCAATGGAAGCTGTGACTTTTGAAGAACCTTCTGACAATTTTTCCTCCATGAGGGCACATCATTGGCAGCAGTGAGAGGACTTGACACAGATTATCAAATGGCCACATATTGGTTTGTTTTAGTACTTACCATAAAAGTAGAACATGATGAAAGAGAACACATAGGGAGCAATAAATAACATTTCTACTATGCTGGTCAGGCTTTCATTAAAGGACCGTGTCTAGTTTTGTTTTCCACATTTTAAGATCAGTAAAGGGAAAAATCTAGAAGGGAAAAAATGACACAACTGAATAGATGAAAAGATGAGGAAGTTTTATGAGGAAGATGTGCAGAGTGAAGTGAAAAGGGCATTGGACTTAGTGACAGAAGACAGGTTTGAGTACTAGCTTTTGGACTGACTAGGAAAAGTCCTCTGTGTGAACCTCAGTCTTCTCATTTGTGCCACCTTCTTCCAATGTTGCTGTCCACAATCCATCCATGCCTTTTAATTCTGTGATACTTTTACTCATGTCCTCCCCGAGATCATCCAAGGGAGCCCACTCAGTGTGTTGGGTGCCTGCATCTAGATTGTTTGCTGTGGATCCCAATCAAACAAATAGTTGTACAGCAGTTATTCCTTGTTCTTGCTATATGACAAAAATGAGACCGTCTCCAGTTGTCCTGATCTATATATTGTCACTGGAACCAGATGGCTCTGGAGGAAAAAAGTAAGACTGATGACTTTGCACAGCCCTCCCTCACTTAAATCCAATTCACTTGCAAGTCATGGCATCACCTCCCTGATGTCACGGTCATCTTCAAGAATGAAGGACAAACAACAATACGACAGGCTGATCTTATGCTTTCATATGTCTTTCTGAAGGTATCATTTATGCCTCCTGTACTACATAATTATTTGTTAAAAATATCACATAGCCTACTCATCTCTATCAGCCTTCCCAATTTACCCAGTTAACTGATAAAAGCTTCCAATTTTGTTGCTTGTTTGTCTGTTTATGGTCAAGTGCTATGAGACTTTTATATGGGCGACTCATTGGCTATATATTTGAACCTGCAAACGGAAGAATGTTAGCCAAAATCAAAAGAAAGATCTCATGGAAGTTTATGGCTTGTTGCATAAGCGGGGAAAAAACTTGTATAGAACCAGAATATGTGTTAACTCATGCTCTGTTCTTTCCACTTGGAAAGAACAAATGAAAATATTTTTATTCTTACTATGATTTGGTTGTTTAGTTATCAACTCCAAAAGGAGTTAATGCTTTGAAGATACAAATGAAAAGAACAAATGAAAATATCTTTATTCTTACTATGATTTGGTTGTTTAGTTATCAACTCCAAAAGGAGTTAATGCTTTGAAGATACAAATGAAAAGAACGAAAAAGTCCTGAAAATCCATTTGTGTTTTCTTTATGATGATTCTTACCAAATATGCAATTTGAAAGGTACCTTAGAGATCTTGAAGTTGAACAATCATATTACAGAGGAAAATGTTGTTCACCCTTCTAAGGACCAGATTGCTTAATTGACTTGCCCTGTGACAGAGCTAGTTAGCAGAAGAACTGTAATGAGGGTCTGGATCCCCTCTGCCACACCACATTGCAAGGGTTTGGGCATAAGAATTATAGTACTATCAATAAAAGATTAAGCTCTGTAATGTGGATATTAAATCAACATTTGTTTCACATGGGAAAAATTGGAGGACTTTTCAGAGTAAGTGTTATCATATGCAATATCCTAGAAACAAAACGGGCACATACTTTGCAACCAAATTGCTTTGCTTGAGGTCATGAAGAGAAATTGTACAAGTGGGCCAAGCCTTGGATTTTAACTAACATTGAGACAATGTACCGGAAGGGTTCCCTGGTGCCAGCTCTAATTGGGGCCAGCAGATCTGTTTGTTTGACCTACATTCTGTGGGATTTCTAGTTGACATGCAACAATATGGCCCATCTGCTTGCTTTAGCTTATTGCTGGAAATAAGGTGGGGGTGGTGGAATGAAAGAGACTTTTAAAACATGCTCGAATGAGCAGGAAGAAAGGAGAATTATTTGCCTCCCTCTAACAGCTCTCTCTCTCTCTCTCTCTCTCTCTCTCTCTCTCTCTCTCTCTCTCTCTCACACACACACACACACACACACACACACACACACACACACACACACACACACAAAATATATCTCAACTGACCAGTCAGTTGTATGGTCCTCAGTTAGCTTTGAGAATGCATCAAACTAACAAAAACCCAGGGCAAATGCACTATCACATTTCATATGGCCACCTGGTAGTACTACCTCAGGTAAATTGCAGCACAACACTAGAGATCCAACTTAACAATTGTTAAATACCTACACTAAATTAAAACATGTCCCAGGCACCAGGGAAGACACAATTATTAGATGAACTAAAATCTATGCCCGTAGGGAATTTGTAGTACAGAAAGGGGATTTGACATACACAAATGTGAAAGGAAAATTATACATAATAAGTAATAAGGAGACGTTGCCCTCCATGGGTAACACAAAAGGGGCAAATTAGGGATCTGGGCTTTCTGGTGTCCTGCATGTATGTATGTTGGACACAAACTAATTTTGGGAGAAATAGAATAATTTCATGGAAGAAAAAATGGCAGCATGTTAGAATCTAAAGTAGTCTAGATCCCACACAAACACCCCAGGAAAGTTCCAAAAATTTACCAGAAGAAACTATGACAAAGAAAACCAATAAGAATTAGCTAATAAAACCTCCTCCATCCAATCCAGGACTATACAAAATAAGTGCCAGAAACCTGAAGAACTCTGGAGCAGGGTCCTACAACAGGAGCCAGGGCAAGAGCAGCATCTCTGGTGGGATGACCTCAGAGTATCAGCCACAGTAGGAGACAGGGCAGGCCAGCATCTAGGTAGCCCATGCTCAACCCTGAATTTAAGCAGTTAATGCCAAACTTAGCATTCAGGAAACTTGGGTCTAAACCACAACAAGTGATAATACCAGACAATTCATGCAGAAGGGAAGGCCTACTCTTAGTCACCAAACTCAAGATGAGGCTGAACTTGTCCATATTATTTAGGAGTATAGGAGTGGACTTGATCCAAGTGCAAATCCCCCAATTCAGAAAACAAGGCTGCAGATAAAGTAAACAGAAGGAAATGTCAAACAATGAAGAATGAACAAATGAATAAGTGAAAAAGCATTTGTTAAATGCTACTGTATGCAAAGCACCATGTTAAATGTTGGTAATAGAGAGAAAGAAAAAAGTTTCTGCTGTCATGGAGTTTATGTTCTAATAAGGGAGATAACACATAGAAGGGTTCAGCTGCAAGTTAGATATAAAGGTCCTATGATCCTGAGGGTGCAGTGGCAAAACAGAGGGTAATACATCTTCCATAGTGTCATTTCCAATGATAATATTAGCTTCTGATGGTGCACCATTTGCCAGCACCAAGGCCTGTTGGTGGCTAGAACTTTCTTTTGCAGATCTTTAGTAGCTATGGCTACAGTACCCAGAGAAGTAGTTACCAGGACACATCTCCACTATACTTGCTTCCTAGGTTGATAGCAATGGGGGCAGTGCTAAAAGCAGGACTGTTTTTCCAGGGGGCTGGGTCTCTCCCAGGGCTCTTGGGGTTTACCTGCCCAACTGGTCAGTAGTTGATGTTGGTGGTGGTAAGAAAGTAATATTATGGACTGAGAGAAGTCCAAGGGCTAAATCCAGAAAAAGAAAGTAACTCTACAACAAATCAAAGTAGAACCTCAAAGAAAAGACTGCCCTAGCCACTAGAGTGACAGGAATACCCAGGGTGAAGAGTGGGAGGGCGGGGTTGGGGGAAGGAAACATGTTGGGTGCCTTATCTTAGAAAAGATGATGATAAACCTGACTCAAGAACTGAACTCCTTAAAAATTATAATGGGTCAAACTGAAAGCAAAGACCCTGTGAGACAAAAAGAAATAATTAAAACAAAATTTAAAACTGAAAAAAAAACCCAGAAGAAAATGTAAGGTGTTTATTATTAAAAAAGAAGAAAAGAAACCCACAAGTGACCTAGAAAACAGGTCAAGGGGAGATAACTTAAGAATCATCAGAATATTGAAAATTATTACTAAAAGTCCATGGAGGTTCATAGAACAGAGGGAACCCAGATGTGCCCTTGATAAAGGATAAAACAGGCAAACAGGCCCCACAGGGTTCACACAGAAGATGTTCCCCTGTCCCTGCTTCATCTCTGGCTTTGGCTCACAAGAGTTTTTCTGCTAGTCTAGGGAATGGAGTTTCTCTATCCTTCTTTATTTTGATTTATATTCTCTCTCTCTCTCTCTCTCTCTCTCTCTCTCTCTCTCTCTCTCCCCCTCCCCCTCTCCCTCTCCCTCTCCCTCTCCCTCTCCCTCTCCCTCTCCCTCTCATTGATGAGTAGAATGCCCAATCTGAAGGCCCCAGTCACACAGTCCTTAACATAGAAGTTGAACTCTAAACTCTCTTACCCTCAACACAGATTCTTTGTTTCCTTGTCTTTATCCTCAAAATTTTGTGAAAAATTTCCAAACTACCTTTGTCCTATGACATCATCTTAAATCTTAGTTCTTAAAGAAGAAAACAAAGGATTTTTGCTTTCCTTTTTCACAAGATAGAGAGGAGAGTGAGCTTCTGACCCAACACAGCCTAGAGGTATATGATATTTAGGTTTCTGACTTAACTAAAGGTCAAATGAAAGCTACAAGAAATGTATTTCCTGTCCATTCAAAGAAAAGAAAAATTCCCTTTTAGACTTGCTGTGAAATTAATATAAGTATCTGATTGCAAAATTAGGCACCTTACATTCTTTCCTCATATGCATCATGGAAAATGGTTTCTATATTGTATATAAAAGGGAGTTTAGGAAAAGGCTCATTCACGAATCTGTTATTCATCTCAAAACAAATTTAGACTGCCTTCATTGCTAAGACAAGGGTCCAGACTCTGAGTTCTTGCCAAGTACACAACAATGGAGTGGCAAATACTTTCTGAGTATCTGTGCATAGGCTCAGTGCTCTGCTAGGTATTGTGGTGTATACAAGAAAAGTGGATCCCCCATGCTCCAAGAGCCTGCCTGTTTTCATAATAATTCCCCTTCAGGGTTGTGGAGACTGTGGCAATAATAAACAGGTACTGATGGTATTTGCTGGTGAAGAGAGAAATCAGGCAAAAGAAGTTAAAAGTAGGTGTTAGTAAGGGACTGGGGTATAGAGAACCAGCAGAGAAGGAAACTTGGGTATATCCCAGGCTTACTTCAATTCTGATTATAGTTCTATTTTTAGAAATCCATTTAATTGATGTTTTTATCTTTGCATCACAGTTATTTCATACATATTCTCTTCCAGATTGAACTCTATCTTATGAAAAAGGAAAGTAGGTAGGTAAAATCATTCCATCCAGTGATCATTTCTGATAGCGACAATTACACTCTTTCCTAGAAGTCTTCTTCCTCTCTTCTTTATCGGGGGAAGGAATGTTTCATTATGTATTCTCTGGGACCTCCACTGACTTTTCATCTGCTAAGTTCAATTTCATCATAGTGAACTTTTCATTTGCGTTACTATGGTCATATATGTGGTTCTGCTTTGTATCAGTTCATAAAAATTTCATGTTGTAGAACTTGAGCCCAAATCTTGAGAACTTAAGTCATGTGTTCTAGTCTCCATATCACATTGCCTCACAAACAAATAAATTGTCATGGAAATAAAGCTGGATTTTTGAATGGGTATATAACTTATTGAACCACGTAAATGAAAAATAAAATTTAAACCTAGAGTTTTAGTATTTAGAACTGTAACTTAAGAGAATATCTACTCAAACCCTCTTTATTTTACAGATGAAGAACAGTGAGGACACAGTGAGGTTCCATGTTTGGACCGAAGTCACACAGGCACCAAACAGCAGAGCCTGTATTTGAATATTGATTTATACCAAACCCAGGAAATAAAATAGTTGAAAACTACTCTTAAACAACTACACTAAGACTTTTGGGATACCCTGCATAAATGTAGGAAAATTTAGCCTAATAATCATAACTTTAAATGTGAATGTATTAAAGATTCCAATAAAAATACTGAAATTGGCAGAATGTCAATGCTCTACAAAATAAGATTGTTGAGCTTGAAGATAAGATGAAAAGAAGTAATCTAGGAACATTAAGCCTTCTATTAAAAAACTATGAACAAAAGCCTTAAATATTTCAAGAAATCATTTAGAAATGTTATAGAGAAATTTGGGGGCATAGATATGATCCCATGACTAGGTGTTAGATCACTAGAATCCATAGATCACTAGAATCACAGATCACTAGAATCTGTAATACACTAGGATCACAGATCACTAGAATCCATGGAACTCCAACAGAAGGAAACTTGCCTTGATTACCTCCATGTAAGAGCGGCTAAAGTTGTCCCTTGGGATTCTTTTTGTATATGTACTCAGCTTTAGTCATTCTTTACCTAATCAATCAATCAATAAACATTTATTAAACATCAACTATGTATCAGGTAAATGAAGGAAATAGTTGTAGAAGATTGGCACATGCTCTGAAGACTACATGGGGGACTATTTTAAGTCAAGTATGCTGCACACATTCGTAAGGACTGGGCTCTTCTTGGCCAGTCTCTGGTTGCATAAGGATAAAATGAGCTAATGTATGTGCAATGCTTTGCAAGTCTTAAAATACAACTATTATCATTAATATTATTGTTATAATAGGAGATAGTCAGTGGATAAAGGGCCAGGAAGACCCAGTTTCAAGTCCTGTCACATACTGGCTATGTGAGCCTGAGCAAGTCCCTCATTCTTCTAGCGTCCCAGGCACTTCTCTAAGACTGATTTGGGAGAGGAAGCTTCCTTAACTAATAAAATCATAGTTGTGAACCCCAACCTCCCATCATGATTGTTAATATGCAGGAGGGCTGCTACAATAAGATAGCTCCATGGTTCTGCCTGAGAAATGAAGACCCACTTTCCCTTTAAGTGTCAAGATACCTTAGGAAGAAGTAGCTAGTGACAGCAGAAGAGCCAGGAAATAAGCATTGTGCACCCAATGGAACAAATTGGACATGGCATTGCCTTCTTTCTCCTTCCTTCTCTACCCTTAGCAGGCTTCTGCTTTTTAATCCTTTGCCCCAGGGAGGAGATTACCTGATAAGGTAACCAGGGCGTTTTACCTTGTGCTCCCTGAGGTAACTTACCCCCTTTCTCCTCCAGGTTCCCAGGGAGGGAGGAAATTATACCTAATTTGCCACTCCTGGAAATTCTGTCTAAAGCCCTGGCATCAGGAACTTATGGCAAAGGAGGCAAAGTTTATCTTTGGCACACCCCTGGCCATGTCCAACCCATCCCCACCCTTCCTTCCTCCCCACCTCTGTCTTGAGGAAAAAATTAGGTTAAAAAAAATCAAAGCCATATATGGTCTTAATTTTGAAATTAGAATCATGAAATGTCAAAACCGATTATATTGAAATGGTTATCAAAAAATTTTTTTAAAACACATTCACGGACTTTGGGTTAATAGCCCTTAATTTATGTTAACCTCTTAGTTTTAGAGATGAGGAAACTGAGGCCCAGAGGCAAAATAACTCACTGAAGGTTATTTAACTAAGTAGTTAATCAGTACCTAAGCCAGAACCAAAGTCTGCTGACTCTAAACCCAGGGATCTTTCCATCAGGTCACTTTGTCTATCTACTAGGGGCATCTAGTGTAATTCTCCTCCTCAGACTAATTCCTCCCAACATGTAGCCTGCCCTCCTCTCCCTCATCCCCCTTTCCCTTCACCTTTCCCCCCTCCCAATTGAAGAGTGGAAAGATAACTAGTTTTGGAATCTGAGGACATGAGTTCAAATCTCACCAATGCCACATGCTAGCTATGTGACCCTGGATGAGTCGATTTATCTGGGCCTCAGTTTCCTCATCTGTCCCTCTCAGGCTTAGACTTATGATTCTATAATATTTCTATTTAATAAGTACTATTATTGGGGCGGCTAGGTGGTGCAGTGAGTAGAGCGTTGGCCCTGGAGTCAGAAGGACCTGAGTTCGGATCCGGCCTCAGACACTTAATCCACACAAACAAAAACCTAGATGTGTGACCTTGGGCAAGTTACTTAACCCCAATTGCCCTCCAAAAAAAAAAAAAAAGGCAAAAAAAAAAGTACTATTATGTGCCTACCATGTACAATGTGCTAGGTAGATAAAGGAAAAAAAACCCATCCCCACCCTCAAGGAGCTTACACCCCACCTGGAGATGACAACATTTAAACAGAGAAATAGATACAACATAGTTCTAAGAGAGAAAGGCACTAGTAGTGAGTAGGACCAGCGCAGGTTCTTACCTACCTGGCCTGACTCTTCCCCTGCCTGTGGCCACCGTCTTCTTTACAGTCTGCCCTTTACCCCTACCTTCCAGATCTGAAAGTTACTTCTTGGGATCTGAAACCTCCCACATCAGCGTTCTCTAAGCTCCACCTAGAGCACAGAGTTCATCTTTGGAGACACCGGAGCCCTCTTTGTAGAGCCCTATTGCCCAGACGTTAGTACCATTCATGGGGGTTTTTAAAGGGTGGGCCCTTCTGCCTCTGCCACATAGCCTACACCAACAAATGTGTTATAACCATCACTTATGTTTGTGCCTAAGAGCACAGGAGTTTGGTCTGTTCCATGAAGTTAATCCAATCCCATCTGCCACTCTCTCAAGACTGGTCATGTCTTCCCATTCTTCTTTGATCCTCTCTTACCTTTTTCTTTTTCCTCTTTTCATCCTCTGCAATACTACAGAATCTTAACTTTTCCCAGTATCTACCCTTCTCCCTAAGACTCCAGGCCTCTTGGGATTCAATACTGTTCAAGGGATTGATGTAAAAGGTAAAGGCATCTCTGCTGACTAGGACACATGGCTAGATATAATAGTCAGGACTGACTAGGCTCTCTTCCTGATTCTTCTTTGGTTCCTTCCTTCCTTCCTTCCTTCCTTCCTTCCTTCCTTCCTTCCTTCCTTCCTTCCTTCCTTCCTCCCTCCCTCCCTTCCTTCCCTCTTTCCTTCCATACTTCCTTCCCTCTTTCCTTCCTTCCTTGATGATTTTTAGTCAGCAAATGTCCCACCATGTTTTTGTGAGGATCACTTACTTCTATTTCCTTGAAATATTTACATGATAAGGGAGAGAGAAGGAGGAGTTAGTGTGTGTTGGGGGTGGGGGTAGGGGGAGTCTGATGATAATTCCTGAGCAGGATCATATATGTAGAGCTGAAAGTTCTGTGCAGTTGTTTCCACATTTTACAAAGAAAGATTCAGTGACTTGCCCAGGGTCACACAGTTAAGTGTCTAAAGGTGGGATATGAACCCAAGTCTTTCTAATTCCCTATCAAGTGACCTGTCCTCTATACTGTACTACCTCCATGCTGCCTTTGTAATCTCTTGAGCCAATTTGCAATATTTTGAATGTTGACATTAGTAAAAAAAAATCAAATACAAATGCCAAAAATTTGAGGGAACCCGGCAACTGCAGGAAATCTCACTGCTAAATCACAAGCTTCAGCATTGGGTGTACCTTCCTGGGGTCAAAACAGTATAGAGGAGACTTTCCGGATTTCTGTTGCCATTTGCTCTTGGTCCAGGCAATATGCAGCATGTGCAGAACTCCCTTCCTGACATTTTCACTATTCCTGAGTCATAAAAGCTTAAAAGTTAAGGATAGAAGGGACCTCACAAGCCATCTTATTCATCCCATCCCTGAACAGAAAGCTCTACACCTTCCCTAACGTGTTCATTCACCTTCCACTTGACAACATCCAGCAAAGGGATGCGAGGCCATAAATGAAACAGGCCCTTCCCTCAAAGACCTTAATTCTGTCAAGGAGACACCATGTACCTATAGAAGTATATTATGAACACACAAAATCAGTAGAACATATTGGGAGGATAAGGAGATGCTCTAATAGCCAGGGGCATTAGGAAAGGGGTTAACATCATGTTTTGTGACAACAGTTTTTTAAAAGCTTCCTTTACTTGTTTGAGTGTCATGGGAAAATCTAGTGACAATTTGATGCTAGAAGACAGGTTAATATATCCCAAATAGTTCACCCATCATCCGATGAGTATATGTCAGGTGTGCCTGGGGCTGAGGAGATAACCTTTAAATACTTACTGAATTTAGGCCTATCCTGACACTTGAGTGTCAGGGTAAATTTGCCAGACTGAGCTGCTCTAAAGAATCCTGATTTCTTATGCATGAACTGATGAACCCAAGACTATGATGCTGGTGAGTAAGATGGGAAGTAAGCCAAACTCTGAAGCTCCTGCTTCAGAATATCTGCCAATCAGTCTTTTTCACTGTGTTGTTGTTTTTGTTGGTCAGTCATGTTGGACTCTCTGTGACCCCATTTGGGGTTTTCTTGGCAAAGATACTGGCTTGCCATTTCCTTCTCTAGTTCATTTTATAGGTGAGAAAACTGAGGCAAATAGGATTAAGTGACTTACCCAGGGTCACACAGCTAGTAAGTGTCTGAGGCCAGATTTGAACTCAGAAAGATGAGTCTTCCTGCCTCCAGGCCTGGGGCTCTATCTACTGTGCTACCTAGCTGCCTCAACAGTGTCAAAATTACCATCCTCTCTTCCCTTTTCCTTTCCCCTCTAAGTCTTCCCTCTGGAAACTCTTCTCAAGTTGCCTCAAATCATAGATATTTGGAAATAATCCAATAAACAAAAAACCCCTACATTTTCTTCACTTCTCATGTAACAAAGCTTGGGTATGACTTCACTATGGAGTCATCAGTTAGACCTAAGGGAAGAATACTGAATAAGGCTGGAGAAGTGCTAGCTAAGTTTGCCTCTTGAGATGTCATCCAACTCCCTTTCTCCTCCCCTACCCCCAATGTGTTATCACAATTAAGGAGGTGGGGCAGTTGAACCACAGAAGCAAGCAAGCATCAGGTACCCCTAGGAACCTTAGGAAGGCAGTACCCTGTCCTCAACTCTGAGACTGCCTGTAAGTATCATATCAAGAAAGAGAAAGTCCAGGATTCTGTGCTGGTGGGATTAAATTAGGACTAATTGTGTTAAGAAGTAAATCTAGCAATCTAAGTTTAAATTCTGATATAGAGCAGAGAGATAAAGTTTAGTAGTCCTGAATACATGTAATCAGGTTTGTGCTGATAAATATTTAACAACTGTCTCTCCAGGGGGGAAACATGTCTGAAAGACACATGTTTAAGTTTAACATGCATTATTAACATTTTCTCCATCCCTTTCTTAAGTCTAGACAATGAAAAAAAAATCTATTGAACCATGATTTGGAGCATTTGCTGATTTCTAAAGTGTATCTACTCAAACCAAAAATTTAACAATTGACTTTCAGGCAGTCCTAGCTGGCTCCAATACATCACTGCTTCTATCATTTGGATGTTTTTGCTCCTTGTCTTGTGTGCATATCTCTGGGAAGATCCTAGTGGGCTGGCTGGTACTGTAAGGTGCCTGATGTCTTTGAGGCACAGAGAACACCAAAAAGCTTACTGACCATGGCTATGTCAAGAGGTCAGTGGTAACCCCCATTCTCTTCTCTTGGTCATACCTGTGTCAATTGTCATTGACTCTATGTTTTATTTCTCTATCACCATGTCTTATTACCCCCCCACCCCGATTATATATAATGGGCTCAATAATTGACCCTTAACTGATAAGGGTTTTATAGAAATGACTTGTTAGCATCTCTTCTTTCCTGTGCAGGAATTGCCTCCTGGGTAAATGGAAGGGATAGATAGTTTGTCCTATCCACCAATATTTTCCTTTGGAATCAACAAGCACTCTGAGAATTGGCCACAAGGTCACAAAATCTCAAGCATTAGAATGGGCAGTAGGGTGGTTCATTTTGTACCAGAACAAAAATCCTGGACAACTGATTATCTACTTCTACCTCCTTGTTCTTCATATGGGGCTTTGCAGAAATAGTTTCACGTCTCTTCCTTTTATTAACACCTCGAAATATATATACATATGTGTACATGCACACATATATATACATGTATGTGTGTGTAAATGCATGTGCATGATAATGTCCTACCAAAATCTTCACTTGTTCAGGCTCAATTCCTTCGATAACATCTCATACAATTTTTGAATTCCCTCACCATTTCCAGAAAAGGGAGCTCCTTTGGACAAACTCTTGACTTGTTAATGCCTATCCTAAAATATGATATTTCAAACTAAAGCCCTTGAAAGGGACACCCAATAGCCAGTCAATGCAGACCAATGGCCATTTGCCCTACGAATGGGGAACAAGGAAGATGCCAAAACAACAATCTAATGCTTATCATGGGGCAAGGCAAAGTACCTGGTACCATAACAGGTACTTAATAAATGTTTGTGGAACTGAAATCGAAGATGCCACTAACCATTAATGATTTCTGAACTTTACCAATGTCCAGTGTGAGACAGCACTCGGCATACAGTGAATAAATAATTCACATGCCTTATTGAAGAAAAAAGTCTAGAGGGGCAAAGTAGGCCTTGTATTGCCCCAGCCCCAGCCATGAGGCAAGAGTCTGCTGCTGAAGCTCATTAGTCCTCTGATGAAAGGTATATCGGCAGCTTTATTGGCAAACAATGACAAATGCATTTCCATGACTAAGCAGCCTTCATTCATAATCGACAGTCTTCTTAAAGTAATAAGGTGGTGAAATTTTCCTCCAGACAACTTGCTGTGTGCTAGCAAGAGATTTTTTTCCCCAGAGCTGCCTCCCTCCTCATCATTCCACCTCCCCCACTAGCCTTGAGTTCCAAAGATAGCAAAATTGTTTTCCTGCTGCCCTTCCTACTATCCTTGATTGTTCAGAAATGATGCTCCCAAGAACACAGTGCTTGGTCTCTCTGTGTGTGGCTGTGTCTGGAAAGACCAGAGGGTGATGAATTTTCTTTTCAGCGCCATGACCAATATGGAGATGATTCTGAGGCTTGTGGCTGGAGCACCTGCTTACAAAGCCTGTTGCCATCGACCTCTTGGGCTCCTAGCCAGCTTGAAGCCTGGAAAAAAATTATGCTGGGTGCCTTTTTGCTCTATTCAAGGATCTGGTCTGTTGCTGCTGTTGTCAAAATGCAGGGCAAGCCCTGGTGCTTGCTAGGATATAAATGGAGGAAAATGATGACATGTTAATTAACCAGATGCCTTAATTAGCCAGAATTGTTTTCTGCATGATACTTTTAGGAGAAAAAGGAAAAACACAAAGGGCAAACAAGAATATTAGAAATTTAACACAAAATAAAAGTTTTCAGCCTATGTCCTAGATACATTGGCCTACATCTGTGATAACATAATTCCCCTCAATTTCTCTATAGTATTTAAAATTGGTAACTACTCCCTCCTCCTTGAAATGCACCCCTCCCCTGGGTTTTCTGACATTACATTCTTTTGGTTTTCCTCCTTCCTGCATCTCTATTTTTCATTATTTTTCTGTCTGATTCCTCTTCATCTTCCTCTCCCCCAAAAAACAGGTGTTCACAAAGGGCCTGTCCTGTGGGCTCTTCTCTTTCCTAGATTTCTCCTTGAGCAATATCACCTGCCCCTCCATGGTTTCATCTAGTACTCACTACTGTGCTGGTAGTTCTTGTACCAATATCAGTTCTCCCCCTTTGCTCCAGATTCACATTTCTCACTGACCAGTAGATATCAGGACTTTGATGTTTGAATGAGAAACTTGAACTCAATGGGTCCCAAACCATATTCTCCTCTCTCTTTCACACACAAAGACACACACACACACACACACACACACACACACACACCACACTATTTCCAGTAAATTGCAAAGCCCTACTGATTTAATCTGTGTACAATATCTTTTAAATCTTTCTATTGTGATTGTCATTATCTTGGCAGATAGGTGGTACAGTAGATAGAGTGTTAGTCTTAGAGTCAGGAAGGCCTGAGTCCAAATCCTGCCTTAGATGTTTAGGTCTATGACCCTAGACAAGTTGTTTAACCACACTCAACCTCAGTTTTCCTTACATGCAAAAAGGTCTCAGAGGTCCCTTCCATTTTTAAGTCTATGATCTAATTCAGGTCCCTAACATCCCTCACTTTGACTTTTGCAATAACATCCTAATTGATCTTCAGTCCCTCCTGATTCCAAGTTGTTCCTTTTTCAGTCTACACTATTTATTGCTGCCAGAATTATCTTCTTAAAACACAGATGAATTCCAGTCTTGGCTTTTACCCTATCCAGATGTATGACTTTGGCCAAATTGTTTGACTTCTCTGTTACTTTTCTCATCTGTAAAATGGGGTGTCCATATTAGATTATCTCCAAGATCTATAATCATTCTGAAATCCTAATCAGCTCTTGATTATGTCATTTCCAGGCTTAAAAAGCATTAACAGTCTCCATTCCTCCCTCCTCCTGCCTCCCCATTGCCCCACTTAAAATTAAATTAAGACTTTGATACAGAAGTCAGAACTTTCCATTCTTTTGCCTGAATCTATCTTCATGGTCTTATTTCTCATCATTCTTTTTCAAGAACCCTGCACATCCAAAAAACTCGATATTACTTTGCCTTTTATGTTTTCCTGACTCCATACCTTTGCTTAGGTTGCTTCATTTGCCTAGAATTACTAATTATTGAGATCCTTCCTATCCTTTTAGTCCCAGTTCAGTTCCTACCTCTTCATGAAATCTTTACTGATCCCTTTAGTCAAAAGTAATTTATTTCTCATTTACATTCCCAGAGCACTTTTTTATGGATCCCTTAATAATTCCTATTGGCATGTATGTGTAACCAAAGGAGGAATTTCTTAAAAAGATTCTAAGGTTCCTGCAGAAATCTCCACTAGCTTGCCCTACTTCTGTTGTTCATGCCCCAGGCCCATCTGCATGGTAGTCACGATCATTAAAGGTGTCTGGGTGAAGTCTTATCTAAGAGCCCATTCCCTAAGCAACCCCTTTTTAAAATTTCAGTGACTAAAGTCCATAAAATTGTTTGATGGCATTGACTCTGATGGTAATTTAACAGGAATAAAAAATGATTGTCTAAACCCAAATCACATGGCTGAGTGGTAACAGGAGAAAAGTTGGCCAAAAGGATAGTCTTAGGCTAAATACATCTCCTGACTCTTGCCAGCTACCTTGCTGGTATGGTTGTCATAGATTCTATGGAGATCAGAAGATCTTCAACTCTCCTTAGCTAAAGAGAGGCTTACTAGGCTTTGCACTCCCAAGAGATAGTAGCCTGAAACAGCGAATGGTCCAGAAACTAAATTCATGAGGCCTAATGGGAGGAAACAAACAATAGCTCAGTGAACCCTATAGTGAGAGACCACTGCATACACTCAGAAGAGATAATGTGACAGTCAATGGAGAGTAGAGACAAGATGTTTAACAGCCAACAGCAAGATGATCTCCAAGCTCTGCAGCAACAAAGGTGTCAGTTGCTCTGGCCATATGTGTACATATCATACCCATCACTTGATGTGGCACCTCCATGCATGTGTCCAGGCCAATGTGTTCTCCATAATGCATGCCCCTCCTTGCATGTCCCTTGGACATATGTTTTCTGTGCATGCATATTTCCCCTACTGGTTATAGGGTAACCTGTAGAAGAACATATTCCTGCCGATTTTGCCTTTCTTTTCCTGCAACTTAATTTTCTAACCTGTTTTTATCAAATGTCTTTCTATGAACTAAGGTTATTAATCTGTTGACTTAGTAAAAGTAAATTCATAGATGGAGGCTTATTAGAAAATGTTTTTAGTGAGTGCTGACCCCCAAAGTGCTTTGAATCTCAGATAGCTTTTTAGGTATTCATATATGAGAGGAAGTCCAAATACTACAAAAGAATAACCAGTCCTTAAAATGGTCTATCCTGTGGAGATAAAATTCACTTTAAGTAAATAAGAATAATACTTAATAATAGTCACTTTTTTATCAATTTACAAAACATTGGTCAAAGTAATAACTTACCTTTTAGTCTAATGGAGACATTCCATTGTGAGCAGTGAGCCAGATTCATTAAAACTTACTCTAAACTATACCTTCCAAAAGGCTAAAGTCTTTCTGTCTGCTTACTCACTAAATCCCTGATAAGAGGATAATCCAACATGCTTCCCCTGGAAAAAGAGCTAGCACCTTGTTCACCTGGGACGATTTCATCCTAATCAGTTAACCATTCTATCCAGGTATGTGGATGTATATGAATGGCGACACACTGGATGGAATGATAATAGTAACTTTAGGTTATATTGTGGGTGCTGTGATACCTGAGACACCATAAAAACATAATCAAGAAGTAAACTGCAATTATTATTCCTAGAAGATTACTGCTTTAGTGATAAAACCTAGTTTCTAAAACCCATAATATCAGTTCAATGGCAGGTGCCAGGCAAGAACAGCTTCTGTGCTTAATTATCTAGCTAGAACTAGTGGCATTCCCCCCAATATCCCTAAACACCAACTCCTTTGTGTTCAAGTATCAAATCAGACACCACTTGGGGTCTGGAAGCAGTTTCTCCGTAGGAGACACCATTGCATAGTTAAGGATTGGGGTCATCTTCTGAAGCACCTGGCATTGGCCCCTATTTGAGGCCCACATGATGTACAAAAACATCATTGTTTGTCTAGTCCCGGGAGTTCTTTCTTGAATATGCTTTTGTGAGTGAATAAAGGTGGTTATTGTTTGGACCTTTCCTTCACCAAAAAAATAATGAATCTGATTTGGGGGTTTGAATCAACAAGGAGCCTAGAAAAAAATCCCTTAAAGACTTGCTTCTTTCTGGAATTATCTTTGAAAAATTCCTTTTCACATACCAGATATGTTGGATCTGACATCTCCTTTCCTTAGCTGATACTTAATATTAGTCCTGTGCTTCCTAGAATGCAGGAGATTTGATCTGGCTATTACAAATGTAATAAGAATTAATTCTTTCTTTAGCTAATCGCTAATCTGTTGCAAAATGAAACAAATGAAGATAAACACAGACAGTGACTACATCAAAATGCTCATAAGGGCCCTATGAAAGCATTTATACCAAATAGAGGCAGGGTGATGATGTGGAATTGCTAAGATTTGACTTCTTCTGCAGAACTTATTAGCTATGTGACCCTAGGCAAGTCACTCACAACATGCTCTTCCATAAAATACAGATCAATAACTCCTACCTGTTAGGATTGTTGTGAAGAGGAAATGAAATAATGTGTAAATATTTGGTAAATTTTTTGGTAAATTTTATGTCTTAAAGTGCTATATGAATATTAGTTATTATTATTAAATGGGCTGGGGAAGCTGGGGGCATAGTACTGGGCCTGGAGTCAGGGACACCTGAGTTCAAATCTGGCCTCAGACACTAGCTGTGTGACCCTGGATAAGTCACTTACCCCTGTTTGCCTCAGTTTCCTCTTCTGTAAAATGAGCTAGAGAAGGAAATGGCAAACCACTCCAGTATCTTTGCCAAGAAAACCCCAAATGGAGTTATGAAGAGTCAGACATGACTGAAAATGACCGAACAACAGCACATTAAATGGATGTTAGCCTTTTGGTTATTCAAGTCCCATTTGCCTCAGGGTGATTGACCTATCAATAGATGTAACTCAATAGCCTACAGACAGATTAACAGTTTACTCCTTTATTGTTCTTCCTGATGCTTAGATAGGTAACAGACCAGTAGTAATCTAACCAAGTTAGGAGGGAGACTTCTGAGAGCACTTATATGAATGTGTGTGTATTCACATATGTGTAAGTTTTGCTCAATTCATAAGCAACTGACTAAACCAAATAATTTATAGCATATCAGAAAAATTTTTCCTGGATCCAAAATGTTTCCCTTTCCTACTTACATTTGGTGCTGCAAGATCACTCCTTTGGATAAAGGAATTATACCCAGGAGGACACTCTATTTTTTCTACTTAATAGTATTTTATTTTTTCCAATCACATGTAAAGATAGTTTTCAACATTCAATTTTGTAAGATTTTGAGTCCCCAATTTTTTTCTTCCTCCCTCCCTCCCTTCCTCCCTCTCCAAGATGGAATGTAATCTGATATAGGCTATACATGTACAACCATATTAAACATATTTCCACATTAGCTATGTTGTGAAAGAAGAATCAGAACAAAAGGGGAAAACCATGAAAAGGTTAAAACAACAACAAAAAGAGAAAATAGCAGACTTCGATCTGCACTTAGATGTCATAGTTCTTTCTCTGGATCTGGATGGGATTTTCCATCATGAATCTTTTGGAATTGTCTTAGATCATTGCAGTGCTGAGAAGAGCTAAGTCTATCAAAGTTGGTCATCACACAATGTTGCTATTACTGTATACAATACTAGGAGGACCCTATTAAAAGGCAGATGTATCATGGGGCAACTAGATGGCACAGTGGATACAGCACTGGCCCTGAAATCAGGGGAACCTGAATTCAAATTCAGCCTCAGATACATACTAGCAAGTCACTTAACCCTGATTGCCTCCCCCCACCCAGGCCCTCTAGGCAGATATATTATACATGGCAATACACTGACCATTAAGTATGTACTAGCATAATTATCAGGAATTAGTTTCTTAAGATTAACTAGTTAGCACCTAGCAGAAAGTAGGGAATAGGGAATGGGAAAGATGAGCCTTTGTGTTGGGGGATGAGATCAAGAAAAATATAGAGTTAAGAAAGGATAGGGGGATGCAGGCCAGGTAAGGGTACCACGGTAAAGGACCCTAAGTAGCCTGAAACAGTCAGCTTTGCAATTTTTCTTAGGTCTGGCCCTGTATGTTAAATAGTAGGGAGAAGTAATAAGAAAGGCAATTGAACTGACTCCTTTCCAAAGTCAAATAGAAATTATTTTTAAAATTACCCTCTTAGTGGCAGCCATATCTTTTTCTAACTACATTAGCATTAACAAGCAAGAATAGATTCAAGAATCATGATACATTTGAATGGCTTTATACATTATTTTTTAAAAGAAAATAGATTAAATTTTTTCAAGTATATAATTGTAACTGATGGCCCAATAATCCTCATCCTCTGGGGGTAATATAAACTAAGTTCAATCTGGAGGACTGCTATACATCACTTTTAAAGGCTCAGTCCCCTACCCAGGACTTCTCCTGGAAATCTCATAAAAGAACTTGTATCTAGGTCTCCGGAGATATAAGGGAAAGGGTCCTTCAAGTCCTATGCAAGATTACTATCAGATAGAAATTTGTTTCTTCCACAGAATGAATGCAAAGAAAAAAAAAAACACAAAATATTCAAAATGAGCCCATAAATCCTCAAGCCAATGTTCCCTTCCTTTTCAATGAGGTCCACTTGCCACTCAGAGACCTATTAAGTGATTGAGATTCATAGCACCACACAGGCATTGAGACTCCTCAGGAAGGAAAATGTACTTGTGACCAATAGGCAGACAGGCCCTCACCCACATGTGAATTTTGCCCAATACATGATATTATATATATTTTAATAACTTATTGTCTCCATCTCATCTCTCCTCTTCTATATGTGAAATCATAGAATTAAATAATATAGCATGTTAGTGGTTACCAGGATCTTAGAAATCACATAGTTCAGTTGAATTTGGGTGGTTTTTTTGAGGGGGGTATCTTCCTGTGGTTTAAATAAAATAGACTTCTATGAAATCTTAGATCCATTAACTATATTTTTTGAGGGAGAAAGAATTGGCTATGAGATTATGAGACTCAGAAATGTCTTGTAAGCTTTTTCACTTTTTAATCAATATTTAGAACCCATCTTTAAAGAGAATAATGAAATAACTACCCCTCATGTGTGTTAAAAATGAGAGATAGGTTTTAATAATAATCATTTCCTAATAGAGGACAAAAAAGCATTCATTTGACTCACTGGGGACATATTTTCAATAATTTAAAAGCCATCTCATGATAAATAGTAGCTTATGGTATATAAAACCTAACTGGTATTGATTCATTAAAATCCTTGTTTAATCAATTGTCATCTTCAGGAGAACAACAAATGAATCTGAAAAAAAGATAAACCTCAGTGTTCACATCCACAAGATGGTTGGAGTAATTTCCGCTTGCTGCTCCCCATCTACAGGAATTTTGTGAGAACTGGGTAAAACTCCAAAAGCTGCCATTATAGAAATTCATTTCTCCTTAGGAATAAAACAGAGTTTCAGCCAGCTCCTTCCTCCACTTTTATAAATGCAAGAAAGGGTGTCATTGGTTCCTTAAAGATTGGGAGATGGGAGAAATGATTGACTTGCTCTTTAAAGAAAGAATCCCAGAAGGGTATCACTGCTTATTATGTGGCCTAATAATGCCAAGTCTTTGTCAAAAATCTGGCTAGATGCAGATACTAAACTAACACTAGACTTTGTATTTTAAATATGATTCATTTGGTGGTTAACTTTTCACTTGTCTAAGAAATTACTGTATGAGGAAATAGAGGAGGGAAAATCCCTATAAAAATATACAGTGATACCTGGAGAAAACAGCATTCAAAATATAAACAAAAGATGAAATTGGAAGCATATAGAGTGTGTGTGTGTGTGAGTGTGAGTGTATGTATGTTCAAAATGAGTGGATTGGACTAGATGGCCCTTCCAGTCCCTTCCAATGCTATCATCTATGATTCTACCATCTTAAATGTCTTCCTTTCATGGTTTGTTCCTTTTATAACTTTGATTTTTTAGTGACAGATGAAACTTAGCTTTCTTCTAAAGACACCTCACTTCTTGTTACCTCCTCCAAGACCAACTGCCTCTTCTCTCACATACCCTGTCTGATGCACAGAGCCAGGAGGAGGAGCTGGCATAATTCTTACTCCCCACTACCATTTTTAGACCTTCCCTCTGCTATAGGCATCCGGCAACCGACTCTCCTCCTTTAAAATTCACTCCATCCTACCCAGAAGTTTCCCTGATGGAATGAGAGACAGATTTTAATTGGCTCCTCAAAGACTAGCCTTCTCACTAGTAGACCTTAAAAAAGCAAAACTTGCCAGACTTAGAGGTCAAACCTTAAGATACAGTTTGAGACAGGAAGTAGTTTTTTGGAATATGATCCTTCCCTTCTATGCCCTGTCGTCCATGACACTTTGTATCAGTACTACTTGTCCAGTGGGAAGCAGAGAGAGGATGGACAGAGAAGGAATATCAGAACCCTGAAGTATCAGAGACCCGAGTTCCACAGTCACACGTGTCCACTATGTAAGTGCCTCATAACACTGAACTCTTAAGTTTGTGTTCATTCTTTCTAGTGATGATATATGCTCTACTTAGCACAGTTCCTAGCATACAGTAGGTGCTTAATAAATGTATACTGATTAATTGTTCCCTCACCTCTGTCTCTGGAAACCTCTACCTCCCTTCAAGGACCACCTCAAGCATAAGACTTTTCTTGATTTCCCCAGTTGTTAGCACTACCCTGGCCACCCTCTAAAAAATTAATTTGTGTTTATCTTTATATAGTTTAAATTTACTCAGTAGAATTAGAGGATTACAGACTTAGAACTGAAAGAATAATTGGATCATAGATTTATAACATAAAGGGGCCTCAGACACCATCTAATCCACCCCCCTTTTTAATTAATTTTTTTTAAAGATTAGGAAATTTTGGCCCAGGATGGTAAAAATAACTTACCCAAAGTCACCCAGGCAGAAAGCAACAGGATACTTGGATTTGAACCCAAGTCCTCAAATTCCAGAGCCTGGAACCTACTTTGATTCTATATAATTTTTCTCATTAGAGTGTAAGCTCCTTGAAGACAGAGGATGTTTTGTTTTTGGTCTTTGTATTCCCAGTGTCTGTATACAATAGGCACTTAATAAATGCTTTTAAAAAATTTACTTGAACACTACCCATCCTATCTATCCCTGTAATTTCATTAATATAGAGAACTCTCCATGAGGAAACTACCTCTATCAAAGAGCTATTTATCTACAACTTAAAATCTTCAAGTTTCTTGAATGAGAGTTTAAGGGACTTGACCAGGATAATATGGTCAGGAGGTATTAGAGGCAGGTCTTAAAGCCACATCTTTCTTTCTCTGAGGCCAGCCTTCTATTCCTCTATACCAGGTATTCCCAACATTTTTTTGTTTTCACAAATTCCCTCCAACAACAATAATAAAATGTGCTGTGAACCCCCCAGATAATTCAAAATACTATTCATAATATTCTGAAATTATTTATCGCTTAAGGCACCATTATGAATTTTTAGTGTGAACACCTTGGATCATTCATTGTGTCTACTAAACTGGAAATCATTGCTCTATTTGACATTGCCTCTATTCTGCCCAAATTTAAGAGAACAGAGTTCCCTTCAAATATATATCTTATGGAAAGTGAACAAAAAGAGAATGGGGAAATAATAGTCAAGACATTTATTTATTAAAAATATATTTAATGTAGGGGTAGCTAGGTGGCACAATGGACAAAGCCCCAACCCTGGAGTCAGGAGGACCTGAGTTCAAACCCGGCCTCAGACACTTACTAGTCATATGATCCTGGGCCTGACAAAGGGAAAAAAATAAATAAATAATATGTGTCTACATACATACACACACACACACACACACACACACACACACACACACACACACACACACACACTTAATTTGACTGCTACATGCCCAGAACTTCTTTATCCTGACCTTAATTTCTTTTAGGCCACAAGCCAAGGCAGAAGGCCACACACTGATATTTCATGGCTGATATAATAGATTTCATAACTTCTGCAACAGACTGAAGCATTTTCTTTTTCTTGCCTTTCTTTCCAATATAACTAATATGGAATTATGTTTTGCATAATTTCACAGGTATCATTCAAATGTTTCTTGTCTTCACAATGAGTGGAGGAGAGGTAAGAGGGAGAGAATTTGGAACTCAAAAAATTTTTTTAAATGAATGCCAAAAATAAATAATAAATTTTAAAATTTTTTTATTTTTTGCAATATATTAGAGAAATGTGATGGGTACAGTAAAGTCAAGAAATAGCCCTGACCCTGATTCTCCTACTTTGAATTATTCCTTCTTTTTTCTGGAATGAACAGAATGAACAATTTGTGACCCATGACCCATTACAGACAGTCCTCAATCTCTACACAAAGTTATGTTCTCAGAGTTTGTAAGTCACCTGTTCGGCTCTCAATATATATTTGAGTCAAGGTCTTTTGAGGCAAGAAACCTAGGTGTAAATCCTGCTTCTGATACTGACTAGCTATGTGACCTTGATAAACCTCTGAATCTCAGTTTCTCCATCTATGAGAGTAATAATACTTGAATGTGCCCCTTTATGTGGTCATTGTGAGGAAAATGCCCTAAACTCTTACAGCTCTATATAGATGTATTGTTTTGATTTTCAAAATTTTAACAAATTAAACTTTTTAATTTTAATTTTTCTATAGTCCTTTATGGTTGCAAAATACATTACCTACATGATCTCATTGGATTACCCTGAAAACATTGTTTCCCACTAAAATAGTATTATAAATACCAGAGAGGTTCCCAGGGTGGCTTGTAAAAGCCTCCTTACCTGGTAGCCTATCCAGTGCTATCTAATATCTAATATAATATAATATCTAATAATCTAATACAATAGCTAATATCTAATAGTGCTACCCAGTCTTACCAACACCATTTACCACTGCGATTCTATGGTAAAATGCATTCAGAGGAGCACATCTCCCTCCTACCTTCCTCTGACAAGGGGAGATTCTCCCACCCCCACTGAAGAGTGGGAACTGGGATAGTGGAAGAAACTCTAGGGGAGGCTAGGTGGTGCAGTGAATAGAGCACTGGCCCTAAAGTCAGAAGGACCTGAGTTCAAATCCAGCCTCAGACACTTAACACAAAACTAGACCTTGGGCAAGTCACTTAGCCCTAATTGATCTGCCTTCACCCCTCCAAAAAATAAAAGCAGAAACTCTGGAACCTGATCAGAGGACCAGGGTTCACACCCCATCTGTGTGACTTTAAGTCATTTTACTTCTCTGGTCCTCAGTTTCTCGATCTGTAAAATCCAGGGTTTGGACAAAATGATCTCTAAAGCTCTAGCCAGCTCTAAATCTCTGTTATTCCCCTTGTTCTAAGTTGTTGACAGTAGCTTCCAGGACCTGAAGTAGGTGCTCCTGCAGAGAAACAAGGAATTGGGGAGGGGGGGTAAATGGGGGGTGAGGAATGAATCTAATATAAGGAACAGAAAAGGCAACAAAGGAAAGAAACAAGCATTTTAAAATGTCTATGATGCTCCGGGCACTTTGCCGGGCTAATTTACAAATCTCACATTTGATCCTTAGAACAATCCTGGGATGTAGATACTAGTATTATCTCCATTTTTCCAGGTGAGGAAACCAGCAGGCACTGTCAGTTGCCTTTCTTTGTGTCCCTAGCATTTAGTAGACAGAGGTTAAGTGACTTGCCCAAGGTCATATGGCTAGTTTTTGTGTTAAGTGTCTGAGGCCGGATTTGAACTCAGGTCCTCCTGACTCCAGGGCCAGAGCTCTATTCACTGTCCCACCTAGCTGCCCCCAAATTTGTTAGATTTTAGTCAAGTTTTTGCTAAGATATCTCCTACTATTATTGTGGGGAAGACTGAGAGAGACAGATTGGGTAATAATACTGTTAGATGACTTCAGAACCGGTTTCATGGCTTGGCTCAAAGAACAGCTTTTAATGGTTCTATGAACCATGAACATCAAACTTCATCATTCAACCAAAACTGTTCTTTCCAAAGTTACAGATGATTTTTTAATTACCAAATCCAATGGCCTTTCTTTGGTCTTCATTCTCCTTGGTTTCTCCATGGCTTTTGATACGACTGATCACTCTCTCCTCCCTGACTCTCCCTTCTCTCTAGGTTTTCGGAACACCCTTTTCTCCTGGTTCTCCTCCTATCTATGTTACTGCCACTTTTCAGTCTCTTTTATTGGATCTTCTTCCAAATCGTGTCCCCTAAACATAGATGTCCCTTGGGGTTTTGTCCTGGACCCTCCTTTTTTCTCCCTCTATATTGCTTTACTTGTTGATCATCAACCATCAGCTACCATGGATTTAACTATTACCTCTATGCTGATGATTTTCAAATCTAGCTCTCTGCATACACATACACACACACACACACACATACACACACACACTCCATGTATACACACAATACATAAGTGTATGTATGTGTGTATGTATATGTTGTATATATTTGTTTGCTTCTTGTATCCCTCATTAGATTGTGAGTTCCTCGAGGGCAGGGTCTTTCTTTGCCTTCCTTTGTGTCCCCAGCATTTAGCATAGTGCCTGGTTTATTGTAGGTGCTTAAAAATGCTTATTGACTCTATTGATTGACAGGAGGTCTCTAGTAGAATACCCTAGGGATCTCTTTAGTCCTGTCCTATTGAATTTTTTATAAATGACTTGGATAATGACTTGTCTATCACATTTTGAGGTGATAGTGAAATAGGAAGATTATCTAATACATTGAATGATGGAGTTAGGATCCAAAAGGATCTTGATAGGTTCAAACATTAGGCTGAATCTAATAAGATGAAATACAATATAGGATAAATGTAAAGTCTTGCACTTGAGAAAAGAAATCAATTTAGTGATTACACAATGGGGAAGCATGGTCACATAGCAACTATTCTGAAAAATGTCTGGTGCTTATAGTAAACTGCAAGGGTAATATAAGCCATCATAGTGGGGAAGCAGCTGCTCCACCTCCACCTCCCCACAAAGTTGATATAGTCAGGCCTAGCTTCCAGGAATAAGGAGGTGACCATTCTTGTGCTCTGTGTTGTCAGACCTCATTTGAATACTGTGTTCCTTCTAGGAAATGTAGTTGAAGGAAGAGGGCAACAATATATAGCATGCACAGCAGGCCACAAACCATCTTGACCGGTGGGCTAAACCAGGTTGAGGGTAACTGAGAGACCTCAAAATTGTCATGAAGTTAGGAGAGTGTCTACTCCAAGCAGGTGAAGACTTCCCCGGGTGGAATGGGTGTATGAGAACAATTTGTTCCAACAGCCATAAAGGTGCCTAAAGCAGGTGCTCTGGAACATTTAGGGTTGGTCAGACACTGGAGGCACCAAGGTCACCCTCTGCATCCCAGCCATCGCAAGTTGTCTTGACTTTTGTCTCGCCACTGGATTTCCATGACCATGGAAGAAAGAGGGAAGCTGATGACTTCATGCAATTCTGCCTCACTTAAACCCAATTCACACACATGACATCCCCCATGTGATGCCATGGGTCCTCTTCAAAAATGGAGGATGTAAGAACAACAATAAACTGAAGAGTATCTAATGGAAGGGGAGACAACTTCTCAGTTGTAGCAGGCAGGGCAAAGGAGGGTGCATGTTAGTTGGGCGTAGGTAAGTCAGGGACTTGTATCCATTGTCTGTTCCTAGCCTCTCCCCATCAGGTTCTGACCTGTCATCACCTTTCTATTAGTCACAGGTCATGTGAAGTGAGGTACACACTTTGACATCCTCTCTAGGGACTGTCAACAAAGCATGACTCATGAGCACTCCATATTTCTCATTGTCATCCTAAAAAGGAATCTATACTCTTCAGTGAGAGTTTTTGTTGGTGGAAAAATGTTTTCACCTTCAGTAGCTTCAGATTACTTGTTAACTACTCTGTTAGTTTCCATTGTGGGTTTTTTGTTTTGTTTTTGCCCACACTTCTGAAATTCAGATCTGCTTGGGGGTTTTTCAGGGCTATTTCTATAAGGAAAGGCAATGCAGAACAAAGGACCCAAGTACAGAACAGTGGCAGTCAGGAACAGCAAATGGCTATCTTTCCTGGCCAGAATGCACTTATTTATTGGGTAAGTTAATCTTCTAGCAATGACCCCTCCCTTGTTCACATACATTTTTTTAGGGGAAAGCAGAATATATGTAATGCCTGTTCATCTTTAAATCCAAAAGAAGAATTTAAATCTATAAGACTTATTCTTGGATGGAAAGCATCAGTGACCTGACATTTTCAACTTAACCTATTGAACAGCTCTGGGGGTGGGGTAAATCTATGGCCTCCAGGCTACATGTAGGCTTCTAGGTCTTCAGGCACAGCCTTTTGACTGAGTCAAATTTTACAGGGCAAATCCTTTTATTAAGGGGATTTGTTCTGTGAACACACAATGAGGCCACACGTGACCTTGTGGCCACAAGCTCACCATCCCTGATAGACCAACTATTCAGTTACAGAAAGTTAATGGGGATAGCAGCAACCACACTGACATACCCAGGATGGTTGCTAGCACAGATTCTTAGATTTGCTTTACTAGGAAAGATAGATGTTTAAGGGGTCAACAATCTTTTTAAATCACATTCACTAGTTTAAGGGAAAAGTCAGCACCCTGAACTTCAGAGAAAATACAAGCAGAGAAATAAAGACTGACAGAAAGGGTTCTGACTGCCTGAATCAAAGCAATATTGCTAGCACTTTACATACATCCCTGGATCAAGAGAACCTTTACATCTGAACAGTTGGGGAGTTCTGAGAATAGTCACTCAGAATCTCAACCAAGGAATCACAAGATCCTTCTCATAAGTAAGCCCCCAAAGCAAAATACCAACTCTGAATATATATATACACTTGTCAGAGCCAGAAGGCATCACAACCCTCTTGAAACCCTCAAGCCTCCCCTAAGCAAGCTTCCCTTAATGGGCTCCACCTGAGATCTTAAATTCCATCAACATTACAATGGGCTAAGACTTTCATAGGCTTTGGTCATGTGCTTAGTTCTGGAAGTGAGCTACAATCCAATGGTGGGAAAAGAGCCAAAGGAGAGATGTCTTAGTATTCTTGCCTCTCCATAGTTAAGTACATTTATTGCTTAATTTATTTTCATAGTACCTACTATGTGCCAGGCACTGTGCTAAACTCTGGAGGTACAAAGAAAGGCAAAAGATAGTCCCAGCTCTCAAAGAGCTCTTGATCCACAGGGAGAAATATCCTTTAAAATACCTCACTATTGTGGTAAGTGCCCTTATCCCACATAGAAGATGCATACCTGGTGGTGATTTTAATGCCTTAGAATGTTAGAGTTGAGACTTTTGAGATTATCTAGCTCAATACCATCATTTTAGAGATAAGGAAGCAGTATCAGAGAAGTTATGTGACTTGTCTAAGGCCACATACATAGCTAATTAGGGAGAGCCAGCATTTAAGCCTTCTGATTCCTAAACTGGTTATTTCCACTGCATAGTCTCACTAGCCCATATTTTTCTTTGAACACCTCTGCCTTAATTTGAGGGAAATTTGGGGCTCTAAGATGTTTCATTAATGTTAACTCCTGGTATGAAAACTCCTTCTACCCTTCTACAATTAGCAAATCATCTGTAAATTAATCTTTGAGAGATGCCTGAGGGGCCCTGAGAGGCTAAATTACTTCTCTATGATTATACAGTCAAAATAGGTCAAGGTTATGACTGGAATATAGATCTTCCTAAATTCAAGACAAATTTCCACTTCATACTGCCTCTGCTGACTAAATTTGTCCTTTCTTTTTTTTCTTAACATTTTTATTTAAAGTTCTGAGTTCCAAATTCTATCCCTCCTTTTCTCCTCCTTCCCCTTATCTGAGATGGTAAACTATCAGATATAGATTATACAAGTGCAGTTACATAGAACATTTCCACATTGGTCATTTTGTACAAGAACACTTGAATGAAAGAAAAAGTGAAAAATAATACGCTTCCATCTGTACTCAAACTGTGTCAGTTCTTTCTCTGGAGGCAGATGGTATGCTTCATCATTAGTCCCCTGGAATTGTCTTGAATCGTATTTCTGAGAATAGCTAAGATATTCACAGTACTTCATTGAACAATATTGCTATTACCATGTACAACGTTCTCCTGGTTCTTTTCATTTCACTATGTATCAGTTCATGCAAGTCTTTCCAGGTTTTTCTGAAATCATCCTGCTTGTCATTTTTTATATCAAATAATATTCCATTACAATCATATACCACAGCTTATTTAGCCATTCCCCAATTGGTGGGCATCCCTTCAATTTCTATTTCTTAGCCACCACAAAAAGAGCTGCTATAAATATTTTTGTACAAATAGATTCTTTCCCCTCTTTTTTTGGATGTCTTTAAAGTTTGTCCTTTCTAAATGCAGTGAATCAATTTGCTCCACTTTTTCTACTTACACTTTGGTTTAGACAAACACCTAGAAATATCCTCTTGAGTTTAAAAGTCATTAGCATTGCCAATACACTCACTTCCAAGCCCAAAAAGGAGATAACATATGGGTTGAATTCGAAAGGGAATTTATCACTTTTTCATTAACATGTCAGTATTTTTTTTTAATACAAACTGCGAATTTTATTCCATCTACTGATTGTACGTGAAGATAATCTATACATTTTGTGCCCTTCAGAGGTAGAAAATTGGGGAAATTCAATACTTTATATGCCTACTGAACTATTGAGTTAAGCATTTACTGAAATTGCTTTGTATAGACTGAATCAGAAGCCAGGGAGATATCCAGGTTTAAAAGGAAAAAGGTTTTATTTTAGAGTTGTTCTTGAGCCAGATCATACTGACTGGAGAGAGTTGGTTGCTAAATTTTCAGGGTGTGCATACACATTTTTGAACTTGGCAAATGCTACAAATCAGAACTTGATTTATTGTTTTGTTGGTTGTCCAGATTTAAGAAAGTGATGGAGAATATGTTGAATAATGCAGATTGAATTTAAAAGTGTGTCCTGTATATATTTGGTGGGGGGGGGGGACATGTTTAAACATTTACTCGCACACCCCTGCTTATGTGTAAACCTTACCATAATGACACCTGGACAATTTAAAGGAGAATGTTTTGTTGTTCCTTTGGAACCTACCTCCTTAGAGTAGGCTAAAAGCCAAGATTTTTTGTTTTGGATTTCTTTATTTGAGTTATTGATCTCAACCAACAATGATCATGTACCCAAGCATTTTTCAGAAATGAAATAAACCTCAGTGGAAAGAGGAGTTGGGGGTGGGAATAGAACATATATTCATAGAGCTGGAAAGGACCTTTTATAAATTGCCTTATCCAACCCTCTCAATTTTACAGATAAGAAACTGAGACCCAGAGAGAAGTGATTTGGTCAAGGGCACATAGTATCAGAACCAAGAACAGAAAATAAGTCTCAAAGACCAGTGCCCTTTCCCTTTCCTGTCCCTTTCCATTGTCTACAACAAAAGTATCATTTTTTGGAATAAAAATCCTCCAGAAGGGACCCAATGGAATGTTTCCCTTCTTTCTGTCCTTTTCATTCTTTAAAAAAAAATATCTGAATTATTTCTGAAGCTTCAGATGACAAACTTTTCCCTTCTGAGGTGAGGTAAGGTAATGTCTATGTTAATACCAATCTATCCCAAGGCATCCATTGTAGGATAATCATATCAGAACCGTAGACTGATTTCTCTCTCCCCAGCAGACACCTAAAGTTTCTGAGCAGTCCTGGAAACCAGAAAGACTGCCAATGTGGTCCTGCTCAAGCCTACCCCTCTCAGTGAGCTCAGAATCAAACATGACTGGCTCTAAGTGTAGCAGTCACAGTGGCCAAAGCAGTTGCAGCTGCAAATTCCCTGGTTATCAATGGAAACTTCGTGCATGATCTCCTACAAGGTCACGTTCTGCACAAATGACTGCTAATTCTATAAAACTATAAAATGAGGAAGGGAGAGTAATATGTGCCAGACACTGTGCTAAGTATTTTACAAATACTATTTGATCCTCACAAGAACTATGGGATGTAGATGTTATTATTAGCCCTATTTATAGTTGAAGAAACTGAGGCAGAGATGAAGAAATTTGCCCAGGGTCACATAGCTAATAAGTGTCTGAAGTCAAATTTGAACTCATACCTTCCTGACTCTAGGCTAACTAATCCTAGTTGTCCCTGCATTTGATATATCAATTACTCTGTTGTCTACAAAGCCAGATCATCCTGAATGTGCTTAGTACATAGAAGATTCATGATTAATATCCATCATTAATTTCAAATATTAGAAAATTGATCACTAAAATATATACAGATTTAGAGGAGAGGCCTTCATAACCATCTAGTCATAGTCCCCTTATTTTACAGGTGAAAAAACTGAGGTCAAGAGGTGTGAAGCAATTCATCCAAGGTCACATGAATAGTTAAGTGAGAGGGAGATATAGAAAAATAATATTATGTTCCTTGCCCTTTTGCATTTTTGTTGAACATTATTCAATATAGAGACATAACTAGGGCGAGGTGATCTGGACTTTCACCAGGATGCCCAAAATTTAGAGTGGGCAAAAAATTTGAATAATGAGTTTTTTAATTACAAATATTTATAATTTTTAATAGTATACTTATTCATTCAGCAAAATAGATACACTTATGTTTAGTAGCTATTTAGCAAGGATAATTAAATAGCTTAACTGGGAAACCTCCAGATGTCAGGTTCTTCCCAGGTGTCTAAACAAATCCTCCTCCCCAGCAGAAGCCTCATAGTATCCTGAGTTCTATCCTTAGGTCTCTCCCTACTCATCTGCCTTTCCAGAAGCTTCACTCATTCAACTGAAGTTTTCTAAGCTATTTGTTTTATTCCTTTCATATTATAAAGTTGGTTTAAGGGTGTGTTTTATGTTGATTGTCCCAGGAGTCAAAGTTGCTAGATAAAGGTCCATCGACCTACAATGTTTTTTTTTAATTAACAGAAATCTGTTTTATCCTCCTCCCACTATCTATCCCATTGGGGGAAAAAAGAAAAGAAAAACAGATTCCTTATAACAAAGATGCATAGTGAAAAGCTGTAAAGGGGTGCCCATCAAACCATGAAGTTTTGATTAGTACAGTTCAATTAAATGATTACTTCACTGAACTGTCTTCTTGTGGTTCAAAGAACAAATGCAACCTCCCTTTAAATGTATGTGTGTGTGTGTGTGTGTACATATATATGTATACACATATATTATTCTTTTCACTTGCAAACATCTACCTTTTCTCCCCCCTACTCAAACACCACCCCTACCCAATTAAGAACCAAAGAAAAATAAAACTATTACAAACATGCATAGTCAAGCAAAACAAATTTCTTCCTTGGTCATATCCAAAAAATTATCTCATTCTGAATTCTTAGTCCCTCACCTCTCTACCAGAAGGTAGGAAAATTTTTCTTCTGAAATCATACTTGGCCATTACATTTCACATAGTTCCTCCTTCTTTCAAAGTTGCCTGACTTTACCATATTGTGGTCATCATATAAGTTGTTCTGGTTCTGCTCATTTCACTCTGCATCAGCTCATACAAGTCTTCCAAATTTCTCTGAAGCTATTCCTTCCATTTCTTACAACACAATAATATTCCATCACATTCATATATCATAACTTTTTGAGTCATTTGCCAAGTTCTGGGCATTCTCTCAGATTCCCTTTTTTTTGACATCTCAGAAAGAACAATAAACATTTTTGTAATTCTTCAGAGTTTCTTTTGCCTAGGACCAATTCTTCCTTTAATCTACACCTCCTCTATTCCACCTTCTTTCTTACTTCTCCCCTTTCCCTCCTATGTCCCTACTGAGCGAAATGTACTTCTGTACCCAACTATGAATGCATATTCTTCTTCTTTTTGCCCAATTCAGATGAGAATGAGGTTCACGTGTCAGCTGCTCCTTCCCTTACCATTCCTCCTTGTTTGTATAGATGTCTATTTGAGCACCTTGATTATGCAAGATAAATTTCCCTAACCTTCTTTTCCTTTTCTCTTCCCCTGCCCCACCTTTTCTCTTCTTTCACCATTCTACTCTTAAGATCAAGTCATAACCAAACCTTGTCTAATTAGACTCTATGACCCCCTAATCAAAACTTAGGAGAGGATGCATGTATAATAATTTCATATTAGAATGTAAGCAGTTTATTCTTCTTTATTCCTTTATAAATCTTTATTCATACTTACCTTTTTATATTTCTTTTAATTCCTGTGTTTGAGTGAGTTGTGTTCTTATAAGGCATCCCTTCACTGAGAGTTCCCTTCACCAATGATATTACAGGTCCAAATCTCCTCTCCCTCCCCTAACTCCACCCCAGCCCCCATTATCTGCCTCACTGGAATGCTGCAAGTATCACGTGATATTGACTTATTATGTATATGTTTCTATAGGAAAACATTATAATAATGTGAACTATTACTATTTTTCTATACATATAAACAAAGAGATGGACATAATGAGCGCTTTCTAGCACTATCCCTATGAGTCTTTGCCTAATTCTGTATTTCCTAAGTTTGGAGTCTGGGGAGCTCTGTTGGTACAGCATCAGACTTTAAATCAGAAGGTCCAGCATTCAAGTCTCTGTTCAGACACACAATTTTTAAAGAATCACATCTAATTTTTTTAAAGGGTACCTTTACAAAAAAGGATTTATAAGTAATTAGAGATTATAAGAACACTAGCTCACATTTGCATAACACTTTAATGTTTACAAAGTGTCTACCCTCACCACAAGCCTGTGAGATAATATTTTAATCCCATTTTACAGATCAGGAAACCAAGGCTCAGAGAGGTTTTTGAGTGACTTGCCTAAACAAACACATACCTTTTCAAGTTTAAAGAAAAAAGATCTGTGGTACATTTCAAAGTAACTGTTTCTACTGCTTCAATTCTCATTATGTGAATTATTTGATGGAAATTAATTAGATGCTTATGCAAGTTATAGTGTCTCAGGTCATTAGAAAATTTCAATGAACTGGAAGAGAAAATTGAGTAAATAGTGATTGAACCAGGTACTGTCATTCCCTTCCCCCTTCAGTTTCCTGCCCCTCACTTTACCCATATGCAAACCCTCTTTCCCAATCCCTAAAGAATTCACTTGAACCCTTAGAAGTTTCATCTGTTACTGTGCCCTTTCCAAATTAGATTAAAGTCCATTTTTGTTTTCACTTTTCTTTCAATGTGGAAGGAAAGGGTCAAGGTAATTAAACTGATGTCAGTGGTTTTCTGCCTCCTATCCCCTCCCATCTTCATCTCCCCATTAATTAAGAAAACCAAAAGAGAAAGCACAAGCTATTTGTCTCTGACCCCTCATTCCAGGTCTATTCTTCACTGCCTGGTATTTTGATTAGAAATGAGACTTTATGAAGTTACATTTTTGGTGGGAAACCAAAACTCTGTCATGCCTTTTGCCTGCTTTTAGTGAGTATTTTAAAAAGAGAAAACCCACTAAATAAAGAAAATACAGACACATGAGAAGAGATCAGAGTAGAGGGCTAGTAGGATATCTATGTGGCAGAGTCTGAGGGTCCAGCAAGTCTGAGGGTTAGCTTGCTGATGTGGTCAACATTTTCAAAGCCATGTCCGCCAGTGGTCATGGTCATTTCAAGGTTAATGCCCCCTCTCTGGGAAGAGGAAGACAAATGCTGCCTTGCATGGACCATATTGGAGCTGGAAGGATGTGGGTCTGTCTCCATAAATATTTAAGTAACAGTTTTTGTGGGTGCTTACTATATTTCTTGTTTAAGAACCATTCTGGAAACTTAATTGCAAACAAAATAGCACCGAGAAATCATATGATATGACAGCCAAAACTATATTGTTTCTTTTAATGCACCAAATTCAATTCTCCTTGGCCATGCTTGAGGTTAAAAAGATTTTTCTAAAGTGCTTAGCCCCTCTTCCCCTCACATTTCCTGTCTTTTTTCTGTACTTATGGCTCCTTTCCTGGAATAACATTTAAATGATTAATCAGCAAATAAGGACAAGATTTCATCAAATACCATTAGTATCCCACCCTCATTGCTCCCAAAGACTGGTCCATAAAGAGTATAATAGAAATGTTATCACTGTATTATTTTTATAATGCTGATCCTAGAATTTGTAAAGTGAGTCATTGGTTACATTAATCACAAGATTTAAGTGAAAAATCATTGGACTGGGGTTTTATTCTGTGAAGTTTAGATACAGTCAAAGGGCCGCACTTGAAGACCTAGGGCCACTTGTGGCCTCAAGACCTCTGGTTTCCCACCTCTGTTAGGCACTGGTTCCTGGTGTCTCCTCTTTGTCTGTTCTCCAGTTCCCCAGGGCTTCATGTTCCTCCAGGCTCCCAATATTCTATCCTACAAAATAACACCATCCTCTTCTCTGACCTCAGTGGGGAAAACCTCAGCTATGTTTTAAGAGAAAAGAGTCATATATCCCAAAGGGATGTAAATAGCTCATAGGTGAAAGCCCTAATACCTCAACAATTTCTAGAGTTTAGAAGATAAGATGGAAATATTCTTTGTTTCTATTTGCATTTGTTTCTCTTGCATTTTAACGTTATGTTATAGGGATTAAACTTCTATTTTGTGTGTGTGTGTGTGTGTGTGTGTGTGTGTGTTAAGTGTCTGAGGCCAGATTTGAACTCAGATCCTTCTGACTCCAGGGCCAGCGCTCTATTCACTGCTCCACCTAGCCGCCCCTTGATAATATTATTAATGACTGATTTGTCTAGAACTGAAACTTTGTGGGGGCACATACCTAAATACCAAAATGGCAAATTCTAATCCATATCATGGAGGTGAATTGATTGCAGCTCCTCTGGCTGCAGTAAGCATGAAACTCTACCTTGTTCATCCTGATATCACATCTTGATTATCCAATTTCATAATTTTCAGCTCAGGCAACATACTGGTACTATTTCTTTATCATCTTCTGTTCTTAAACAATCTTTCTCCTCCCCAAGCTCTCTTCAATATTGTTCACCATCACTCAGCCCCAAACCAAAATGCTTTCTACCTCCTTCCATCAACAGAAACACCATTGGCCACTTCTTTCTATTGTCTATTCAATGACCCACAGGGCTAGGAAGGGTGTTCATATATGCTCCCCATCATGACTTTCAAACCATCCCACTATGAGACCCAGAGAAACATTACAACTTGCAGAGCAGGTCCCACGGAGAAGACTATCCCAGGTTCAATGTATTCTAGTAACAGAAAAACACAGCTCCCAAGCACTCATTAATGTGCTTACCTTTCACAGTCATCCAAAGGACACAATTAGGTCAAAGCAAAGGCATTCCATGATATAATATAGTAAAAAGATAATTTAAAAAGTATTTCCCCCAAAACCTAGAAAATAGATGTTATATGGTAGCGGTAAAAACAAAAACATAGCTGTGTTACTTTCTTTATAGTTCGCAACAAAATTCTAGGGGAAAAAGTAATGGTTTTAGCTGTAACACAAATTTTAATGTCTCTTCTGATCTTCAGACCAATATCTCCAGTTGACTAAAGGGAAACTTAGCCGGTACTCTCTTTGAGATTTTACACTCAACACATCCAAAGCAATACCTTTTCCCCAAAATTTTCTCTAAATCCTGATTTATAACACACAACTCTAGTCCCCCATATCTGCCACCTTGCAATTATCTTAAAAAAAAAAACAACTTTAATTTGACCTTTCCAATTCTTCAAGTTACCATCTTCTATCTTTCTCTGCCAATGTCCTAGAAAGATTTACTGCCCTCACATCTTTGTACTTCATTCACTACCCAATCCCTTGTGATCTGGCTAATAACCTCAACCCTCTAATAAAGTTGCTCTCTTAAGTGTCATCAATGGACTCTTAATGGCTAAACCCTATGGCATTTTCTAGTGTTCATTTTTCCTGACTTTTCCGCATCATTCAACAGTGTTGAACATTCATTTCTATTATTTATATGTAAGTGCACATGGGCCTCTATTCTAGAGGAGATTGGAAGGCTAGAGCTTTGAACCTTTTAGAGAGTTTTGGTCCTTTTATGTGCTATGGACTTTACTTTGGTAGTCTGGCAAAGTCAATGGACCCCTTAGGAGGTAATATTTATAAAGTGTTAAGCAAAATGCCTGTCTTGTAGTAGGTGCAATATAAGTGTTAACTATGATTGTTATTCTCAATTTAAAATTCATAAAATGAAATATGTACAATTACAAAAGAAACTGATCATATTGAATGAAGTTATTGAAATAAGTACACAGAACCATGCACAAATCTCTGAGGCACTCTACTAGAGACCACTAAACCATTAATGATTGCTCCTGGATCTGGCCAGTCAGTCAATTCCCAATCCATCTAAACATGATATTGCCTTTTATATATCACTACATAAAATAGCACAAAAGGTTTTCTAATACCTACTAAAGCTAAGCTAATTATACTTATATAATCTTAGTCTCTCTCTGGTTCATCATCTTACTCTTGTCCAATAACACTGGACACTTTCCAAGCCTCTCTTTCCTCTACTTTATTTTCTCTTTTTACCTTCTTCTTTGGCATTCTCAAATGTTTGGAATTGTTTGTTTATTAACCCTACATACATTTCTCTAGCTCTATATATTTAGTGTGTGTGTGTATGTGTGTGTGTACACGCGCAGACATTGGACTCTAGTCTAGCATCTCCTGCCACCTATTAGACGTCTCCACCTGGATGACTTGTTGGCAACCCAAACTTAACATGTATAAAATATAAGTTATCTCCCCCTTTAGACCTCTGGCATTTCTTCTGACTTCCGTATTTGTGCTGATAGAACCTCCATACTTACAGTCCACCCAGGCTCAAAATTTCAGTCATGTTTGATTCTTCTCTATCCCTTCCACATTCAATTAGTTTCTACCTCCACCACGTCTTTCACATTTGTCTCCCTGTCTCTATTTATTAGAGGTAGCTAGGTTGTAAAACAGAAAGAGTGCCAAGCCTGGAATCTGGAAGACTACATTCAAATCTGGCCTCAAACACTTATTAGCTGTGTGACCCCAGACAAGTCACTTCACCCTGTTTGCCTCAGTTTCTCCATCTGTAAAGTAAGCTAGAGAAGGAAACAGCAATTATTCTAGTATCTTTGCTAAGAAAACCCCAAAAGGGATCACAAAGAGTTGGACATAACTGAAACAACTGAACAATAACAACAAAAAAAACCAACAACCTACAATTCTATTCATTAAAACAACCTGTTTCACAACCATAAAACTGTTCAACATAGCAAAAGATACAAGTAGTCAAAGCTGGAGGAGCTGTGTGAAGACAAACTAATATATACAGTTGCAAGTAATTTGGAATTACATAAGAAATTGTTTGCACACTTTAATGATCTCACTACTGAATATATACCCCAAGGAAGTTAACAACAGACATACTTGCTAAGGTATTCATAGCAACACTACTTGTAATAGCAAAACACTTGAGGTCTTCCTTAATTATGTGCCTAGCAATTGAGGGGAGTGGTAGTTGTACAAACTGCGGCATATAACAATGGTGAAGAATTTAGAGAAACAAAGGAAGACTTATATGAACTGATTCAGAGACAAGAAACCAAATATCAACATACACAATGACTACAATAACGTAAATGAAAACAATACTAAAAGACAGTAGACTTCATGTCAGATACTATGGTCAATATTGATGCCAGATGGCTGAGGTTAAAACAACTTTACTTTCTTTTAAAAAATAGTTAACCATGAAAATTGAAATTCACATGTGTTGTTGATTACATTCGCTATATCAAATGGCCATACTTAACTGTTTTTAATATGTTCTGTGCAAAGTATGTTTATTTGAAGTGTTCAATGTGTCAAAATCCATCAATATGTCAATCAATCAATAAACATTTATTAAGCACAAAGTGTATGCCAGGCACTGTTTGTCAAAGCTGAATGAGTCCCTAAAAGTCATCTCATTTAAGCCCTTCATTTATAGCTATGAAAACAGAGGTCCAGCCAAACAATGTAAAAGGGGAATCTGAACAACTTCTGGAGCCCCAGTACTCACAGAATGACACAGAGAAGCTAACCTCCTGCTGAGAACAGCCCAGCAGCCCTGCAGGGAGCGGCCAGCGCAGCTCTCTGATCGAGGGCAGCACAGTGTGCTGGGAACTGACAGCGCAGTGCTCTGAGACCACGTGAGCCACGGTTTTAGCCCCAGGGCGGCCAGGCCAGCAGCCAGCTGGAGGGAACCCAGAACACCAGCAGCTGTAGTGATTCCAGAATTATCAACACAGATATGCCTAGGACAAAGTGAGAGGTTAGTGCCCTCTGGACTCTGGGACCAGTATTTGGGGAATGTGTCGGCTTCCTCCCCTGGGGGCGAAAAGCTGCTGAGGAAATGCAGCACCGAGGCAATTTGCAGCATCAGTGGCTGCTCCAGCTCCTGGTCTGTGAACTGTAGAGAGATCCAGCAATCAGTCTGGGGGTTAATCATTCTTGCTTTAACCTGCTTGGATCTGGATTGTGGTCTTGGGGGGAGGTCTGGGGTGGGAATCCAATTTGCCAGAGCAGGTGGGGGCTTTACAGAGGCCACCCAACCTCCAGAAGCTGTGAAGACCCCACATTTGGGATGGAAGCTCTCCTGTCTGGTGGCAGAGTCCTACTGTGGCAACAAGCCCAAAAATCAAATAATTAAGTGGCAATATGCCTAGGCAAAGGAAACAAAATAAACAGAAAAAAATGCAACTTTAGACGCCTATTTTGGGGGCAAAGAGGATCAAAGCATGGAACAGGAGGAGGACTATGAGGTCAGAACTCCTGCCAAAAGCCCCAAATGAAAATACAAGCTGGCTACAGGCCATAGAGGACCTTAAGAAGCAGATAAGAGAAGTGGGGGGAAAATTGGGAAGAGAAATGAGAAAGATGTGTGTGAAATGAGAGTCAACAGCCTGACTGAGAAAAATAACATCTTAAAAAATAATGGCTGGGGCGGCTAGGTGGCGCAGTGAGTAGAGTGTCGGCCCTGGAGTCAGAAGGACCTGAGTTCAGTCCCGGCCTCAGACACTTAATGCACACACAAACAAAAACCTAGCTGTGTGACCTTGGGCAAGTTACTTAACCCCAATTGCCCTCAAAAAAACAAAACAAAACAAAAAATAATGGCAAAAGAGGCTCAGAAAGGCAATGAGGAGAAGAATGCCTTAAAAAGCCGAATCTGCCAGATGGAAAAATAATCTCAGAAGCTCACTGAGGAGAATCATTCCTTCAGAATTAGACTGGAGCAAATGGAAGCTAGTGACTTTATGGAAAATCAAGATGCTGTTAAACAAATCCAAACAAATGAAAGAATAGAAGGCAATGTGAAATATGTCATGGGAAAAACCACTGACCTGGAAAATAGATCCAGGAGAGATAATTTAAAAAATTTTGGACTACCTGAAAGTCATGACCAAAGAAAGAACCTAGAAATCATCCTTCAAGAAATCCTCAAGGAAAATTGCCCTGATGTTTTAGACCCAGAGGGGAAAATAGAGGTTGAAAGAATCCACCGATCGCCTCCTAAAAAGGATCCCAAAAAGAAAATCCCTAGGAATATTATAGCCAGGTTCCAGAACTCCCAGATCAAGGAGAAAATATAACAAGCAGCCAGGAAGAAACAATTCCAATATTGCGGAAACACAATCAGAATAGCCCAGGACCTGGCAGCTTCTACACTGAGAGATTGAAGGGCATGGAATATGATATTCCAGAGGGCAAAAGAACTGGGACTGAATCCAAGGGTCACCTACCCAGCAAAACTGAGTATTTTGTTTCAGGGGAAAATATGGTCATTCAGTGGAATAGAGGACTTTCAAGCATTCTTGAGGAAAAAACCAGAGTTGAATGGAAAATTTGACATTCAGACACAAGAAGCAAGAGATGCTTGAGAAGGTAATCAGGGAAAAGAAATCAAAAGGAACTTATCAAAGTTGAACTATTTACATTCCTATATGGAAAAACAATAATTGTGACTGATGAAACCTTTCTTGTTATGAAAATAATGGAAGAAGGGTATATGAACATATGAATACATATGTGAATGTGTGTATATATGTTTACAGGTATACATGGATAGAGGGCACAGGTTGAATTTGATGGGAAGGGATGATACTTAAGGGGTGAAGATAAGAGGTGATAGAGGAAAGTGACAAGAGGAGATGGGGAGAGACAGGGTAGGGTAAACTATCTCATGTAGAAGAGGCAAGGGGAAGTAGTTGCAGGGGAGGGGAAGAACAGGAAGGCAAAAGGGCAAAACCTTATTCTCATTGAATTTGGCTCAGGGAGAGAATCACATACATACTAAATGGGACATCTCACCCTGCAGGAGAGTAGGGGGAAGGGGGATGAGAGGGGGGGATGATGGAGGGGAGGGCATTCTAGGGGGAGGGGAGGTTGGAAGTAACCACTTTAGAAGAGGGTCAGGATCAAAGTAGGGAATGGATCAGGTGGGGGGTGGGATGGGTGGGAGGGAAATATAAGCAGTCTTTTACAATATATCCACTATGGTAATGTTTTGCATAGCTATACATGTACAACACATACTGAATTGCTTATCTTCCCAGAGGGAGTGGGTGACAAGGGAGGAAGAGAATGGATCTGAAATTTGAAGTCTTAAAATTAAATGTTTCAAATGCATATAAGTACTATTATTAATACTATTTTGCATGTAATTGGGAGATAAGATGTTCAGGCATTGGGGCTCAGAGATTCACCTTGCCCTAATGGTAAAGTCAAAGGGGGTAGGGGAGAAGATATGGGAGAGAACAGATTGGATGAGGGGATATCTAGTGGGACTGCTATTCTGGGGTGGTGGGTAGGGAAAAAATTGTAACTCAAAATCTGGTGGAAATGAATGATGTAAACCTGAAGTTAATAAAGCATTTGTTAAAATAATAATAATAATAATAATAATAAAAAGAAAGACTTCATAAGATGTCAAGGAAAAATAAAAGGAAGTCCAGGAATAAAAAAAAAAAAAACAGAGGTCCAGAAAGATTTCATAACTCGCTAAACATGCTAGGGTCAGAGGACTTGGATTCAAATCTTATCTGCCACTTATTACCTGTGTGATCATGGGCCAGTAACCTAACCTCTCTTTGTCTCAGTTCCTCATTTATAAAATGAATAAGTGGGACTAGATGTCCTGAACAGTCTTTTTCAGCTCTAGATCTGTGATTCAATGACCCTGTGATCTTATGATCCTACCACTGTACAGGTAGTAAGGAGAAGAGTCAAGATAAAAACCAAAGTCTTCTGACCTGCCCTGGTGTCTCCCCTGGCTTCAATGTACATAACATCTACATCACCTAAAATGTGAGGCCCCACCAAAGTGTAAAATAATATTAGTGACTTCTAATACAGTTGAAAGATACAGTTATATATTATACTGGGATTTTTCTCCATCAAAAGTATAATGAAGTATTTTTTTCCCTTTTCATTGTCAAATATTCAAATAGATATGTGATCTCATCAGTTTGGATATTCCCTACAATGATAAAGATTACAGCCCATCCACATGGGTACATCCTATGAGACTCATCCAGTGCTCTTCCGTAAGTTCTCCAATGGGAGGTCCACCCAATATGCTGGAAGCTTTCCTCACTTTCTTCTGGCATCATAATGATGTCAATAGAATACTTAGCCTGTCACCCATCATCCTTGTCATGTGACTGGCACATCTTTTAAAAGTCTCATAAATTTCCCTGATAACATTTTGGGTTCTGATTCTTCTTTGAAGTTGGGTATTTATTATATGTGGCAGCCTGCTCATAGCCACCATGCATCTCTCCACTGCCCTCTGTGTGAGGCTTTTTCAGTTCTTCAGTGACTTGTCATTCCAGTGTCTTATGTCTCTTAATCATACAACAATATTGTACAAAAGAATAGACACGAGTCTGTGGAAAAGTGACTCCTGATACAGTTAAATAAAAGTAAAGTAAAAAGAATTTATGGCAACAGATTAGTTGAAGATCTCTTGAACTGAATACAAGAGGGGAAGTAATTATGTTTATATTTTAGCTTTAGTCACAAACTGGTTGGAATGACTAAGCTAAAACACATCTGTATTTACACAATCTATAAAGCACCAATTAGCAACACATCTGAAAGTTCCCTGATAAAATGCAAGCCTCATAGCTATTTCAATGTTCTAGCAAAGCTATATCCCAAGTCTGGTTCCTGGTGCCATCCCACCCCTTCCCTTCTATGCTAGGATATTAAGCTGACATCTGGCACAACTCTGCCATCTAGTGGTACTGTAGCAATAATAAATTACAGTGCTGGACCATGCTTTGAATTTTCCTACTGTAATTAAGAACAAGTGGGTGGCACTCAAATACAGCTGTTTTCTGCATTACAGGAAGTAGCATGGGAGTGAAAGGCCAAGGATAAATCAAATCCACATCATACAAAAGCCCAATTTCAATCGCTAATTTCAAAAACATCATCAAGTATTTATTAATGCCTGCTGTGGTCCAGGCACTATGCTAAACAACAAGGATAAAAAGAAAGGAGAACCAGGGCAATATAAAACAATGACAATAGTCCCTGTTCTCAAGGTGCTCACAGTCTAATGGGAGAAACAACATGTAAACAACCTTCTACGAATAAGATAGAGACAGGATAAAATGGAGGCTTGTCAATAGAGAGGAGGCACTAAAGTAAAGGAGAACCAGGAAAAAGCTCTTATTACATATATACTTGTGTATCATGGCCGTGTACAAAGACCGCTACCTAAATGGTCCTTGGTGTCTAGATATACATCATCTGACATTTACGTCCCAGGAGATCATTTAGAATCATCCCTACCCAGCAATAAATAAATAAATATTAAGGGGACTGTCTCCCCTTTCTTTGCATTCTTGCCCTTTTCTAAGGGGGAAGGGACAGGCAACTGGAAGGGAGGAAGCTAGAGGAGAAGAAACTGGGAAGCCTAGATAACACTGGAAAACCAGCCTTTGACTCTGGGAATGTATCACATTTTAAACACAAAGTGAAACGGTCCTTCATTCAACAAGCATTTATTCAGTGCTTACTAAGTTCCAGGAACTATATTAAGGGCTAAAAATACAAAGAAAGTCTAAAACAATCTCTGCCTTCCAAGAGTTCACAGTCCAAAGTGGGAAACAACATGGGAAAAAAATTTTGTTTATAAAAGATATAGAGTGTAAATGGAAAGTAATCTCAGAGAGCACTGGGGAGAAACAAGAAAAGATCTCCTGCTGAAGGTAATATTAAAGGAGTGAAAGAAGCAAAGAGACAAAGGAGAGAAGGGAGGACATTCCAGGCATGAGATAGAGTGTTATGTATGAGGAAGAGTATGAAGACCAGTGCTGATAGATCATAGAGAAATTCCATTTGGAACCTGGCATTTTAGAAGTCCCTGATAACCTTCCACTTCAAGATTGAAACAAACAATCTAGTCAGCCCAGCTCCTGGTTTTATCCTCATTCACTTGGCTACTCTGTATTCCAAAGCATCGTGCAGATACATCTATATCCTTATGTGGCCTGAGTAAGATTTCTAGTAGCCAATATCATTTCCCCCTCACACTTCTTCTGGCTGGGCAGGTGGTGAACTTTTGTTTCATTTTGTCATTTGAGACTTTGTCTCCATATCTTTCTCAGGCTGGAAACATTGGCTACTCATAATCCCAATCCCAAAAGTGATAGGCATGGGAGCTTTGGCCTATTCTGTTTCTGATGGGGCTAGTTTGCCCTTCCTTAGACAGCCTGGTACCAATTTCAAAGGCCCACCATGTTAGTGCTAGATTTAGTGTGGACATTCAATCAGCTTTAATCCTACTGTAGTTTAGAATTCCTGAGTTCTATTGATCCACCAATCTTAGCCTCCCCAACAGAAGGGACTACAGGCATATATAAACTACCACGCCCGGCCATGGTATCCCTTTTGGGAGAACTTCTTCTAGCAGTAGAGGTTTATGTCAATTGTAAACAATAGGAAAGCCAAAAAGTAATTTAAAAGAAATAGTCTTCAAAAAGAGAATAATCATAGCTTTAACTTAAAGGTGGCTTGAAAATAAGACAGCAATCCATTGCTGACATATTGACTGCACACTGAATGCACACACATTTGTTAACAAGATTGCTGCTAGAGTCTAGAAATTTAGGTTGGTGAAGAACAAGATTGGCCTGAGCCCCAACTTAAGGGCCCCTCTGAACTTCCAGGGTAGAAGGGAGGGAACAAGATTCTCCCTGAGGCCACACAAGGTTTGAAAGGAATGATTATTTTGAAGCTACAATGTTCCTGTCAGGTTAGAGGTCTAAGACACTTGTATAGCATGTCCGTGAAAAAAGCACTGAACATGTGAGGATGGGGCGAGGATGGGGGAGATCTAGGTTCAGATGACTCTGACTTAATTGCATAACTTCTCTGAGGCTTGTTTTCCTCATTTTTAGAATGTGGATAATAATACATTATTAGTCCACATACATTCTATAGCTTTTCCTTAAACTTGGCTTATATAATACCTTATGAGCTATGTTATTAAACACAAACACTTGAATGTGCATATACTCTCAGTCAATAAGAATTTATTTATTTATTTTGCTTTTTGGAGGGCAATTGGGGTTAAGTGACTTGCCCAAGGTCACACAGCTAGCTTTTGTGTTAAGTGTTTGAGGCCAGATTTGAGCTTAAGTCCTCTTGACTCCAGGGCCAGTGCTCTATTCACTGTGCAACCTAGATGCCCCTCAATAAGAATTTATTAAGCATTTCCTATGTGCCAGGCACTCAGCTAAGAACTGAGAATACAAAGAAAGGCCCCAAATGGAAATAAAAACAAAATCCACACCACCGTCCCTGTTCTCAAGGAGTTCACAGGATAATAAATGCAGCAATATAGATATTCGCATATAGATTTCCTTTTAAAGAAATCTAATTTTCAGGGTACAATTTATGTTTGGGTACAGCCCATATGTGAACAAATATAGGTGATATATGAGCTTCTTGCAACATAATATTTCTAGTATTCCAGCATGTTTAACCCTCAAATAGCAGTTGACCTTGTCTGGGATGCAGAGATTTAATATGTTGTAGATGAAGAATATAACCTATGTGGAAGAGACATCCATATTCTATTTTGACAAATAATCTTCCATATCTCTTCTGTAGTAATGGTAAAACAGGAGAAAAGGGGTCAGAGGGCGCTGATCGCAATATTCTAGCACATTTATCAATTTAAATCAGTTATTAATACTCTAAGTGTGAGCTCTTTGTTAAATGTTCAATGACTAAATATGCTCCCAGAAGAGCTGAATCACGTCAATCCTGACATTCTCACTATCCATGAAACCAGAAGTCAGGAGAAAATATCATCTAGATAGAAGGGTTGTTCATTGAGTCTCTTTGGAGAGACAAATAAAGGAGGTGGAAGAGTTGGTTTCATGGTGTGTACAAAGCCAATGAGAAACATCATTTTACATCATCTCATTTTTCAATGCTTATGATATATATTTGCAAAAAGATCATCATGGAAATAATATGCAGTGATATCTTTTGCAGAGGATCAGGCCATAAAGAAATTCTAATAAGATCTCAGTAAGATCCTCCACATTAGACTTACTGGGACTTGAACCTGGATTTCCCTGCACCCCACTCTATTCAGTGCTTTTTTTCCCCACTGATGTGCTACACAAAGTGGCTTAGACCTCTCTAACCCAACAGGAACACTGGAGCATCAAAATAATTGCTCATTTCAAACCTCCTGTGGTCTAGAGAGAACTTGCTCCTTCCCTTCTGCTCTGGCAATTCAGAGGGGCTCCCAAGTTGGGGCTCAGGCTGATCTCATTCCTTTCCACTGTTCTGTTCTGCAGTGACTTCAATACAAAGGTGGTATTGGGTAGGGAGAGCAAGAAATGTGTTGGAAAATACAGACTCAAAGTAAGGAATGAGAGCTGCCCCCAAAGTGTACTCTCATGCCTATATATCTTAATTGCTTTTTTTTTTTTTTTAGAAAGTGCTGGATCACAAAAAATAAAATTGGCTCAACTGATGTGGAAATTATTTTTGAATCAGCTGTCTGTGTAGAGACAGTTCATTCACTTGTTAGTGAAAAGGTACACAGCTAGAAGAAGGACTAAAAATGAGAAAAAATATGTCATGAAGTTAAAACAATTCCATTCTGACCTATTTAAACAAATTATTATTTGTAATAGGGAAATGGGATATGGATGAAAGACAAGGCATATATATTGACTATAATAATTTTGTTTGAATACCTTAAGTGTCAATGAGATCACTACTTCACAAGTCAGGTTATTTCAATGTTGAAGCCCAGTTGTAAGGAAGCATTTTGTTACACTGAAAAGAAATTTACTGGGGCAGCTAGGTGGCACAGTGAATAGAGCATCAGCCCTGGAGTCAGGAGGACCTGAGTTCAAATTTGGCCTCAGACACTTAACACACAAAACTAGCTGTGTGACTTTAGGCAAGTCACTTAACCCCAATTGCCCTTCAAAAAAAAAAAAAAGGCAAAAAAGAAAGCAAATTTACCTCAATGGAATTTCTATTCACTAGTCTTCTGTCCTCTGGAACTACATCAAATACCTTTAGTCCAGTTCCACATTACCAGACCATCCTTCAAATCTTTCAAAAGAGTTATGTTGGCCATGTCTTCTCTTCACCAGAACAAATAACCATTAGCTCCTTGAACTATTTCTTGTGCCTTCTAGTTTTTTTTTTTTTTTTGAGGGCAATTGGGGTTAAGTAACTTGCCCAAGGTCACACAGCTAGGTTTTTGTTTGTGTGTGCATTAAGTGTCTGAGGTCAGATCCGAACTCAGGTCCTTCTAACTCCAGGGCCGACACTCTACTCACTGCGCCACCTAGCCACCCCTGCCTTCTAGTTTTAAACTATCTTTTAGTGTACCTCTGGGCACTCTCATGATTGTCAATATACCTTTTAAAATTTAGCTCCCAGAAATGAACTTAAGAATGCAAGTGTGCTTGACCAGCTGATATATTCCTTTAAAGAAGCAATGATGTTTGATGTTTCCTCATACTTAGTTCAGTGGCCAACCAAGGATGCATTGCCCTTAGTTGGTTGGTTGACGATTGTCCATTCTTGAAAAGGACCAAAATGGCATCACTATGTTAAAGTCAAGGTACAGTGTGTCCAACTGTGACTATCTAGACCAACACAAGCTCAGAAGGCTCTACCACAGGTCGGGCACTAATAGTCCATGTCAACATTTGGAGGGGAGATGTCTCTAGGCATGTAATAAATATGAATGAATGAATGACCAGAGCAGACCACAGTCAGACTGTTGTCTCACTTGTTTGGAATACTATTCTTTTATTAATACAATCTAAGCCAAGGGTATGCTGGTAAATGTTTAACAATAAGCTGGAGGGAATATATATACCACTTCAAAATTAATCTGAATTATTAAAATTTTTAATCACTCTTAAATCTAGATCAGTAGTGTTAAACTACAATACAAACACATCCCTGTGGTTATCATATTGACTAAGAAAACCACAATTTAACATTATCGTTGTTGCTTTGTATTTTATTTTGTTAACCATTTTCCAGTTACATTTCAACCTGGTTCAAGTCAGTGAATATCTAGTATGAGGCCTCTGGCCTAGATAATCCATAAGATAATAATCTAGTCTTGATTTATAGCACTTGCTAGTTTTCAAGGTATAAATACTCATGCTGAAAATTTAACAATCTGCTTTCATGAGCTGATTCAAGCTCACTCCAGCACATCTCTGGTCTAAGTTTATATTAGCTTTTTGACAACCACATCATGCTTTTGATGGATATTTAGCTTGCCATTAACTAAACCACACAAATCTTTTTCCATATTACCTGTTACAGGTCAATCAATGTCTCTCTCAACATGTATTTCTACTACTTAGTTTTTTTAACGTGTGGATAAGACAATAAGGTAGGCAAAGTGTTTCACAAACATTAAAGTTCTATAGAAATATTATCTATTTTTATTTTTGTAGAATTTTACCTAAGAGGTAAAAGTGAGTATTCCATTCATAGGGACAGCCAAATTCAAAGATAAGGAGACAAGAGACAGAATGCCATGTTTAAGAAACTTCACTGTAGTAGGATCATAGAATAGGAGGGTAGTGTAGTATAAGGAATCTGGAAAGTTGGAAAGGGCAAGGCAATGAAGAGCTTTAAACACCAGAGGATTTCATATTTGATTCTGGAGGTAACAGGAAGCCACTAGAGATCACTAAGCAAAGTTAGAAAAATAACCTTGGCAGCTAAGCGTAGAATGGATTTGGAGTGGGGAGAGACTTGAGGCAGGAAGACCAGTTCAAAAATATTGCAACAGACTAGGCAAGAGGGAATAAGGGCCTGAAATAGGATTGTAGCTGTATGAGGGGAGGAAGAGGACTTATATCAAAGAAAAAAAGGGGAAAATGGGAAGATTTGCCAATGGACTTGATATGAGGAGTGAGAGAATGAGGAGTCAAAGATGCCATTAAACTTACAAGTTTGGCTGGGTGGGAGGATGGTGGAGACATTGATAATAACGGGGAAGTTGGAAAGAGGGAAAGGTTTTGGGGAAATAGAATGAGTTCTATTTTAGACATGTTGGGTTTGAGATGTCTAAGGGATATGTGACTAGCTCAGCAGAAGACTAGAGATAGAAATATAAATCTGGGAATCATCCTAATAAAGATGATTATTGAACCCGTGGGAGCTAATAAAATGACCAAGTGAAATAGCATAAAGTAGAAAGAGAAGATGGTCCCTTTTCACCTTTGAAATGTTTTGGCATTCTCTTTTTTCCTCCTCAGTCAATGTTACTTTCTAGTAAGTTTCAATAAGTAGGTATGTATATGCATAAGATACAAATATATTTATATGTATGTATATATGTATATGTGTGTGTGTATCTTAGTGTGACAAATGCTTTGTATAAAGTAGATGAACATGTAACATTTGGAGGGGTTACTCATGTTCTTATTTGGTAATAGGAATATAGGATCAAGTTTACATCTTATAGGAAGCCAGTAAGATGCCTTGCTAGTCATTTATATGGCCCTGCAAAACCGTTATAAATTATATGAGCCAACGATTATGGGTTTTATTCACATGGAGCAATTTCCAATTTCGTAGAGAGGCAAGAGCTTCAAACACCTTATTTCCCACCTGGCAGTACTCTTTTGGATTTCTTTGGAATTTACCATTTTCTTTCTCCTCTCTACATCTTTTCCAGCTTCCTTTTCTGTGTTGTCTTCCCTCATTAGATGGTAAACTCCTTGAGGGCAGAGACTTTTTCTTATTACATCCATAGCACTTAGCTCAATGACTAACATATAGTTGATAAATGTTTAGGGCAGCTAGAGCATGGGGCTTGGAAACAGGAAGATTCATCTTCATGAGTTCAAATCTGGTCTCAGATAGTGACTAACTCTGTGACCCTGGGCAGGTCATTTAACTCAGTTTCCTCATCTATAAAATGAGCTGGAGAAGGAAATGGCAAACCATTCCAGTATCTTTGCTGCCAAGAAGACTCTAAATACAGTCACATAGAGTCAGACACAACTGAAACAACTCAACAACAAATAAATGTTTATAGACTGACTGGAACACTTTCTTTGGTGTTATTACTTGCAACTTCATTACATTAAGTAGGAGTAATATTTATCTTTCTCTAAATTGCATTTTCATTATGTTGAATGTCTTGCAACCATATAATTAACCAGAAATTTTCCATTTCCTCCTTCTTCAGGGATTCCCTCTCACCTCCGATTTTTTGGCTTCTCTAGCATCTACAATAAAGTGTTTCATGTTGAACTATTTTTTTTTCCTTTGAGTTGCTTTGATTCCTTCTGTCATCTCAACCTTCTGACCTTTACTTTCAGATCTAATTAAAGGAATCTAAGATTTCTGATACACTTTTGTTTTCTGAATTCCTTTCCACATTTCTTTTTTCATTGCCTTTAATGAAGCAATATGGCATTCAAGTTTTCCACTGAGCAAATCAGATAATTTTTTTTTCTCTTCCAACACCTTTCCATAGATATTTGATAGTTCTCTCAAGTCAATTCTATCATGATGGTGTTTGATGCCTATCCTTAGGCCTATTCCTTGTTTTCTTATATTTCTCATCATGGCAATGATTACTGCATATACTGAAATGTCTTTAAACTTTCTGTCAGATGTTTTGGGAAAGGTACTCTGGCATACATGATCTGGCATAAATGACTTGGATTCATGTCTTCAGGCTCAAAAACATCATTTGAGACTTTGGTGCTATTTTTCTCTTTTATTTGCTTGTGAATTATAATGTTTTGGAGTACAGCAAGTGAAGGCTTTCAATAATCTCAGAGTCCTAAACTTTTACCTCTTCAGACTTAATGGCTCCTTGATTTAATCTATTTTTGAAAATTTTTTTTTGCCTTTTGGAGGGCAGTTGGTGTTAAGTGACTTGCCCAAGGCCACACAGCTAGTTTTTTTGTGTTAAGTGTCTGAGGCCAGATTTGAACTCAGGTCCTCCTGACTCCAGGGCCAGTCCTCTGTTCACTGTGCCACCTAGCCACCCCTCCTTGATTTAATCTAGTTCAACTAATCAATATTTAGTATGTGGGGTGTGTGTGATTGCTCAAAATTGGTCAGCAATATGTTGTATGACTTGGAATAAAAGGTACCACTGATAAAAAGCAACATAAACAACAAGGGATATTCAGTGGTTAGTTTGTGGCTACAATGATAGAAAAAAGGGGAGGGGAAAGGAGTAAATATTTATATAACACCTACTATGTGTTGTTGATGTTCTTCAGTTATTTAACTTATGTCTGATTCTGTCCCCATTTGGGGTTTTCTTGGCAAAGATACTGGAATGGTTTGCCATTTCCTTCTCCTGAGACAAACACAGTTTAGTGACACGCCCACGGTCACAAAGCTAGTGTCTGAGACCAGATTTGAGATGAGTAAACCCAGCACTCTATCTACTGGGTCACCTACTTGCCCACCGAAGGCTATCCTTCGTCTACAATGCTGCTTCTTACTGAAATTTAATCCTGCTAAATTCTGCCCATCTTCCCAGTCTGTGCAGGTATTTTACTACCTTCTCCCATTCAATGAATTAGCTACACATTGTATCATCCATTAATTTAAATTTAATTAATTAATTAATTTGATTAATGTCTGTTTCTCTCTTTTTTCCCAGTTTATTACTCCTGATCTGGCCTCACCTTCCTCCCTTCATAATTTTTTTTGAGAGGGGAAGGCAGGGCACTTGGGGTTAAGTGACTCGCCCAAGGTCACACCACACAGCTAGGGGTGTGTGTGTGTGTGTGTGTGCACGCGTTAAGTGTCTAAGGCCAGATTTGAACTCAGGTCCTCCTGACTCAAGGGCTGGTGCTGCCCCCCTCCTTTCATCATTTTGGCCCTACAGATGTCAAATTGAACTATTTACTGTTATTCATCCTTGAGTTCTCTGCCCTCCTCTTGTCATGCTGCCATTTACACTCTGCCAGTCTTCTATCATGGGTCACTATCACTTTCTACCTGCTTTGTTCTTACTCCTGTACTACAAGATATAGCTGGAGGAATTAGTCTTGTCTATAATAGGTGCTAATAAATACTGACTGACTCAAATTGCTGTTGATTTATTTCTTGGGTCCATTCTTGTTTCCTGTCTAGGAATTCTACATTCCAACTAATGAGCTAGAACATATAAGATTCTTCAGACCTTTTCTCATCCTCTAACAGGAAGGCCAGCTTGGAATTTTTAGAACATAGTTGATGAATACTTATGATAAGAAGGTGAATATAGCCATATATATGACTGGAAATTACCTTAGCTTCTATGCCCTGAAATTTCCCATTGCTAAATGCTCTTTGCCTGTTTGCTGCTACTGGGAACCCATCAACTGAAGTTGCCTACTTTCAGTTCCTTGAACAGGACACTATCTCCCATCCCAGTGCCTTTGCACTGACTGTCCCCTATGCTTGATTGCTCTGCCCCACCCCATCACCTCCGTTTCTTAGTTTTTCTAGCTTCCTTATGAGCCAGCTTAAATGCTACCTTCTGCAGGAGGCCTTTCCTGGTTACACCAGCTATTATTGCTTTCCCTTCCAGATTACTTTCATGTGCTCTGTACATATCTTGTATGTATCTAAATATTTGCACATTGCTCTTTCCTTTGGAATGTAAACTCCTTGAGAAAAAGGACTAAAGACTGCTTTGTTTTGGTTGTTTATTTTTGCCTTTATTTGTATTCCCAGGGCTTAGCATAGTACCTGAACATAGTCCAAGAGTAAAAAAAAAATACACATTGACTATTGTTGTAGCCTAACTTTCAGGATGAAACTCTTGTAACTAGTCCTTTAACATGTTTCCATGTTATGTGGAAATAATTTGACTGGGTAATAATAAGCATTTAGATACCGTTTTAAAGTTTATAAAGCACTTTGAAATAATCATTGTATTTTATCCTTACAACAAATTAAGAGATAGGTGTTCTTATTAATCATGTTTTACAGGTGAGGAAATTGAGGCAGAAAGCAGTTAAGTGACTTGACCAAAGTCACATATCTATTAAGGGTCTTGGGCTAGATTTTTCAAATTATTTATTTATTTAAGCAAGGCAATCGAGGTTAAGTGACTTGCCCAGGGTAACACAGCTAGTGTGTCTGAGACTGGATTTGAACTCAGGTCCTCCTGACACCAAGGCCAGTGCTCTTGGGCTAGATTTTAACTATAGTCTTCCTGGCTCCTGGTCTAATACTCTATCTACTGTGTTGACTAGCTAGACAGGAGCAATTAGTAATTAGTAATGCATTAAATGAAAATACTAAGCAGAGAGTCTATTATGAGATTATCTGAAAGTCATTCCACATTTCCTGCTTCTTTTCATCTCCTCTGTGGCTTTCTGTCAAAACCACCTTTTTTTTTCTTTTCCAGTCTTTGTGAGATGACTTCCATCCCTTGTCAAGATCCTGCCATTCTGTTATCATAAGTCATAGTGCAGGAAATCAAATCCAATTCTTCAACACCACTTATGTAACCAGCTGTTAACTTCCCATGTCCTCCCTTCTCTTCCAAAGTCATGACCTTCAGCTTGAAGGACTGATGAAAACACCATCTGTACTTCCAAGTTTTTTCTATGACCTTCTCAGGACTTCAAAGTGACTAGAGGAGAATTCCAAGCTTCTTTTAGTCATATATTCTGGCCCCATGTGAATTAGCAAAAGAGCACTGGAAGTTTCAAAGCAGAATAATAGTCCTTTGACCAAGCAGAAATTAAGTAGAGGAGGGGATGTATAATTACTACTACAAATTCAGTACAAGATAGCAGAAAGTGAATGAAAAGTCATGCTGGCTTGAAATAACCCCAAAGAATTATAAATAAGAAACTGGGCATCTGATTTGATTTCAATAAGGTTATCAATTCACTTTACAAACCAAGGGGAGAAAAATAATGTAGAACCATTTTGGCTTTGGTGACTCTAACCAATGGCTCCTTATTGGATAATGGGTCTTTATTCAAGAAGACAAACAAGACAGCAGATGGATGAATGGGTGATAATCATTCATTCATTTATTTATTTATTTGGAGGTAATTGGGGTTAAGTGACTTGCCTAGGGTCACACAGTTAGTAAATGTCTGAGGTCATATTTGAACTTGAGTTCTTTTGTCTTCAGAGCCGGTGTTCTATCCACTGCACTACCTAGCTGTCTCCACATTTATTTTATGTTTGTTTTTGTTTAAAAAAATTTTTTTATCTTTCTGCAAATTTTTGTATTGATGTCTTTTGTCTTGACCCCACTTTCATTTCTGGAAAGGTCACCTCTTCCTCTACCTGGTGAACTTTCCCTCATACCAAAGGTTAAACAACAAAAAAATCAATTCAGCTTAGTTAATGGACCCATTGACAACATTTCACAACATATGTAACATTCCTCATCCATGACTCCAGTGAAGGGAAGAAGGTATGTTTTCTTATCTCTTCTCTGGAGCTATGCTTGATTTTCATAATTATACAACTTGGAGTCAGGAAGACATAACTTTCCTGAGTTCAAATCTGGCCTCACATACTTACTAGCTGAGTGACCCAGGGCAAGTCACTTAACCCTGATTGTCTCAGTTCTTAATCTGTAAAATGAGTTGGGGAAGAAAATGGCAAACCACTCTAGTATCTCTGCCAAGAAAACCCCAAATAGGATCACAGACTCAGACATGACTGAAAACAACAAAATTGAAACCCATGACCAAACAACAAAATCACAACTTGTTTAGCCATTCCTCAATTGAGAGGTACCTACTTTGTTTCTGAACTGCTCACATTTATCTTTCATCATTGGTGGATGAGGTGGTGCATAAATGTGAATTTTCCAGATAACTAAAACATATTATTTCAAGTACCAACATTTTTTTAAAATCCATAATTTAAAAACAAAATTAATAAATAAAATCCATATTTTGTTTGGAGGGGGGAAGGCAAGGCAATTAGGGTTAAGTGACTTGCCCAAGGTCACACAGCTAGTAAGCCCATCAAATGTCTGAGGCCGGATTTGAACTCAAGTTCTCCTGACTCCAGGACTGGTGCTCTATTCACTGTGCCATCTGGCTGCCCTTATAATGGAAATTATTCTAAAATAAATTTCAATTCAACAAATATTTATCAATTATCTACTGTATGCAAGATATACAAGACTGCAACACAAGTTCATTTGAGGCACTTCAGAAGTATACTTCTCTGCCTTCTCAGAAGAGGATTTGACTTAAGTTATTGGAAAGGAGCCAAAATGCCATCTACTTCAACTCCCTCATTTGACAGATGAAGAAAATGAGGTCCACAGTGTGACCTTGGGCAAGTCATTTAATCCTAATTGCCCTACCTTCCCCCTCAGAAAGAAAGAAAGAAAGAAAGAAAGAAAGAAAGAAAGAAAGAAAGAAAGAAAGAAAGAAAGAAAGAAAGAGTGAGGTCCAGAAAGGTCAGCTTTCCCAGATAGAGCCAAGATTCCAACTCTCTGTCTTTAAATCCAGCATTCTTTCCACTGAACCATGATGATAATCTAATATTTCTTGAATGATTGTGATTATTATTCATTATTGCATTGTGGTCTGTTAAACAGAAAAATGTAATGAGTGCTGGCTTGGGACTCAAATTCTGGATTTGTGTGACATTGGTCATTCATTACCTCACCACTTAGGACTTCCATTTTCTTTTTTTTTCTTTTTTAACATTTCTTTCCTTTTTTGCTTTTTTTTTTCTTTTTGAAGGGGAGATTGCAGGGCAATTGGGGTTAAGTGACGTGCCCATGGTCACACAGCTAGTAAGCACATTAAGTATCTGAGGCCGGATTTGAACTCAGGTCCTCTTGACTCCAGGGCTGGTGCTCTATTCACTGTGCCACCTAGCTGCCCCTAGACTTCCATTGATGAGACCAGTAAAGGTTCCTTTGAGCTCTGAAAGTCTATGATCCTAAAGTGGTTAGAGAGAAATTAATAGGATGTTTCAGTATGAAACCTACAAAATAAGCTGTGTCTCAATAGGGTCACTCACCAAAGATTCAGAGTCTGATCTTTAACTTTGCAGGAAAAGAAAATCAATTCTTCAGCCCACCCAGGGAGGTCAAATTATTGGGAAAGAAGCTGACTTATACCAAACCAGGAGTTCATAGCCTGAGGTCTTTGACATTATCTTTTTAGTATTTCATGACTGTATTTAGATAGAATTTGTTTCTCTTATAATCTTTTATATTTTATTTATTTAAATTTAAAAACATTATTCTGAGAAGGGATTCATAGGCTTCCCCTGAACACCACTGTTGTCCATGACACAAAAAAGTGAAGGAAACTTTCATTAAACAAACTCTTGACATACTATTTGATAAACCATAATGCAATGAACTAATTTCCAATTTATCTAGTTGAAACCCCAGGATCAATTATTTCTACAGGGTTCTTCCTCCAGGTGGTAGAAAAAAAAATTAAAGGAGAAAACCAAATGCAAAAATCAGAAGGTTTCCTAGTTAGCAGAGACTTGAAGGAAAGGAAAGTGGAACTAGAAAGAATTCACTCAAGTGGAGTTACATTGATAAACTCATCTCCTCCATACTAAAGATACTTCTGCTTAAAGACTGGGAAGCAGTGTTGTGGAACCAAAAGATTGTCTTTGACCCACTGTAGCAGAGACCCAGATGCTCAAATGAATCTGGGATACAGATTTTTTTTTTATTTGATTTTGATTTGAATGGTTTGCACTGACCCTTCAACATGCCTGCTCTGCTCATGACTGACATCATTTGCTTGTCAGATGCCTCTCCAGACTGAAGGATTCAGTCTCTGGTCAAAGACTAGATTTTTCCCTCTGTGAAATAATAATTGTCCCGTGACTGTCCATAACTAATTGCCTATAAACAAATAACTATAGTTAATTTTATTCAGACATGTAGACTTACAAAAATGATTCCTCATTATATTTTTGTTTGTTCATTCATTCTAAAAGTATTTTTTGGACAGCTAGGTGGCACAGTAGATAGAGTGCCAGACCTGGAGTCAGGAAGATTCATTTTCATGAGTTCAAATGCAGCTTCAGGCACTTTTTAGCTATGTGACCCTGGGCAGGTCACTTAACCCTGTTTGCCTCACCTCCTGATCTGTAAAATGACCTAGAGAAGGAAATGGTAAACCACTCCAGTATCTTTGCCAAGGAAATCCCAAATGGGGCCATGAAGAGTCGGGCATGACTAAATCAATGCAACAACAATAAAAGTATTTGTTAGGTACTTATTATCACTAGGCACTGTGAGAGATACTGGTGACACAGACACCAAAAAGAAAGTAACCCCTTCCCTCAAGGAACTCATATTTTCCTGGGGGTTGGGTGTGGGAAACAAACATGGATGCAGATAAGTAAACACAAACTATTTTTAAAAGTAAATACAAATTAAATACAAATGGGGCATGTGTCTTGTCCATGATGTCTATATGAAGTTCATAGGGAGGTTTTGATAGTTATCTCTATTTCTTGTCTATACTTCTTCAAGAGAGGATTTGATTCCATGTTAAAGGAAAGCAGAAGAGGCCATGAGGTTGGCCAATTCTGCTCTCCACAAACAGGAGGGTACCAGATTAGAATGATAACTATCTGTTCCCCTAAATATTGCTAATTTGATTAAATAATTTTTCTCTCTTTAGGTTTGAGTTGCTTTCATGGTTAATATCCCTTAAAGAAGAAGGGATACTCCTGGCTTATATCTGAAGATTTGACCCCTTCCCACCAATGCTAATCACACACACACACACACACACACACACACACACACACACACATAGTGAATATTATATAAACCCATTTATCTAAGCAGATAGAAAATTGGAGAAGTCATACAGAGAATATTTCAGAAAATAAAGTAAATAAGCTCTCCCACTAGGAGTGAGATAGTTCAGTTCAACTAGGAGGGCATACCCAGGGTAGCTGCCAACACAGGTTCTTAGATCTGCTTTTCTAAAGGAAAGCAATTCAATGGGTTAACAATCTTGCTTTAATGAAACATATGTCATTTACCTAGTTCAGGGGGAAAAGGTTAGCACCCCAAACTTTAGAGAATACAGAGGTTACAAGCAGACAAAAAAAAATACTGACGAAGAAACAGATTAACAGAGAAACAGATCAGCAGACAGGCTTCCAACTGTCTGACCATCACATCCATACCTAGTCAGTTACCAGAGAGGGAAGCATCAACATCTGGGTTTTCAAAGCCAGGGAGTTCGGCTGCCGGAGTCTCATCTGGTCAAATCACACAACTCTTCTCAAAGTGAGCCCCAAAACAATATCTTTTAAATGTCATATTTTTCATTTACCATCAGGACTTATCTCATGGATCATGGGGAAAAATAAGCTTTAATATAGGTTACTGAGTTATCAGCATTACCATTTTTAAAGCAAAGTTTATCAAAAAGTATGTGTGTATATATGTATATATAGTCTTCTCCTGGCTCAGAGAATGTCACAACCCTCTTGACCCCACTGCCCGATCACAAAGTAACAAGGTGTGGGTGTTCCTGAAAAACAAGCCTCCCACACAGACTCCAGTTGACCATATTCAGCCTATTAGGGGCAGAGTATATTTTCAAATCAAGGAAGGTTCTCAGAGCCACTTAAACCTATCAAAGGACCTGGAGGTAGGGAAGATCTTAAGGTTCCCATAACAGAGAGTCCTTGATCTTAGCCAAAAGGAAATCTCCCCAAAGTTTCTAGAGAGGCTGTTCTCTGACTGTTAGGGTGGTAGCCACAGTTGCATCAAGCTAGAAATCAGGGACAAGTTGAGAAGTCACTATTCCTTTATATGTCTGCTTTCCAAAGTGTCTTCTCTAGCTTCCTAAGGTCCCCCCACCCCCTGCCAAGCATCTGTATCCTCTCAAAGCAGGAAGGAAGAAAGAATGTCTCCCCTCCACAGATCTAATGCCACCTCCAAACCTCAGATAAGCCTGCATTATTGAATCAACCCTCTTTTCAACAAGGAGAGTCTTATACAAATATTCTAGGCTTGAGGCCTGGGTTACAGAGAAACATGGGCCAGGTGGGGATAGGGGATAGGAGATAACAGTCAGGGATGGGCAAGAATTGTCTCATGTAGGTGTTAGCACTCAAAATGAAGCTTGAACAGAGTTAGAATCTAAGTAGGCAAGTGAGAAGAAAGAATGGCTGGGCTTAATCAGCACCTGAATTGAATTGAAGTGAATTGATTTCATTCTAGACATAGGCAGACAGCCTGTGCCAAGGAACAGAGAAAGAAGATAGAATGCTGTGCATGGGAAAAGATAAGTAGGTCAGAGAGTCTAGAATGTAGACTGTGAAATAATACAAATTCAAAAAAACAATCCGCAACATACAAAATGCACTATACATAAAAGTCAGTAAATTGGCTGCCAAACCATACTTTTTGATAAACTTTGCTTTAAAAATGGTAAGGCTGGTAACTCACTAACCTATATTACAGCTTATTTTTTTCACCATGATCCATGAGAGAAGTCCTAATGGTAAAGGAGAGATATAACATTTAAAATCACTTTTTTCTATATAAGACATGGAGTCATTTTTATATCTCACAATAATTTATCCCTCTAAAACAGCTATTTCTCTACATGGCTATATTGCTTTTATAGCTGCTGCTATAAAAGCTATTGTCACCCCATCCCTTAAAAACTGAGCCTGCAGCAAAAATGTAAGGGCTCATTGGCCATTCCAGGGTTCCTTAGAAAACCATCTCAAGATCCATCCTGTTTTCAAGAGGACTGATATATATGGCACTTGGAATGAAGCAGCTTCACACACACACATCACTTAAGACAGTCTTCAGGGGCGGCTAGGTGGTGCAGTGAATAACAGCGCAGGCCCTGGAATCAGAAGGACCTGAGTTCGGAGCCGGCCTCCGACACTTAATCCACACAAACAAAAACCTAGCCGTGTAACCTTGGGCAAGTTACTTAACCCCAATTGCCCTAAAGGGGCGGCTAGGTGGTGCAGTGAGTAAGAGCGCCGGCTCGGAGTTGGGATGACCCGAGATCAGATCCGGCCTCAGAAAATGAGCACCCACGCATAAATAATGACTAGCCGTGTAACCTTGAGCAAGTTACTTAACCCCAATTGCTTTAAAAAAAAAAAAAAGACAGTCTTCTTCAATCAGTGAATTGAATACACAGGTGTTTCTTAAGTATTTACTCTGTTCCATCTATCTGTTCACAGGGTATCTAGAAGGAGCCTCTCACACCCCTCCATGGCATGGTAAATTAAAGAGAAAGCCTAATGTAATTAAATTTAACCCAACCAGCACTTATTAAATGCCTACTATATGTCAGGCTCTGGGAATTTGGGTCAGGACCTATGCTAGGCATTAGGGGTTTAAAGACCAAAATAATAATGTCTCTGTCCTCAGGGAATTTACATTCTACTAGGTGAAGGATGGGGAATAAGGAAAAGGAATAAACATTTATTAAATATCTACTATAGGTCAGGTACTGTGCAAAGTGCTTGACAAAGATCTCGTTTGATTTCCCACAACAAGGTAAGGAATTACTATTATCCATAGTTCATAAAAGAGGAAACTGAGGCAGACACTGATCAGCCTATGACTAGTCACATGGCTAGTGTCTGAGGCCTGAGTTGAACTTGTCTTTCTGACTCCAAGCTCAGTGTTCTATCTACTGCAAGTTCCAAATCCTTTACAAATAGTATTTCATCTGATTCTCAAAGCAACCCTGGGAGGTTGGTGCTATTTTCATCCCCATTTTATAGATGAGGAAAGTGGGGAATATAGCGATTGGTCCAGAGTCATACAGCTAATAATCTTCTGAGGCCAGATCTGAACTTAACTTCCTGATTCCTGGCCCAGTGCTCTTATCTACTGCACTACATAGCTGCCAACAGACAAACAGATATAATACATACATACCATATATATGTGTGTGTGTGTGTGTGTGTGTGTGTGTACATATATGTATGCATATGAATTTTCTATGTTATACACATTACTTTATATATAAATATTAAATTATATGGTATTTATATTATATCACACACACGATTTGTTTGTCTATATACAAATGATAAAGTCCTTGCCTTCAAGTACATTCTACCAGGTTGGGAAATAAGGGAAGAGAAGAAGTATTTATTAAATACCTACTATATGCCAGGCACTTATACACATGTACATACATATATGACATATACACACATACGTACATGTGGACACATATACACATATGTGTATGTATATATATTATATACACACATACACACAATAAAAGTAATTTCCAAAATTACTTCCAAAAGTTATTTCTAAAATCCATAGTTTAGGGGAGAAACACCAACAATTGGGAACTCAAGAAAGACTTCTTACTGAAAGAGCATTTTAACATCATTGGAGGAACTAGTGATTCCAAGAGGTAGAAAAGGGAAAGCATACTAGCCTCTGCAAGAGCATGGAGGCTAGAGATAGAATGTTATATACAGGTGAAAGGAAGAAGTCCACATTGGCTAGGGTGTAGTGTGCATGAAAGGGATCAAAGCAACCTGGAAAGATAAGTAGGAGCCAGATTTTTCCTTGGCAACACCACCCACCAGCTTTGCTGTAATCCACAGCAAAGTGCGATATTCAATCTGTTTCTAAGCTCTATGCAGAAGATAGATCGAATGGCTGCCATCTGGTGATGGATTCCATCGTGAGCCGCTCCGTAAAGCGTGGCATTTAGCAGGACTTTACTCAGAGTACTCCGTTTTCCTCAGGTTTTGTTTGGGTGACCATCCACTGTAAATGTTCAATTCGTGATCTGAGCCAACACACTAAGAATTCAAAATAATGGAAGACACTCACCAAAGAAATAATATAAAGAAATATTGTAAGCATCTACTAAATAGGCCTGTGATTTTCCAGTTTTGAAGAATTCAAGCTACCATCTCTTTGCTTGGATTGTCATGCCCAGAGTCAATTTTAATTCCTATTTGGAGTACCTGAGTTGAACTTTCTGTTTTCTTTTCAGCTCAGCCTCTCTCATGCCCCCTCCCTTGCTCCCCACACACTCAAAGGTTTCCCTTTAGAGGTCAGTGCCAGGATTTACTTTAGTTCTGCCTGAGATTGAGTTTCTGCCTCTAAGCTAGGAAACTCTATAAGTCTTTCCTTCGCTGTGGAAAAAAATATTTCACGGGTGCTAATTGGCAGAAGTTAAGTCATTTCATTCCCTTAGATCATAATTATATGAATTGCAGAAGTGTTCATTTAATTACATTTAAACACTTAACTGAAATACAGTATGCCTCTAGTTTCTAGGGTCACAAACCTGCACTTCAGCATGGGTGATCCCAGGGTACCTTCTGGTTATTACCCACATTTATAAACTGCTCTGCTGCTAAGGCAGCAGGCTTTCAAGTGTTACTTGAATCCAGAAGGCCGCACAGGTGAGCAGAAGCAGGGTGGGAAGAGGAGGGAGTGGCAGCTGTTGTCAATTGCCCAAATGAGGCCTCTGGACCCCTTTCTACTCTGGGGCTGATAATAATTGCCAGCAGCAGAACTCCTACCTGATGGTTCTAAATTGGCCCTTACATTGGGACTTGTGGACCTGATGATCTTCAGATAATGAGATTTAGCAGAGAGGGTGGATATGGAGTCAGGAGACGTGTGCTGGAATACTAGCTTGATTGAGAACAAGAGCATGTCACAGCCTATTCTGAAAGCCTGTTTTCTCATAATACATGTCCTATTGCTTCACTATTGTTGTGAGAAAAATGCCTCATGAGTCTGAAAGCACGATATATATGTGTTTCTGGTGTTGTGTCATTTTAGTTCATAAACCTTCACTCAACCCACACTGTGGAAGGTTGGACACCCAGAACACAGCAGGCTACATCTCCCCTCAGGGTGCTAGGATAACCCTGAGAGGCTGCATGTTTGTCTTTCTAATTCTACTACTCATGAACCCCCATCTGACATGTTCCCCCAATATCACTGATCACTTAATTTCTCCCCAATATTATTTAGCCAATTATCACTAATTACGTTTTTACAAAGGGACATTTTCTGAGAGGATACAGCAAAGATCAAAACACAACAACATCTCAAGGCATGAACACATTAGTTTTTATCATCTTGGTCCCTGAGAAGAATAGACTCAAATGGAGAGTGGTTGCTACAAAAGTCTCCCTACCAATATCCCTTCAGGATTTGGCATAGCAAATAAATGAACATAATAAATGAATGCCCCCTTGCTTTCAGGACCCCAGTCCATTAGAAACTAGGCCAATTCATTTCTGGGTGGTGTAAAGCAGGTAACTCCTTAAGGCTGGATCCTCACTGGATTTAGCTACTGCTGCTACTTACCAGCTCCTGTTACTAAAGCGACTTTGGATGACTCTTCTGACTTTATGAAGTTCTCAAGGCTATAATCTGGTTCATTCTGACTCCAGTACTCATCAACTTTAGATCCAGAAAGAATGAAACACAATAGAGACAGAAGGAAAAAATGGTGGTGCATGTACAACACTATTGCTTCTAGTAATCCTACCTCCTACGTGGAGGTCAACAGGATTTCTTCTTCCTCCTCACTTGAAAGTTACCAAGGAAACGACTCCTTCTGTTCAAACCTTTTGCATGCAATTCAGTTCTAGCTTAACATCCAATTAAAAAGCTTTTCACCACAGAGTAAACCAACAGGGGTTTTTAGGCTGGAGACTGTTAATTTAAAAAATATTTTATAATTGTCTTAAAATATAATTAGCCTTCTTTATAACTGAATTTAAAAACATTTTTTCTGAGAAGGGGCCCATAGGTTTCACAAAACACAGAACAATATTAAGAATCATTGAGTTAGAGGATACCTTGCATACTCTGAAGCAGAGAAGAAAAGGGTTCCTCTATCATGCATCTCTGGAAACAGGTTCACCAAACTTTTATATGGACATTACACATGCTGGGCACCCAATGGCCATACCTCCCATTCAATAGTTGTTCAGTTGTTTTTCAGTTGGGTCTGACTCTTCATGGCCCCATTTGGGGCTTTCTTGACAAAGATACTAGAGTGCTTTGCCTTTTCCTTCTCTAGCTCATTTTACAGATGAGGAAACTGAGGCAAACAGGGTGAAGTGACTTGCCCAGGGTCACATAGCTAATAAAGGTCTGAGACCAGATTTGAACTAAGGAACAGGAATTTTATTAACCTCAGGTCCAGCACTCTATCTACTGCACCTAACTGCTCATACTTCCCATTACACTGTTGTTATTTTTGAAGAGAAAGCAAAAAATCAGTTAAGATCTCTTCTTGGCCAAATAATGTGTTTCTTGGGAGACAGGTAGAATTATCCTGGTATTCTTGTATAGTTTTCTCTGTGCCTTTGTGTACTCCTATCATGTACTATTCACCAACTACATAAAGCATTGTTCTGTATTAATTATCTGGTTGATATCCCTCATTTTGAACCATTAATATTCTATTTACATATGAGATATACATCCAGTACACCAACAGACAGACAAGCTAACACAGCTAAAGCATCAAAATATCCTGGAGACAAAACATGGGACCCAACCACCATCATCACTTTGACCTCTATTTCTTTTTCAGAGGCTGATGGAAGCAAACTAGGACCCTGTGGCCAAGAGCCTAAGGGCCATCAGTGCAAGGCTCCCCCAGACTATTGGTCCTGCTTCTGTGTCCAACTCCATTGTTCAGGAGAGCACCTGCTGAAGAGACCCAACCAAGTCACAGGCTAGAGAAGGAAATAGCAAACCTCTCCAGTATGTGCTATAACCACCTCCTGCTCAGTAGCCACACCTACTGAAGATCCAGAAAAGAAAGAAGGAAGGGAGGAAGGGAAGGAAGGAGGAAGAGAGGGAGGGAAGGAGGAAGGAAGGAAGGAAGGAAGGAAGGAAGGAAGGAAGGAAGGAAGGAAGGAAGGAAGGAAGGAAGGAAGGAAAGAAGGAAGGAAGGAAGTTTTCTTTACTGAAGTCTTTGTTGCTGTTTGTCTTTAGTTCACAGAAGTCCTTGGCTTGGCACTGTCAAATGGTTCAACAACAGAAACAGACCCCATTTTATCAATGAAAATGACATTTAAAAGCCCTCAAGCTCCAAGCCCATGCTATTTCCACTGTATTATGCAGCCCTCCCCTTCATTAACAATTTGTGGGATATAGTAAGTGCCTAATCAATGTTTTTTTCTTTCACCCCTTCAATGACTCAGATCAGGAATTGAACATTTACACTGGACAATCAGTAAAGGAAAACATGACTAAAACAGATTCCCCTGGGGATTATTCTAGTAAAGACTGTATTTTGCAAGAAATACAAGAAAGAGATCACTAGCTAGCAACCCCTATATCATTCTTACTTTACCTGTATTGTACAGAGACAGGTTGAATATCAGAGTTTGTGTGTGCATTTAGGGAAGTCTTGGGCATTGGGATGTGAGGTAAATTGGGGGGCATTGTTCTTGGGCACAGGGCAATTGGGATGACTGACTGTTGTTATGAGGTCAGGGTCACCTGTGTCTTTGACAATACTTTGAGTTGGTGCCTTTTCTCTTAGCAGTACCTGCAGTGGTCTGCCAGGAAGACTTTCAGTTAGAGATCACAGGACTGGCACAACCAGTAGTTCTGAGAAATATACCATTCCTGGTGCTGTAATTTAAGAGGTGAAGGGGAAAATACCCACTATAGAATGTGGGAGGACGGAAAAACCAATATTGAGAAACCTGTCTTGACTGGTTAGCCTGACAAACAAATGACTAGGTAATCAGCTTCTAAAAATGTCACTCATTTCAGGAGGGTTGGGGACAGCTGCTAGGAGTCTAATTGCTGACTACTCTTAAATGCGTTCTCCAATGGATTCGCCAAATGTAGAATCCAGCCATTTTTATGCTTGTGTATGCCTGACTGACCACGTTGTAAACCAGACCTTCGTTGACCTAATTCTGCAGGTGCAGCATATCAACCCTGATCAATGCCGGGGATGGCAGCTGGGCTTTGAGTGACACGTAAACCCTTCTGTAGCCTTTGAAATACCAGGTTGAGACAAAGGGAGGGCTTATTTTTATCCTTCCCATTTCCTGCTGCTAGTTTAATTTTGTCCCAACAGGATGACATTTGGGAGGCTGCCAAAGCTGCAGCAGACAGCTCTTGACTGCTGTGGGTGGAAACCCTGTGTTTGATTAAATGCTGAAAAATAATTATATTTGATCTGCACATCCAAATATTTACATGGGAGTAGGCTTGAGGAGCTAGGACGGATGAAACAGCCTTCCCAGCTTTGTTTTGTCTTGCTGAAGGGTGGATGGGTGTCTCTGCCCTACAAAGGAGCGTTTTCAGTTACCCAAGGGATGGGATCGTATGGAATCCAGTTGTTTGCAGTGTAAGGACATTGAGGTCCTGGGGGCAGTCTATATTCGATTCACTCCAGTTCTCTTCAATTCAGTTCAGCTAGATTTACCTAATTTTACAAGGATCGTAGGCACTTGGTGTCAGATGAATGCTTTTCCTTCTTTAGTTCAGATCAGAACATAAAAATTTACACTGGACATAATAAAAAAAAAACCCATTTATTATGTAGTAGTATGTGTTAGGCACTGTGGATACAAGGAAAAGCAAAAGCTAGTCCCTGCCCTCAAGGAGTTCACAATTGAATGGATATTCACTAAAGGAAAAAAGGAAATAATCCTATGGCCAGTGGAATGCCTGTCCTTGATCTGAGTTGCCATGTTAAAGCTTCATTAAGTACCTACATTTATTAAGTGCTTAATTTATACAAAGTAATGCGTTAGGCACTAGGTACAGAAGGATAAAAAAATGGACCGAAAGAATCTGTGTTCTACTGAGTGCCAAGGACCCCTACACAAATAAGCCTACTGCTTGGAAAACGAAGTCATGAGAGGACAGTAACAATTGGGGTAGATCAGAAAAAGCTTCACAGAAAAAGGTGTTGGAGGCATAATTCAATATCTAGCACCCTCTCAGGTCAGGTGTGATGCTGGGAATTAATGAGGTCACTGAACAAGGGTCATCGAGCGCTTAACAAAGGAGGAAGTTTTAATTTGACTTACAGTGAGAATACGGAACGCAGGCACTTAGCTTTTCTAGATGCGGCCCCTCTCTTCTCTCACCGTAAACGCTATCTGGTCAGTCTATAAATCATCAGGATTTAGCAGCTTAAATCCCGTCAAGCACTGACCAAGTCAGGGAGGCCCCAAGAAGACAAAGCTGGGACCTCTTATCCTCTCCACAGGGAAGCTGCATCATGAAAGCTGGGACCAATCAGGTTGCCTCGGGGAAGGAAGCTGGGGCTGCCAGGGAACTGGGACTATCGAAGCAGGTGGGATAATCAGAAAAGCTGGAGTCAAGGGAAGGAAAGTGTGTTAGGAAACCCCTGGTCCCATCACCCGAGGTAGCACCTGTGTTGAGTCTTAAAGGAAAACAAAGGTTCTGAAAGATAGAGATGAAGAGAGCTTGAGTGCATACGAGGCATAGGTGAAAGATGGAATGGTTAGTGCAGGGACTAGTTAGAAATCTATAAAGGGAATGAGTAGGAAATGGGGGGGGGCAGACTATAGAGAATCTTAAATACATGGCTAAGGACTTTATTTTATCCTTTAAGCAAAGAGAAGATCATAGACCTGGAGGTATAAGTGAAGGTTTAGGGCTCATTCCCCTCAGTTGATAGACAAAGAAACTGACAAGTACTGATAAATGTTCAATAAAGGGCCATCTAAAAATGTATGCACAACACAGTTTTATTTTGAATTATTAAAATTTATCCATCACTTACTTAAGTCTAGAAATTGAAAAAGAAATTATTAATTAACTCTTATTTACAGCATTTGCAGATTTTTAAGGGGTGAATGCTCATGCAGAAAATTTAACAATCAGTTCAAGATTAGCATTAGCAGACCCCTGAAACACAGACCCACGTAAACTAAATGAGTTGCACAAGGTCACATAGTTAATTGGTCAAGGAAGTAATAAGGTCAAATCTCTGCCTCAGGAAGCTTATTTTGGGAGTTGGGAGAAGGGTGGGCTGCAGAGGGACGAGACTGAAGGCAGAGACATTAATCAGAAGGTTTTCAGCATTTACTAGTAATGTCCAATCCCATTATATGATGGTCACCACACAGAGGGACAGGTTCCTATGTGCCTCTTTCCCTCAAGTAGAAAGAAATGTAAATTATCTGATGCTCTTTTTTTATGTCATTACTTAAAAAAGAAAAAAAAACAAAGGCATTTGCCATTTGACAAAAAACTAATTCTCAATAAGCATATTGGGCCTCAGTTTCCTCATTATTCATATTATATATTTCTTTATTTTACTTAATGTAAAATGAACAGATTGACCAGATGACTTCTGAAGTCCCTTGTAGTTCTAAATCTATGACCCTGTGATCCAACAACAACAAAAGCCATCCCTCCAAATCACTTATGAATTGAGAATAACTCTCAATCCAGCTAAGGCTGGAATCATCAGTACATGATTGGATTTTTAGATATGCAATTGCTTATGCTAATAATTTTATTCTGGAGATGATGTTGCCTGGAAAGGTAAATGGGAGATCTAGGTCACTCTGATGGGTGAGTTATAATAGATGGGAGAGAGCTCAGAAAGAGAAAGGATTATCAGGAAGCCCTTAGAGAAACCCTGGGCAGAAAATATGAATAATGATTAAACCAAAGAGAGGATCCTCTCTTGGCCTTTTGTTCCTAGTTCTGTGTAAGAAAAGAATTCCAATCAGAAATTTTGTAAACGGAGTCCAGGAGAAGGCTGAGTTGGGGGTTTGAGTGGTTATACAGGAAGCTGTTTTAATCTAAAAATGATGGAAAACCTACGGCCTCAGTCTAAAAAAAAATCTGACTTCATTAATATTAGCTAACATATACATACATATGTGTGTATATGTATATATATGTATGTGCTTATACACATATATGTATATGTATCACTTTAGCATTTGTAAAGCAATTTGCATCCATTGTCTCATTTCAGCTTTACTACAACTTTGTGAGGTAGGTTCTATTATTAGCCTATTTTACAGATGAGGAAAGGGAGACAGCGGAGGGGAAGTGACTTTTGCCTGGCTCTCACAGCTAAAAAGTAACAATGACAGGATTTGGGATTTTTAGTAGCAGAAATCTGTTCACTACAGCAATGAAAGTAACCCCATACATACAGCAGAACACATATGAAACTATACATGTGTATTCTATGCCTCTTACTTTTATTTTTAAAAGTATAAATAATAAATTCAATCCATTGCTTTCAAAATTGTCCTGTTTGTGCTTCCTTCTGAACACACATATATACATGTATATATAAAATATACGTGTATATGTGTATGTAGATGTAAATGTAGATGCAATATGTAAATGTAGGTGTAAATACATATATATGGATGTGTATATTCTATCCACTTTAAAAAATGATTCAGTGGCCCTCCTTTATTTTTTCCATCACCATTACTATCCTTTCTTCACAATTAAAAGGGGGGTGGTGTGGAGGGGAATATCTTATAACAAACAGACACACGAAACAAATCTACACAGTGGCCACATCCAAAATCTATTTCCTTCTGCACTTGAGTCCATTGCCTGTCAGGAGGCAGGGTAGGTAACATGCTTCATCATAGATCTTTTTGGAGATTATGATTTGATCAGATGTCTTTAAGTCTTTCAAAGTGGTTTTTCCTTTATATTGTTGTTGTCATTGAGTAAACTATTCTCCTGACTCTGTCCACTTCATGTCATACCAGTTTATACTGCCTTATTCTTTGTCATTCAGTCATTTCAGTTGTGTCTGACTGTTCATGACCCTTTTTGGGGGGTTTTCTTGGCAGAGATGCTGAAATGGTTTGTCATTTCCTTCTCCAGCTCATTTTACAGGAAGGAAACTGAGGCAAAGAGGGCTAAGTGACTTGCCCAGGGTCACACAGCCAGTAAGTGTCTGAGGCCAGGTTTGAGCTAAGGTCTTTCTGACTCCAAGCTAAGTACTCTCTCCACTGTGCCATGTAGATGCCCCTCCTACCACCTAGGATTCTTTGAAAGTGTTGCTTCTCAGATTTCATATAGCACTATGATATTCATTTGCTTTCATAGACTTGTTTATCCCTTTCCCAGTTGATAGGTACATTTTTTAGTTTCCAGTAGTTTTTTTCTCCTCCTTTAATCTTTGTTTCTCTTTTCTTAGGATAACTTCTTGGGAAATTAGATGGTTCAAGGCTCTTTTCCTGCCCTCTGATGAAATATGAACCCTGGGCATGGCTGTAACATGGAGTGGTATTTGAAGAGTGAAATGTTCTGTGTTATGGTATAGAACATTGTTAGTTATCCAAATTATTAGTTAACCCAATTCCCCTGGAAATAAGACTGTATTTGTTGTGAGTCAGTGTGAAGAAGAGTGACTGGAAATTCCCCTGGAAATAAGACCATAATTATTCCCAGCCAATGTGAAGAAGAGTGACTGGAAATAAGACAGAAGCAGCTGGTATGGAATGTGGCAGCTTGGGAGTTTCTAAAGTGGCTTCCACCTGGATAATGAGAGCATGGAAAGAGTGAGTACTGGGGCTGGGGCTTTGAGCCCTCAAAGTATATATATATGGCTTTCAATTCATGTGCTTTCTCAACCAGCAATATCAGCATTTGGGGAACAATTAAGAGAGAGTCCTAGCAGATACATATTTCTTATTGACACATATCTGAGCTCCAGGAGACTCCAATTAGGAGAAGAGCTTCCACTGGACACAAAATTTAGATGAGTGTGTGTGTGTGTGTGTGTGTGTGTGTGTGTGTGTGAGATTCCAAGGCAGAATGAGGGTGTCTGGGCAGACCATAAGGAGTTTGGGTTTCAATAGCTCACAGTGCATAAAACCTTAATCATAACAACCCTGGGAGGTAGGCAGAGTTATAAGGAGGATGGGGCAACTGGGGCTTTCCCCCTGGGTATTAAAATTTAAAGGGTATTGACAATACTCACATGCCTTCCATGACATAGAAACAACTAAGTCTGACACCAAGTTAGCAAGAATAACTCATTCAAATGGGAAGTCATTGGGCCGTGTGCAGTTGCTCCCCTCTATTGAGGCACCCTAGGGGAATTCCATACTCCCTACCCCAATGGAGTGGCTTCCTTTCATCCTAGGGTCTAGTTTTCCTCCACCTCTCAAATGAATTTGTCTTAAATGTTGATTTGAGGGCACTCTAAGATGCATGTTTTGTGAAGTCAGTTATGACTCTGGAGATAAGTACTATTTCCATCTTCATTTTTTAAATGAGGTTCAAAGATGTTAGTAACTTATTCAAGATCACACAGCAAATGAATAAGACAGGTCTAGGATCTTGAACTTCTGATTTGAAGTCCAATGGGCTTTCTCCTACATCACACTGTCCCCTTACCACTACTGCTCCTTAATGACAGTGCTGGCCAATGTAGTACCTTCTTATGGAACAAAAAGATATATGGCATCTGCCTGATATTCTTTTAAACTAAATTTTATTGATGTTTTTGTTTATATTTCCCAGTGTATTGCTTCTCTCTCCTCTCCCAGAAAACCAAACACTATAACAAAAAAGGGGTTCAGTAAAACTACGCAATCTATAAAAAGAGTCGGATATTATATACAATGTCCCATCTCTGCAAAGAAGGAGTGGGGAAAAATCTGTCTATTGTTTTTAAGAGCAAAGGTCGAACTTGACTTTAATAAAGCTCCCTTGTGCCTTTTCCAACCAAAACACATACAAAAATATTTTATATGCTTGGCGTGTCAATTCAGTTCTTGGCCAGAATGACAATTACAAAACTGAAGTGTCAGAGGAGACCTACAGGAATCATTCAGTCTCCTTCTGCCCCCAACACTCACCCCCCTTTTAATTATATGTGTCAAGCTGCAGCTGGCCATCATGCATTCTTTTCTAGCTATTAAATCAGGCCTCAGAGCCTTTCATTTTATGTTGGGGTCTGTAGTGATGAGGGAAAAGATTCCAGTGAGGTCTTTCAGACAGAAGCTCAAAGACTCAGAGATTTTTAAACTAGAAAGAACATTAGTCCAAACCTTTCATTTGATAGTTGAGGAAACTGAGGTCCATGGAGACTGTAAGTTGGTCCAGGTGTCACCAGTACTAAGTAGTAGTAGAGACACGACCTGAACCCAGGTCCTACTCTGATTCCAAAGCCAAAACATCTTCCATTGTATGAACTTTTTTCCAGGGCCCATTGTCCAGTGTCTGTCTTTAGAAGCTGAGACAGTATAGAGTTCCTGCATTCTGGTTGGGAGGCCTCTTCTTGCTATATCATTCGTAGTTATATATAACTATGTTATAGCATATAACTATGAGTGCCCTCAAATCAACTCTTAAAACATTCCCTGTCCAGACTTGGGGCTAGCTCTTATCCCATTTTCTTCAGGCAATGAGCTCTGTATCCCTTAGAGAACTGGGAGATTAAGAGCTGCTTAGCCCCTTAAGGGAGGTCCTCACCTCAGATCCTTGCCCTTGGATGGCCTTCCAGGCTGGGCATTTTTCCAGACTCTGAATTAATGAACCTCTCCAGCTTCTCTTAGTCTTCCCTTCAGCAGTCTTTCCTTCTTCCTCTCCTCTTCTTCCCCTCTATGCATCCCTCACTTTAACCCTACTTTACTAAACAGATTCACTAATTACTGTCAAATCTCTACTGTTTTACTCAATTGCTTTTTCTTCTCTCTTCTATTCCTATATATGGGCCCTATTCTTCTGTCTCTCCTGGTCTAGTTCATATTCTAATCTGGATCCAGGGTAGTTTGGGGTGGAAACCAAATGCAAATCAGTACAAAAGAGCAGCCAGAATAAACATGACCTGGAAGGACTCACATTTTTAAGTCTGTGAAGACATTTGAGGAGTCCCCACCCCAGCTCCAAGTGAATTCTGGGGTCTGCCATCAGAGACACAATAGGAAGAAAAATGATCTTTGTTCTCTTTCTTTGAAGTTAAAAACTGAATGTTGGCTGTGAAACCGCACACCTCCTTTCCCCTGTCTTGGGTCTCTGCTTTGTCAGCACTGCCTTTGCCAGACCATGAGGCCTTTCCTTCCATTCTACCCTCCTTCCCCCTGCCTTCATCCCTCCTGGCCTCTTCTGTTCCCACTCCCAATATCCTACAGCATACCCTTTGCTTTGAGTCCCTGGCCTACCAGAACCATTTCAACATGTTCTCAAGGGTCTTTGGAAGATACTCACTGCCATTTCACTTTAGCAATGGATATAAAAACTGTCCAAGGGGAACCCAGGTCACCATGAGAAAGCCTACTTTGATAGCCAAGTATCTGATACTAAATATAAACTCAAATCTTCTTGACTGCAGGCCCATTACTCTATGCACTGCTCCACCTCCACATCAGCCTGTAGTCAACCTGGAAATTAGCCTCTCAAAGTTTAGAAGATTGAACCTCAGACAAAAGACATTGGCCATTGGCCTGGACTTTTCTAGCTTGGTTGGTTCTGACAGAGCTCATGCTACACTGGTCAGTCTTTGGGAACCCTGAATCAGCTCTACGCTACAATAAGGTATTGGAAGATGACATTAAGTGTAAACACCAATTGATATTGTTATTACTTAAGAGTTAAGTTGGAAGAGGGAATAATATAATAATAAGATAGTAAATTTAGAGCTGGAAGGATCATATAATCCAACTCTCTTAGTTTACAGATAAAGAAACAGGTGCCTGGAGAGGTTAAGTGAATCCCATGTAAGAATATTGAAATCTTCAGCTATTAGACCCTCCCTGAAGTATTGAAGAGTTGAAGAGAAGATGTAAGGATCCTTACTACATGGAGATACATCCTTTCATGTAACTGTGCATAATGGTAATTGTACTATTAGTATTTGTTGATTGAGAAAACATATAATGATGAAGCGACAGTGCTTCCCATGCATATGGATTTGGGGAACCTTTGCAATAATTTCACAGCCCCCTAAAGGTCCATGATCCACAGACTACTACTCTGACAGTAAGCTTTGTCAAGTTGTAATTTCAAGATGGATCCTAACCCATGATTTCCAATTTCTAGTTGTTGAGGCAGTCTGATGCTTAGAATTTAGGTTAAATTATTAAGCAAAGTGTGTCTTCTGCAATGCTTCAATCCCTTTTTGTAGTCTCTCCGCTCCTTAACATATTTCTTTCCATTTTCCTCTCCTCTCCAGGGTCTTAATTATTTTGTTCCACTCAAGCTTGCTTTTTTGAACAATGCCCACTGCCTTAAGTATTTCCAAATATTTCCTCCTTTTCTACCCCAAAATTGCCAGTCTTGGATCTCATTCTCCCAAAGCCCCATTAAGTGATTAGATAGTGAATCTGATAAACAAATTTGAGCTAACAAGTTAATGACTTTCTGCATCCCTTGTCCTCTAGAGACATGGCTTATCACTGTGTTGATTGAAATTCTTTCATCTTTCAAAATCCTTCATTTATAATATTGTTATTATTGTATAAATTTTTCTGATTCAACTCATTTCATTGTGTTATTTTGGTTTGTTTGACTCTGCATATTCATTACAAGGGTTTCCTTTTGCTTCTTTCCTAGTGGGGGAATGGGAGATGGGAAGGGGAGAAAATAAATACTTGTTAGATTTTTTAAAAATTTAAAAGAGTTAATGGTTAATAAGGGTTTGTGTTACCATTGCCAGTTTACAGTTGCATTTTAACTAAGACCTCCCACTATAATCTTGACTTCCTCATGGCAATGCCTTAACCCTAAAGAAACAAGGGGAAATCTTTTTGGTAAGGAGAGGGAGGCTTTGAGCACCTTTCAAATCTCCACACAGAGTAGCATGGGTTGTTCCATTTTTTAAAAGAAAATTCTACTTATAATTTCTATAGTTATCTGTATGAATTCAGAATATCCCCTTACTAGTTCCCTTATAGTCCTATGAGTAAGGTAGAGGAGAACTGAGGAAGTAACAATTACGGATTGGTGTAGTTGAAAGAACATTGGATTTGAAGTTAGAGGACCCACGGTCCAAGTACTGGTTTTGCTACTTACCATCTGTGTGACCTCTTTAGGCATCAATGTCTTCATCTATAAAATAAGGGGATTGGACTAGATGAATAGTTCTTAACTTGGGATCCACAGAACTCTAGATGGGAAAAGAAATTACAACTTTGTTTTTACTAATATGTAACTGAAATTTAACCTTTCCTTCAATTATGGATTTTTTTAAAGCATTCTTCTGAAAAGGGATCCATAGACTTTGCCAGATTGCCAACGATCCATGACTACCAAATGACGAAGAACTCCTGAAGTAGAAAATCTCCAAATTCCTCCCAGTTCCTATCATGGAATCTCAACTGTGAAGGTCTCATCAGAGACTAATTTAACTGGTACCATACTTGAAGAATATAGCATCACTGATGAATGATGATCAAATCTTTGCTAGAAGTCCTCAAGTCAAAGGGAAATCATGACTGTCCAAGACAACCCCCTCCATTTGGGAATAGCTCTGTTAGGAAGTTTCCTCTTCCAATAAACCTGAATTTACCACTTAGTAACCTTCACCCATTGCTCCTAGGGTGGTTCTCTAGGTCCAAGAAGAATCTCTTTCACATGACAACTTTAAAAATACTTGAATACTGCTATCATGCTTCTACCACTCCAAGTCTGCTCTTCTCCAGGTTAAACAGGCAAAGCTTCTTTGATGAACCCAAACTCCTCCAGAAAACAAAACCACCTGTTTAATACTAATATTCTACCAGTATTGTTGAGGAGCTTTATCATGGAACATTTTGATCTCTGAGTAATTAAAAATGTGAATCCCCCAAAGGGCAGTGTTAAGGCACACGGGCATGAGGAGACGAGACATATTACCAACAAGGAATTATTCAGGTGAACCGGAGAAAATTATGTCACCAAAAGAACAGATGAACAAAGAAGTAAATATTGTCACAAAGGATAAGAAAGGAATAACTGAGCTCTGCTGGTATCCACTCAAAGTCAAATGGATTCAAGGATGGGTGGACTCTCTGTGCTGAACTTGTGGGAGGATATGTTTCTCACAGGATGGATAGGCACAGATGATTTGTGATATGCATATAACTTAGTTCATAGATCCATTGGCAAATCTCAATATCTTATTTCATACAATAAATGTAGTCTTTAAAGTTAATTATATAATGTGAATTTTTTTAATTAAATTGTATTTTTTTTTCAATTTATTTTCTTCCCTTCCTTTTCACTTGGGGAAAAAGAAAAATATGTTCAAAATATATGCCTTATTCTATGCCCTGAGTCCAGCACCTTCTTGTCAAAGTAGTAGGCTTCATTTGTTCCTCTGGAATTCTATTTGTATTGGTTGTTTTGCATTGTTTTAATTGTATTGGTTTGTATTGATCAGGGTTCTTAAGTCTTTCAAAGTTATAACTTTTTTTTGGTAAATCTTCAAAGATCATTTGTTTTATGGTATAGTCACTCTTTCCACTGATACAGCTCACAAATCCATTAGCAACTGGTCTTCAGGAATAGTTGTGGCCAGAAAATTCTGTGGTGCTAGCCAATCTGATTGTGAGCCTCTAAGAATTGAGTTAGGCTGGTCCTTAGATGTACCACATAGTCCATCCCCCACCCATAATTGAAGCCATTCCAGTTTGGTAGACCCTTCCAGGGCTTATATTATGCAGGCATAGCATCTAAAAATCCAGGGTCACCCCTGGGCCATGATGAGGCATCAGAAGATGATTTCATTGAGAACATTAGTTGTCATCACATTTTAAATATAATTGTTTAAGAGGTTATTATAGCAGCAGTAGTTACAAGCCCAAGGACAAAAGATTTGGGGGGAAAGGAATGAAATTTATAAGGGATCTCCAAATCTTTGTAAACACTTAACCATTGTCATGTAGTTATAATATATTTCTTAATTAATAGATAGTACAGAAATAGCTCCTATCAAAGGAGGGGGTCTATAAAATGTTTTTCTATTTAAAAACAGGTTCTAATATTTCAAAAGGTCGGAAGTCACTGATTAAGAGGATTCTGTTGATGAGTCCTATTTGCAAAGTTAATTACCATCCTGGCTTAACTACTTAACAAGTTTACTTAAAGTGTGGGTAAACCTATATATTAATTTTCCATATTATTAGGCAAGATCATAATAAAATCACATCATATCAATCAGTCCTTCTCGAATTATGGTCCAGAGACCCTTGGGAGTCTGTGAAGTCCTTATAGGGAGTCTACAAGGTCAAAACTATTTTTATAATATTAAGATGATTTAATTTCTAATATGGTTAATTTCATTAATATAACCCACATAAACAGAATCTCATAGGGAATCCTCAATAATTTTTAAGACTATAAACAAGGTACTGGGACCAAAAAGTCTGAGAATCATTGAAATGAATAACAACCTAATAGCCACCGGGATGACCTATGTTTCCACTGGCAGAGAGGGTGTGGACAATGTTCATGCTGTAACTTTTTAGAGCCACAGTGAAAGTTGGGTGACAAGTGGACACCAAAGGTGGATAAGCAGCCCTGAAAAGGTCTTGGCAAGTCCTTATACCAAAGATGCTAGTCCTCCATGGAACACTGAGGAGTCATGACTTTCCTAAGGTCACATAGCCAGTATGTTCAAGAAGCATGATTTGAACTCTGATCTCCTGGCTTCATAGTTGACTCTCAGGAGTCAGCTGTGTATTACAATGGAAAGAACTTTTCTCTGCAGTCAAAGAACCAGGGTCCAAATTTAACCTTTTATGTTTGTTGACTATTTGATAATTTCTCACAATTAAAAGTAAAAAGATCAAGTCCTACCACTTCATCCAGGGCCATCTCTAGTCATTTTGGTCTACATCTCACCACTGTACCCAGATGACTCCGTAGAAGAGAGTGTGGCTGGTAAATTTGCACAGACCTCCCTCACTTAAATCCAATTCATTTGCAAATCATGCCATCACCTTCCTGATGTCAGGGTCATCTTCCCAAATGAAGGGCAAAAAAACTAACAATAATTAAAAGAAAAAAAAAAACTTCCCAAGAAAGAGATATAGTCACAAGCCCCATTTCCAAGCTTACTAAACTTTCATTAGAATGAAATGGGGGAGAATTTATTTAATACCAGTCCCTGGGAATACAAATTTTTGACAAGATTTTAAAAAGTAGACTTAGTGTGTCTAATTTTCATTGCCAAATGCAGTCCAAGTTATGCACCCCTAGTTTTTTCCCTTCTTCCTATCATCCACACACTTCATTTGGGCCCTAGCATTTCAACACAAATTGTTTCCAGCTCTTTTAATTAATTATTCCCTTTAGTTATGAAACTACTCAATTGTTTCCCTTGTTTTCAGGACATTGAAACTGCATGAGGATATATCTCCAAGGCCCCAGACTATCTCTAACCTCAAAGGCATAAGCTTAACACCTGTGTTTTTTAAATACTCTAGTGAGTAAGACATGAAAGTAAGTTAATTGGAGCTTGAGGCATCACAGTAGAGGAAAAGACTTCCCTTTAGTTTACCTGGCATAGGTACTGCCTGGGGACTGTCAGGATCTGCCCAGATAATAAATTAGCTACAGCAGTAAGTCTGACATATGCCTAAGGGGGCAAGAACTTTTGGGAATTTACCAAATCGCACAGGACTGTCCTTCGAGCCTTGGGAATAATCTTGTTTATATTTATTGTCAGAGCTCCCCCTGCCTCATTTATGTAGAAATACACAGCCACCTCTGTCATTAAGGGAAACCTCTGCTCATCTGCCCTCTGAAGAGTTTATAAAATATCATCGGATCGGGGCGGCTAGGTGGCGCAGTAAGTAGAGCATTGGCCCTGGAGTCAGAAGGACCTGAGTTCGGATCTGGCCTCAGACACTTAACACACACAAACAAAAACCGTGTGACCTTGGGCAAGTTATTTAACCCCAATTGTCCTCTAAAAAGCAAAAAAGAAAAAAAAAGATATCATAGGATCCTAGTTCTAGAGCTGGAAGGGGCCTTAGAAAACATCTAATTCTCTAATTTTACAGATGAGGTAACAGATACCAAGAGAGCTTAATTGACTTTTTCAATCTTATATAAGTAGTAAACCACATTTTGATTTCAAATCCGTTGACTCCAAGCTCTATGTTCTTTCCAATGGACAATAATGGCCCCCATAAGAACTGAAAGGAACCTAGGAGATAACCCAATGTGTCTCTCCTAATTAATCATTCCCTTCAGTGAGGAAGAGATCTATGATAATTGAGTCATAGAACTACAGCTGGAATTAATGAATCAACAAACAGTTCTTGAAATGCCTACTACATTCCAGGCACTGTGCCCAGCACTGAGGATACAAAAAAGAGACAAAAGAGTCCTTGTCCTCAAGGAGCTTACAATCTAATGGTGGAGACAAGATTAAAAAAAAATGTGTATGAAGCAAATTATTTTCAGGATAAATTGGAAATAACATAGGGAAGGCACTGAAATTAAGAGGAGCTGGGGAGGGGTGGCTAGGTGGCACAGTAAATAGAGCAACAGCCCTGCAGTCAGGAGGACCTGAGTTCAAATCCAGCCTCAGACACTTAACACAAAACTAGCTGTGTGACCTTGGGTAAGTCACTTAACCCCAAATTGCCCCATGTTCCCACTCCAGAAAAGCAAAAAAAAAAAAATTAAAAAGAGGGGTTGGAGAAGATTTCCTGTAGAAGGTGGGATTTCAGTTGGGACTTAAAGGAAGCTAAGGATGTCAGTTGTTGGAGTGGAGGAGGGAGAGCATTCTAGGCATGAGTGAGAGCCCAGGAAAATGACCTGGGATTTTAGAGACCATCTATTCTAATTTATTTCATTCATAGATGAGGAAGCTGAGAGTCAGAAAGAGAAAGTGACTTGCCCAGCATCCCTAAACTAAGTAGTGATCAAACTGAGATTGGAAACCAGAGTTGCTTACTCCTAGCCCAGTACTCAGTCCCCCTCCACCATGCATGCTGTTTCCCAAATATAAGCAAGTCTATTTCATAACCTTGGATGCTTTTGAGCTCAATTCAAGCCTATTTAAACTCAATGAGTTTGGTCATAAGCCCCTTCAATTTCCAGGCACCAGTGGCAAACTTAAGTAAAATGTTGTCAGTTAACAATACTCCATCACTGGAAGTGAACAGAACCAAAAGAACATTGTATACAGTTTAGAAATACTGTTTTAAGAGCGACTTTGAGAGACAAAGTCATTTTGACTATTATGAACACACAAATTAAAAATGAAGGACGTGTAAAGAGAGATGCTATTTGCATCCAGAGAAAGAATTGATAAAGAGAAGTATGAATAGAACAATTTTACAAATACATACCTATTTGTGTCTAATGGTTGTCATCTCTAGGGCAGGTGAGAGGGAGGGAAGAAAAAAGGGGGGGAAGATATTTACATGATAACTTTGTTGTATTTGGAGAATATAGCAAGTTGTACATGGTGGATTTGCAGTTTCATGTGCAGTTTTATGCAACATCATTTTTATTGTACTGTGTTATGGAAATGCTTAGGGTTCTTTTCCTAGTTTGAAGATAAGATAAATTTAAAAGAAAAATATTACTCCATCACTGCAAGAAACATTTTCTGTCCATATAATGAAGGACTAACCAAGTCCAGCCCTTGTGAGCTTATTGGTTGGTTGTTGAAGAAGACCAAATGACATCACTACGCAAGAGTCAAGTCCAACTGTGAGACCAGTACAAGCTCAGAATGCTTTACCACAGATCAGGCACAAACAATCCATGTGAACATTTGGGATGGATACTCTAAACTTAACACATCCTATGTTTCCTTTGAGCTGTTTCAATTCTGTTTTGCTCATAGAGCACAGCTCCTTCTCTGATGTGGACACATCATGCTGGGTGATCCTGTGCAAGTGTCTCCTATATCATGCAGTTAATTAAAAAGTTCTTAAGAGAGACCCTGAGTGTCCCTGTATCACGTCTTCTGACCACCATGTGAATGCTTGCCATGTGTGAGTTCTCCATAAAAGTCTTTTTGTCAAGCATATGTTCTGCATTCAAACAACGTGGCCAGCTCAATGGAGTTGCACTCTCTGAAGCATAGTTTGAATGCTTGGCAGTTTAGTTTGAGTAAGGACCTCAGTGTTTGGTACCTTATCTTGTGATCTTTAGAATCTTCCTAAGACAATTCAAATGGAAGCAATTCATTTTGCTGGCATGGCACTATATACTCCCCAGGTTTCACAGGCATACGACAATAAGGTCGGCACGATGGCTCTGTAGACCTTCAGTCTGGTAGTCAGTCTAATACCTCTTCTCTCCCATACTTTCCTTCAGAGCCTCCCAAACACTGAGCTATGCATACATCTGGCAATGCATACATCAACCTCATTATCAATATGTACATCCCTGGAAAGTACACTACCAAGGTAAGTGAACTTATCTACAGAATTAAGAACTTCTCCACTTGCTGTAACTGATGGTTCCACGTATGGATGATGTGGTGGTGGCTGGCGGAGCACCTATGTTTTCTTGGTGTTAATTGTTAGAACAAAATTAGCACAAGCAGCAGAGAATTGATCCATATTTTGTAGAGCATTCTTAGTCAATGCAATTCACATGTGGAAGAGGCTGGAAAGCTTGCTTCCTTAAAAGCTTGATAACATGGAACTTGATTCAATCTATGCATGGACATTCTGTAACTGGTGAAGAGATGGACTTTTGGTTGAGTGATGAGCTGAAAATGGGGTGCATTGAAAGGACACTCTCCAAAGTGAGTCTTTGGCTGCTGTTTGGGTGAGAGAGAGAAGCAGTAAGCCTCTGGATGGGGAGAGACTTCAGGCCTTCCCCACCTGGAAACAGCAGGTAGATCATGAATATGGGCTTCTGTTCTTAGTCTCCTTAAATTGATTCTTTCAAGTTTATAAATAAGGAATATTGGAGATATATACAACCTTATGAACTTCAAAAAGTCAGAATAATAAATGTCAGAAGTATGGAAATTGGAGTACTAGCTTTTATGGCTAACTAAGATGTTTTAGAACAAAATTGTGAGCAACTTGTTTGACCCAGCATTGGTGTGGGATTCAGGGCATTTCACAACAGCAATTCGTCTATTGTCTAATAACTTTAAGTCAAATTTAGAAGTGGGCAAATACTATAAAAACACTTTTCAGTTTAAGCCTACTCTCCCCAAGGACTGAGTTGTTATAGGGGAGAGAGTGCCCCAAGTGATGGAAGGGAACACTTGTACATAACTTCATAGCAAATATCCTTTTGTAAAAGCTAGTTTATGTCAATCCGTTAAATTAAACTAGGATTCTACTAACTGGGTACTGATATTGGCCATTACACACCAGAATGGAGGGGCTCAAACCAGTAGCATTAGGGAGTTACCAAACCCTTTAGGATTACTCCTAAAACCATACAGTGTAAATAGCAATTGTTTTTTCGTTCTGACCAGAAACTCTGAGGGCCTGGGATTGATATCTTTGTAATGGTAAATGGAACCATCTTTTGTCTCAACTCTTACCCAGTCTTTAGTCTTTGAATACCCATTTCTTGGGTACCCGCACAGCACTTGGACTGCCTATCTGTCATCCTAGCTCTCAGTACAGGCCAGGTCAATCTCCTTCTTCCAATCGTACATCTCCTAGGTGGCATCTTTATGCTACTTCTTGCACACAAATCATCACTGTGAATAGGATCCAGACTATTTATGGCCACCATACCTCTTTCTATTGTCCTTCGGGTGACCCACAATTTTGATTCGTTGGAGATACTGATGTTTCATGATTTGCAGCCAGGAGAATACTGGTCTTAAAAAATGAGAACTGGGAAAACCTTAATCTATAAAGGCCAGAGCCAACTACTGCATCCTGGGCCATCGTCATCGTCTGGATCTTTGTTTGGCCACTGGACCTCAGTGACTCTGGAGGAGAGAGTGAGGCTGATGACTTTGCAGCAGCCCTGTGCCACTCAATTCACGTGCAAGTCACATGCAATGGTCCTTTTGGAGAAGAAAGGACCAAGAACAGCAGCAAATATCTTGTTTTCTGCCCTCTGAGATTATCACCAATGTATCCTGTGTGTATATGTACATAATTGTCTAATTGTCATTTCCCCATTAGAATGTAAACTCGTTAAGGGCAGGAACTATGTAGTATTTCTTTCTTTCTTTTTTTCTTTTTGGAGGGGGAAGGCAGGGCAATTGGGGTTAAGTGACTTGCCCAAGGTCACACAGCTAGTAAGTACTATGTGTCCGAGGTTGCATTTGAACTCAGGTCCTCCTGACTCCAGGCCCAATGCTCTATTCACTGCGCCACCTAGCTGCCCCTATGTAGTATTTCTTTGTTGCCCTAACACTTAGCACAGTGCCTAGCATGTAGGATGTATTTAATAAATACTAGTTGCCTTGATGAGGAATGCCTGACCCTCCACCTTTTTCCCAAAAGAATTTAGGTACCTTCTTCTTTGCTGGAAGCAGGGTGGGGGCAGGGGGCGAAGATGATGAGATTAGCTGAAGCCTTTCTGAAGATGATGGGATCAACATTTGCCCTCAGCCTTGGACAAATGTACTGGACAATGGAACCAAAACTCTGAGCTACCTCCCCTTGTTGCTTGTCCCTAATCGCGTTATCTCCCCACAAGGCACGGTTTCCTCCATAAGAATCCCTAGCTTCTCCTGGCTAGCTGGCCATCTCCCTTAATGAGTCATCCCTCTTAAGGAGCTGCCTCCCTTAAGGGGCTGCTGGGGCATGTTACCCCCCAAAAGATGCCTTACTTGATTTGGGGACAACCTGAGAGAATTCTTTCGAGATGACCCCTTGACACACACACCCTCTTTCACCTCAACAGACTGACAGAACTGCTACCTGTGTGGCCTTTGAGAAGTCATTTCACTTATCTGTCTTGCCCTCAAATTCCTCAACTGTGGAGCTGGAAGGGACCTCAGAGGCCATCTAGTTAGACCCCCTCAGTTAACAGATGAGGAAACCTATGGCATGGAAGGAAGTTAATTGACTTGCCCAGAGGTAGGAAACATATTTAAATGCAATATCTCTGACTTAAGAGATAACACTTGTTTCCACTGTACCTCCTAGGCACTTGAGGACTAGATAGAGGGCTGGGCATAGAATTAGGAAGACCTGAGTTCAAGTCTAGTTTTAGACACTTACTAACTGTATGACCCTAAGCAAGTCACTTAACCTCTGTCTGCTTCACTTTGCTCAACTGTAAAATGAGGGTAAGAGTAGCCCCTGCCTCTCATGGTTGCTGTGAGGACCAAATGAGGTGACGTTTTTGGAAGTCCTATGCATGGTATACAGTAGACACTTAATAAATGATTAGTCCCTTCCTCCTCTTCCTTCTCCTCCTCCTCCTCCTCCTGTCCAACTCTACATCTATGTTCCCAACCTCCCTCGCCCCTAGCTGGCCAATGATAACACTTTTTTTTTTTTTGCTTTTTGAATGGAGGGAAGGCAGGGCAGTTGGGATTAAGTGACTTGCCCAATGTCACAGGGCTAGTGTGTCAAGTGTCTGAGGCTGGATTTGAACTCAGGTCCTCCTGACTCCAGGGCGGGTGCTCTATTCACTGTGCCACCTAGCCACCTCCAATGATAATACATTTTGAAGTGGGGAACAAGCTGGGACACTTTCCCAAACTGTGACCCACAGAGCCTTTGAAGTGACCTGTAATAAGAACATCAGATAGGGGGATTGCTGGATATTTCACAGTATCTTATTTGCGTCTACCCATATTGGGTCTAGAGCTTCCCATAGGCTGCTGTAAAAGTCCCAGATCCCTCCACTCACCAGTTCTAGTCCAAACTTTTTAATTTAACAAATCACTTACCTTGAGAACATGGAAAATGATGGAGAAGCAGGAAGGATTTTTTTTTCATGTTTTTCTCTCTGATGTTCCAACTAGTAAAATATCTTATCCCAAAAGTCTAAAAATCAATTGCTTGGGATTCAAGGAACATTTTCTATTCCATTTTATTCAAGAGGCAGTGTATAATAGGAGAAAGATCACAAGGGTGAGTTAAAAACCTGGGCTTGAATCACACGGTACTTACTGTCAATCACTTTGAGTTAATCTCTTAACTACCCCAGGTCTCAGTTTCTTTCTTTGTACAATGAGGGGACCAGATTCCAAGATCTCCAAGAACTTTCTAGCTCTAAATCCTCTAATAATTCAATTCAACTTAAGAATTGCTGAGCACCTAATTTATATTTAAGTGCTTTGTATGGCGGTTAGGTTCCTATTAAAATTATTAAAAGAAGATAGAATCTCATCTAGTATATTTTTGTGATAAAAGACTCTAAGTACAATACTGTTAATATCAATGGATCTGTGAACTGGCTGAGGTATATGTTCCAAGGATGCAGATTACATCCTACCTACACCTTCTTACCATGTGCACCTCTTGTATCTTCATATGTGTGTACATGTGTGTGTGTGCATAATTTCTCATAAACGTCCAAAATGTTAGAGGAGCTGGAGGCCTTCTAGGCCCATTACCATTTCTTGGGTACCCACACAGCACTTGGACTGCCTATCTGTCATCCTAGCTCTCAGTACAGGCCAGGTCAATCTCCTTTTTCCAATCGTACATTTCCTAGGTGGCATCTTTATGCTACTTCTTGCACACAAATCATCACTGCAAACAGGATCCAGCCTATTTATGGCTACCATACCTCTTTCTATTGTCCTCTGGGTGACCCACAATTTTGATTCATTGGAGATAGTAATGTTTCATTATTCATAGCCAGGAGAATATTGGTGTTAAAAAGATGGGGTTTTGTTTCTTGAAGCAGCTTGAGATCCATGAAAGCACCATGCAGTTTCTCAAATGCAATCCAACCTTCTCCCTTCTTTTTAATTCATTTCTGGATCAAGTTCCTTACTCACGTACAGTTCTTGTATAAAATATGCATGGGGCAGTTAGGTGGTCCAATGGATAGAGTGTTGGATCTGGAGGTAAGAAGACTCATCTTCCTGAGTTCAAATATAGTCTCAAACACTCACTAGTTGTGTGACCCTGGACAAGTCACTTAACCCTGTTTGCTTCATTTTTTTCATCTGTAAAATGAGTTGGAGAAGGAAATGGCAAGCCATTCCAGTATCTCTGCCAAGAAAACCCCAAATTGGGTCAGAAAGAGTCAGATAAGACTGAAAAACGATGGAAAATCATAAAGTATGCATACTGATGAATGACAATGGGTTGTATTGAAATAATCTGCACAGTAGGTATTCTTCATTGCCTTGGTTTTTACCTGAGAATTGTTAAACTGGAATTCTTCTTCTTCTTCTTTTTTTTGGAAGGCAGGGCAATTGGGGTTAAGTGACTTGCCCAATGTTGCACAGCTAGTAAGTGTTATGTGTTTGATGCCAGATTTGAACTCAGGTCCTCCTGACTCCAGGGCTGGTGCTCTATTCACTATACCATCTAGCTGCCCCTAGGCTGGAATTTTTTTATTTGTCATAGGGTTCATTAATGGGACTTGAGTCACTGAACAATGTTATCTGCAAATAGTCACATCCTGAAGCCTTCCCCACCCATGGAGAATACATCTGATATTTGGACTTCAAGCCAGACCTTCTCTATGACAGTGGTAAGTATTTTTGTGGAAGATTAGATTTGGAGTCTGTGTTTTATACCTCATCCATTAGAATATAAGCATCTTGGGGGGAGGGACTATTTCTGCTTTGTAGCTCCAGCACCAAACAAGTAGCTGGCATGTGACAGGCCCTCAATAAAGGTTTATTGCTTATTGACAGTCTAATAATCATCCAACAAAATTATTTCTATTATTGTCTCTACCAAGGAAGCTTATATGATCAAAACACAAGCATGAGACATTTTGTTGAAGGAGAACTTTTGAACTTGCATTTACTCCATCACATCAGATACTGTTTTATAATCTACAAGTAAATAAACACAGAAGATGGCAGCTAGGAGCTTTGTGAAGCCCTAGATACATCATCACATTTCATCCACACAATCCCCTGTAAAGCGAACATTACAGGTATTATTCTTGCTTTACAGATGAGAGAGGTCTCTCTGACCTCAGAGAGGTCAAGTAACTTGCCAATAGTCACCCAGCCAACAAGTGTCAAAGGTGGAATGCCGGCCCAGTTTTTCTAACTCAAAGTCCAGCATCTCTTTCACTATGACATGATTCTTGGTGATGGCACAGCTGATTCTAAGCAACATGATTTGGGCCAACTATTCTGCCAGCATCTTGTCTTTATTCTGGTTCCATTTGCCTCACCTCCCAGCCCACACTCTGTGGGGGAGCAAAAAGGTTCTGTACTTACTGATGACTCATGATGATAAATTGCTTGTTATTAATAAGTAGGGGGATGTATGTAGGTCATTGTCCTAATGGCTGACTCCTGTCTTACCTCATGGCTGAGGCCAGCAAGCTACTGTTGATTAAGGGATGGTTGAGGATGACAGAACCATGTGAGACTTGTTCCTAGACAGAAAGTTTCATCACAAAATGCCAACCAGGTTAAATGAGAAAAGATATAAGGGTAGAAGGTTCAAGTTCAACGATGCAGCTATTTTACTGGCTACAGAGAGTGGGTTGAAGGTGACTGAGAGCTGGAGGCTGACACTGTGGGACATGATTTGCTGGGCAAGAGATACCACTGTTACAGCCTATACTCAAGGTTCCTGGACTAAGGAGAATTCCAGGACATCAATACTACTTGGAGTAGCTGCCAGAACCAGAAAAAATCCCTATACTGGAGGGTCTCTGCAGAACTGGTGCACGTCAAACAACAACTTTATCCCTGGTAACCATTTCTAGATGGTCAGATACAGTGCCAGCAGGAACCTTTCCTCAAATTCTCCCAATGCCTTCCTAAATGCAATGAGATCATTGATATGCCAACACTTCCACATGCTTCCCATGAGATGCTTAAAAGTAGCAGGGGCCATACAAATCATTTGTGTAGGAGATGAATTTGGTAGAATTCCAGCGGATAGATGAAGCCCATCTTTTCCTTACCTTCTTCTGACTTGGAAAGCTCATAGTACCATCTGTGCAACAATGAACACCAATGGCTCTTCAGAACATCTCACATTCTTGTTACGGAGAATTGACTTACTTTGATTTTCTTATTTGAAGCTCAATTGTCCTCACGTATTAGGATCTGCCCAGTTTTCTCCCATTCCACCATAATGTATAAGCTATAGGGACTGTGACACTCCATAATTGTACCATTCGTTTGCTTCAAGAGATTCCCAAGATCCTCCATTTCTGCAAGAGCAATTTTCTGAGGCCATCCTCAAAAAGGACAGGCATTGCTGAAATGGATTTTATGCATTTCTCCTTCTTTACATCCCACGTCCCACTCATTCAGTGAGATCACTTGGCTCTTGTGCTGAATTTCTTCCGCAGACAATCCTCCCACTCTTGAGTCTCTAGAAAGCCCGCATAGCATCCACTCTAGAGGTGGAGGGTTGGGTGTGTCTTTAATTCTCCCTTGCCAAAACTCTCCTTTTTCTTCCCTAAACTTCTAAACAGAAGCTTGAACTATCCGGGTGTTCAGGTATTAAGCTCTGACTTGCCTGCAATTCTCTTACAGTGATTTGAACAGGCTAGAATCAGAGCTTAGACTTTAGAGATGTTTGCAGGGCTATGTTAAGGTTAGGCTATATTGTCATACCTCTTCCCTGCCTTATTGATTCTGTGCGTGCTAATGAAATCTCTACATCCATGAACAAGTTTCACTGAAATCTGACATCCTCAGACTTCCCCTATGAAAAGCCATTCCTTTGTTTCTGTCATTATGGGCTAGAAATGGAAGGGGAGCCAGCCATCATGGTAACTGACATTGCACAGGGAAGGCATTTTTCTACTGTAAATGTGTACTGGATGGATGTCCTGGAGGAATGGATCATGGGCTGCAAAGAATCTAAAGGTAGGGGAGACCTCAGAATCCATGTAGTCCAACCCCTTCTTTTTACATTTTAGGAAACTGAGGTCCAGGAAGATTAAGCAACTTGCCCAAGGTCACAAAGGGAGTTTCAAGAGAGAGAGATGTCCTCTGACTCCATGATCAGTTTTTGCTGTATTGCGTCACACAGATTTCCAAGAACATGGGCAAAGACTCATGCCTAAGATCACAGATTTAGAGCTAGAAAAGAGGTCATCTAGCCCAACCCCTTTATTTTATAAATAAGGAAACTGAGGCCAGAGAAGGTAGTGACTTGCCAAAGTAACTCAGGTAATAAGTTTCAGAGTCAGGATTTGAACAAAATTCCTTTGATTCCAGACCCAGGGATCATTCTACCTTACCAGGCTGCCTCTCTCATCAGTCAGAAAACCTAGGGAAATAGGTCGAGCAGTTAGCTGGGCCACCAAAAGGTGTGGAATATTCATTGGTCTCCAGGTTTATTTGTCCTCTCAGTCATTTGAATAAACTAAGGCTCAAGGGAATGCTGGAAACAAATTTGCTACCTCCTCCATTTTTCTAATTCCTAGGCTGGAAATGTAGCAATTCACTTGAAAGTAAAACAGATATTTGTGTACAGGAGGGGTAGCTGCAATATAAAGGCTTGATTTGGAGTCAAAGTTCTCGATTTTAGTTTCCTCAAAAATATGTAGAATAGGGTGGGGGAATTGGACTAAATGGTCTCTAAGTTCCCTTCCTGGGACATCTAGGTGGCTCAGTAGAGAGAGCACTAGGTTTGGAGTCAAGAAAATTCATCTTTGTCAGTTCAAATCCAGTCTCAGACACTTACCAGCTGTATGACCCTGGGCAAATCACTTAACTCTGTCTCAGTTTCCTCATCTATAGAATGAGTCCGAGAAGGAAATGGCAAACTACTCCAGTATCTTTTCCAAGAAAACCCCAAACTGGGGCACAGAGTCAGACAGGATCCAACAACAAGAACAAAAGTTGTATAACCTCCTTGGGAACAAAGATTGCACGCTATTATCTTTATATCACTCTGAGCACCTAGAACTATTTTTTTTTTTGCATGCAGTACACAGTTAAGAAATCTTAGTGAACTGAACCAAATGTCATACAAGTCCAGTGTCCTGCCAGGTAATGGAGTGAATAGAGGACTGGGCCTGGAGTCAGGATGACTTGGATCCCATCTGGCCTTAGATACTTACTAGCTGTATGACCTGGACATGGCATTTAATTCCTGTTTGTCTCAGCTTCCTCATGTATAAAACAAGAATAATAACACCTACTTTCCAGGTTGTAAGGATCCAATGAGATAATAATTATAAACCATTTAGCACATACTAGGTGCTGTATAAATGTTAGCCATTATTACTTGTTAAATAGATATTTCTACCTCACTGAGTACATGTGTCCTATTTTTGTGTGCAGTCATCAAGAAAAGAATGGATGAAAAATGACACTGCCTCCAAAGAGCACATTGGAAATTGTGCATCCCAGAGGTACCATTTCATAACAGCAAAGCTCTGAATGGTGTGTGGCAGAAAAGGAAGGAAAGGAGAGGAGAGAAGGGGAGAGGAGAGAGGAGGGGATAGGAGGTGAGGGGTGGGGAGGGGAGGGGAGGGGGAGGGGAAGGATGGGAAGGACAGGACAGGAGAGGACAAGATAAGACAGGAGAGGACAGGAGAGGAAAGAAGATCCACTTAAATAAAAGCTATGGGAATCTAAGAGGAAAGGCTGTGTGACTAGTCTGAATTTATTTCAGTTTAAAAGTTAAATTTCCTAGAAACTCATTGAATTATTTGGTAATTCTTTGCTTCTGTCTAGCCAACAAAACTGATGATTTAATAAAATAAACAGGGAAACTTAAGGCAGACTTGAATTCCATTCTGAAGCAGGGATGGGAAATGTGACAGCAAGCGGCTGTTTAAATGGAATGTTGCCTGTTCACCTCATCAGCCTGTCCATTACCTCAGGGGTTGTCAGGTCCAAAGTGCTGGGGAGCTTGGAGCCATCTATTATCCCTTGTGACTGTCACCCCTGTGTAATCCTATCAGCATCTACAGTGAGTGGCTGTTGAGCTTAGAGGAAAGAGAGGATGGAAAGAACAGGAAAGACAAGGAGGCAAGGGAGAAACCTCCAGACTACACAACCACCATAATCTCCCTCAAGGGTTTTCGCTTTAAGTCAGGAACTGTGGCATCTTTCTTGGGATACCCAACAGGGAGGAGCATCAGCAACTTCTCATTGGCAGGACGGTCCAGAAGTGTCCTCAGGCGAGGCCCGCAGTTGAGAGGGGTAGTCGTTACAGTCACAAGGCCTGCATTCTAAAAGAAGAGAAGCCATATGCTTGAGTCACCAGGGAGAGCCTCTCCTTCTGGGGTCCTTTCAAATCTTGACTTGGGATCTTCAAGTCTTAAATTTTTTAATCTGGCATCTATCATTCCCCAGAAGTTACAGGGCAAAAAAAAAGACTGAAAGTTGCCTGCTGTGGCCATAGTAAATAGTCCCTTCTCCATCCCCAGACCCGAGCTACACACTTACTACACATGACAGGCTCAAAGATGTATAACTTTACAGATGGAAGGGACCTTTGAAGCCAATGAGGCTAATCCTTCATTTTACAAATGAGGAAACAGGTACAAAGTGACTTGCCTCTAGGATTACACACTTAATAACTATCTGAGGTGGTATATGAACCCAGATGTTCCCAATTTATATTTCGTAGGAATGGAAAAACTAGTTTTATTTGATATTTTTGCCTAAGAAAAAGAAAGGTATAATTTTCCAGGGATGGACGCTTGGGAAATCCAACTCAGATGAAAGAAATGATGACAATGCCATATGTTTGTCTGAAATTATCTGGTTATAACTACATATCCAAAAGGATTAAACCAACCCTCACGGCCACCTGAAAATGCTTAAGTCCAAAGACAGATGAAGTCACTGAGATGCAGCTCCAAAGCCTATAGGCAGTCAATACACAGTTTGTCCAGGTGGGGGCTGTCTGGAACCATTTTTTCTCTCTTTCCTTCCCTCATAAGCCTGACCATCTGTAATGTGACTTGTTGAAAGCTAGAGGGCAGTAAATTCAACAGCAAAATGAAATGGGGACAGGGAGAAAGTATCTGTGCCTGCTGGATTCTGATGTAACTCTAGCTTAACATAAGATATATTAAGGCTTGAACCACTAAGGCCTTCACTGGTCTGTGCAAGGGCTGATGATTGAAGATCTACCTGTGGTCTGAGGAAGCAGAATAATTCTTATATTGCTCTATTAGAGTCAAGCATGGTGTGCAAAGCCATGTTAGAACACGTGGAAATCACTAATTTGGAACTTTTTTGAAAAGAATAAAATATACAAGTTTCTCTCATATTATCATGGTATAGTGGGAAGGGTCCCAGATTACAGGTTGAATTCTAGCTCTGAGATTCATTACCTGGATGACATTAAGGAAGGTACTTAATTCTCTGGGCCTCAGTTTCTTCAACTTTAAAATGAAAGGGCTGGATTAGATGACCTCCAAGGTCTGTTCCAGCTTGCAATGTTATAAAGGAAAATTTTATCAATATATTTGGGGGGGGGGCAGATAGGTGGCACAGTGAATAGAGCACTGGCCCTGGAGTCAGGAGGACCTGAGTTCAAATCCAACCTCAGAGACTTAACACTTACTAGTTGTGTGACCTTGGGCAAGTCACTTAACCCAAATTGTCCAGCCCTCCCCCTCCAAAAAGATATATATATATATTTCTATATCATTTACATTTCCCAATATATGTCCTCCTTATCCTCCCAGAGAGTCATCTTAAACTTACAGCAAAGAATAAAAAAGAGTATTTGAAAAGCAGTTCAGGAAAAATAATCAACATTTCAACCAACTTTGGTGTTAATGCAATGTTCCACACCCATAGTCCTCCTCCTCAAAGAATGGAAGAAGTTCTGTTCTTATATGTCTTCCTTGAGGTCAGCCAGTTTGAAAACTTTGATGATGATACTGTTAGAGGAAATACTGGGGCAAGATGAAGAGGTAAATGGTGGATGAACTGCCATGACAAAGTACCATAGTAAGAAAGTCCTGCCTAGATTTCTGATCCATTCTGTTCTAAGAATGTGCACATATGATTAAAAAAAAAAAAACACCATCCTAATGACCTTCTAAGTGCAATGTAACTCAAACTAATTTCTTCAGCTATGATCTCTTACAGAACCCCTTTACTGTGATCTCTCACACAGATCAATCCAATTATTTAGTCCAATCCAATGGCAATAATGAATCCAGATATGAGGGGGAGGAAGAACTTCAATTAAAACTCCAAAGTTCTTTGAGTCTATCTACCAGAGAGGTTGAAGGATTTGGTTGGGTCCCCTTAATGCTAGTGTGCCTCCTTCCTGAGACTACCTCCAATTTACTCTAAATATAATTTGTATGTATACAGTCATGTGAAAGTCATTTCCCCATAAGAATGTCCTCCCTGAGAACAAGGATTGTATTGTTATCTTTCTTTGTGTCCCCAGCTCAGGACTACATCTGGTATATAGTAAGTATTTAATAAATGTTTGTTGACTGATACAAAATGTTACAATTTATCTGAACCAGTAACTAATCTGGAAATGCTTGCTACAAAAAATTCCTAGCTATGTTTTTGGGTCATGACAATCACCAAAGCAATTTTTCTGAATATATTTTCTACTTGAGCTACCTTGCTTAGAAATGCAGACAGGATTTTTTTTAAATAAATAAAACACTTGAAAATCTCCATTGGGTTTGAAGTTCAGTAGGAATTTTTAAGCAAAGCCTTCGATTGTATCCCCAGAAGATCTCTTTTCCACCACCAAATGTCATATCTCCCCTTTTTTCGGCCTGCAGTTAGTAACATACCTGCAAGGCAGCAAGGAGGATGCCACAAGCAATGGAAACACTGATCTCATTGTAGTAATGAGTCTTTTTTCTGCCACTCGGAGTTATGCCATAGATTTTTTTGAAAATGAGAATCAGGAAAGGGGCTGTGTCCAGGTATTCTTTGATCCAGTTGGTTCTAAAAGAAGAAAAAAAGAGTATTTTTTAAAACTTCTTTTATTGCCCTCAAAAGATCACTCAATTAAAATTTTATAAATAAATTTGCTTTTTGTTTTGTCTGTTCAGGGAAAGAGGATAAAAGAAATAAAGGCCTCAGATGATTGTTTTTCTGTTTCTCATTAATAATACAATAGTTTAAAAACTGTATGTCACAGATGCCTCCTTCTTTGGTTACTGCCATCACTCTTCATATTCTCTTTCCTCTGCCCAACACTGATAACAGAGCAAATTGTTCAAAGGAAAATTATTCAGTGTAACCTTAGTGCATTTGAGAATTTTCTATTAGAAAACATTATGCATTCTCTTCCTGTCAAAATCTTATCCATTCTTCTGATCTAGCCCCCAAAATCACCTCCTTCATAGAGGCTTACCTGCTAATCTCAGTCAGAGACATTCACTCCTAATCCCATTCGGCTAAATCAGTACCAATAACAAGCAAAAGGCAAGCAAGCCGTGGTTAGGACCAAACTTTATTACTGTGTTGTTGTTCAGTCACATCCAATTCTCTGTGACCCAATTTGGCATGTTTTCTTACCAAAGTGGTTTTCCATTTCCTTCTCCAGCACATTTTACAGGTGAGGAAACTGAGGCAAATAGCATTAAGTGGTTTGCCCAGGGTCACACAGATAGGGAGTATCTGAGGTCATATTTAAACTCATGAAGATGAGTCTTCCTGACTCCAGGCCTGGCACTCTACCCATTTTGCCACTAAATTGCTTACTGTGCTAAATGCTTTACAAATGTTATCGTTTGATCCTTCCAATGACCCTGAGAAGTAGGTGCTGTTATTAAAACCATTTTATCCTTAAGTAAACTGAGGCAAAAGAGGTTAAGTGACTTGCCTAGGATCACAAAGGAAGTGTCTGAAGCTGGATTTTAACACAGGCCTTCTTGAGTGTAGGTCCAATAACCTATCCACTGTACCACCTAGCAGCCAGGGTTCAATTTTGCTTTGCTTGCATGATTACTTCCTAGACCAAGAAGGCAGAGGTGAGAGGTGATATTCCAGAAATGGAGAAAAGTCCACTTGAATGCTCAAAGACATAACATAGAGAATTAGGAGACCAGCTAGTAGCCCAGATTGGTTAGAATATAGAATACATGAAAGGGAGAAATGGGGAGGAAATAAGACTGGAAAAGACGCTGGATGTGGGATCTCTGCCATCGAAAAGTTTATGGGCAGCAGCAACTTATGTTAAAAATCATACTGTTGGGGCGGCTAGATGGTGCAGTGAGTAGAGCATCAGCCCTGGAGTCAGAAGGACCTGAGTTCCGATCCGACCTCAGACACAACGCACACACAAACAAAAACCTAGCCGTGTGACCTTGGTCAAGTTACTTAACCCCAATTGTCCTCCAAAAAGGCAAAAAAAAAAAAATCATACTGTTAAGAAAGAATGTATGAAAGATGGAAGAAACCATGAGGTTTTCTTTTCTTTTTTTTTCTTATGAAACATTTAATTTTAAAACTTCGATTTTCAGATCTATTCCCTTCCTCCCTTGTCACCCATTCCCTCTGGGAAGATAAGCAATTCAGTATGTGTTGTACAAGTATAGCTATGCAAAACATTACCATAGTAGATATATTATAAAAGATTGCTTATATTTCCCTCCCCCCATCTCACCTCCCACCTGGTCCATTCTCTACTTTGATCCTGTCCCTCTTTGATAGTGGGTACTTCCAACCTCCCCTCCCCCCAGAATGCCCTCCCCTCCATCCTCCCCCTTCTCATCCCCCTTTCCCCTACTCTCCTGGAGGGTGAGATATCCCATTTAGTATGTATGTGATTCTCTCCTTGAGCCAACTTCAATGAGAATATGGTTTTGCCTTTTTGCCTTCCTGTTCTTCTCCTCCCCTGCAACTACTTCCCCTTGCCTCTTCTATATGAGATAGTTTACCCTACCCTGTCTCTCCCCATCTCCTCTTGCCACTTTCCTCTCTCATCTCTTGACTTCACCCCTTAAGAATCATCCCTTCCGAGATTCACCTTGCCCTAATGGCAAAGTCGAAGGGGGTATGGGAGAAGATATGGGAGAGAGCAGATTGGATAAGGGGATATCTAGTGGGACTGCTATTCTGGGGTGGTGGGTAGGGAAAAAATGGGAGAAAATTGTAACTCAAAATTTGGTGGAAATGAATTATGTAAACCAGAAGTTAATAAAGCATTTGTTTAATGAGAAAAAAAAAAGAATCATCCCTTCCCATCAAATTCAACCTGTGCCCTCTATCCATGTACACCTGTAAACATATGCCCATATACCCTTCTTCAATTATTTTCATAATGAGAAAGGCTTCATCAGACACAGTTATTGTTTTTCCATGTAGGAATGTAAATAGTTCAACTTTGATAAGTTCCTTTTGATTTCTTTTCCTTGATTACCTTCTCAAGCATCTCTTGCTTCTTGTGTCTGAATGTCAAATTTTCTATTCAATTCTGGCTTTTTCCTCAAGAATGTTTGAAAGTCCTCTGTTCCACTGAATGACCATATTTTCCCCTGAAACAAGATACTCAGTTTTGCTGGGTAGGTGACCCTTGGCTTCAATCCCAGCTCTTTTGCCCTCTGGAATATCATATTCCATGCCCTTCAATCCCTCAGTGTAGAAGCTGCCAGGTCCTGGGCTATTCTGATTGTGTTTCCACAATATTGAAATTGTTTATTCCTGGCTGCTTGTAGTATTTTCTCCTTGATGTGGGAATTCTGGAACATGGCTATAATATTCCTAGGAGTTTTCTTTTTGGGATCTTTTTCAGGAGGTGATTGGTGGATTCTTCCAACCTCTATTTCCCCCACTGGGTCTAAAACATCAGGGCGATTTTCCTTGAGAATTTCTTTAAGGATGATTTCTAGGTTCTTTCTTTGATCATGGCTTTCAGGTAGTCCAATAATTTTTAAATTATCTCTCCTGGATCTATTTTCCAGGTCAGTGGATTTTCCCATGAGATATTTCACATTGCCTTCTATTCTTTCATTTGTTTGGATCTGTTTAATAGTATCTTGATTTCTCATAAAGTCACTAGCTTCCATTTGCTCCAGTCTAATTCTGAAGGGATGAATCTCCTCAGTGAGCTTTTGAGATTCTTTTTCCATCTGGCAAATTAGGCTTTTTAAGGCATTCTTCTCCTCATTGCCTTTCTGAGCCTCTTTTGCCATTTGAGTTAGTCTATTTTTTAAGGTGTTGTTTTCCTCAGTCAGGCTGTTGACTGTCATTTCATACTTTTCTTGCATCTTTTTCATTTCTCTCCCCAGATTTTCCCCCACTTCTCTTATCTGCTTCTTAAGGTCCTCTATGGCCTATAGCCAGCTTGTATTTTCATTTGGGGCTTTTGGTGCAGGAGTTCTGACCTCACAGTCCTCCTCCATGCTTTGATCCTCTTTGCCCCTAAAATAGGAGTCCATTGTTGAATTTTTCTGTTTATTTTGTTTCTTTTGCCTAGGCATGTTGCTACTTAATTACTTGATTTTGGGGTTTGTTGCCATAGTAGGACTCTGCCACCATACAGGAGAGCTTACATCCCAAACGTGCGGTCTTCACAACTTGCGCAGGTTGGGTGGCCTCTGTAAAGCCTCCACCCACTCTGGCAAATTGGATCCACCCCAAACTTCCCCCCCAGACCACAATCCAGATCCAGGCAGTTTTAAAGCAAGAGCGATTAACCCCCAGACTGATTGCTGGATTTCCCTACAGTTCGAAGAGCAGGAGCTAGAGCCGCCACTGATGCTGCAAAATGGCTTCTGTGCCAAGTTTCTTCAGCAGCTTTTCACCCCCAGGGGAGGAAGCCGACACGTTCCCCAAATACTGGTCCCAAAGTCCATAGGGCACTAACCTCTCACTTTGTCCTAGGCATATCGGTGCTGATAATTCTGGAATCACCACAGCTGCTGGTGTTCTGGGGTCCTTCCAGCCGGCTGCTGCCCCAGCCGCCCTCGAGGTTTTCTTTTCTGAATCTATACTAAACCTAGCCAGGATATCAAATCTCTGAACTGGGACTAGAAGCAATATTACACTTGATTTTCCACATGTTTCTCACAAATAGGCCAACAATGATACACACTATTAGCAATATCACTGACTCATTTCAGAATCTCATAACACAATACAATTTCATAAATCTGCTATTTTTAGAGAGTGTTTTGATGTCTTTAGAGAATAAAGCCAAAGTAGGCCCAATTGAGTCAGCGTGGGCCCAGCCTCTGACTTCTGCAGTCCTCTGAGAGCTAAGGGGAGAAAGGCTGGAAATGCTTTGTTTCTAAGCATGGAAAAAGTGAGAAGGTTCCAGTACTTCAAATACTTGTTTCTTGTTCTCTTTGGGGAGAGGTAGTTCATTTAAAGTCTATGCTTAGCAGTGTGTATGGGCTCATTAGTAGAGGAAGCCTACTTGTAAATGGGCAGGAATCATAGTGACTTCTGGTATGAGGTCAATGTTTGAGGACCTCTGTACAGAGAACAAAGCAATTAGTTCTCCTGCCAGACACTGTTAAGTGCTTCACATACTTCTGCTCCAGTTCCAAAGAAAAGAGAAGTTTAATTGCCCTGAATCATATCATCAGCTCAAAGGTAGAAACAGTGAAAACTCCCTAATTCTCTTCCTGAACCACAGGGAGAGAGCACACACTAATTACCACCAATGAAAAAGAAAAGTGAGTAAGAATGGACAAACCAAAGAATCCTGAGGCAGGACTGAAAAATAATAATACTTTATGCATTGAAATGAATTTAAATGTCAATAGTTACTAAGCATTTCATTCTTTATATTGATATTTAATGCTGTTTTCCCCAAACTTTTAATTTTTGATTTTTTATTCACCTTTATTTTTTAATATGTCTGTCCTTTCTCCCCCATCTAATGAATTATCCTTTGTTATAAAAAAAAAAGGAAGGAAGAAAGGAAGAAAAGAAGGAAGGAAGGAAGAGCAGAGGGAAGAAGTGAGGGAGAGAGGAGAGGAAGGGAGGGAAGAAAGAAGGGAGGTAAGGGATGGACAGATGGAAGGAAGAAAGGAAGGAAGGAAGGAAGTAGAAAGAGGGAGAAAAGAGAGGGAGGGAAAAGGAAGGGAAGAGAAAGGAAAAGAGGGAGAGAAAGAAAGAGAAAATAAATACGGTTTTGCAAAACTAACCAACACCATCAGCCAAGTGCACAGTATATACAATGTTCTATATCCATGGATACCAAACACTGCCAAAAAAAGGAAAGAGTTTCATTTTCTCACTCTACCTTCAGTAGCAGTCAATGTTAAGCTTGGTCCATGTTAAATTTTCAGTAATACATTTAAAAGACAGACAGAGAGGGATAAAGACAGAGAGACGGATAGAAACAGAGAAACAGAGTTCCCTTGATGCCCACAATTCTTTCCAGAATCGGACTCAAACTGTTTTTATAAAGTAAAGCTGAAATTACTCGGCATCTTCAGGAATCCTATGGTTACCATCATCTTACCTTAGTTTCTTTAGGTCATTAACCCATTTGTCTCCCATTCTTTTCTTGTAATTTACTTCCTCTTCATCCTCAATGATCACTCGAATCTTGTGTTTCACTTCTTCATCTTGTACAACCACAAAGGACCAAGGTTCTGTGTGTGCCCCACTTGGGGCTGTTCCTTTGAACCAGTAAATTAAAATAAAGAAATTAAAACTCAGAAGAGGAATGTGAAGGAAGATTAGAGAGTAATTGTTGTTTAGTCATTTCATTGTGTCCAACTCTTCGTGACTCCATTTGGGGTTTTCTTGGCAAAGATACTAGAGTGGTTTGCCATTTCCTTCTCCATTTCATATTACAGATGAGGAAAGTGAGGCAAACAGGGTTAAATGACTTGCCCAGGGTCACAGAGTCAGCAAGTGTCTGAAGTCAGATTTGAACTCGGGAAAATGAGTCTTCCCCATGTTAGGCCCAGCACTCTATCCATTTTACCACCTACCTGCTCCAAAATATACTTCCCTATCAGGAATCAAACCTGGGCAGAGGCAGTAAAAGTGTGAGATCCTAACCATTACACCACCAGAAGAGAAAGAAGGTCCAGACCAAGCACTACGATCTGAAATATAAAGTGACAGGAAGTCACTTCTTCCTTATGTCCCTTTCCCTGCTCCTTCAGTCCATTTTACTTGGCACCATTTTCTTTCATTTAACTTCATGTTTAAAGTTTTATTAATGCCTTTTAAAATTTGATGCTTTTTAAATTTTTTTATTGATTCTTTTGCATCATGGTCATTTTAAAATATCTTCCTTCTCACTTTCACACCCACAAGAACTTTCCCATCTAAAAAAGAAAGCACATTAAGAAAAACGAATCATCTGACAACATATATTGACATTCCATACTCCCAGTTTCACATCTTTCAAATGAATAGAGTTGCAAATCCTCATTTCTTCTCTGGGGCTGATTTGTCATTTTAATTACATGAGTTTGTGTTCTTTTGGGGGTTCTTCTCACTTAACATTATTGAATTCATCATGTATATCATTTTACTGGTTCTGCTTACTTCACTCTCTATCAGTTCATAGAAGGCTTCCCATGCATTCTGAATTTCTAAAATCAACCTCATTTTAAGTGCTTCTACAATAACCAGTTGGAACCAATATCATTGTTTCTGGAGTTTGCAGTGATTCACCACCACCTTTCTAATTATTTGGGGTGAGGCTGCCTGATTTGCTAATATTATCACAGCTCCAAAGAGACCCTTCATTTTGACAGCCAGCAAAAAATAATAATAATAAAGTTACGAAGTTCACCAGAGAGATATAAATTCAATTCAAAGGCAGAGTAAAAAAAAGTGTGCCTTTAAGACATTGAAGCACATGAAAATCAGGTGAATAGCTCAATAAATCTCTATAGATTTCCTTCTATGTGCAAAGCACTGGGCTATGTGCTGTATGGTATATGGCCCCATCCTTTAGGGAGATTATAATCTAATTAGGGAGATGACATCAACACAGGAAAGATTAAATAGCTGTTACTGCTTTGTTCTGGTGCATGAGATTCGGTGGGTTAGCTGCCTGCAGTGCCTTAGTATCTAGCATTGATGGGCTTCAAAAGGTCACTGGCTCATGACCTTAGCCTGGTTGGGAATTCCAGTCACTCTGAAGACTTAAGGCCAGGCCAATAGAACACAGCAGGGTTCTCATCTCCTCCTATTCCAAGAGTTTAAAAGTATTTGCTGAATGAATAAACCCTGAAGAATGGGTAGGGACTCCTGTTAAGAACCTGTTTCATATATATTTAGAATACCATGCTTGGTTAGGAGACAGGTAGTTTTATTCTCGGTAAGAGTATTTAGCTTAGGCAAGAGTTTACTTTGGAAATGCATATTAGAAGCCATGCAAATACTATGAATTTCAGGCCATCCTCGCTTTTTATTCCCTTTGTTTCTAAAGCTTTTCTCTACTTATTTTTTTGTATTCCCAAACATAAGAAGAAAACTATTTTTCTTTTTATTTCAGCAAAGCCCAATTTTCCTCAAATTTGAAAGAAAACTGCATCTGTATCAAAGAGAATCTCAACATGTGTGATTTCAAAGAGCTATCTCTCATATTGTGGAGGTTTCCTTAGCTATAAAATGGGCATGATAGCATTGACACTATAGGCCTCAGAAGAATACCGTGAATTTAAGTGAGAAAATGTAAGAGAAAGTATTTTGAAAATACAAAAACTTCTGTGAATATCTTTTGTAACTTTTAGATTGAAAGACCACCAAGGGCAAGGATTATATTATTTCATTTTTTGCCTTACACATAGTAGGTACTTAATATTCCTTTTTGAATTTAATTCAACTCAAGCATTTGGCTGGCAGGCCCAGTAGCCTGTAGTACAGCTAGGGTAAGGCATTTGTGTTCCCTCAGTAAAGTTTGAAAATTCCACCAGATATGAGTAGTCATCCAGGAAACACTTTGAGCCATTATATAATTATATTGAAGGACTCTGATTCCACACAAAAATAAAAACCTATGTGAAGGATCTGATTTGTGAAGGATCCCATTTTAAACTGAAACTAAATTTATTCTTTCTTGTTTGTTTTCTTTTTAGAGAGACAATGAATTCAGACATGCACGAAATTAATCTCTCTAAATGAATTAGAATGTGGTTTACATAGGAACAAAATGCCATCAGATGGAAAAAAATCAAAGAAGGACTTTATTAGTAATTCTCCTCTTTCTGTAACTTTCAAATCTTTTTCTTCTTTGGACAGACTCTTTTACACTGAAAACTAGTTTGCTTTCTTTTTTTTTTAAATAATGTGTTCATTCACATGGGCATGCCAGCTAATCAGAATTTGTAATAGAGAATCATGGCATGTAGCCGGATAACATTAGTTTCAGGAGGAGAAAAGATGAAAAAAATTACTTCCTGTGTGTCTGGGTCTTTTGGCATTTTTTTCCAATAAGTACTTGTTGGCTAGGATACTTTGGATTTTTCAGAAGTTTATGAGTTGCTCCTCCACCTGCACCCAAGCCATGTGAAAGATGTGTGTCACTTCTTTAGAGATAGTCAAGTTGTTGACAACAGAGAGCACAGGATTCCAGAAATGGTGCATCAATGGCAGATGAGGATGTGCAGCCAAAGACAGATTACTACTCTTCCCAAGCCGAGTCTGAAAATCACAAATTCTCCAATAAGTCTCGTCAGTCATACAGCTGACAGCCTCAAGAGACCCAGCTGCATGGTCTCATCATACCTGCTGTTTTGATGACATTGTCAATAACCTGTCTTGGGACGGGCTCATCACTTATGAACCTGACAGACCGCCTCTGATTGAGAAGCTCATAAAATTCCTGGGACCTCTTAATCATTTCATGCTCAGAAAAGCGTGTGCTGGAGAATGGGACATGTTCAAGGTTTTCTTCTGATTCCTGGAACTCATCCACATCTGCAAATAAAGACAGTGACAACAGGAATGAGAATTCCATTCACATAATGGCTTATAGCTCATGGAGCTGGTTCGTCTGTAGGATCTCATTTTATCCTCACAAAGGGAGAAAGGCAAGCATTATTATTCCCATTTCAGAGATGAGAAAACTGAAACTGGGGAAAGTTAAATGACTTGCCCTAGGTCACATAGCTAGTGCTGGCCTAGGTGCTATTACCTGAGCTTGGCATTCCATCTTCTGAATTTAGTATTGTTTTTGTTTTTATTTATTTATTTATTTTTGCATGAGCTGTTACTCATGCCTAGAATATATTCTCTCAGTTCTTTTTCTTAGAGGCTTTCTTCAAGGCTCAACTCAAGTGTCACCCCCTCCAGGAAGCCTTTGCTGAGGTTCCCTGGTTGCTGCTGCATTCTCTTTCTCCTCAAATTATGCGGTGTAAAGGATATTGAATTTGTTGTCAAAGGACCTGCTATCATGACCATCCAGAGTCTTCACTTATCCAGGCTAAAACTTGGAGTTCTTTTAACCAATCAAAAAATATGGACTCAAGTCTCTTCACCATCCTAGTGATCTTCCTTTACGCTCACGCTCTCTGTCTCTGTCTCTTTCTCTCTCTCTGACTCTCTCTTATTATCTTTCATTTTACTCTTGTTGGCCCCCATACCTAGAATGGTCTTCCCCCCTCATTTCTGCCTCCTGGCTTCCTTCAAGTTCCAACTAAAAGCCCACCTTCTACAGAAAGCCTTTCCCAATCCCTTTTTAATTCCAATGCCTTCCCTCTCTTGCCTACTTTCGATTTATCCTGTCAATAGATTGCTTGTACATAGCTGTTGGAATGTTGTCTCTTCCATTAAACTCTTCCTTGAGGGCAGGTACTATCTACTCTCCTTCTTTATGTCCCTAGCACTTAGCATAGTGCCTAGCACATAGTAGGCACTTAAATAATGTTTGTTAACTGAGTTATTGACTTAAACTGTGGTGTCCACAACTGAACACAACATTCCAGATGTAGTCTGACCAGAGGGGAATGCCTTGTTTCATACCTAGAAGCTATGACTCTCTCTACAACCCACTAATATTTCAGTGTTGACACATATAGAGCTCAAAGTTCACTCAAAAGCCCAGATCTTATTAACATTGCTGCCCTAACCATTCTTCCTCTAGCTTATCTCTGAAAAGTTGATACTTGGACCCAAGCATAAGACTCCGTTTATCTCTATTGAAATTCATCTTACTGGATTTAGCTCAATGTTACAGCCTGCCAAGAATTGTTTAGTTCCTGACTCTGTCTAATTTAGAGGCAGTGTGTTAACTATTCCCCACCCCAGCTTTGTGTCATCTGCAAATTTGATAAATATGCCATCTGTGCCTTCTGCCAACCCTTTGCCACCAAGCCCTTCTCATGTGCCAAAGGAGTAGGTGGTTTTAATTGTAAAGAAATGAAAGGGAATCTCTAAAATCTTGACCAAGGGGATCAAAATAGAAATTCGAATCTGTAGTACTAGCCAAAAAAAAAAAGTTCTGAAAGAGTTGATGAGACCCTTATTTTGGTAAAACAAACAAACAGAATAAAGCAAAAATCAAAACAAAGTCAGCCACACGTCCATGAAGCAATTAATGGACTTCTGCAATACAATGGAAGCCAAGCCTATCAAATACTGGCAAGTTGGCAATTGTAACTATTTTTAAAAATATAATAAAACTTCTAATAAGCCAAGTCCAAATGGAATGGGACTTTAATCCCTTACAGATGGGTGACTACCCTGTTTTCCTAACTCTCCCGATTTTGATTGCAAAAATCAATAAAAAAAAACAGTCCTGTTTCTATTTCTAATAAGTAATATATATAGTGATAAGCATAATAATTCTAAAGAGTTATGGGTAAAATGCAATTGAATTAGTTGGACTCACATGGACACCTAATAAATTCAGGAGAGAGATTTAATGCGAAAAAAACTAAATACTTGTTTTATGCATTACATATTAGCCAGTTATCATGTAGAAGAAAAAAATAAGGGAAAAAATTTAAATTATCTCTTATTTTGGAGGGACATTGCACTATAGCTACAAATGTTCCATTTTAAAGATTCCTCTATGAATATACAATGTATATATTTTCCTTTCTTAGCTTCTACTCTCTAGCCAAGGAACCTAAAATGTTATCAGGGCAGCAGACTCTGTTAAATTGTATGAAAAAGAACACACTTATTTTACCTCTGGATGCCAATGGAAGCCTTGGCACGAACCCTTTGAATTCAATTTAAAGACACTTACTAAGTTACAAGGGTATATAGGTGTGATAGGGGAGTGGTAATGAGAACCTATCCCCTTTCCAGCTACTAATTTTGAGCCAACGCTGGAAATAGACACTGGAAATGGAAAAACCCTGGCCCTTGTCAACTGTGTAAACAGATTTTCAGTATCCAGGGAAAGCAATACCCAACGCCTTCCTTATTTTTTCAAGGTTGAAGGACTATCTGAAAATCAAATAAATGTGACAAGAAATACTTTTTTAACAAACCCACCAAACACTTTAAGAAAGCTTTGACACCTATCTATCTATCTATCTATCTATCTATCTGTCTGTCTGTCTGTCTGTCTAAATGACACTAACCTGTAGGATATTTGTACAGTGTAAGGAAGTCATACACCTAACTAAAATACACATACTTTGCAATGTAACTTTCATGTATCTCTTACATATGAAAACCTAAGGACTTGGTGTTGGATTCTGGATTTATAGCTCAAAGGAACCTCAGGAGCTATTGTCTCAATGCAGTCTGAATGAGGTTTGGGACTCTAGAGCATAGTATAAGGAAGCAAGGAACACAAGATAGAATCAGCAAAAAGTAAAGAAAATCAATGTGACTGAGGGGAAATACTCAAAATAAGAAAGGTCAATGAGGGAAGATGGACACAGGTCAGGTCTACTGGGATCCCTGGTAGAATTGAGCACCCCGAACTGGTCAAATCCAGGGTTTGGTTTTGTTTTTTTACAGGGTTCTTATGTGTCAGGGAGGACCAGGCAGTGGGGGGAAGGAACTGGGAGCCTGAACTTGATGGGCAGATCAAGGTTAGTGCCCTGGTACTCATTCATGAGAGGGACTAGAGGGGAGGAGATGATTGAGGAATTAGTAGCTAGTTCTCCCCGCCATATATTTTTATTTATTTCATTAAATATTTCTCCGATGCAAAAATAAATTTCAATATTCCTTTTAAAATGTTTAGTTCCAAATTCTCTTGCTCCCTACCATCTATCTCCCCTCCTTGTTGAAGTCAAGCAGTTTGATATCAATTATATGTGTGAAGTCATACAAAACATATTCCTCTATTAACCATATTGCAAAAAAAAAAGCACAGACCTAAAAAAAGAAGGAAGGAAGGAAGGAAGGAAGGAAGGAAGGAAGGAAGGAAGGAAGGAAGGAAGGAAGGAAGGAAGGAAAGGAAGGAAGGAAGGAAGGAAGGAAGGAAGGAAGGAAGGAAGGAAGGAAGGAAGAAAGAAAGAAAGAAAGAAAGAAAGAAAGAAAGAAAGAAAGAAAGAAAGAAAGAAAGAGAAGAAAGTAAAGTTTTTTGAGGTTTTTCTTTTTTAAGTAGTCTTTGAGCTGCATCCAAATTCCATAGTTCTTTTTCTGGATGTGGACAGCATTTTTCATGATAAGTCCTTCAGATTTGTCACAGCTCATACTGTATTGCTGAGAATAGCTGTCATTCACAATAGATCATTATACAATATTGCTGTTACTGTGTACAAGGTTCTCCTGGTTCTGCTCACTTCACTTTTTATCAATTCATATAATTCTTCCCAGTTATCTTTTCTAAAATCATCCTGCTCATTATTTCTCATAGCATAGAAGTGTTTCATCACAATCATATAACACAGCTCCTTCAGCCATTTCCTACTTGATGGGCATCCCCTCAATTTCCATGACAAAAAGACCTGCTATAAATGTTTTTGTGCATATGGGTCCTTTTCCTTTGATCTTTTTGCAATACAGACCTAGTAGTGGTTAGTAGCTAGTTGATATTCAAACTTTTAACTCAATGAGAAAGAGAGATTTGGGCTATTATTACAAATTTGGGCTATTATTACAAGTTTACTTTGATAGTGTGACTTGAGGAATTTAAACTTTATCTAACAGGGTGTAGACACTACTGAATTATTTATAGCCATCTAATTACAGACCCATAAAGATGGACCTGGAAGTAATTTTAGAGGCTATCTAAGCCAATGCCTTCATTTTACAGATAAGGAAACCAGGTCTGAAAAAGGTTAATTTGTCCAGGGTTATACAAGTAGTAAAGAGGCAGCTAGATGGGTCAGTGGATAGAGGGCTGGACCTGGAGTCAGGAAGATCTGGGTTCAAATCCAGCCTCAGATACTAGGTGTGTGACCTTGGACAAGTCACTTAACCTCTGTTTTCCTTAAGCCTCTGGAGAAGGTAAATCCATCCAGTATCTTTGCCAAGAAAACTCCATGGATCTTACAGTCCAAGGGTCACAAAGAGTCAGACATGTCTGAACAACAGCATACAAGTAGCAAGTGGCAGTCAGAGTTTGAATATAGGTCCTCTGACTCCAAATCTAACACTGCCCCGTGCCTTTTTTTGCATGACTAGGACAAGGTAGTGCCAGAAGCTTGCAGTATTAGGAGTCATATTCCCAAAGGGGAGAGTAAAGACAGAGAGTGGATTTATAGTCATTGATGACTGACAAATTTGAGCCTTCCTCTGAAGTGATAGCTCACGTTTATGTAGTGTTTTAGAGTTCATAAACTTGACATCAATCTGAGTTAATTTCCTTTACAAGAGGCAGGCTGGTATAGAGGTGACAGTGTTGGGCTAGAAGTCAAGAGACCTAGATTCAAATCACAGCTGGAACTCTTATGAGCTGTGATTAAAGACAAGTGACTTAACCAATCAAGAGGCATTGATGAAGCTTTTGCTAAGCACTAGAGATACAAAGAAAGTCAAAACAAAACAAAATTTTAAAAAACATGGTCCCTGACCTAAAAGAACTCACATTCTCATGGTAAAGACAATATGTTAACAATGATGTACGGACAAGACACATACTGCATAAATGAGGTAATCTCAGAGGTAATCCTCAGTGGGGAAACCTGGCAAGGCCACCAGCAGAAAGTGGGATTTAAGGTGAGGTAGAGGTGAAAAGGAAGAGCATTCCAAGAAGCAGGGCTCTCTCAGAGCCTCAGTTTCCTTACTGTAGAACAAGGATCAATAATATTTGTAAGACTGCCTTGGAGGTTTGCTGTGACAAAAATGCTTTGCAAGTTTTAAAATTCAATGTAAATATGAAATAATATCCCTATTTTACAGATAAGGGAACAAGGCTCATGGGGGTTAAGCTACTTGCCAACAGTCACATGGCTGGTTAAGTTTCCAAGGAAGAAAGTAAACCAAGATCTCTGGTTCCATGACCAATCCTTTCTTCTCACTGCCCCTTACTGCAACAACTCTTTGGGTTGGAGTAGTTCTCTTGGAGTCTGACTACCCAGTCAGTACATCGCCTAGGGGCTCATCATTGTGGCCAGAAGAAAGGTGTTCAGGTTTAAAATAGCAATGCAACTGGAGCAAAGAAGACAACACCCAGACAAGAATTGCAAGGCAGGGGGAACCAATACAAAAGGCATCACATTATTGGGCTCCTGAGAGCAACAAAGCAAGGCTCTATTGGGGAGGAAAGAAAGAGAAACCTATAAGCTCGAGAATTTTATTGTTTCCCAGTCTTCAAATCCCATCAGTTATACCATTGGGGATGGGGCGGGGGCATGGGAGTGGGGCAAATCATTAAGGCAGCAAAGATAGTGATTCCAAAGTAATTGTGTGTAATCATGCCTCTTTTTCCCTAAGTGTGATACTGTTACTGCATATGTAAGCATAGTAGTATGCTTTTAATATAAAGAGCAAATCATTTTTCATCAAGTTTTTAATTCCAAGGGATCCTAAATTCTCTGTACCCAGAGGCAGTTGGTGTTCAGCCACACCTACTCAAATGCTTCTACTTCAATAATTCAGGGATCCAGGGATGTGGAAAGTCCCAGCCTGATCATTAGCCAGAATTAAGCTATTCTGGTGAAGGTATTTTTCTCATTTTTTGGCTTTTGCCCACCCCTTAGTTCTTTTCTAAAGACTGATACTACTGTAAATGTTTAAAGGTAGGCCTCATTGTACTCTTGGAGTAGTAAAGTACCTCTCCCCACCTCCATCTCCTTTATAGGAACCAATGTAAACTAAGACAGAGGGACAATCTTTCTCCCTTAAAAGCAAGGATCATAGCTCTGGAGCCAGAAAAGACTGCAGAAACCAACTAAAACCATTCCCTTCAATTTACAGGTAAAAAAGCTGAAGTCAAAGAAAATTAAGTGACTTTCCAAGGGTCACACATCTAACAAGCATCGAAGGTGGGATCTGAACCTGTATCCTCTGGCAGTAAAGAAATTGCTATTTCAGCTCCACCAAATTGCTTCACCTAAAGCCTATTTGGTGTTGTTCAGTCCTTTTAGTCATGTCCATTTGGGGTTTTCTTGGCAAAGATGCTAAAGTGGTTTGTCATTTCCTTCTTCAGCTCATTTTATAAATGAGGAAACAAAGGCAATAGTGCTTGGCACTCCCTAGCATCCTCCTACTTAGATCAGATGAGTTCAATCATATTCAGGGTGGTATTGCTTAAACATGAACAAAATCTTGACCCTTCTAGTGCCCAGTGCACATATATGCAAATATGCATACATACAATACACATATATACATGTATATACACGCACTACTCATGAAACACCATACTCACGGATTGCACACAATACATACTTGAGGCTCATACTCATTTCTTTGCCTTATTCTGCAGTCAAGTCCTAAGATGTTGCTGAGTCCCTTTTCTCCCACCCCTTTTTCTTTATTCTCTGTGCCTCCTTCACCAGAGGCTCAAAAAAGTACTTTATTTCATACTCTTAGATTGTACCCGAGTTTCCCTCCCCCCTCCCATATTTGCACAGACATCCAGAACTTTTTTGAATCAGCCAGGGTTACTTAGTAAGCCTACTAGAGAAACAGAAGCTCCGATCCTTAGTCTTTTGCATCCGTGGCTACTAGTCTGTTTGTGAGAGAATTTACTTCATTATTCTGAAGCCTAGATGCTTCCTCGTGGCTGATTCATTGATGCCAAACTCCTCAACCTGGCATTCAAAGACGGCTACATTCTAGGTTCAGACAAGTTTTCTATCCTTATCTCATTTACTCTTTTGTATCAAAGTTATTTATGTAGATATCACCTCCAATCCCATTAGACTTAAGAGACTTCAATGTAGCAATTCAACAAACATTAAGTACATAGTTTTTTGGTTTGGGTTTTGTTTTTTGATGTTTGTTTGCTTGTTTTTGCTTTTTGGAGGGGGGAAGGCAGGGCAATTGGGGTTAAGTGACTTGCCCAAGGTAACATGGCTAGTAAGTGTTAAGTGTCTGAGGCCAGATTTGAACTCAGGTCCTCCTGACTCCAGGGCCAGTGTTCTATTCACCGCACTACCTAGCCACCCCAAGTACCTAGTTTTTATAATGTATTGTGCCTGGTTGCAGGGTTACAACTCTAAAAGTGAATCTTCACTCAAAAAATTGCATTCTATGGTGAGATATAACGCACACAGAAAAGTAAGCTGAGGCAACTTCAAGAAGGAGGAAGTACTCACTGGCTGGAAACAGGAAAGGCTTCACATAATAGATGGCTCCCTGCCTCCTTTTAAGCAGTGTCAAATCTATCTCTCTTAGTATCTAGTTGAATGCATTGCCTATAGTAAGCATTGAATAACTGTTGGTTGAATACTTTTCATTGTAGCCAAACTAGATTATTCCCTCACTTTGGATGTGTCCTCCACTTCATCCTCCATACCTTCTTCAGATATTTCACTATACCTGGAATGTCCTCCCCTGCCATGTCTGTGTATTGAAATCCTATATAGACCTTGAAGTAATATGTAACACCAACTTCAACAGATTCTTCTGCACAGACTATAGATAGCATTATTACTTCTTAAAGAGCCAGTGGAATCTTGGGGTTTAAGTGTAGCTGTCCTCCTTTGAGAAGTCTGTGAGGATCCTCAGTTTAATTGTTGTATGGGAGAAACTGAGGAGGACAAAGAAAAAAGGAAAAAAAATTCCCAAGATAACTAGGTTTAAATCTTATCTTGCAAAGCATCATAAAACAAATTCTTAAGTAAAAATTTTAATTAGGATCCCGAGAAAACAAAATGGTGCAACTATGCTCCCAGAATTGAGGAGAAGTCAATAGTTAGTCTAAGTTAAAGATGATTTAGGCTATAATCTAAATCATCCCACCTGGGTTAATGTAAATGTCCTTCTTTTGTTATTGATTATAGTGTTAATAAATAGTTTATTTACACCTAGAAGATTAGAGTGGGGGAGAGGGAGAAGGAGAGGGAGAGGAAAAAGGAGAGGAAGAAGGATAAAGAGAGAGGAGGGAGGGAATGAACAAAATTTATGGTAAAAGAGATTTCTCCAGTTTATTAAATAAGTAGCATTAATAGACTGGGCTGGAAGCCTAGTGCTAATTAAAAGAGAGATGTTGGAATTTTAGCACTTTATAAGGAAAGAGCAAAACATATCCCTTGAATGCCTTGAATCTGGTATAAGACTAAATAAAAAATGAGCTAGTAGCAGGTAGAAAAAGAGGTGATTATCTCTTCCCCTCACCACGAATACAAACATAAAGGTTACACATGAGGATGATTGGCTTCAAAATCTTCTTTAGTGGAAAAAGCACAGGACTTGTAGCTAGGTAACCTAAGTTCCAATCTTGGCCATGACACTTTCTTCCTGTATAACTAATGGTAATTGCTTGTTATTTCCTCATCTATGAAATAGGGATAATAACACTCGCACTGCTACCCCACAGGTTTGTTGTGAGGAAAATGCTTTGTAAGCCTTAAAGCACCATAAAGACATGAGCTATAATTAACTTCTCTGAACCGCAATTTACTCATAACATCTCAGGAGCTCACTTTTCTCAGCTGGATAAAATGGTATTTTAAAGTCTCTATCAGTTTTAAGTTCTAAGATCCTCCGATCATCCCCTTCCTTCAACCCTCATCTCTTTTAGGACTGGTGCTAACCACCAAGAGTGATGCTCATATGCAGTAGCTTACACAAGACAGCAAATTCTGTGGGCAAACAGAGCCTCAAAGTCACCATATAGCTGAAGAGCTGGCTTGATCACTTATTCATTTTCCATTGATGCCCTACAATGCTATGCCTTGTATTCTTGTCAAAATTTGTTTCTAGCTCTCCCTAGGATGACTCCCTTTGTCACACTAATTATGCCATTTTAAGCAAATAAAAACAGATTGGGAGGGGACAATCCTGTTTGAGGAAGGAAACCTTCTATCCTCTTTCAGCACACTCTTCCTTGGCTGTGCTGTCCCTAGCTTTCTTAAGCCATCTCCTGGTTTGAGAAAACCAAAGGACTTAACACCAATTTAATCGATAAACTGTGCTAAAAGATTAACTTAGAGGGGCGGTTAGGTGGCGCAGTGAGTAGTGTCCACCCTGGAATCAGAAGGATCTGAGTGCGGATCCAGCCTCAGACATTTAATGCACACACAAAAAACAAAAACCTAGCCATGTGACCTTGGGCAAGTTACTTAACCCCAATTGCCCTCCAAAAAGCAAAAAAAAAAAAAAAAAAGATTAACTTAGAGAAAAATATAGGATTGTAGAGCGATGTGGGACCTTAGAAGCTATCTAGACTTACCCCCTCATTTTATAGATGAGGAAATCTCAGTACCAATGCCCTCTACTGCAGCACCCTACCCATGCCTTTAAGACCTAGGTAGGATCCCATGTTTTATGTTTCATAAAGTTTGGACTAAATGATCCCTAATGTCTCTTTAAACCCTTCAGTTCTATGATGACTGCAGAACTTCTTAGCTTCTTTATAAATTTATTTTTCCATTGTCTTATACCTAGGGAACCAGCTAGCAAATCTGATAAAATTCATTGGGCTATTTGATCTATAGCTCAAATGGATGGCAATAGCTTAAATGTTACTCATACCAGGTAGCATAGGTAGCATTTAACAAGAGCTTTCCTTGGCATGGGTTGTGTAACTGTTCATGGAACAGTGATTTCAAGGACATGGTTAATTTCTTTAATGGTATAGACCACAAGCTCTCCATGCCTTTCATCCTGTCCATACCTTCCTGTAAATACTCCACAGGGGATCCATCCAGCATCCTCAAAACCTTACTCCAGATACCAGTGGAATACTCAGTATATCCAATGGTTATCCCTCTTTCTCACCACAAGACTGGCCCACTGCCTTTTCCATTTGATCATCTCTCTGATGACATCCTTTACACCATTTCTGTTACACAATTTTTCACTGGCAATAAGTTTCAGAATGCATGCACTCACAGCACATTTCTCCATTGACCTTTAAGTGACCTGCAATTTTAATTCTTTGGAGATCGTGGTATTCTATGACTCATAACCATACATCATCATTGGAAAAATATTGATGTTAGAAAAATGATCTTTGGTTTCAAGAAGATTGGGATCATTAAAAGCTTGGTGCAGTTTCCAAAAAGTAAGTCAACCCTATCCAACTCTGAGCCCAGCTCATTGTCCATTCACAGTATCTGTCCAACATATATGTACTGATGGACCATTTCTGTGGGTTGACCACCCAATTGTATATTATAATCTGGGCAGTAGGCATCCTCCTTTTTCTTAAATTTTTCCTGAATGTATAATTAGAGCAACCTCTTTGTTGTGATTTTAGATCTCTCCTAGGAGGTCTTGCAATGTTCTAAGGCCTATTGCAATCAGCACAGTGCCATAAAGAGAATCTGAGGGACCTCATTATCAAATCTTGAGAATTCCATCATCTACAGGAAATTCCTTCTTCCTTTTGGACTCTGAGTTGACCACCTTTGGTGACAGTGAGAAATATCTTTGACAAAGTTATCTCTCCCTGTTTTATGGTTTGTTTTATATTAATATTCAGTCATTGGGGGCAGCTAGGTGGTACAGTGAGTAGAGTGTCGGCTCTGGAGTCAGAAGGACCTGAGTTTGGATCTGGCCTCAGACACTTGATGCACACACAAAAACCTAGCTGTATGACCTTGGGCAAGTTACTTAACCCCAATTGCCCTCCAAAAAGCAAAAAAATAAAAAATAATCAGAGTCATCTAAGAAAATTATTCCTATCACTACAACTTTCAAGGAATTATATGATTTTCACATATACACAGGAAATATTGTTGGAGGAGATTATTTAAGAAAATGCTTTGCTCTGATGAATCAAATTTTTTCCCTAGTCAACAAATTAGTCCAATGGGATTTTGTATTCACAAACACACAAATACAGTCAATTGTGTAACTATAAATGTATGATCTGCTGCAGAGTATCATTTATAAAAGCCTGTCTGTTCCATTCTTCAAAACTTCACCTTTAAATATTCCCTTAATACATGTTTAGATCATTCTCAAAAAGATTTTGTAGTGATGGGAAAATAGTTATATGAACAATAGCAATTAGTCAACAAGTATTTATTAAGCATTTTGCTAGATGCCAGGCATTGTGCAAGGTTCTGGTGACACAAGGAAAAACAAAACTGTTCTTGGGCTCAAGAAACATACATTCTATAGCATAATATTCAATACATAAGTATAAAATAATTTTATGCAAAATTAATACAAAGTAATTTGGAGACAGAGGCACAAGCAACTAAGGAAATCGGGACAGACTCATTTAGGGGGTTTGAGAAAAACCCCCAGCATTTAAGCTGAGCTTTGAAGGCTACTAAGGAACCTAAGAGATGATGGGGTACATCCAAGCATGAGAGATAGCTTGTGGCACAGGGGAAAGATGAAATGGTACATGTGAGGAGTAGCAAAAAAAAAAAAAAAGTCCGGTTGGGTTAGATTCAAGAATATGTGAAAGACAATAACACATAGTAAGACTGGAAAGAATGACTGGAATCAGTCTGTAAAGGACTTTATATACCAGAAAGGAGATGGCATTTGACCCTGTGGTCAGTAGGGAGCCACTGCAGTTTAATGAGCAGAGATTATCTGGTCAAACATTTACTTAAGGTTTATCACTTTGGCACCCTGTTTGGAGGATGGCTTAGAGAGGGGAGGCTGAAGCCAGATTATGAAGGCCCTTAAATGGAAAACAGAGGACTTTGTATTTGGTTTTAAAAACAAATAGAAATTTATTGGAGCTTTTGGGACAAAGTGGAAAATCGTCAGACCTGTGCTTTAAGAATATCGATTTGGCAGCTGTGTGGAAGATGGATTGGAGGGCAGAAGAGGAAAACCAATTAGCACCAATCTATTACAATAATCCAGGTAAGAATTAATGAGAACATTAAATAGGGATAATGACTATGTGACTTCAGAGAAGGTCTAAGGAACATTGGGGAAGTAGAATCAATAAGACTTGGCAACTGATTGGATATATGGTTTGAGAGAAAGTGAAGCGTTAAAAATCCTTCTAAGGACAAGAATCTGCTTTAATAGACTGAAGGTGGTTTCTTCTACAGGAATAGGAAATTTTGGAAGAAAAGTAAGTTTTGAGGGGAAAAATAATGTGTTCTGTTTGAGACATGTTTGAGATGTTTTATGAGACATCCAATAGAAATGTTCAATAGGCAATTGGTGATAGATAACTGGATCTCAGGAGAGAGAATAGGGCTACACATATAGATCTAGGAATTGCCCAAATAGAGATGTCAACAGAACTCATTGGAGTTGTATCTGAAGAGAGATGGCATAGAGAGAGAATAAAAGGGGTCCAAGGATAGAGCTTTGGAATTAACTCACATTTAGAATGTAGGAATGAAACCAAAGAAGCCAGCATAGGAGGGAGGCAACAGAGAGCATTCCAAGTATGGAGCATAGCCATGGTACAGACTCGGGAGATGTAGTGTTGGTAGGTGTTGCATGTATCATAAAGCACATGGAGGGAAGCAGAGTGTAAGGAAACTGGAAAGACAGGAACGTGAAGGACTTTCAAGGCCAAAAAGGAGATAATAGGGAGCTGGCAGAGTTTGAGTTGGGAGTGGGAACTGACATGTTCGGGGAGTTTTGGGAGTTACCTTTGGCAGCTAAGTGAAGGATCTACTAGAGTGAGGAGAGACTAGAGGCAAGGATACCATCCAGAAGGCTACTGTAATAGTCCAGACAAAAGGCGATGAGAGCCTGCAGCAGGGTGGTGACTATGTGAGTGGAGAGAAAGGGTTGCATGTGAGAGATGTTGTGAAATCCAAACAATTCTGGGGAAAAAGAACCCACGCTATACCACACCAACAGATCCAAACTTTGCTTCAGTATGTCTAATATAGGAATCCTAAGGCAGTCCATTCCACTTTGAGAGAGGTTTATTAGGCAGGTTTCCCTGACATCAAGCCTAAATTGTCTTTTTTGCAAATTCCACCCATTGCTTCTGGCTCTACCCACTAGGGCCAGATAGAACAAATCAAGGACAACTGACAATTCTTCAAATATTTGAATGTAACTTTCATGTCCTCCCCTGAGGCTTCTCTGCTCTGGGCTAAAACACTCTTGTTTCTTTCTACCTGTGCTCTTATGGCAAGGACTCATGGACCTTCATCATCTGTTTGCCTGTGGAAAAATCACTATTCTGTCAATGTTCTTCCTAAATTCTAGCACTCAGAACCAGCCATGACCAGAGCTGGAGTCTATGAAAATATCTTCTCTTTTCCCCATTTCTTATTATTCAGTACTATTGTTTAAATAGGTCAAGTAGGAGTTGGCTCATTTGTTTTCCACATTTTAAAATTTTTTTTCTTTCTTTCATTTTGCTATTGATTTTGATCTTTCTTGAAGCTAATCACCACTCTGACTTGTTACAGAGAGCTAAACTGGAAATAACTCTTATATCAATAAGCACTTTGATAACACTAGGATACAAAGAAAGGCAAAAAATAGTCCCTACTCTCAGCGAGTTCATGGGGAAGACAAGCAAACTATTGTGTACCAACAAACTACATACAGGATAAATTAGAGATAACCTTAGAGGAAAGACCATAGCAGTAGGAGAGATCAGGAATGGTCTTCTTGTAGAGGATGAGATTTCAGCTGGGACTTGAGGGAAGCCAGCAGGTAGAGATGAGAAGAAAGACAAACTGAGGCATATGGAATAGCCAGTAAAAAATGCACAATCTGGAGATGGGGTGTTGTATTTAAAGAACAACAAGGAAGTTTATGTCATAATATCAAGGAATGGAAGAGAATAATGTTTAAGAATCCTGGAGAGTTAGGAAGGGCCCAGGTTGTGAAGGGCTTTAAAAGTTAAACAGAGGATTTTATACACGATATTTAAGCTAAAAGGGAGTTGAATGGTAGAGGAGGAAGGGAGGGGGTGATAGAGTCAGACTTGTGCTTTAGGTAAATCACTTTGGTGGCTAAATGGAAGACTGACTGGATTGAAGGGAGACTTGAGGCAGAAGGTTATTCAATAGTATTGAATATATATTTCAATATATATTGAATATATATAGAATATATAATATTATATATTATAACCCACCAGAAGGTTATTCAATAGTACAAGTAGAAGGTGATGAGGGCCTGAACCAGGGTAGTGGCATTATCGGAGAAGAGATGGGGACATATTAGAGAGATGTTGCAAAGGTGAAATCAAAGAGACCAGGCAACTGACTCTATGGGGAATGACAAAGAGTCAGGAGTTGAAGATGGCACCTAGATCATGAGTCTGGGTGACTGGGAAGATGGTAGTCCTCTCAATAGTAATAGGAAGTTAGGAAGAGGGGAGGATTTGGGGGGAAAGATTATGAGTTTTCTAGACCAATGATAACAAATATTTTATTCAACAGGAGAAAAGGACCTTAAAGCTCCCTCCTTTTCACTAAATTAACCCACAGAGATATTTGTCTTTCTCTATGTATAGCACAGCACTTTGAAAACCATGCCTCATCCATCTCAGTCGATTTATTCTAAGTCAGTCCTCATCATGATAAAAATCAGCATCGATACAGGGTAGAAAATCATCTAATATTGACATATCCTGTAAATGTAAAGTTGCATATGAACCAGGGACCTCTAGGTTATTCAATATTGCCTACATTTCTAGGGCACAAAGGTGCCAGAGAATATTCAGGAGATCTGCAGCAGTTCTGCTCTCAAAGCTCATTCTAACCTCCTTTTCTTAAATAAAGTTTAGTTACATAGGAATCAGTGACTATCTGATCATTTATGGCTCTGAGGACTAGAGGTTTCCACTTCACTACGTCCTTCTAATTACAAGTATTGGGAAGCTATAAATGAGAGGCAGTGTGGCTTAGTGGAAAGATCAATGAACTAAGGTTACAAAGACATTGATTTCAAGTCCTGGTTCTCCCAGTTATCATATACATGACCCTGGGCAAATCACTAAATCGCTAAAGGCCTGAAATTCCTTTTCTGTAAAATAGGGATGATAATATTTGCCCTTGAGTGGTGAGTATCAAATGAGATAATGTGTACAAAAGTGCTTAGCAAAAATTATACCTATATAAGCCAGCTATCATAAATGGTTAAATGATAACTTTCGCACCAGCTATTTTATAACTCAATAAAAGTAATTTTAAAATTAGCTTTATAATTGTTTGGTCCTCATTTAAAATTTTCTGGTTCCTAACTCCCAGTCTCATATAAATAACATAAACTAGAGACTTCAGTGGACTTGGAAGCGTAATGATCACTTTAGCAAGACTGAAGTGGTTAAGGTGGTTGGGGTGGGAGGTAGAGTTCATTCACTCCAATGTAAACAATGGGAACTCTGTGAGGGGGAATTGTGAAACTTCTGACTTTCAAAACAAACATGCCTTTGACTGTTAAGACTATTCAGTTTAGACTGCCAAGTGATGAGAGAGGTGGGGCGTTCAGAGGGTGGAAGAGAGAGAGGGAGGGAGGGAGGGGCAGAGAGACAGAGAAATAAAAACAGAAAGAAACAGAATGACAGAGACATAGACAAGAGGAGACAGACAGACATTAACTAAGTCAGAGAAAGAGATAGAAAGAGACAATGATAGAGACAGAGTCAGAGAGGAAGCAAAGATGTTCTATACAAATGGATGACAATGTAAAGAGTCAGGAAAAAGCAAGGGTCTGGAAGAAAACTAATGGACACTGAAAGAAGCATTCATTTTTCCCTGCCTTAGTTTCATTCTTAATTCCCAAAGTAAATCTCTCTATCTCCCTTACCCTCTCACCTTACTATTTCTTCAGTCATTCCACAAAAACAAGTGTTTGTAAATCTAATGAGTTTTTCTTATCTTTTATTACCCCCTGACCACTTTTCAGCTTTTGATGCTATTCCATTGACCACTGACCATTTTTTTAAAAGTTTCAATAGGGGAAACTTTTTTTCTCTCTACCAAAACTGAATAGGGAACTTCAAACCCATTAAGAGTACACAGTATGATGCACCAGTCAAAGAAACAGATGTAATTTGGGGCTCTGTTAAGAGAATCATAATGTCGAGGGTTAGAGAGCTGATGGTCCTGCTGTCCTATACCTTAGTTAGGCCACATCTGAAGTGCTGGACTCAGCCCTTAGTGCCAAATCTTAGCAAGGATAGTCATAACCTGGAAAGTATTCAAAGGAGGATGACTAGCATGGTGAAGGGCCTTGAGTTCACGTGGTACAAGATACAAGATACTTTTTTAGGAGGAGAGAGACCCCATTTAGGAAGTGGTTTTTAAACTGTACTGTGAAGGAAGCTAGGTATTCCAAGAGGCATTGGTAAGGAGGGAATAAATCCCAGGCATGAAGAAGATTCTGCACAAATGGGTAAGAAAGAGTAAGAACAAAAGCTTATCTGCAACCATAAAGTACATGAAAATGAGTGGTGTGAAATAAGGCTGGAAATGATTGGAGCCAGCTTGTAAAAGGATAATTAAGGAAGAGAACAGGGAACTAGTCCAATTTGACTGGAATATACTATAAAATACACAGTGTTGTTGGGAGTCAAAATGTATAAGGTCATAAATGCAAGGATTAAAAGTTTATATTTGGTTCTCAAAATAATAGGGAGCCACTGAAGGTTTTTGCAAAGACAAAAGACATCTGTTCTCCATTTAGGCTTGACTACATAAAGTATCTGTGATTGTACTGTTTGTGTGCTCCTGCCACCTATAAATACTACCATCCTTCTGCAATCAAAAAGTCTTCATTCTATAGCCAACCTGGTGATGAGCCTTTTGGAACATAGCTGGACTAATTTGGGGGGGAAAAGAAGACTTAGAGTCTTTCATTGAACTTGTATTCAATGTCTTTCCCACTTGATAGGAGCTGCCAAGCACCTATGCACCTCAAAGAGGCCTCTCTTGAGGTAGGAGCTGCATTTGGCAGCTGTGTTGAGAGTGGATCAGGGAGAGAAAAGACTGAAGGTAAGAGGCAAGAGGTGATAAAGGCTTAAACTAAGATGGTAACAGTAAGAGAGGGAAGGGGGGGAGGGATGTGGAGAAATCATGGCATTAGAAACAATGGGATTTGGTGATTGGTTGGATATGGGTAGTAAGGGTCAAGAGGGAGAGATAAGAGTCAAAGATGACTGAGATTCTGAGTCCAAGTGATCTAGACCTTCAACAGAAACCAGAGACTTTGGGGGAGGTACAGGTTTGTTGGACAAAATGAGTTCAGTTTTAGATATGCTGAGTTGGAAATGCTAATAGGATATCAATATGCAAATAACCAATGAGCATTTTTAAATATGGGACTGGAATCCAAGGAAAGATAAGAGGAAGAGGGCAGAAACATAATATCAATGGATAGAGTGCCCAGTCTGGAGTCAAGAAGATTCATCTCTGTGAATTCAAATCTGGTCTCAGACACTTACTACTGCTGTGACCCTCGACAAGTCACTTACCCCTGTTTGCCTCATTTTTCTCATCTGTAAAATGAGTTGGAGAAGGAAATGACAAACCATTCCAGTATCTCTGCCAAGAAAACCCCAAATGGGGTCACATAGTGTCAGACACAACTGAAACGACTGAACCACAACAAAACAGGAAGATATATAGCTTTGGGAGTTGTATGCAAAAGACCATTGAAACCATGGACCTAGTAGACTAGATTGCCAGGAGAGAGAACACAGGGATAGGAGAAAAGGTAGCTAAGGACAGGGACTTTTGAGAGGACTAGTTCATTTTCCTCTTCTGGTCCCTTAACTTGGGTAACTCCAAGAGCTTTATCTTTAATCCTCTCCTTTTTTTTTAACTCTCCTCTCATGGTTTCAACAGTCATGTCCAAGAACAGAGATGGGGAACCCGCAGCCTTGAGGCCATATGTGGCTCTCTAGATCCTCAAGTGCAGTTCTTTGACTAAATCCAAACTTCACAGAAAAAAATCCCCTTAATAAAAGGATTTGTTCTGTAAAACTTGGACTCGGTCAAAAGGCTGAACCCAAGGACCTAGAAGGCCATGTGTGGCCTCAGGTTCACAGGTTCTCCACCCCTGTCCAAGGAGATGACTCAACTCACCATCTCTAGCCCTATTCTCTCACCTGATCACTGATCCAAAATTTCAACTACCTTCAGAGCATCTACACTTAGATAAGCCATTCTTCCAGGTTCACAACCCAGGAACCATCTTACAGCCTTCATTCTCACTCATGCCTACACACCCAATAAGACACTAAGTCTTACTGATTCTTCCTCTCATTCCCCTCCTCCCCATTTATTACAGACACCACCCCAGCTCAGGCCCCAGTTATTTCTCCAATGCCTCCTAACACCCTAGAGCTAGTCTCTTCTCTCTCCAATCCATTCCCTACAAATTGAGATTACTAAAGCTCAGATCTGATCATGTCACTTCCCTCTTCCAGTGTTCTCTTGCTGTCTCCTGGAAAAAATATAAACTCTTCTGTTTGGCATTTAAAACCCTTCCCTATCTAGCTCTATTCTACCCGCCCAGACCATTACTCCAACTCATTTACTTTGGCCGCTCAGTCTTTTCTCAGTGGCATGTATCTCTTCATTACTCCATTTGGGGTTTTCTTGGTAAAGATACTAGAGTGGTTCGCCATTTCCTTCTCCAGATCATTTTATAGATGAGGAAACTGAGGCAAACAAGAACAAGTGACTTGCCCAGGGTGGCACAGCTAGCAAGTGTCTGAGGTCAGATTTGAACTCAGGAAGATGGGTCTTCTGGACTCCAGGCCCAGCACTCTGTCCACTGCACCACCAGCTGCTCCACTCATGGACTTTGCCTTCTAGTTAAACTGATCTATTTGCTACTCCCTATACCTAATACCCCATCTCCTTCCTCTATACCTTGTCACTGTTTTACTTCACACAGCTCCCTTGTGAAAGACCTATTTCCTGTAAAGGCTCAGCTCAAGTCTCAGTTCCTTCAAGAAGTTGTTTCTGACCTCCCCCGCTCCAGTCCTTACCACTCTCCACTTCCCCAAATCACTTTATAATAATTCTGTACACATGTTCTTTTAACTCACTTAAAGCCATGCTGCTGCATCCATCTAGAAGAATTTAAGCTCCCTGAGGGAAAAGACTGTCTCACACTTGTATTTGTATCCCTTATACAGTGCAGAACTCATAGCAGGAGCTTAATAAAGGCTTGTAAATTGACCATTTACCACTCCATACTCAACAAGTTTGAACTTAATCATACTTTCTCCTTGATTATATCTCCTTTCCAACTACAGGGCCCATTAAGGAGAAAAGAAGTAGAGCCAGCAGGAATGGAGTCATCTGTTTATAGGAAAAATAAACCTACTGATACACATGGCCTATCCTGAGCACAAATGGTCTTAGGTTTAGATATAGATCTGGAAGAAACCTTAGTGATCATGTAATCTAAGCCCCTCAATTCTACAGATGAGGAAACAGTCCTAAGAAAGTTAATTGATTTGTCCAAAGCTGAGGGCAGGTAGGTGGTGCAGTGGATAACATGCTGGGCCTACAGTCAGGAAGATACATCTTCTTGAGTTCAAATCTGGTCTCAGATACTTATTAGCTCTGCAACCCTGGGCAGTTCACTTAACCCTGTTTGCCTCAATTTCCTCATCTGTAAAACAAGCTGGAGAAGGAAATGTCTAATAGCTTTACCAAGAAAATCCCAAAAATGGGGTCACAAAGAGTCAGACACAACTGAAATGACAAAATCAAACAACTAGTAAATGACAATGCTAGGATCCCAACATATGTCCTTTGACTCCAATCAAACAATTGCCTGAAATTCATTTGAACAGTTAGTAAAACTAATTAATTTCTATTAGTGTCATCAACATAGATTAATGTGGTTAAAAATGCTAAATGCTAAATCTAAGCAATATTCCTCTTTTCTTTACCTTCTGTTTGGTGGTCCTCTGTATGATCCTGTAAATCTTCATCTACCCATGGCTGGTACTCTGGCTTGGTTTTGGACTCATCCTCTCTTTTCTTGCTGGGGCCTTCACTTTTAAAGATCCACGCAATCACGACTAAGATAACTGCTATCAAGACTGGAGTCAGGAAGAAAGACATGACTGTGAAGCTTGGCACAGAACAATGCCCAGCTCTCTGCCCTCAGCTGCTCTCTTTAAATGAGACTGGTAAGAACAGGGAGGGAGGGAGGGAGAAGGGAAGAAGGAGGAGGGTGGAAAGCAAAAAGCACAGAAAAGAATATGCCCAATGAGTGTAACAGGTTTCAGAACTTTCAAGATCTGTCCCCTAAGGGCAAAGATCACTGGTGTGTGTGTATGCGTGTGTGGTGTGTGTGTGTACACACCCAGAGTCATATTTAAACCTTTGCTGTAGCTCAGCAATAAACAGGCAGCATGTCGTTGCCAAGATCTGAACAAGCATTTTACTGCACTAGAATTTGACAGGAGTAAAAGAAAGCATTTAATTTTCTTCATAAGCATATACATTTCCCTCTGGGGTTTTGTGTTTTGCTCAATTGTTTTTAAAAGCAAGCTTTAACTAACCCATGGAAACATTAAATACACCCTCCTATAATTGACACCAGAGGATATATTTTTTGTTTTGTTTTCGCAGATAAACCACAGTGTGACAAAGAAGTTAACAAGATAGTAAGATTAATTAGCTAACTAACACCTTTATCTAGTACTTCTGCTTTGGCAGGTCACAGAAAATTTAATTGAATTCAACAAATATTTATCTTTAATTTTTTAAAATTTTTTCTTTTTTAATTAACAAAAGTTTATTTTCTCTCCCTCCCATATCCCCTCATTGACAATGGAAAAAAATGAAAAGAAAGACAAAACCCTTGTAACAAATATGGCTGGTCAAGCAAAACAAATTCCTTTACTGACTCAGACTAAAAATGTATGTTTCATTCTGCACCTTGTACCTCTGTATCAAGGGGGATAGTCAATTCCATTATCAGTCCTCCAGGATCCAAAGATTATATAAGAAATGGTTCTCTGCTCCTATTTTCCTGTAGGGGGTATGATACATACAGAAATGATAATAATGCAAAATAATATGGGATAAATACATCAGAAAGTGTAAGGAGTTATACAGATTAAAGTGGGGAAAACATAACTAACTAGGGGGAATAGGGAAAGCTTCTGGAAGAAGGTGATATTAAAAGGTAGGCTTTAAATGAAGGCTAGGAAATCAGTAGGGTAGAGAAATGGGGAGATAATTTAGGCATAAAAAATAGCTTGAACAAAGGTATGGAGGCAGCAAAGCATGAAATGTATGAGGGGACACAGTGAGTGGTCCATTTTGCCTGGAATTTGCCACTAGAGACAAGTAGCATGACTAATAGCAGAGCAAGCGATAGGAATCAAAGAACCATAAAATTTTAGAAGTGGAAGGGATTTTAGAGATTGTGTAGTTCTCTCATTTTACAAATAAGGAAACTGAGGCTCAAAGCGGATAAGTAACTTGTATAAGAAAAACAATTCTCTTGAGTTCAAATCCAGCCTGACACACTTAACACAAAAACTAGCCATGTGACCTTGGGCAAGTCACTTAACCCCAATTGCCCCCCCCCCCAAAAAAAAAATAAAGGAAAAAGAAAAGAAAAGCAATTCTCTTCCTAAGGATTCTACCAGTTCCATCCAATATTTTGATTGAATGGTCTCTCATTGAGGGCACTCCCTTCAACAGTACAACTCAAAATCCATCCATGCCTTCTCATTCTGGGCCACTCCTGACAACATCATGTCATAACCCTTAAGGGGTTCTATTCAAGGTGCTGGGGACCTTTCTCTAGATCTTTTGACATTTCTGGGATAAGAAGGTAAGGCAAGCTTCATGGTTAATTATTGTGGAGTTGTTATAAATTAGACTCCTGTTGGAGGTGGAATTTGGACTAGATGACCTCAGAGGTCCCATCTATCTCTGAGGTTCTGTGATTTCAAACATTGGTTTTCCCAGGTCTCTGTTGTATTTCCTTCACTTTGACTCAGTCCCTCATATGTCTTATTTCCCATTTGACAACAGAAGACTAAAAAGACTTCCTCTTGAATCTTCTTACACAAAGCATTTGAGTGCTTTATCTCAATGCATAAAACATTATAGCCTATTACAATTCTGAAATGTTAAGTGTGAGATGACAAGGATTTATTTCCCTCACTTAAGAATAATGCCATAGTTTGAGGGAGGCACCAGAGAACATGTTACAAGCAAGGGAGGTGACCTACACAAAAGTATAAGTGAGTCCTTACTCATTTCAAGGTTTTAGTCTATACACAGGTCTTTAATTTTATTGTCTTTTGTCTGAGAATGACGTTTTTGGTTATTTGTGATTTTCCATTCCCGACAAGATGTCCCCTAGAGCATGAAGCTCTTGGGTAGAGAGCCCTCAAACCCAAACCTTGAGGGGAAGTTTTGGATAAGGTACATTTTAGTTTGCTTAAGGATGTGATTCATTAAGTGAGGTTCACTTTGCTCTACTGAACCATGAGAAATAGTATTTTAAGAATTTCTTAGGTTGGCCTTGTCCTTTAGCTGTAGAGCTTCCCCCCAAAATGCTACCTAGGTCAGTGGTTTGGTGACCATAAAAGAAAAAGAAGTGATTATTCAATAGATGTGTCACATTTTGAAAAATAATATAATTCTATGAAAAAATTATAGGCCAAATCCATTCAAAGCTCCTTTTAATTAGGAAGGAAGGAAGGAAGGAAGGAAGGAAGGAAGGAAGGAAGGAAGGAAGGAAGGAAGGAAGGTATCAAGGCATGATTTCTTGTTTTGTTGATTACCTAGAAGTAAGAAAGTGATAAATAGTAATGCAGATTAAACTTTAAAATGTGTTTTACATGCTCCCCTTTTTTTTCAAGAGAACCAGTTATTAAACATTTACCAGCACATCCCTGGTTATGTGTATTCCCATGGGTCTGTCCAGATGTGGCTAGAAGGGAGGCATGGAGAGATATCTCTACAGTGTTCTCAGCCCACCCTTCTCAAATGGAGATTTTAGTTACTTCTAGGAGGGGAGCAGGAGACTGGGGCCACTAGACTAGCTACTCTGCTCTCCTCAGAGAGTGGTATTAGGCTAGAATTATATCTGCCTTCCCCTAAATGTTGTTAGTCAAGGAGAAATAATTCTGTATTAATAATCAAGCTGTACTCTTGATTGTTATTCCTCATGGAGAAGGAATGTCCCAAGCTATATATCAAAGATTTGACTCATTTCCCACTAAATGCCAGTTACACAAAAACCACACCCAACAAGTAGCAAATAAGCCCATTTACCCAAATTGATGACAAACAGAAATCATGGAAATTATACAGATGAGAAAATATCAGACAATACACAGAATGACCTCTCCCACTAAAAGTCAGAGATCCTAGCTCAACTAAGAGAGAAAGTCCCAGATCTCACCCAAGGGAAGATTTCCCAAAGTCTCCATCTAGCGTGGTAAATTGGGATTAAGGACGTGATTGAAGTGCTGGCTTCTCTATATGTCACCTTCTTTCCAGAGACTTTTTCTTCCTTCAGGAACCTTTCCCTGAAAAGAATGGAGAACCTGGTGTCTTCTCTCTCTCTTCTCCCATTCTCTTACCCAGGTGGGAAACATTGAGTAATCTATCTCCACCAATGAGAGAGTCTTATGCAAATGGTTTTTGAGCCCCTGGTTACAAATAGTTAACCTACGTTGCCCAGCTCAATCACTTAGTAGCTGTGTAGGCCAAGTCGTTCAAGTTGTCTGAGCCTCAGTTATCTTAGAGGATTTGCCACTTTAGAGAGACTTTAGAGATCTTCTATTCTCTCGTTTTACAGATAAGGAAACTGAGGCTCAAAGAGGGTAAGTGACTTGTAGAAGAAGAGGCAATACTTGCTCTATTTATCTTATAGGAGTCTTATGAAGAGACCTTTGTAAAACTTACATGCATATGAGGGTTTTTTTTAATTGTTGTTTATTGTCCTTCTATGTCTTATATTCCCCATAGTTCCTGGCCCAATACCTTTACATTACCAGCTCATGCTCCTTCCAGTTTTATTGTCTATATATTTAGCATATATCTGTATATACAATATATAGACAGCATATGTATTTTGGGCAGCTAGGTGGCACAGTGAATAGACTATAGACCTGCAGTCAGGAAGACTCATCTTCCTGAGTTCAAATCTGGACTCAGACACTTACTAACTGTGTGACCCTGGGCAAGTCACTTAACCCTGATTGCCTTAGTTTTTTCATCTGTAAAATGAGCTGGAGAAGGAAATAGCAAACCACTCCAGTTTCTTTGTCATGAAGACCCCAAATGGGGTCACCAAGAGTCAGACTGACTGAAAAATGACTGAACAACAAATATCTAACACTTATCATATGGAAACTAGTAGTATTGTTTTTCCTATTAAGTATATGTACTACCACCTCAGCTAGATTATAAGCTCACCACCACCCTTGCAGTGTCTCATAGCACAATACCATATAGTAGATTTTGGAAAAAAATTATTATTCATGATAAGGATAGTAAGAAATAAATGCCTATTGGTTGATCTATCAATCTTTTTTGTTGTTGTTATTTCCCATTAAAATTTATGCCAACATGATCTCTTTATAGGTGGGTCAGGACTGGGAGTTAAGAGACTCAGGTTCTAGTCAGGTGTTTTACTTTGGCCCTGTGACTTTGGCCAAGTCAATCATCTATAAAATGAAAGGACTGGCCTAGACAACATCTAAGATTCTCTCTTTCTCTGTGTGTCTCTCTGTCTCTTTCTCTGTCTCTGTATCTCTGTCTCTTTCTCTGTCTCTGTATCTCTGTCTCTATCTCTGTCTCTGTCTCTCTGTATCTCTCTCTCTTTCTCGCTTCATACATAGATAGATACTTTTATTGCTAATTAGGTGATCCAAAGTCATAGGATCAGTGAATTGAGCATAAGATGACCTAAAAGGACCATCTAGTCCAATCCCTCCTTTTTACAGAAGAAAAAAAAATGAGAGATAAAGGGCTTGCCCAAGGTCATATAGGTAGTAAGGAGCAGAACTGTGGTCCAAACTCAAGTCTTCTGACTCCAAATCCAACTTTATTCCCACTGCAGCAAAGGCATAATTATTCACAGAGACTCCTAGTAGCCAGGAAATCTGATAGGCCAGCAGCCAAAGGTTTTTTATTTTTTCAGCACTCAACTATTAATACTTTTAATTCTCATGTGCTACTATATATACCCACTATTATACCAGGCCTGCTATTGAGCACTGACTCACCCTTTATATACTGTCTTCCCTTGGAAGGATTAGCGTTAGAAAGTATTTCTGGAGGCAAAGAAAAGTGATCTGCTCTTTCCTGCTAAAATGGCGTTTTTAAAAGTTCTCTTTAATAATACATGCTACAGATGAGTGCGTGTAGATATCACTCCACCTACTTCATACACTGAATGAATTATGATGCTCCTCTTTTATGAATAATTAATCTAATCATTTTACCAAATAAACCTCAAGCTGACTGCACGCAATTCTTCAAATACTGGCAGACAAAGACATCTTCTAGGAGAAAGGCAAAACCCCCAGGCTTTAAACTAGATCATAAGATGAGATATTGCTGAATAAAAATGTGAGGGCTTAAACATAGGTAACTGGTTTACCTGAGAGTTGGGTTATTTAAAATTAATATCCCAATGCCCTTCAAATCCTGGTATTCCTTTACCGATGTCTTTTTTTTTATTAAAAAAATTTTTCCCCTGGAATACATTTACATATGCATATTTTTCTGTCAAGTTAAAAACTGAACTTGAATTAATGTTAGAAAACAGGGCACAAATGTTAATCAATTCACTCATTAAGCCTCTGTTTTAAGTTTGAAAGACTTAAGAACTCTGATGAATGCTATGACCAACCATTGCAGAGAACCAGCGAAGAAACTAGCTGTCTGTTTCCCTAATGACTAGGTGATGGCTCAGAGAAAAGAATGAGAAATATACACATACATACATACATACACATACACATACACACACATATACATATAAAATGTATGTATATATCTATACATATAAAATATATTATGCATATTTATATGTGTGGATATACACATATAAATATATGTGTATTTTTCTTTCTTTCTTCAAATGCTTACCAAGAAAGAGAACTCAGTAATCATGAAGGCTACCAGATCCACTGTTGGATAAATTAGATTACTAAAAGTCTCTTTCTTGCTTGCTTGCTTTCTTTCTTTCTTGAGGGTGGAAGGCAAGGCAGTTGGGGTTAAGTGACTTGCCCAAGGTCACACAGTAAGTGTATAAAGTGTCTGAGATCAGATTTGAACTCAGGTCCTCCTGACTCCAAGACTGATGCTCTATTCACTGTGCTACCTAGCTGCCCCATGTTTCTTTCTTTCTTAAGTCAAAAGTTGCCTGCCTATGACTTACATCCACTTACTCTACTTTGGCCCCCTGAATCACACAGAGCAAGTACAACCTTTGATCCACTGTACCACAAGACAACCAACATGCTGCCCAGTCTTTGGAACAAATATTCTTAATTCATTTGACCTTTTTATGACAAAGTTTCTAGGTCCTTCATTGTCCAGTTCACCTACTCTAAACTGAGGCAGCTGGTGGCACAAAGGATGGAGCACTGGATCTGGAGTCAGGAAGATCTGAGGTCAAAATTCAGATGCTATTAGCTCTGTGATCCAGGTCATTTAACCTCTGTTTGCCTCAGTTTCTTTGACTATAAAACAGTCATAATAAAAGCACCTACCTCTAAGGATTATGGTGAGGATCAAATGTGATAACATTTGTTTTTGTCCTTTTTTTTAGTTAGCACAGTGCACGGTACACGATAGGCACTATATAAAGGCTTGCTCTCTTCCCATCCCCTCTGAAGATATTCCAGCTTGCTAATATCCTTTCTAAACTCTGCCTCCCAAGATTGAGCATATTATTCTAAGCATGATCTAATTAGCAAAGAATACAGAGGAAGTCTTATCTCCCTCATTCTGAACATTACATTATAATGTATTTCTTTTAATGCAGCCCAAGATAATATAACCTTTCTTCTTGAAAGTCATATTATACTGCTAATTTATATTGTGTTTACAGTCAACTAAAATCCCTAAATCTCTTTTCACATGAACCATTCTTGAGTTTGACTCTATCATCAAATGTGTTAATATTTATAAAGCACTTAGTACAGCACCTGACACATAGTAGGCAGAATGCAAATGCTTATTCCTTCCTTCCCTCAACCTGTACTTTCAGTATAATTATTGATTAACCCAGGGCCAGGATTTTATAGTTATCCCTATTAAATTACAACTTGCTAAATTCTGGTTTTTATTTTATTCTGTCAAGACCCTCTTTGGAGCTCACTTTGGTCTTCCAAATGTAGGATATTAATCAGTGAGTTTATTAATGAATTTGATGATTTTGCAGGGTGGTAAGGGGGTCTTTGAAAGCATCTGCCCATGGATGGTATGGACATCCCCATTGGCATCCCATTGAGAGGACTGGACATTTCCTGACTGAGGCTGACTTGGTTGACTAAGACTAACATGAAACAAATATTGTGGGATAAGCTACCATTTCTACAAGCCTATAAAAGGGAGGTTTTCACTGGGGATTCTTCATACATCTCCCAGCTTTGGAAGTTCTAAAACCCAGCTTCCTATCAAGAGAAAAGGGAGTTCCTGGGTATGACGATTCTCTTGGGGAAAAGAGGAGTGAGCATGAGGCTCCAGAAGCTGGAAGGCTAGCAAAGGACTAAAGTCATTGATTTAGTGAGTGAGTTATTCAAATGTATCCTTATGGAAAAAAGAAGTTAACAGAATGTCAGGGGGTTGTCTGGTCAGCAATACAAAGTTAATTTCTCTTCCAAGGATAATCCAAACCATAGGGTGGTACTAGAAGTCTGGGGAAAGTGCATAAGTCCCTATGGAAAGTGGGATTCCCTGATGGTGAAGAATTACTTCAATTATATTTGTTGCTGTTGTTTAGTCATATCAACCATGTCCAATTCTCTTCATGAACCCATTTGGGGTTTTCTTGGCAAAGATACTGGAGTGGCTTGCCATTTCCTTCTCCAGCTCATTTTACAGATTAAGAAACTAAGCAGACAGGGTTAAGTGACTTGTCCAAGGTCACACAGCTATTAAGTATTAAAGGCCAGATTCAAAATCAGGTCTTCCTGACTCCAGGGCCAGTGCTCTATCCACTCTACCACCTAGTTGCTATATGGGGCCTACTATAAGTACTTAAAGCACATTATTCACTGTGTGTGGTCTCTTGTGAGTACTTTTATGTGTTTTTGCATTTTTAGAATGAAATAAAAATGGTCCTGTGCCTAGTATATGCATTGTTACATCGAGTCCCAGCAAAAGATCTGGAGACCTATTTGCCCACATCTGTAGAGACCCAGATAATTTGGGTTAGGTGATTGGATTCAATTTATATAGGCTCAGAGACCAGAGCTGCAGCTTTTACTAGCTAATTCTCCCAGCTGTGTAATTCACAATAAATATTTTATGCTCAAAGCTTCAACTTAATTAAATATCCAAGTCATTTAAAAAAATACTAAACAGGAAAGGAATGATTCACACAACTAGAATGTGAATCTTTCCAGATTGAAATTAATCCATTGAAGATGGCAGAGTAGAAACAGCGTGTCCAAGCCACTCTGCCACCAGATCACCTCCAAACTATGTAAAAGGGGATTCTGAACAACTTCTGGAGCCCCAGCACCCACAGAAAGACACAGAGAAGTTAACCTCCCACTGAGGACAGCCCAGCAGCCCTGCAGGAAGGACCAGCACAATGCTCTGGGAGCCAGCAGTGCGCAGCACGCAGTGTGTGGGGAGCCGAGCCCAGGTCCGCCTGAGTTGCAGTTTTAGCCCCAGGGCAGCAGGGCCAGCAGCCAGCTGGAGGGACCCCAGAACACCAGCAGCTGTAGCTATTCCAGAATTATCAACATAGACATGCCTAGGACAAAGTGAGAGGTTAGGGCCCTATGGACTTTGGGACCAGTATTTGGGGAACGTGTCGGCTTTCTCCCCTGGAGGTTAGAAGCCGCTGAGGAGACACGCTATTTTGTAGTTTTCAGAGGCAGCTCCAGCTCCTGGTCTGTGAACAGTAGGGAGATCCAGTTATCAGTCTTGGGGGTAATCTCTCTTGCTTTAACCTCCCTGGATCTGGATTGTGATCTGGGGTGGAGGTTGTGGGTGGGTTTCCAGCTTGCCAGAAATGGAAGTTGCCCCAGCACGTTCGGAACGAAAATTCCCCTATCTGGCGGCAAAGCCACTGTGGCAACAAGCCCAAAAGTCAAGTAATTAAGTGGCAACATGCCAAGGCAAAGGAAACAAATTAAAAAGAAAAATGCAACCCTAGACTCCTACTTTGGGGGCAAAGAGGGTCAAAGCATAGAGCGAGAAGAGGACTGTGAGGTCAGAAGTCCTGCTCCAAAAGCCCCAGGGGAAAACATGAGTGGGTTGCAGGCCATAGAGGACCTTAAGAAGGACTTTAAAAATCAAATAAGAGAAGTGGAGGAAAAATTGGAAAGAGAAATGAGAAGGATGCAGGAAAAGTATGAAATGAGGGTCAAAAGCCTGACTGAGGAAAACAACACCTTAAAAAATAGACTAACTCGGCGGAGCCAAGATGGCAGAGTAGAAACAGCTCATCCAAGCCACTCTGCCCCCAGATTCCCCCCAAACTATGTAAAAGGGGACTCTGAACAACTTCTGGAGCCCCAGCACCCACAGAACGACACAGAGAAGCTAACCTCCCGCTGAGGACAGCCCAGCAGCCCTGCAGGAAGGACGAGCGCAGCAGTCTGGGAGCCGGCAGTGCGCAAAGCACAGAGCACAGGAAGAGGAGCCGAGCGTGCACAGCACGCAGTGTGTGGGGAGCCGAGCCCAGGTCCGCCTGAGTCGCAGTTTTAGCCCCAGGGCGGCAGGGCCAGCAGCCAGCTGGAGGAACCCCAGAATACTAGGAGCTGTGGCGACTCCAGAATTATCAACATAGACATGCCTAGGACAAAGTAAGAGGTTGGTGTCCTATGGACTTTGGGACTGGTATTTAGGGAATGCATTGGCTCCCTTCCCTGGGGGCTAGAAGCTGCTGAGGAGACACGCTATTTTGCAGTTTTCAGAGGTGGCTCCAGCTCCCAGCCTCCAAATCGTAGGGAGATCCAGCAATCAGTCTTGGGGGGTAATCTCTCTTGCTTTAACCTCCCTGGATCTGGATTGTGATCTAGGGTGGAAGTTGTGGGTGGGTTGACAGCTTGCCAGAAACGGAAGTTGCCCCCCACACGTTCGGGACGAAAATTCCTCTACTGGCCTTAAAGCCATAGTGTGGCAACAAGCCCAAAAGTCAAGCAATTAAGTGGCAACATGCCAAGGCAAAGGAAACAGAAAAATGCAACCCTAGACTCCTATTTTGGGGGCATAGAGCGGGAAAAGGACTGTGAGGTCAGAAGTCCTGCTCCAAAAGCCCCAGGGGAAAACATGAGCAGGTTGCAGGCCATAGAGGACCTTAAGAAGGACTTTAAAAATCAAATAAGAGAAGTGGAGGAAAAATTGGAAAGAGAAATGAGAAGGATGCAGGAAAAGTATGAAATGAGGTCAACAGCCTGACTGAGGAAAACAACACCTTAAAAAATAGACTAACTCAAATGGCAAAGGAGGCCCAAAAGGGCAATGAGGAGAAGAATGCCTTAAAAAGTCGAATTTGCCAGATAGAAAAAGAATCTCAAAAGTTCACTGAGGAGATTCATTCCTTCAGAGTTAGACTGGAGCAAATGGAAGCTAATGAATTTATGAGAAATCAAGATGCTGTTAAGCAGATCCAAACAAACGAAAGATTAGAAGGCAATGTGAAATATCTCATGGGAAAAACCACTGACCTGGAAAATAGATCCAGGAGAGACAATTTAAAAATTATTGGACTACCTGAAAGCCATGATCAAGGAAAGAACCTAGAAATCACCCTTCAAGAAATTCTCAAGGAAAACTGCCCTGATGTTTTAGATCCAGAGGGCAAAATAGAGGTTGAAAGAATCCACAGATCACCTCCTGAAAAAGATCCCAAAAAGAAAACTCCCAGGAATATTATAGCCAGGTTCCAGAATCCCCAGATCAAGGAGAAAATACTACAAGCAGCCAGGAAGAAACAATTTCAATATTGTGGAAACACAATCAGAATAGCCCAGGACCTGGCAGCTTCTACACTGAGGGATCAAAGGGCATGGAATATGATATTCCAGAGGGCAAAAGAACTGGGAATGAACCCAAGGGTCACCTACCCAGCAAAACTGAGTATTTTGTTTCAGGGGAAAATATGGTCATTCAGTGGAACAGAGGACTTTCAAGCATTCTTGAGGAAAAAACCAGAAATGAATAGAAAATTTGACATCCAGACACAAGAAGCAAGAGATGCCTGAGAAGGTAATCAGGGAAAAGAAATCAAAAGGAACTTATCAAAGTTGAACTATTTACATTCCTATATAGAAAAACAATAACTGTGACTGATGATATCTTTCTCACTATGAAAATAATGGAAGAAGGGTGTGTGGTCATATGAATACATAGGTGAATGTGTGTGTATATGGTTACAGTTATATATGGATAGAGGGCATAGGTTGAATTTGTTGGGAAGGGAGGATACTCAAGGGGTGAAATTATGATGTGAGAGAGGAAAGTGGCAAGAGGAGATGGGGAGAGACAGGGTAGGGTAAACTATCTCATATAGAAGAAGCAAGGGGAAATATTTACAAGGGAGGGGAAGAATAGGAAGGCAAAAAGGCAAAACCACATTCTCATTGAATTTGGTTCAGGGAGAGAATGACATACATACTAAATGGGATATCTCAACCTACAGCAGAATGGGGGAAAAGGGGAGGAGAGGAGGGATGATGGATGGGAGGGAATCCTTGGGGGGAGGGGAGGTTAGAGGTACCCACTATGGAAGAGGGACAGGATCAAGTAGGGAATGGACCAGGTGGGGGGTGGGATGAGTGGGAGGGAATTATAAGCAGCCTTGTACAATATATCTACTATGATAATGTTTTGCATAGCTAGACATGTACAACATATACTGAATTACTTATCTCCCCAGAGGGAATGAGTGACAAGGGAGGAAGGAAATGGATCTGAAATTCGAGGTCTTAACATTAAATGTTTCAAATATATATAAATACTATTATTAATACTCTTTTGCTTGTAATTGGGAGATAAGATGTGCAGGCATTGGGACACAAAGATTCACCTTCCTCTAATGGAAAAGTCGAAGGGGGTATGGGAGAAGGTATGGGAGAGAGCAGATTGGAGGAAGCGATATCTTGCGGGACTGCTATTCTGGGAGGGTGGGTAGGGGAAAAACGGGGGGGGGGGGAATGATTGTAACTCAAAATCTGGCGGAAATGAATGATGTAAAACAGAAGTTAATAAAGCATTTGTTTAAAAAAAAGAAATCAATGCATTAATCAATCAGACACTCAGATTACATATATCAGATTGGCAAAGATGAAAAAAAGGCACATAATAAGTGTTGGAGGGGCTCTGGGAGAGTGGGTTCATTGATGCATTGTTGGTGAACATGTAAATGTGTACAACCGTTTTTAAAAATAATTTGAAATTATATATAAAAGTTACTAAATAGTGCATATCCTTTGACCCAGCTATACTACTGTTATAACTATAACCAAATAATATTAAAAAAGGGGAAAAATTCAGATATGTACAAAAATATGTATATTACTTCTTTTGTAGCAGCAAAGAAAGTAAACTAAAGGGATGCATCTCAACTGAGGGATGGCTGAATCACTGTGGCATGTAAGTGCAATGGAATATTATTTTGCTATACAAAATGAAGAAATGGCATTTCCAAGAGACATGGAAAGACTTATATGAACGGATGCAGATTAAAGTAAGCAGAATTAGAAGAACAATTTATATCTTAGCATCAATATCCTAAAAATGAGATGTTTTTAAAGACATATATAAACTGATTAAGAATAGAATGAGCAAAATCAGGAGAACAAGTAAAGACAACTTTTAAAACTGTAAGAATTATGATGACTAATCATGATTTCAGATACCCAATAATGAAACATACTATCCACTGCCTGACGGAAAGGTGATAGATTGAAATGCACAGAATGATATAAATGCATATATATGTATGTATATGTGAGTGTATGTGTATATATGTATATGTATATATATAAATTTGTATACAGTCAAGGAGAGAATTTTTTTTCCTCGAGTATGCATATTTGTTACAGAGAAATTTTTTTTTCTCTGCCAATGGAGTAGGAAATGAGAGGGAGAGAAAATATTTTTCTGTTAATTTTTTTAAGAGAGATGTGGGGAGGGCAGTGCTATAGATGTGGAATATTGCATGCACTTTCAGATGAAGCCACTGTACTGTTAATTTTACATTTATTTTTACTTTGTAAAAAACAATATATATTAAAACAATATTTTATAACAATAAGAATATTTTCATGGAGTTGGGAATAATCTAGAAATATTTGTAATATAAAAACAAAGCTTATCAATAAACTCTTTTTTCTTTTTTTTTGGAGGGGGTAAGGGAGGGCAATTGAGGTTAACTGACTTGCCCAAGGTCACACAGCTAGTTTTTTGTGTTAAGTGTCTGAGGCTGGATTTGAACTCAGGTCCTCTTGACTCCAGGGCCAGTGCTCTATTCACTGCACCACCTAGTTGCCCCAATAAACTCTTTTTTCTTTCAAATTAAATTTTATGTTTATTTTTAGTTTGTATCATTCATTTCACAAGATTTTGAGTTACAAATTTTCTCCCTATCTTTCCCCTACCACCACCCCAAAACAGAGATCTCACTGTATATCCCCTCCCCCTCTCTGCTCTCTCCTATGTCCTCCCCTGTCCTCCATCTGATTTTCCGGTAGGGCAAGGTGGATCTCCATCTCCCAGTGCCTGCATATCTTATTTCCCAGTTGCATGTAAAAAAACAATAATAGTAATATTTTTAAACATTTGATTTTGAAACTTTGAATTCCAGATTCTTTCCCTTCCTCCCTCGTCACCCATCCTTACTGGTAAGATAAGCAATTCAATATATTTTGTACATATGTAACTTTGCAAAACATTTCCATAGTGGATATATTGTGAAAGACTGACTATATTTCCCTCCATCCTATCCTGCCTCCCACCTGTTCTATTCTCTACTTTGACCCTGTGCCTTTTTAAAAGTGAGTGCTTCTAACTGCCCTCCCCTTCATCATCCCTTCTCTCATACCCTTCCCCCCTACTCTCCTGTAGGGTGAGATACTCTATTTAGTGTGTATGTCATTCCCTCCCTAAGCCAAATTCAGTAAGAGTAAGGATGACCCATTCCCTTTTGCCTTCCTGTTCTTCCCTTCCATTGTAACAATTTTCCCTTGCCTCTTCTATATGACATAATTTACCCCATTCTCTCTCTCCCCATCTCCTTTCATTATATTCCTCTCTCACCTCTCAATTTCACCTTTTAAGGATAATCCCTTCCTATTCATTTGATCCTGTGATATACACACACTCACATATGTATTCATATGCCCATATACCCTCCTATATAGACATATATGTACACACACATATATACATTTATATTCCCTTCAACTATCCTCATATTGAGAAAAGTTTCATAAGTTACAATTATCTTTTTTCCATGTAGGCATGTAAATAGTTCAACTTTGATATGTTCTTTATGATTTCTTTTCCCTTTTTACCTTCTCATGCTTCTCTTGCTTCTTGTATCTGAATGTCAAATTTTCTATTCAACTCTGGTTTTTTCATCAAGAATGCTTGAAAGTGGGGCTGCTAGGTGGCACAGTGAGTAGAACATTGGCCCTGGAGTCAGAAGGACCTGAGTTCAGATCCGGCCTCAGACTCTTAATGCACTCACAAATAAAAAAACCTAGCCGTGTGACCTTGGGCAAGTAACTTAACCCCAATTGCCCTCCAAAAGGCAAAAAAAAAAAAAAAGAATGTTTGAAAGTCCCCTATTTCATTGAATGACGTTTCCCCTGAAACATGATACTCAGTTTTGCTGGATAGGTGATTCTTGATTTTAATCCCAGCTCCTTTGACCTCCAGAATATCATATTCCAAGCCCTTTGATCCCTCAATGTAGAAACTGCCAGATCCTGTGTTATTCTGATTGTTTTTCCACAATATTCAACTTGTTTCTTCCTGGCTGCTTGTAATATTCTCTCCTTGATCTGGGAATTCTGGAACCTGGCTATCATATTCCTAGGAGTTTTCTTTTTGGGATCTTTTTCAAGAGGTGATCAGTGAATTCTTTCAACCTCTATTTTGACCTCTGGTTCTAAAACATCAGGAAAATTTTCCTTGAGAATTTCTTGAAGGATGATTTCTAGGTTCTTTTTTTTTTTTATCATGGCTTTCAGGTAGTCCAATAATCTGGAAACCACCACAGCTGCTCGTGATCCACTCCCCCCAAGTCCCTCCAGCCATGGCTGGTTGGGGCCGACCTGGGCTCTGCTCCCAGTGCACTGTGATGTACCCTTCCTTTCCACTTTCCGGGCTGCCTTCAGTGGGAGGTTTGTTTCACTCTGTTACTTTGTGGGTTCTGTAGCTCTAAAGTTTGTTTAGATTCATATTTTATAGGTATTTGAGGTGGTTATAGGGGGAGTTCAGGGAGATTTCCTGCTTCTATGCTGCCATCTTGGCTCTGCCCTCCCTAATATACTCTTTTTAAAGAAAGAAGGAAAAGAATAAAAAAAATAATTAGAAGGGGTACATAAGTAAAATGAGAGCTAATTTAGAATAATTAATAGTCACCTTTAAAACTCAGGAAAACCTAAGTCCAAAACTTACCTTTTATGCATACTAGCCATGAGATTCTGGGAAAGTCACTTAACTTCTCAGAATTATAGACAATCTAAGACTAACTTCTAGAGAAAATGCAGACCTGCATTAGATGGAGGAGTTTTTTTTCATTGTGTAACTCCCTATGACACTGAAATCACAGGTCTAGTCTCTATCTCTATATAACTAAAAAAAGACATTGTGAATTTAAAAAAAAATACAAGGGAATAAGAGGAGGAGATCAGAAGAGGATAGATTAATCCCAGGGTGAAACTCCCTTCTTTGACAAAGAAAGGGTGGGGGGAGGCAAAATATAAGGGGAAGGATCAAATTGTAATGATTCTTATAAGATTAATAATATAAAATGCAATTTTGTATAGTGTTAATATTAAGTTCAGCTAAAGAATAAATGTAGTAAAATAAGAAAAAATGATGATCATTCAACCAACTTTAAATACGTTTAATTATACTATTATCCAGCCCACATTTCTTCTTCTTATCCTTAAGGATATCATGAAAGACTGTGTCAGATGCCTTATTGAGATCCTGATGTGTTATACCTACATGATTTCCCTGCCTGTAAGTCTAGTAACTTGATTTTTTAAAAATTAAATAGAAAATTTAGCATGGTTCATTTTTAGTGAAGCCATTTTGGCTCCTTAGTTCTCACTACTTCTCTTTCTATGGATCTAGAAAACACATGCCTAACAATCCTCTTATGATATCAAATGCACGCTATATGAAAAATGAAGAAAATACTGCCAATCTTCAGCTTTTTAATATCTTTCTCAGTTTTCTTTAGGGAAGCTGGGACATATCTCCCACAAATACGCTTTTATTGCTCCATTGATTGTGCCAAGAAAGAACCCAAGGGATATTCACTGTCTTCTCTAGGTTCATAGCCACGGTCATCCTAAATGCTAGCGATGGCAAACACACACAGAATTACCCTTGTGTCCATTTAAAAGTGACATTCCTCTATTCTCTTTTTATAATTTCACTAGCAATAAATAAATTCCTATTTTCATTCCCTTTCCTTGAAAACATCGTTTCATACTTTTACCCTAAGATTCACAGTGCCATCTGCTGGCAATAAGAGATTTGAACAGGGAATTGTTCATGGGATCATAGCTTTAAAGCTTGAAGGAATCATGAAGACCATCTAGTTTAATAATTTCATTATACATTTAAGGAAACTGAGGCCCAAAAGAAAGAAGTGACTAACCTAAGCTTATATAGGTCGTAAGTGCCTCTTATTCCAAATCAATACCGTCACCTTCTCATTTTATACATGAAAAACAGAGTCCCAGAGATAAGTGATTTTCTCAAGGTCACACAGAAAATTAGTGCGAGACCCTATACTAGACCATAAGAGCATAGAATTTAGAGATGAAACTGACAATAGAGAGTCCTAGTCCAGCCCTTTCATTTTACAGATGGGGACACTAACGATCAAGAGGTAGAAGTCATTTGTCCAAAGTCTACTAGTATTAGAGCCACAATTAAGACCCATTAAGACCCTCTGACTAAATCCAATTCTCTTTCTTTTGTTCTATGCTGCCATGGAAGTCCAACATTATTCAAGTTAAAGGCCAGCATCATACACTGCCTCCCAAGCCATTGCCAGTCACCTTGACTTTTGTCTTGCCACTGGACTTTGATGATTCTGGAGGAAAGAGTCAAAGCTTACACTTTGCACAACTCAGACTCAAGTCCAATTCGCATGCAAATCAAGACATGTTATTCCTTCTCTTCAAGAATGAAGGACTAATACCATAATCACATCCAAACAAGACCAATTCAATTCATCCTTCTAGTAAAGTCATCCTAAAATGGGCAAAGATTCCAAAGGGCACAGAATACTTACCAGGAATTCTTCTAAGGAAAAAATTACAATCATTAACTTTCTTTCCTTGACTCCAAGGGCAGAAATTCTTGGGAGTTTTATTTCAGACTGGATCCCATGAAGCCACCAAATGGCTGAAAGAGCAAGAGGTTCAAATCTCAGCTGGATGAGCCAATGATCCATCTGTCTGGAAAGAAATATAATAGTATGCTTTAGAGGAGCAGTCTCCAAAGTGGGGCCAGGGCCTTCAGAGATTGTGGCTTGACCCTCAAGGGTTTTATAATCAACTAACTGGAAAATTGAGTCAAACCCCATCTTCTTAGCAGTAGTCAATCCTGGGGCTTGTTTCCAACACAACAGTTACCCTTTTTCCTCCAATGGTTGCTCATTCCTCTCTTTCACTCTGTAGGCTCCTAACCTTTCTCTTCCTGAGCCTTGTGTAGGTTTCTCAGGACAATTATAACCTAGACCCTACTGGAATATTTATATCACAAACTGCACAAATACCAATGGGAAATGCCTCCCATTCCTTCCATCCCTTCCATCCCTTCCAGGATGCTTACTCTTTGTTCCTCAGAAGGTTGACTCTGCATTCAGAGGCAATCACTGACAAGGAACTACACTCATCTCTTTTCATTCTTGGTAGCTAGGTAGCATAATACTGGACTTGGGAGGAATGAAGACCCGAGTTCAAATCTAGCCTAGACACTAATTGTGTGACCTTGAAGAAGTCACTTTATCTATGTGAGTCTCAGTTTCCTCATCTGTAAATAGGGATAACAAATAGTAGCATACATCTCATAGAGTAGTTATGAGAATAAATGAGACATTTGCAAAGATTTTTGCAAACCTTAGAGTGATGTATAAATGCTACCTACCTACCACCATCATCATCATTATTAGGAGAGCAAGTAATTTAGGGGGGTAGGGATGGATGGGTTGTGATCTTCATCAAGGATCTTATTACACTCTTCCTGCCCTTCCCCCTAAAACCTATCCATCTTCCAAACTCCATTATTGTCAAAGCTACCACCATCCTACCAGTTACCTGGCTCATGAACTTCCATCTTCCAAACTCCATTATTGTCAAAGCCACTACCACCCTACCAGTTTCCTGGCTCATGAGCTCATGTTGCCATCTTCCCTCCTCATTCTCCCTCACCCCATATATCCAATAACTTGCCAAGTCTTGCCATTCCTATCTCCACAGTATCTCTCCCACTTCTTCCCCTCTCCCTTTTCATCCTAAATCAGGCCCTCTTCCCCATATCCTGCAATAGCCACTTATTGGTCTCTCTGCTTCAACTCTCCTCCCTTCTTAATTCTTCCTTCATAGAGTTGAAAAAGCAATTTTTCTAAGTATTAATGTTATCATGTCTCTTCCTGGTTCAACAATTTCCAATGGATTTATATTCATTCTAGATCGAATGTTATTTCATCTTGATCTCAACCTTTAAAAATTATTTTTTGTTTTATAATCAACATAATAATTAGCACAGTATTATATAATTTATTAATAAATAAATATACACATCGGGATATGCTAAAAGAAATTTTATCGATATGGTATGCAAACAAAAAATTTTGAAGACCTCTGCTCTAACTGGGGCCTTCATTTTGGACTCTGGTGGACTGGTTCATCTCATCTACTTGAGATGGTTCCAAATGAATTAAGTTCATCTTTATTCTGATTTTCCACTAGAAAGGAGGTAAAGCATACCAGGAAAATCTATTTATTTGAGGGGAAATTTTATAAATCAGAAATGTTTGGAGTTGCTACATAATATCAAGTTTCCATCTTATTCGGAGGTAGATAGGATTAGGGTTAGGGTTAGAGTTGAAGGTACATTTAGGGTTTGATATAAAAGCAGAAAGGGGTCTCAGATACCACTTAGTCCAAACCCTTCATTTTACAGATGAGGAAATTGAGACTCAAATAGATTAAATGACCAGCTAAAGGTCGCATAGAGAACAACTGTTAGTCAGGATTCAAATTCAGGAAGGTCCTTTGGATACAAAGCCATTGCTCTATCTACCATACCCACTTAAAGTGGTCATGAAAATTATAAAGAATTGGGGAAAAAAGCAAGAGAAGGACAGGAAGGTTACTCTGCTGGTGTTGTACATGCCTTAAACTTATATCTACTCAAAGTAGGGAAAATATCTCTTCTCAGGAGAGTAAGCTCAAGAAGTCTAGATATGAAAAACCCATGAGCATTCACCCTCATGGTCAGGGGGATTAAAATTCTAACATGGGACAACATTTAATAATAAGCTTCAGAGATTCAGGTTTCAAGGTTTTTTTTTCAATTTTTTCAATTTTTCAAGATTCAAGAACTCCACGTTCTTCTCTGTCTAAGAAGGACATTAACTCCTTTCACCCTTATGCTGTGCTAAAAGAAGAAACAAAATAAAGTGGAAGTGAGGTCAGTCCCAAGATAGAAAAGGGTGTTAGTCAACACCCAAGGAGACACTAGGGCCCCAGTGACTAGAAGGCATAGCTTACTCACTTAAATCAATCTACTTTCTGACAGTGCATGTGATATTTAGCTTACATTTCTTTGGGGATCTCTTTCCTTACCACAGAAATCATGCAAACGTGGGGAAAGATGGGATCCCATTACTGATGAGAAAAGATCAATTTTCAAGAGCAGAATCATGAACAGGGAGACTACTTAGGGAGGTGCCACTTATAGTTACAGTTTCAAGGTTTCATGTTTCACTACTTTTTCTCAGATTGCACAATAATACAGTTTCTCAAAGAGAGGATTGTAGGAAAGATTAATTGTTATTTCTGCAAGAAAAGACAGAGAGTTTTTACCATTTTGTAATTAAATAGGCAGCCAGCCAGAAACTGTTCTATTTATGTTAAAGGGAGAAGTTTACTTTTGCCTTTTGGGCAGTTTAAGAAATATAATTAAGTTCATCCTGATTTCCTGCTTTAAAGATTAATATATATCAAGAGAACCTATCCAAGGAGAAATCTGATTAAGCAGACAGATTTAGAGGTACTGGACTGGGAATCAGGATGCCTAGCCCTAGCATTCAATAGTTCTGTGGCACTAGGCAATTCACTTAAATTCTGAGCCTCAATTTCTCCATCAATCAAAAAGAAAGGATAATTATTTATCTCTCCTACCTTATAGGATTGTTGTGAGAAAAATACTTTGTTAGCCAGAAAGTGTTATATATAATATAAATTGTTGATATCATCATCACCATTGCCAGCTTACAGGATTGTACCAACTGCCAGGTTTGTTTTTTTGGTTTTGGTTTTTTTAATTACCATCATGGCCAGACTGTATAGGTAAAAGTGGTGATTTTGGAAATTATCAGCCTATATTTGCATGGATAGTGGAAAATACTTGCATAAGAGGAGGAAAAAAGATGGTTTTATTACCTATCCTTCCTGCTTTCTTTCTTTATACCTTATCTAACTTCCCACTTGGTGTTCTGAACTACCTTCAATCCAATTCTCAACAAATATTTGTGAAAATGCTTACTATGGTCAGACACTGTGTGAGGCATTGAGGTCATAGACACTGAAACAAAGCAATCCCTGCCCTCAAGGAGCTGACATTCTACTGAGGGTGAAGGTAAGGGAGAGAGGAGTGTATATAAAGACAAGTACAAATATATACAAAGTAATTGCAGGACTAGGAAGAACAGTAACAACTGGAGTATCATGCAGGATGTGGAATCTGAGCTGAAGTTGAAAGATTCCAAGAGGTGGAGATGAGAAAGGAAAACATTCCAGGAATGGGAGACAGTCTGTGCAATGGTGATGAGACAGGAACATGTTGTACAGAGAAATGCAATTAAGCCAGTTCAGCTGGAACATAGAATATGCAAGGGGAAAGTAATATGAAATCCACTTAAAAGCATGGGTTGGACCCCAATTGCAAAGGTCTTTAAATATGAAACTGAAAAGTTTGTATTGGATCCTGGAGGCAATAGGAAGCCACTCCTTGAACAGAAAAGATACAAGGTCAGATCAGTGCTTTGAAGAATGAATTAGAGAAGGGAGAAACTGGAGGCATACAGGCCAATTATGAGGCTAAAACAATAATTCAGGAAGAAGTGATGAGACACTGAACAAGGTGATGACGGAGTAAGTGGAGAAAGGGGACAGAAAAGTTGGCAAAATTTAGCAATAACAATAACTGGCATTTATAAAGAGCTTTAAGGTTTGTAAAACACTTCACACTCAGTACCTCTTTTGATCCTCATAAACCTGTGAGATAAATACTACAGTTATGATTATCTCCATTTTACAAATGAGATAACTCAGACTGAGGAAGGCTGAGTAACTTGCCCAAGATCACACGGGGAGTGTGTAACTGGGGCAGGATTCAAATCCAGGTCCTCTTTACCTAAAGGCCAGCATTCTATTCCTCTATTTAACCACATTGATTAGGTATGGGAGAAGAGAAAGAGTAGAAAAATGTTGGTACCCCTTAAAGAAATAGGGCAGTTAGGGGGACAAAGTCAAGATGGCAGAGTAGAAACAGAACTTCCTTGCGGCTCCAGGTTCCACCCCCCACCAATTTATGTAAAAGGAGACTCTGAACAAACTTTGGAGCTACAGAACTCACAAAATGACAAAGAGAAGCTAACCTCCTGCTGAGGACAGCCCAGCAGGCTGGCAGCAAGTGGCCAGCACAGCACTCTGGGAGCTGAGCCCAGCCTGAGCAAGCTAGAAGTTTTAGCCCCAGGGCGGGCCTGACCAACCACCATCTGGAGGGATTTCAGATCACTAGTAGCTGTGGTGGTTTCCAGAATTATCAACACATAGATGCTAAGGACAAAATGAGAGGTTGGTGCATTGTGGACTTTGGGATCCAGTAGTTGGGAATGTGGTTGTCCTTTGCCCTCAGGGCTAGAAGAGGCTTAGGCACAGCCTGCCACATGGCTGCTTCAGCTCCTGGCTTGCAGTGTGTAGGGAACCAAGCAACCAGTTTGAGGAATAATCTCTCTTGCTTTAACCTGCTTGGATCTGGATTGCTGTCTAGGGTGGAGGTCCTGAGGTGCATGACCAGCTTGCCAGAGCATGTGAAGGCTTCAGAGAGGCCACACAACTAATACCTTCAGCAGCTGAGAAAACCCCAGTGTTTGGTACAAAGCTCCCCTGTCTGGTAGCATAGTCCTACTGTGGCAAAAAGCCCAAAAGTCAAGTAACTGAGTGGCAACATGAGCAAATGAGGGAAGAAAAGCAAACAGAGGAATCCAACTTTACACTCCTGTTTTGGAGACAAAAAAGATCAAAGCATGGAACAGGGGGAAGACTGAAGTCAGAACTCCTGCACCAAAAGCTTCCAAGAAAAATAAGAGCTGGTCACAGGTCATAGAGGACCTTAAGAAGGATTTTGAAAACCAAGTAAGAGAAGTGGAGGAAAAACTGGGAAAACAAATGAGAATGATACAAGAAAAATCATGAAATGAGAGTCAACAACCTGACTGAAGAAAATAACACCTTAAAAAATAGACTAGGAGGGGGGCGGAGCCAAGACGGCGGAGTAGAAACAGCTCATCCAAGCCAGTCTGCCCCCAGATTCCCCCCGAACTATGTAAAAGGGGACTCTGAACAACTTGTGGAGCCCCAGCACCCACAGAACGACACAGAGAAGCTAACCTCCCGCTGAGGACAGCCCAGCAGCCCTGCAGGAAGGAACAGCACAGAGGTCTGGGACATGGCAGCGCGCAGTGCGCAGAGCGCAGGGAGCCGAGCCGAGCCCAGGTCCCTGTGAGCCAAGGTTTTAGCCCCAGGGTGGCAGGTCCAGCAGCCAGCTGGAGGAACCCCAGAACACCAGGAGCTGTGGCAACTCCAGAATTATCAACATAGACATGCCTAGGACAAAGTAAGAGGTTAGTGTCCTATGGACTTTGGGACTGATATTTAGGGAATGCGTCAGCTCCCTCCCCTGGGGGCTAGAAGCCACTGAGGAGACACGACATTTGGTAGTTTTCAGAGGCAGCTCCGGCTCCCAGCCTACAAATCGTGGGGAGATACAGCGATCAGTCTTGGGGGGTAATTGCTCTTGCTTTAACCTCCCTGGCTCTGGATTGTGATCTAGGGTGGAAGTTGTGGGTGGGTTCACAGCTTCCAGAAACGGAAGTTGCCCCCCACACGTTCGGGACAAAAATTCCTCTATCTAGCCTTACAGCCATAGTGTGGCAACAAGCCAAAAAGTCAAGTAATTAAGCGGCAACATGCCAAGGCAAAGGAAACAGAAAAATGCAACCCTAGACTCCTATTTGGGGGGCATAGAGTGGGAAAAGGACTGTGAGGTCAGAAGTCCTGCTCCAAAAGCCCCAGGGGAAAATATGAGCGGGTTGCAGGCCACAGAGGACCTTAAGAAGGACTTTAAAAATCAAATAAGAAAAGTGGAGGAAAAATTGGAAAGAGAAATGAGAAGGATGCAGGAAAAGTATGAAATGAGGGTCAACAGCCTGACTGAGGAAAACAGCACCTTAAAAAATAGACTGACTCAAATGGCAAAGGAGGTCCAAAAGGGCAATGAGGAGAAGAATGCCTTAAAAAGTCGAATTTGCCAGATGGAAAAAGAATCTCAAAAGTTCACTGAGGAGATTCATTCCTTCAGAGTGAGACTGGAGCAAATGGAAGCTAATGACTTTATGAGAAATCAAGATGCTGTTAAGCAGATCCAAACAAATGAAAGATTAGAAGGCAATGTGAAATATCTCATGGGAAAAACCACTGACCTGGAAAATAGATCCAGGAGAGACAATTTAAAAATTATTGGACTACCTGAAAGCCATGATCAAGGAAAGAACCTAGAAATCACCCTTCAAGAAATTCTCAAGGAAACTGCCCTGATGTTTTAGATCCAGAGGGCAAAATAGAGGTTGAAAGAATCCACAGATCACCTCCTGAAAAAGATCCCAAAAAGAAAACTCCCAGGAATATTATAGCCAGGTTCCAGAATCCCCAGATCAAGGAGAAAATACTACAAGCAGCCAGGAAGAAACAATTTCAATATTGTGGAAACACAATCAGAATAGCCCAGGACCTGGCAGCTTCTACACTGAGGGATCGAAGGGCATGGAATATGATATTCCAGAGGGCAAAAGAACTGGGAATGAACCCAAGGGTCACCTACCCAGCAAAACTGAGTATTTTGTTTCAGGGGAAAATATGGTCATTCAGTGGAATAGAGGACTTTCAAGCATTCTTGAGGAAAAAACCAGAATTGAATAGAAAATTTGACATCCAGACACAAGAAGCAAGAGATGCCTCAGAACGTAATCAGGGAAAAGAAATCAAAAGGAACTTATCAAACTTGAACTATTTACATTCCTATATGGAAAAGCAATAACTGTGACTGATGATATCTTTTTCACTATGAAAATAATGGAAGAAGGGGGAGTGGTCATATGAATACATATGTGAATGTGTGTGTATAAGGTTACAGTTATATATGGATAGAGCGCATAGGTTGAATATGTTGGGAAGGGAGAATACTCAAGGGATGAAATTATTAGGTGAGAGAGGAAAGTGGCAAGAGGAGATGGGGAGAGACAGGGTAGGGTAAACCATCTCATGTAGAAGAAGCAAGGGGAAGTGGTTGCAAAGGAGGGGGAGAATAAGGAAGGCTAAAAAGGCAAAACCACATTCACATTGAATTTGGTTCAGGGAGAAAATGACATACATACTGAATGGGATATCTCAACCTGCAGCAGGATAGGGGGAAGGGGGATGAGAGGAGGGATGATGGATGGGAGGGCATCCTTGGGGTGAGGGGAGGTTGGAAGTACCCACTATAGAAGACGGACAGGATCATGTAGGAAATGGACCAGGTGGGGGGTGGGATGAGTGGGAGGGAATTATAAGCAGCCTTGTACAATATATCTACTATGATAATGTTTTGCACAGCTAGACATGTACAACATATACTGAATTACTTATCTACCAAGAAGGAATGGGTGACAAGGGAGGAAGAAAATGGATCTGAAATTCGAGGTCATAACATTAAATGTTTCAAATATATATAAATACTATTATTAATAAAAAATAGACTAAACTCAAATGACAAAGCAGGCTCAAAAAGCCAATGATGAGAAGAATGCCTTAAAAAGCCGAATTTGCCAGATGGAAAAAGAATCTCAAGAGCTCACTGAAGAGAATCATTCCTTCAGAATTAGATTGAAACAAATGGAAACTAGTGACTTTATGAGAAATCAAGATACTATTAAATAGATCCAAACAAAGGAAAATACAGAAGGCAATGTGAAATATCTCATAGGAAAAACCATTGACCTGGAAAATAGATTCAGGAGAGATCATTTAAAATTTATTGGACTATCTGAAAGCCATGATCAAAAAAAGAACCTAGAAATCATCCTTCAAGAAATTCTCAAGGAAAACTACCCTGATGTTTTAGAACCAGGGGGCAAAATAGAGGTTGAAAGAATCCACCAATCACCTCCTGAAAAAGATCCCAAAAAGAAAGCTCCTAGGAATATTATAGCCAGGTTCCAGAATTCCCAGATCAAGGATAGAAAATTACAAGCAGCCAGGAAGAAACAATTTCAATATTGTGGAAACACAATCAGGACAACACAGGATCTGGTAGCTTCTACACTGAGGGATCAAAGGGCTTGGAATATGATATTCTGGAGGTCAAAGGAGCTGGGATTAAAACCAAGAATCACCTATCCAGCAAAACTGAGTATCTTCTTTCAGGGAAAAAAATAGTCATTCAGTGGCATAGAGGACTTTCAAACATTCTTGAGGAAAAAACCAGAGTTGAATAGAAAATTTGACATTCAGACACAAGAAGCAAGAGATACTTGAGAAGGTAATCAGGGAAAAGAAATCAAAAGGAACTTATCAAAGTTGAACTATTTACATTCCTACATGGAAAAACAATAATTGTGACTGATGAAACCTTTCTCATGAAAATAATTGAAGAAGGGTATATGGGCATATGAATACGTATGTGAATATGTGTATATATGTTTACAGGTATACATGGATAGAGGGCACAGGTCAGATTTTGTGGGAAGGGAAGATATTTAAGGGGTGAAGTTAAGAGGTGAGAGAGGAATGTGGCAAGAGGAGATGGGGAGACACAGGGTAGGATAAACTATCTCATGTAGAAGAGGCAAGGGGAAGTGGTTGCAGGGGAAGGGAAGAACAGGAAGGCAAAAAGGCAAAACCATATTCTCATTGAATTTGGCTCAGGGAGAGAATGACATACATACTAAATAGGATATCTCACCCTGCAGGAGATTAGGGGGAAGGGAGGGGAGAGGGGGGATGATGGAGGGGAGGGCATTCTGGGGCGAGGGGAGGTTGGAAGTACCTACTTTCTAAGAGGAATAGGATCAAAGTAGGGATTGGAACAGGTCGGGGGTGGGATGGGTGGGAGGGAAATATAAGCAGTAATTTACAATATACCTACTATGGTAATGTTTTGCATAGCTATACATGTACAACACATACTGAACTGCTTATCTTCCCAGAGGGAATGGGTGACAAGGGAGGAAGGGAATGGATCTGAAATTCGAAGTTTTAAAATTAAATGTTTCAAATATATATATAAATACTATTATTAATACTCTTTTGCATGTAATTGGGAGATAAGATGTGCAGGAATTGGGGCACAGAGATTCACCTTGCCCTAATGGTAAAGTCGAAGGGTGTATGGGAGAAAATAAAGGAGAGAGCAGATAGGATGAGGGGATATCTTGTGGGACTGCTATTCTGGGGTGGTGGGTAGGGGAAAAATGGGGAAAAACTGTAACTCAAAATTTGTTGGAAATGAATGATGTAAACCAGAAGTTAATAAAGCATTTGTTTACTTTTTAAAAAAAATTCACTAACCTCTTAAAAAAAAGATATCAATAAAATTATTTTTTTTGTTGCATAAAGCAAACAAAGGCATATTAATTCTAATACCTTCCAAAGTGGAAGATGCAGAAGCAACTAGTCTTTTTATTTTGGGGGTTTTTTTAAATAAATTTAAATAAAATAAAAATTTATTTATTTTTAGTTTTCCAAAAAAAAAAAAAGCCAAATTTGCCAGATGGAAAAAGAATCTCAAGAGCTCACTGAAGAGAATCATTCCTTCAGAATTAGACTGAAACAAATGGAAGCTAGTGACTTTATGAGAAATCAAGACACTATTAAATAGATCCAAACAAAGGAAAAAATAGAAGGCAATGTGAAATATCTCATGGGAAAAACCACTGACCTGGAAAACAGATCCAGGAGAGATCATTTAAAATTTATTGGACTATCTGAAAGCCATGATCAAAAAAAGAACCTAGAAATCATCCTTCAAGAAATTCTCAAGGAAAACTGCCCTGATGTTTTAGAACCAGGCGGCAAAATAGAGGTTGAAAGAATCCACAGATCACCTCCTGAAAAAGATCCCAAAAAGAAAACTCCCAGGAATATTATAGCCAGGTTCCAGAATTCCCAGATCAAGGAGAAAATACTACAAGCAGCCAGGAAGAAACAATTTCAATATCGTAGAAACACAATCATTTTAACACAGGATCTGGTAGCTTCGACACTGAGGGATCAAAGGGCTTAGAATATGATATCCTGGAGGTCAAAGGAGCTGGGATTAAAACCAAGAATCACCTATCCAGCAAAACCGAGTATCATGTTTCAGAGGAAAATATGGTCATTCAGTGGAATAGAGGACTCTCAAGCATTCTTTTTTTTTTTTTTTTTTTAGTGAAGGAAGTGTTTATTTACACTCCAGAGAAGATACATGGTTCCTGTAGTGACACATACATACATATATACATACAGAGACTAAACTGATTTTTTTTATGGATTAGTTCCTCCTGGTCCCTTCCTTCAGAGTTGGGATTTTTCCCAGCTCTTCTGGGTTCAATCTTTCTAAACTACCCACTACATATTGCTCGTTGACCTGTTCCTTCCTTCCAAATGTGAGTCAATATAGGGTCCTCAGAAAATGGAGTGATAATCTATGCATGGGCATGTAAGTTAATATGCACCAAGGCTATTAGGCATGTGCAGTAGTTAGGTCTCAGTGACCAGGGATAAACTCTCGAGTTTGAGCCATGCCACTAACTTCTCTCTCTAACAAGAGGAGGCCCTGACCATCATTCTTTTTTTTTTTAAAACAAATGCTTTATTAACTTCTGTTTTACATCATTCATTTCCGCCAGATTTTGAGTTACAATCATTTTCCCCCCATTATTCCCCTACCCAACCTCCCAGAATAGTAGTCCCACAAGATATCACTTCCTCCAATCTGCTCTCTCCCATACCTTCTCCCATACCCCCATCGACTTTTCCATTAGAGGAAGGTGAATCTTTGTGTCCCAATGCCTGCACATCTTATCTCCCTATTACAAGCAAAAGAGTATTAATAATAGTATTTATATATATTTGAAACATTTAATGTTACGACCTCGAATTTCAGATTCATTTCCTTCCTCCCTTGTCACCCATTCCCTCTTGGGAGATAAGTAATTCAGTATATGTTGTACATGTCTAGCTATGCAAAACATTATCATAGTAGATATATTGTACAAGGCTGCTTATAATTCCCTCCCGCTCATCCTACCCCCCACCTGGTCCATTCCCTACATGATCCTGTCCCTCTTCTATAGTGGGTACTTCCAACCACCTCTCCCCCCAAGGATGCCCTCCCATCCATCATCCCTCCTCCCATCCCCCTTCCTCCTACCCTGCTGCAGGTTGAGATATCCCATTTAGTATGTATGTCATTTTCTCCCTGAACCAAATTCAATGTGAATGTGGTTTTGCCTTTTTAGCCTTCCTTATTCTCCCTCTCTTTTGCACCCACTTCCCCTTGCTTCTTCTGCATGGGATATTTTACCCTACCCTGTCTCTCCCCATCTCCTCTTGCCATTTTCCTCTCTCACCTCATAATTTCATCCCTTGAGTATTGTCCCTTCCCAACAAATTCAACCTATGCCCTCTATCCATATATAACTGTAACCTTATACACACACATTCACATATGTATTCATATGACCACTCCCCCTTCTTCCATTATTTTCATAGTGAGAAAGATATCATCAGTCACAGTTATTGCTTTTCCATATAGGAATGTAAATAGTTCAACTTTGATAAGTTCCTTTTGATTTCTTTTCCCTGATTACGTTCTGAGGCATCTCTTCCTTCTTGTGTCTGGATGTCAAATTTTCTATTCAATTCTGGTTTTTTCCTCAAGAATGCTTGAAAGTCCTCTGTTCCACGGAATGACCATATTTTCCCCTGAAACAAAATACTCAGTTTTGCTGGGTAGGTGACCCTTGGGTTCATTCCCAGTTCTTTTGCCCTCTGGAATATCATATTCCATGCCCTTCGATCCCTCAGTGTAGAAGCTGCCAGGTCCTGGGCTATTCTGATTGTGTTTCCACAATATTGAAATTGTTTCTTCCTGGCTGCTTGTAGTATTTCTCCTTGATCTGGGGATTCTGGAACCTGGCTATAATATTCCTGGGAGTTTTCTTTTTGGGATCTTTTTCAGGAGGTGATCTGTGGATTCTTTCAACCTCTATTTTGCCCTCTGGATCTAAAACATCAGGGCAATTTTCCTTGAGAATTTCTTGAAGGGTGATTTCTAGGTTCTTTCTTTGATCATGGCTTTCAGGTAGTCCAATAATTTTTAAATTGTCTCTCCTGGATTTATTTTCCAGGTCAGTGGTTTTTCCCATGAGATATTTCACATTGCCTTCTAATCTTTCATTTGTTTGGATCTGCTTAACAGCATCTTGATTTCTCATAAAGTCATTAGCTTCCATTTGTTCCAGTCTCACTCTGAAGGAATGAATCTCCTCAGTGAACTTTTGGGATTCTTTTTCCATCTGGCAAATTCGACTTTTTAAGGCATTCTTCTCCTCATTGACCTTTTGGGCCTCCTTTGCCATTTGAGTTAGTCCAATTTTTAAGGTGTTGTTTTCCTCAGTCAGGCTGTTGACTTCTCATTTCATACTTTTCCTGCATCCTTCTCATTTCTCTTTCCAATTTTTCCTCCACTTCTCTTATTTGATTTTTAAAGTCCTTCTTAAGGTCCTCTATGGCCTGCAACCCACTCATATTTTCCCCTGGGGCTTTTGGAGCAGGACTTCTGACCTCACAGTCCTTTTCCCGCTCTATGCCCCCAAAATAGGAGTCTAGGGTTGCATTTTTCTGTTTCCTTTGCCTTGGCATGTTGCCACTTAATTACTTGACTTTTTGGCTTGTTGCCACACTATGGCTTTAAGGCCAGATAGAGGAATTTTTGTCCCGAACGTGTGGGGGGCAACTTCCGTTTCTGGCAAGCTGTAAACCCACCCAAAACTTCCACCCTAGATTACAATCCAGATCCAGGGAGGTTAAAGCAAGAGCGATTACCCCCCAAGACTGATCGCTGGATCTCCCTACAAATTTGCAGGCTGGGAGCTGGAGCTGCCTCTGAAAACTACAAAATGGTGTTTGTCCTCAGTGGCTTCTAGCCCCCAGGGGAGGGATCCGATGTATTCCCTAAATACCAGTCCCAAAGTCCATAGGACACTAACCTCTTACTTTGTCCTAGGCAAGTCTATGTTGATAATTCTGGAGTCGCCACAGCTCCTGGTGTTGGGTTCCTCCAGCTGGCTGCTGGCCCTGCCGCCCTGGGGCTAAAACCTCAGCTCATGCGGACCTGGGCTTGGCTCGGCTCCTGCACTCTGTGTGCTTCGTGCTGCCAGGTCCCAGACAGCTGCGCTGGTCCTTCCTGCAGGGCTGCTGGGCTGTCCTCAGCGGGAGGTTAGCTTCTCTGTGTCGTTCTGTGGGTGCTGGGGCTCCATAAGTTGTTCAGAGTCCCCTTTTACATAGTTTGGGGGGAATCTGGGGGCAGAGTGGCTTGGAGGAGCTGTTTCTACTCCGCCATCTTGGCTCCACCCTCCTCTCAAGTATTCTTGATGAAAAAAACAGAGTTGAATAGAAAATTTGACATTCAGGTACAAGAAGCAAGAGAAGCATGAGAAGGTAAACAGGGAAAAGAAATCATAAGGAACTTATCAAAGTTGAACTATTTACATTCCTACATGGAAAAATGATAATTGTAACTGATGAAACTTTTCTCAGTACGAAAATAGTTAAAGGGAATAGAAATACACACACACACACACACACACACACACATATATGTGTATATATATATGTCTATATAGGAGGGTATATGGGCATATGAATACATATGTGAATGTGTGTATATATGTTTACAGGTATACATAGATAGAGGGTACAGGACTAATTTAATAGGAAGGGATGATACTTAAAAGGTGAAATTAAGAGGTGAGAGAGGAATATAATGAGAGGAGATGGGGAGAGACAGGGTAAGATAAAGTATCTCATGTAGAAGAGGCAAGGGAAAAGTGTTGCAATGGAGGGGAAGAACAGGAAGGCAAAAGGGAATGGGTCAACCTTATTCTCATTGAATTTGTCTTAGGGAGGGAATGACGTACATACTAAATAGGATATCTCAACCTACAGAAGAGTAGGGAGGAAGGGGAAGAGAGGGGGGATGATGGAAGGAAGGGCAGGCTGTGGGGAGGGAAGTTGGAAGCACCCATTTTTGAAAAGGGACAGGATCAGAGTAGAGAATAGAACAAGTGGGAGGTGGGATAGGAAGGAGGGAAATATAGTCAGTCTTTTACAATATATCCACTATGGAAATGTTTTGCATAGCTATACTTGTACAACTTATACTAAATTGCTTATCTTCCTTCCCAGTAAGGGTAGGTGACAAGGGAGGAAGGGAATGAATCTGGAATTCAAAGTTTTAAAATCAAATGTTTAAAATGTATATATACTTAATATATATTTTAAATATATTATATAATATTATATACTATTATTAATATTATTTTACATGTAACTGGGAAATAATATATATAGATACTGGGGCATAGAGATCCACCATGCCCTACTGGAAAGTCAAAGGGGATATGGGAGAAGATATGGGAGAGAGCAGATTGGGGAAGGGGATGTCCAGTGGGATCACTATTCTGGGGTGGTGGGTAGGGGAAAAATGGGGGGAAAATTTATAACTCAAAATCTGGTTGAAGTGAATGATGCAAACCAGAAGTTAATGAAGCATTTGGTTTGAAAAAAAAAGAAATAGGGCAGTTAGCAAAATGGGGAAATTTGGGGGATTTAGGGTAGCTAGATGGTACAGTGGACAAATTGCCAGGTCTGAAGTCAGGAAGATTTATCTTTGTGAATTCAAATCTGGACTCAGGCACTTAAAAGCTGTGTGACCCTGGGCAAGCCATTTAACCTCTATTTGCCTCTGTTTCTTCATCTGTAAAATGGGAATTATAATAGCACCTACTTCCCAGAGTTATTGTGAGGATTAAATAAGATAATAATTGTAAAGCACTTAGCATAGTAGTAGTAGACCATAGTAAGTGCTACATAAAAGTTAACTATTATCAGCTATTATTGAAGATAATTCATGTTTGATGGTAGCAATCTCTAGAGGGAGAGGGAAGAAAAAAAGAAAAAATTAGAAATTTACATGAAAACTTTATTATATATTTAAAAGGAGTAGCAAGTTCTACATAATAGATTTATAGTTTCACAAATTATACTGTGTTATAGAAACACTTGTTTAATTCCATATACTAAAAATAAGTAAGTAAAAAAAGTAAAGAACAAAAAACATAAAGATAATAATATTTCTTTTCCAGATATGTTGAGATAAGAGATGCCTATTGCATGAGATGCCAATGTCTATGACGCGATAGGTGAGTAGGGATACATCCACAAATAGGGAATAAGACACAGATTATGATCCAGCAAAGGAGGATGAGAAAAAGTCATCTTAAAGGTAGGAGGAGATGTAGGAGAGAAAAGTATCATGAAACCCAAGGAAGAAAGTATATATGAAAAGGTTCTCCTCTACACTGGGAAGTGTTTTAGAGAGGTTAAGGATGAGAAGTAAGAAAAAACTTTGCTTGGGTCAGTCAACCCCTGTCTCTCCACACATGTGTACACACACAAGGATTCAATTGCACTCATTTCTTCCCATTCCCACTATACTTTTGATATTACTTTCCAGTGATGATGAGTGACAAGACAGTAGGCCCTCAGTATCATCCCTGGTCATGCCCAATAGACAAAGGTTAATACAATTGAACCAAAAGATGAGGGAGGGTAATTATTCTATATCTACAGTGGAAATAGGAATGCCAGCTCATTCATAGAGGTAAACAATCTAGTATGGGAGATGTTGTGAGAACCTCCTATAGAGAGTCACGATGTTATCCCATTTTCCCATCCTAACTTAAAGATTGTTGCCAATACCTCCCAGTGCCCCAGTGCCACTGGTGCCTGGAGCCATGGCAGAAGAATGGTCAATAGTAATGAAAGAATGATAACCCATTAAAGTGACAAGCAAACACTAGGAATTATTATAACGCCATTTATTCTGTGGCCATTCCATTAGTTGACAATCCTGTCCTAGATCTACTGGGCAAAGGGAAGATATTTTATTATGGGTTATCCCATAACTTCCTCTTCAGTCTTAACTATTCTGGCTTTAAAATGGGGTTGCAGCAGTTTTATAAAACTCTAAGGATTCCATGGGGAAATAAATAAATAACCTCCTATTATTTATAGTATCTCTTTATGCCACTGACTGAATCAGTATTTATCTGTGATAAGTAGCTTAATTATGTAACTTAGCTAATATGCTCTTAGTACCCTATAAATTTTAGTACCATCATCATTGAAATTACTAATCTTTTACCACTCTCCTTCCCTCTACTTTGAGGGCTCTGATTTTTCTAAAGAATTGAAAACCCATAAATGTAATAAGTATGGTGAGTTTTATTTTATTCACATACCCCATGCACCTCCATGCAATTATCTTCTAAGACCCCTAATAAGAATTACCATCCAATTATACATGCCACATTTTCTGCCTAATATTCTTTAAAACATTCATTATGTTTATTGGAGCTGAACTTAGGGAGTGATTGCCAGAAAAGACAGAAAGCAAAAGGTTCTTAGAACATACCTGACTTCACCCAAAAGTCTGCTGTATTAGAATGACTCAGATTACTACCAATTATACTTTTATTTTTCATTATGGTTTCTAGTCACAATCATATAACTCTCAGGAAAGAGCACTGAACTGGGCCAAGCTGAGAGAACTGGATCCTTCTTCTGATTCCATCACTAACTAGGTGTGTGACCTAGAACAAGTCACTACTTCTCTAAGTCTTGGTGTTTTCAATGGTTGGACTATGATCCATGTTATCTAGTGGAAATAAAGCCATATATGGAGTTCAAATGTGAACGGGGTTTGACCTGGCTTTGAAACCTAGCTCTTGTGTTTACTCTCTTGTGTGACCTTAACCTCTGTGGTTCTCAGTTTTCTTATCTATAAAATTAAGGGGTCAAAGTAGAAGGTCTCCACTTGCAGATCTCATTCAATGCTCATGAGTTTCATGGTGATATAAAGACATATGTTTGGAGTGGAGTTCTCGGGTTTGAGTTGGGACTCTACTTTTTATTCATGTGCCCTAGAATAAGTCACTTAACTTCTCTGACATTTAGTTTCCTCCTGTCTAAAATGAGGGGATTGGACCCAGTAATGTCCAAGATCCCTTCCACTCTATATCTATGACCCCCTGATTTCTAAGGTCCCTTCTAAGCTCTATTATTCCATTCTCAGTAGAGTTTCTTAGAAGGGCTAAAAAGATTTGAATATTTTTTATGCTAAGGTAAAAAAAAATCACACTTTCAGAAGCATCCCACCTGTTCGTCACAAAAACATAGCTGTTTGGGACTCTGAACAATGAGGCAAGAGTACCCCTAGAACAAAAATGCAAGATTCGTTGCCAAGTAGAATTCATGGAATTCTAGAATCTCAAAGTTGAAAAGGATCTTAGAGGTCATTGAACCCAGGCTTCCAGTCAATTCAGTGAGAACTTGAGATAGAAGCAGCAGCATTTGATTAGCTTTCATTTTTTCGGTGGGATGAATGGTGGGAAGGAAAGAAAACAGATTTTTCTTAAACAGAATACAGAGATGGGAAGGGTGCTACAGATGTGGAATATACCTTATGCTTTCAAATGAGGTTGCTGCATTGTTAGTTTTGTTCAATTGTTTTACTTTGTTACTAGAGACTTCTTACAGCTAGGAATAATCTGTAAATATAATGTAAAAACAAAGCCACACTGATAAAAATTTTTAAAATAAAAAAAATAAATAAAATCCAAGTAGAAGGTGGTTTAAATATTACTTATGGATATAGAAATGCTTATTTTATTCCATAAGTTAAAAATAAAATAAGTCTAAATTCAAAAAAAATTACCTATATAAGGGGGGGACAAAAAAACAAAGGTCCAGTCCCTGGAGGATACTCAGTAGGCTCTGCCTCATACCAACGTACAGGGAGGTTTAGTAAGTCTACTCCTAGAAATTCATGATGAAACAGCCTTTTCCATATTCTGCTTTAGAGGACTATGAAGGCATGCTCACTTTGCTGTCACTTTACTGTGTAGTTTTGCTTGGCTGATAATGTGCATTCAGAGGTTTGGAGTGATGAAATTTCTTCCCTGGAAGCCTTTGAATGAAGAGGAAGAAGAAATGCTTTGGCATTAATAGTGGGGGGACGGGGTGTGGCAATGGAAGCAGAAACCTGCTTCTATCACCAGGCCACCATGTGGTCATGAATGCTTGTAGCTATCTCGGTCTCTGTCACTGATATATTTATTCTTTCTTTTCTTAGGGGAATGAGTATCAGAAAGAAAAAAGACCAAGTTATAAGCTTTTGAGCTTTGAAAGGTTGTAGGAACCATGAGAGGTCCAGTCATTGGAATTCTTAGAACAATGCCAGTAGTTATGGTAGCTAAGTCTGGCAAAGCATCAGTCTTGATCCAACTCAAGAGTTTTCTCACTCAGCAGCTGAGTCACTGTGCCCTGCAAAGAAGGAGCCCATCCATCAGCTACATGACATATGGAAGTGAACTTGGTAAAGAGAATGTTTGGTAGTCACCACTTTAAATTTGACCTGACTCCCCTGAGGGACAAACGGGGGGAAGAAGGGGGGATGGAGAGGGGCGGGAAGGTGAGAGTTAGCTTCTAGTATTATAGTCTAGTTCTTCCTATACTGTCTCAAAAGCTAATTGATTTTGAATGGTTTGAAAAGAAAATAACCGCAAATAAATTATATTGGAGACATATTAACTGGAAATTTATATGGGAGAAACACACTAGATAGGGGCTTGTGTATTAGAAAGACCCAACCTGCAACCCCTGGAACCCAAAGCGGAGGAGTAGCCAGTCTTGCTCTACAGACCCAACCTGATAGTACAAATGTTAGGGGAGTGATCTCAGGGTTTATATATTATTTCTAATTCAACCCCTTCATTTTACAGATGAAGAAACTGAGGCCCACAAAGTTCACTGGCTTGTTCAGTGTCACAGGGATAATAAGTGGTAAATCTGGGTTCCTGATTCCATGTCCAGGCAGCTATTATGCTTTGATGTAAGGTGAGCTCACTGTCTTTGGTTCTTTTCAAGAGAGATTTATTATTAAGTTAAGAAAATCAACTTAATTACAAACACCACTGCCATTTATGAAATGTAAGGGTTCTTAACCTAGGATCTATGAACCTTTTAAATATATTTTGATAATAATATAACTACTTTCCTTTTTAATTCTATGCATTGTACCTTGTGCATTAAAAAACATTATTCTGAGAAGAGGTCAATAGGCTTCTTCAGGCTGCCAAAGGGGTCTATTATACAAAAAAGACAAAGAACCTTGGTGTGGTTTTCAAGGTGGGGTGTAGGGTGTCTTTTTTATAACATCAAATTCCCCTTGGTTCTCGGGGCCCTAAATAGTGATAACAATTTTCCATGGAGGTTTTTTCCTTGATTTTTTAATACATTTAAAATTGTCACTCAACCAATTGAGAAGATTAACATTGATCCTGTATAATTTTTTTTGAGGGGGAAAGGCAAGGCAATTGGGGTTAAGTGACTTGTCCAAGGTCAAATGACTAGTTTTGTGTTGTATCTGAGGCCAGATTTGAACTCAGGTCCTCCTGATTCCAGGGTCGGTGCTCTATTCACTACGCCACCTACCTGCCTCCATCAAGTTATTCTTTAAAAGTCTGGGCCATTATCTCAAACCTGTACTGAAAGAACACTTCTTAGTAACATGAGAGAAGAAGGGGAGTTGATGCCAGCCCCCATTACCAAACTTCCAACCAATAAGATTGTTGCCTGTGCCTCAGCTCTGTGACCTTAATGTTGCCCTTAATCACATGATGCCATTTCTCTTCTGTTCTTTATTCTGTACTCTCTAAAACCTATATAAGGGGAACTGCCCTTTGATCAAGGTCTTTAGCATTAACAGAAGCAAGTCCCTGACCCATTTATTGAGAGGTAGTGTGCCCCTGTGAACAAATGTTACCTTGCAGAGAGATCTGCCTCAGTTTACCATTTTGTTAAAACCTCAATGGCAATACTTTCTGAACTTTAGTTCCCTCTTCTGTAAGTTGAGGATAAGATAACCCCTACTTCACAGGGTTGTAATGAGACCCAAACGAGGTGAAACAAATAAAGCACTTTGAAAACCTTAAGGAGCAATATAACCATGAGTTATCACAATTATCCATTACAATTTGGTGTCATGGATAAGGCACTGGACTGCAAGTCAGGAAGAACAGACCTTAGATATCTGTTGTATGACTTTGGGCAAGTCACTTAACTCCCTCTGTGTCTCACTATTCTCATCCATAAAATGAGGGGTTTTGACCCAGTCTCTACTGACGCTAGTGTCCTTCCATGTTCCTTCCATGATCTTTCATCTCCCAACTCTGTACATTTTCACTGGCTGGCCCCCATATCTGGAATCCTCTCCTTCCTCAACTCCACCTCCAAATTTCTCTGGCTTCCTTCAAGTACCAGCTAAAACCCTCCTTTTGGCAAGTCACCTTTCCATCTCAAGGCTAGTGCCTTCCCTCTGTGATTATCATGAATTCATATGGTATATTAAGTGTCTAAACAGTCCCTGTTCTCAAGGAACTCTCAGTTCAAGTCTGTTTGCATGTTCTAGCCCACTGGACTGGCCACCAATGTTCTTTCCAATATTAAGTCTATCATTCTATGATGATAGGGGATTTGAGAAGAGCACCTAACTGCAGTTCTCCAATTTGGCTAGATTTGCAGCATCAGTCAAGATACAAATAAAGTTACAGTAAAAGTTCAGGCAGGATTCACCAACTTGCAGTGACAGCACCAACTTTCCAACCCCTATAGTTCTAAAATTTCTAAGAAATGAAAAAAATTCTCTTTGGAAAGCTTGAGGAGCTGTAGTGTTCACTGAACAAAATCCAACCTTTAATTGATGCCTCAAGGTCTTCATTATGAATACCAATTATAGTGTTATAATGTACACATAGCTGTGGGAAGAGAGAGACTCTGGGATTTCCTGTTGAATTTGTATTGGTAAATGCCCTCAGAACTTTTTTTTTTTTTAAGCAATTGGGGTTAAATAACTTGCTCAAGGTTACACGGCTAGTCATTATTTATTTATTTATTTATTTATTTATTTAATTTTATTTTTTTTAAAGCAATTGGGGTTAAGTAACTTGCTCAAAGGTTACACGGCTAGTCATTTGATTTATGCGTGGGTGCTCATTTTCTGAGGCCGGATCTGATCTCGGGTCATCCAAACTCCGAGGCCGGCGCTCTTACTCACTGCGCCACCTAGCCGCCCCTTTAGGGCAATTGGGGTTAAGTAACTTGCCCGAGGTTACACGGCTAGGTTTTTGTTTGTGTGGATTAAGTGTCTGAGGCCGGCTCTGAACTCAGGTCCTTCTGACTCCAGGGCCGGCGCTCTATTCACTGCGCCACCTAGCCGCCATGCCCTCAGAACTTTTAAAGAGTATTTGACTAACCGGCCACTAACAATGTCTACAACTCTCTCTCTCTCATCCTCTCTCTCTCTCTCTCTCTCTCTCTCTCTCTCTCTCTCTCTCTCTCTCATCCTATCTCTCTCTCTCTCTCTCTCTCTCTCTCATCCTATCTCTCTCTCTCTCTCTCTCCCTCCCTCCTTCTCTCTCATCCTCTCTTTCTTTCCCTCTTTCTCATTCTTCTCTGTCTTTCTCTCCCTCTTTTCCTTCCTCCCCCCTCTCCCTACCCCTTCCTTCCCTCCCTCCCTTTTTGTCTTCATCTCTGTCTCTGACTCTTTCTTTCTGTATGACTGTCTCTCTCCTCTCCCTTCCCTTCCACTCCCCTCCCTTCCCTTCCACTCCCCTCCCTTCTTCTCCTCTCTTCTCTCCTCTCCTTTCCCTCACTCTCCTCACCTACTCTCTCATTGCTCTTTTTTCCTACCTAGATTAGTCCTGCTGATTTTCATCCTTACAATTTTATTAATATGAATTCTAGGTGCTAGAAAATATCTGAAAGATCACCTATCTCGACTTCCTCATTTTACAGATGAGGAAACCGAGACACAGGGAAGTTATTGACTTGCCCAAGATTATACATGGAAAGAATAGCCAGGTCTTCTGATCCAAATCCAGCATGTATGTTTCATTTCCCATAACCAGCTTCTGCCTCCTACTCTCATCATTTCTGATCCCCATTGTCTCATTCTTTAATTTTCTTCCTTCCACTTTGCCCTGCTTGTCTTTATTTTGGCATGCATAGGCTTGGCTTTTATGGCCATTGCCAACTAATAAGAGCAGTCTTGGCTTCTGGCCAACAAACTTGCTGATAATATCACATCTGTAAAATCTGTGTCTTTAGCTCTTTCCAGTGGGGCCATATTCTGAGGCTTCCTTGCTGATAATAATAGCTAGTTTTTATGTAGCATTTTAAGATCAGCAAAGTACTTTAAAAATATTATCTCATTTGATCCTCACCATAACCCTGGCAGATAGATTAATTTCCCATTTTTGCAAACAAAGAAACTGAGACAGATAGCAGCTAAGTGACTTGCCTGGAGTCAAACAGATAGTAAGTATCTGAGGCTAGGTCTGAACCTAGGTTTTCCTTACTCTACATCCAATGCTAAGTCCCCTGTACCAACTACTAGATGCTTTCTGTTGACTTCTGAATTTATCATTAGACTTGTCCAAGCCCAATATTCACCACCACAGGGTCAATAGGTCAACAGAGCTGGGGAAGGGGTAGGAGGAGGTAGAGATGATACCTGATCAAAAGAATGGACCAAATGCCAATTAATATGGAAGAAATTAAAGATAATGAAATAAGGGGGAACCAAGACATACTCCCCAAAACCTTTCATCTCCAACTTCAAATCAACAGGAAAGTTATCCAATGATGCAATTAAAAGGACAACAATAAGAAGAGAAATGAAACAAGGCACCATTACACCATAATTCTTCATGAAAAGCACCAGCCTGGGGGGGCGGAGCCAAGATGGCGGAGTAGAAACAGCTCGTCCAAGCCTCTCTGCCCCCAGATTCTCCCCAAACTATGTAAAAAAGGACTCTGAAAAACTTCTGGAGCCCCAGCACCCACAGAACGACACAGAGAAGCTAACCTCCCGCTGAGGACAGCCCAGCACCCTGCAGGAAGGACCAGCGCAGTGGTCTGGGAGCTGGCAGCGCGCAGAGCGCAGGAGCCGAGCCGAGCCCAGGTCCACGTGAGCCGAGGTTTTAGCCCCAGGGCGGCAGGGCCAGCAGCCGGCTGGAGGAACCCCAGAACACCAGGAACTGTGGAGATTACAGAATTATCAACATAGACTTGCCTAGGACAAAGTAAGAGGTTAGTGTCCTATGGACTTTGGGACCTGTATTTGGGGAATGCGTCAGCTCCCTCCCCTGGGGGCTAGAAGCCGCTGAGGAGACACGCCATTTTGTAGTTTTCATAGGCATTTCCGGCTCCCAGCCTACAAATCGTGGGGAGATCCAGCGATCAGTCTTGGGGGGTAATCGCTCTTGCTTTAACCTCCTGGATCTGGATTGTGATCTAGGGTGGAAGTTGTGGGTGGGTTTATAGCTTGCCAGAAACGGAAGTTGCCCCCCACACGTTCGGGACGAAAATTCCTCTATTTGGCCTTAAAGCCATAGTGTGGCAACAAGCCCAAAAGTCAAGTAATTAAGTGGCAACATGCCAAGGCAAAGGAAACAGAAAAATGCAACCCTAGACTCCTATTTTGGGGCATAGAGCAGGAAAAGGACTGTGAGGTCAGAAGTCCTGCTCCAAAAGCCCCAGGGGAAAACATGAGCGGGTTGCAGGCCATAGAGGACCTTAAGAAGGACTTTAAAAATCAAATAAGAGAAGTGGAGGAAAAATTGGAAAGAGAAATGAGAAGGATGCATGAAAAGTATGAAATGAGGGTCAACAGCCTGACTGAGGAAAACAACACCTTAAAAAATAGACTAACTCAAATGGCAAAGGAGGCCCAAAAGGGCAATGAGGAGAAGAATGTCTTAAAAAGTCGAATTTGCCAGATGGAAAAAGAATCTCAAAAGTTCACTGAGGAGATTCATTCCTTCAGTTAGACTGGAGCAAATGGAAGTTAGTGACTTTATGAGAAATCAAGATGCTGTTAAGCAGATCCAAACAAATGAAAGACTAGAAGGCAATGTGAAATATCTCATGGGAAAAACCACTGACCTGGAAAATAGATCAAGGAGAGACAATTTAAAAATTATTGGACTACCTGAAAGCCATGATCAAAGAAAGAACCTAGAAATCACCCTTCAAGAAATTCTCAAGGAAAATTGCCCCAATGTTTTAGATCCAGAGGGCAAAATAGAGGTTGAAAGAATCCACAGATCACCTCCTGAAAAGATCCCAAAAAGAAAACTCCCAGGAATATTATAGCCAGGTTCCAGAATCCCCAGATCAAGGAGAAAATACTACAAGCAGCCAGGAAGAAACAATTTCAATATTGTGGAAACACAATCAGAATAGCCCAGACCTGGCAGCTTCTACACTGAGGGATCGAAGGGCATGGAATATGATATTCCAGAGGGCAAAAGAACTGGGAATGAACCCAAGGGTCACCTACCCAGCAAAACTGAGTATTTTGTTTCAGGGGAAAATATGGTCATTCAGTGGAATAGAGGACTTTCAAGCATTCTTGAGGAAAAAACCAGAGTTGAATAGAAAATTTGACATCCAGACGCAAGAAGTAAGAGATGCCTGAGAAGGTAATCAGGGAAAAGAAATCAAAAGGAACTTATCAAAGTTGAACTATTTACATTCCTATATGGAAAAGCAATATCTGTGACTGATGATATCTTTCTCACTATGAAAATAATGGAAGAAGGGGGTGTGGTCATATGAATACATATGTGAATGTGGGTGTATATGGCTACAGTTATATATGGATAGAGGGCATAGGTTGATTTTGTTGGGAAGGGAGAGTACTCAAGGGATGAAATTATGAGGTGAGAGAGGAAAGTGGCAAGAGGAGATGGGGAGAGACATGGTAGGGTAAACTATCTCATGTAGGGGAAGTGGGTGCAAAGGAGGGGGAGAATAAGGAAGGCTAAAAATGCAGCAGGATAGGGGGAAGGGGGATGAGAGGAGGGATGATGGATGGGAGGGCATCCTTGGGGTGAGGGGAGGTTGGAAGTACCCACTATAGAAGAGGGACAGGATCATGTAGGGAATGGACCAGGTCGGGGGTGGGATGAGTGGGAGGGAATTATAAGCAGCCTTGTACAATATATCTACTATGATAATGTTTTGCATAGCTAGACATGTACAACATATACTGAATTACTTATATCCCAAGAAGGAATGGGTGACAAGGGAGGAAGGAAATGGATCTGAAATTCAAGGTCGTAACATTAAATGTTTCAAATATATATATAAATACTATTATTAATACTCTTTTGCCTATAATTGGGAGATAAGATGTGCAGGCCACAAAGATTCATCTTCCTCTAATGGAAAAGTCGATGGGGGTATGGGAGAAGGTATGGGAGAGAGCAGATTGGAGGAAGCGATATCTTGTGGGACTGCTATTCCGGGAGGGTGAGTAGGGGAATAATGGGGGGGAAATGATTGTAACTCAAAATCTGGCGGAAATGAATGATGTAAAACAGAAGTTAATAAAGTATTTGTTTAAAAAAAAAAGAAAAGAAAAGAAAAGCACCAGCCTGAAGATCTTGGCATTCTCCTCACACTGCTCTCTGCCTTCATACTTGCCTAGCGAATTTAGAGCTCTGAATCCTTGTTAGCTGTTAGAGGGTAACGTCTGAGCTTTTAGACTTAACCCTTAGAGTATCCATCCCAGGTTGGACTGTGTGGGTGAAACCTATGAATGGAATTAGTCCTTTGGGGTTCAGTATATAAGGAAGGTGGTGGCTGGAGGTAAAAGGAAAGTCCAGAAGTACATAGATTTTTCAAACACCATGTAGTCATCTTGACTTTTATTTTGCTACTGGATTTCAGTGACTCTGCAGAAGAGAGTGAGGCTGCCAACTTTGTGCTCCTCTGCCTCACTTAAATCCAATTCATTCAAAAGTCATTTGTTCTCTCCAAGAACCAAGGATGAACAACAACAAAAATATAGGAGGCAAGAACTACCAATAAGAGGGTCAAACAAAAGGTGGAAGAAAAGGCCCAGGTGCAGAGGTTTTCCAGATCTTGCCCTTGGCATTGTCCAAACCAAACCCTCCCTATATCCATTACAGCAGGCATTCTTAACCTGGGTCCATAAACTTGGATGGGAAAAGTTTTATTTCAAACATAATTTGTTTCCTTTGAAATCCTATGTATTTTATTTTGTGCATTTAAAAGGGGGTCCAGGCTTCATCAGATTGCCAAAGGAGTCTAAAACACATGGAAATGAAGAATCCCTTCATGAGAAAATTGGGACTTCTGAAACCAAAAAGTCCTCAGTATTGGGGGAGGGGCAGGGGTCCCTCCCCTCCCCCAATAAAGTTGTGGTGAAAATGACAGCAAATAGGCAACAGCTGAAGCACATTTCTTGGTAGGAGAAAAGAGTTAAGAATGATTTGATTGGGGCGGCTAGGTGGCACAGTGAATAATGTACTGGCCCCTGGAGTCAGGAGGACCTGAGTTCAAATCTGGCCTCAGACACTTAACACAAAAACTAGCCATGTGACCTTGGGCAAGTCACTTAACCCCAACTGCCCTCCCAAAAAAGGCAAAAAAAAAAAAAAAAAAAAGATGTGCTCAACATTGTGCATGGAGAATGAGGAAGTGGAAAGTCAGAATGTTTAAAGAGAAGTAGTGAGGGATAGGGATCAGGCTGAGGTGAAAAAGACTGTTTTGAGTCAGATATTAATTTATTGGAAAAGGAGACTTAACTGAACACATATATTACAACATATAAGATCTACCCAAGATGGAGTAGATATTTTTTTAAATTATTCTTTATTTTTAACATTCTTTTCTTTGTCTTTTTTTTTGGAGGGGGGAAAGTGGGGCATTTAGGGTTGAGTGACTTGCTCAAGGTCACACAGCTAATAAGTGTTGAGTGTCTGAAGTCAATTTTGAACTTAGGTCCTCCTGACTCCAGGGACCAGTGCTCTATTCACTGTGCCACCTAGCTGCCCCTAACATTCTTTTTTAAAAAAATTGAATTCCAAATTTCCTTCTTCCCTTTACCCACTGATAAGGCAAAAATATGTTAATTATACATGTGAAATCATGCAAAATATATTTCCATATTAGCCATGTCACCAAAAAAGCAAGAAAAATAAAGTGAGAAAATTATTCTTCAATTTTTGCTCAAAGTTCATCCATAGCACTTTTCATTATGTGATCTTCAGAATTATCTTGGATTATTGTATTGATTAGAGCAGCTAATCTTTCACAGTTGATCGTTGTTAGTGTTACTGTTATGGTGTATAATGTTCTCCTGATTCTGCTCACTTCACTTTGCATCTCTTCATATATTATCTTCCCAGGGTTTTCTGGAACCATTCTGTTCATCATTTCTTATACCACAATGGTACTCCATCACATTATATACTACAACTTGTTCATACATTTCCCTGTTGATGAGAATCCCTTCAATTTAATGGAATGGATTTTAAAGAAAAATTGGTCTGTGAATGACCAAGGGCAAAGGGAAGGTATTAAAGTAGCAGGGAAGAACAGGGAGTGTGCTAACTCCTCCTTTTAGAACTGACTCTGAGGGTGAGAGAGAGCCAGCCTTAGAAGATGTCAAGAAATGCATTGTCTTCAGGAGAAAGCAATGTTTCAGCAAGCAGCAGAAAACAAAATGAATGAGAAAGTTAAAGATCTAGGGTGAAGAGATATTTGTTAATATCTTAGAAGGGTTACAGAAGGCAGAGGCAAAAGGTATAAGGTATCAGAATGATGGCAGGAGTGTGCTGGTAAATGTTTAACAAAAACCCATGATTTAAGTTTAATTTACATAATTAACATTTTCTCCATGGCTTTTTTACATGTAGACAATCAGTAAAAACAATAAAGTAAACCTTTATTTGTAGCCCATTTCTGAGGTGTAAATGTTCACATCGAAAATTTTTTAATTGGCTAGTATGAGCTGGTTCTGACACACCCTTGAATGGTAGTCTCTGGACTATAATAAGCAGGAGGAAGAAATGCCCTTTGCCTGAGAAAGTGGTACCTCTAGATCTTAGTACCTGGACAAAGTCCAAGCTGCCCTACCATAGTTACACTTCTGGTTCTAGATATTTAAGAAAATTAAATACTTAAGTATCTCACAAATGGTTGCTTGAACTGAACAGTGCTTTTCCTCCCTGATATTCCTCTAATTTTAATTTCTTTCTTATGTCTGTCATTGTTTTAAAAGGTTAATTGCACACCCCCAACCTGTAACCTCAGATTCTTAGTAATTTCGTTTTAGGATGTTGGTGTGGGAGAATGAGTCAAAAGGTCATGGGAAAAAAAGAAATCTGGGCTATGTAATTTCCTTTTAAAAGAAAAATTCATCTAAACAAGCTAGAGTTGGAAAGAGATACAGAGTCTTGCAGATCATGCATTTCAACTCCATGAATGGCCTTTTATATTTAACAACAGAAATGTCTGTGTGCTTGTTACTCTAACTGGTTTCCAAACTTGGTGTAGCAATGCTTGGCTTCTTTATTTTAAAAAATTGACCATGTCCTCCCCCACTTTTCAGAAAGCAACATATGCAAATAATTTTCTTAGTTTACTTCTAATAAAATTGAAAACTTAGTACATGTATGCATATATATTAACAAAAAACAAGCAAGTCATAATTATACACTATGTTTTTATCTTGGGCTAGATCTATGATTTTATTAATGTAGGGAGAGCCTCACAAGGAAAACCCCTTACCACTGCAGATCAACAGCTGTTCCACAAATTCTAGTTTAGTTACTTGGGGGGACTAGGAGGTTAGTTGATTTGCACAAGATCATACAACAGCTACTTGTCCAAGGTAAATCTTGTACCCAAGTCTTCCTGATTCCATGACTGGGTCTTTAATTACTATGTGTTTTTCCTGTCACTGATGATTTGGTCAAAGTCACACAGGGAGAAAGTAAGTGAAAAAACCAGCATTTGAATCTTAAACATTAATAGATTCTTTTTCTTGATCTAGACCTATGATTTCATTCCTAGAATCTAGTTTCAATAGATGCTAGTTTCAATACCCTCCCCCTGCACCAACATCACCAAAGATGATGGGAAAAGCATAAATGTAGCTTAAACCTATCTTTAGGGCAATAAGATGGCATAAATGGATGGAGCACTGAGTCTGGAGTCAGGAAGACTCATATTCCTGAGTTCAAATCTGGCCTCAGACACTTACTGGTTTTGTGACATCAAACAACTCACTTCACCCTGTTTGCCTCAGTTTCCTCATCTGTAAAATAAGCTGGAGATGGAAATGGTAAACCGATCCAGTATCTTTGCCAAGAAACCCCAAAATGGGGTCATGAAGAGTTGGATACAACTGAAAAGACTGAATAACAAAAACCTATCTTTAGAGCGCCAGAACAACTGGAACCAAAGGTAGGGGAAAAGCAAGGGGATGGTCACCCTGCCTGAGTAGTGAGTCCAAGTAGGACCTCAGCTTCCTAAAAACTTTAGCCAAGGATGGTGCTTTTTAAAAATAATTTTTCAGAAAACTGATTCCCTCAAAAAACGCGATTGTTTGGAGTATATGGAAAAGATCTGCCTAATCAGTTTAAACACAGAGATCACAGAACAATGCCAAGCATCTGATGCAAACGGGAACTTAATACTTCTTGGTGAAAAAGATCTATAGTTAATCATTCTATGTATGAGTATATACAAATATATGTAAGTCTTGCTGGAAAATTACTTAATTCATGTGAAATAATTTCCTTATAGTTTCAAGACTTTCAAATATTAATTTTCATTTTCTTTTCTTGATTTTATTATATATAGTTGCTCATGGTACACAATGATTTTTTCTCAAACAAAATAGTGCTGAAAAGTATAAAAAATAAGGTTAAACAGCATTGCCCGGTCATCCCGAGAGAACAATGAAGTGGGAGAGTAGGCCCCCAACAATACTATTAATAATTGCACAAAGAGAGTAAAACTGTCATTGAGAAATTTCCATAGGCGTATTTGTGTGTGTGTGTGTGTGTGTGTGTGTGTGTGTGTGTGTGTGTGTGAGAGAGAGAGAGAGAGAGAGAGAGAGAGAGAGAGAGAGAGAAGTAGACAGATAACAGAAAGATCACAGAGAAAGAGAAAAAGAGAAACCTGAAGAGAAAGAGGCAGAGAGAAACAAAAGAGAAACTGAGAGAAAAAGATGCACAGAGAGATAAAGAGAACAAGAGACAGAAAGGCAGAGATAGAGAGGCAGACAATGGAGGTAGAGAGAGACAAAAGAGACCCTGAAAGAAACATAGATGTAGAGAGAGAATGACAGAGAGAGAGAGCAAATAGAGACCACAGAGAGAGACAGCAAGATAAAGAGGAACAGAAAGAGAAAAAGACATAAGGAGAAAAAGGGGCAGAGATAAAATAGAAAATGAGAGACACACTGAGATAGAGAGATAGAGAGAGAGAGACTCTGAGAGAGAGAGAGAGAGAGAGAGAGAGAGAGAGAGAGAAGGGTGGGTTTGCCTGCCTCAAGTCTCTCCCCAATCTAATCCAGCCTTCATTCAGTCACCATATTGATTTTCCTAAAGTTTAGGTCTGACCATGTCACTTATCTATTCAATAAACTCCAGTGGCTCCCTATCACCTCCAGGATCAAATGCAAAATGCTCTGCTTGCCAGTCAAAGGCATTCATAACTTAGCCCCTGCCTACCTTTCCAATTTTTTTTTTATACCTTACTCACCAATACATATTTTCCAATCCAATGACACTAGCTTCTTGGCTGTTGCATGAACAAGACACTCCATCTGTTAGCTCTGGGTATTTTTTCTGACTGTCCTCCAAGGTTGGAATACACTCTCTCAACTCCAACTTACTGACTTCTCTGGTTCCTTTAAAACCCAAGTAAAATCACATCTTTCACAGGAAGCCTTTTCCAACCCCTCTTACTTCTTAATGTCTTCCCTCTGTTAATTATTTCCTATTTATCATGTATATGATTTGCTTTGTATATATATTTTCATGCTGTCTGCCCCATTAGATTGTATGCTCCTTGAGGGCAGGGATTTTCTTTTGCATCTTTGTATATCCCCAATGCCTGGCACTTAGTAGGTACTTAATAATTGTTGATTGAATGTGGTAGTAGTGTGACCCTGGCCAAGTCATTTAATCTCTGTCTGCCTTAGTTTCCTCATCTGTAAAATGGGGATAATAATAACATTTACATTCCAACATTTTTGTGAGGATCAAATAAGATGATAGTATTTGTAAAACCCTTTGCCAACCATAAGATGCTATATAAAATCTAGTTATTATTTTTGTTGTTATTCTTTCCACCAAGGCAGCCCATCCCAATATTAGATAGCTGTTATTGTTAAGAAGTTTTGCTCTATGATGTTATGGACAGAGCATCTGGGAGAGAAACTTCTGGGGATTAAAAATTAATTAACATTAGGCCAGGTCAGAAAAGTTTGAGGTAGAAATTGGTCAGAGAAAGAACTTCAGTTGTAGCCTCTTGGGTAACAACAGAAAAGTATAGGATTTAAACTCATTCTCCTGGAACAGTGCTGATCAGGCATTCCAAGGAGAGCTCTCAAGTGGATCTGAGGCCTGCAAAAACTGGCACCTTTCCAGGATCTCTTAAGCTGGTGTATGAGTGCAGTGCAGGAACACTTTGCTTTACAGGAGTCTTGACCAATGTCATCTTGCAATAACATAAATAAATCTGAACCAAACCTCACCACAAAGGCTTAAAACCCTGCTGTAGCATTCTCACTGATCACCATTCACTTAATTTCTAATATTTTACTTGGGAAGTAAGTCCACTCTATATATAGCTCTATAACCTTGTTCTTGCCTATCATTAAATTGTACAACATGGCATCTACTCTTATCTGTCATCTACGTAATAAGGTTTTAAAGCAGTGCTTATTGGATGTCCCAAATATATGCAAAAAAAGGGCAGGGATACTATTTTTATAGAGAGCACAAATTTTCTTTGTGCTATATTTGGATTTCTCCCCCATCTATATCTCTGAGGTCAAGGGGGAAAAAGAGAAACTTCTTAAGGATGCTTAAGATAGAGAGAATAGATGAAACAAAGCTTCTACACAGATGCACAGATATTAGTGTTGTCCATCATTATGGGTTCTATTGCTTTTCCCTCCCAACAATAATTCTATCTTTTAAAAATCTAATCTACTGGTTAAATTCCACCTTGACATGACCTGATTCAATTCAAAAAAACATTTATTAAACATCTACAATGTGCCTGCCAGTCACTGTGCTAAGTGCTGGGAATATAAAAAAGAAGCAAAAGATGGTCCCTTACCTTCAAGGAGCTTACAATTTAATTTTGTAATTATAGAGCTAGTTTTCAACCTCTGCACTTCTTTAAGAGGGGTCGGGAGTCAGGAAAACTCTTTCTGAGTTCAAATGTGGCCTCTGACATTTACTAGCTGTGTGACCCTGGACAAGTCACTTAACCCTGTTTACCTCAGTTTCCTCACCTAAAAAGCTAGAGAAGGAAATGGCTAACCACTCTGGTATCTTTGCCAAGAAAACCCTGAAAGGGGTCACAAAGATTTCGGTAGCTTTGGGGTAATTGACAAGTGAGGTGATCTGATACTCAGAAGCACTCAAGAAAGAAGAGTCATAGATTACTAAAGCTAGACAGGACCTTAGAAATTGTCTAGTCCAAAGGAGGAGCCAAGATGGCGGAAAGGAAGCAGTAACCTCGCTGAGCTCCTCGGTCACTAAGGCACAAAGGGTGAATCTGAGTGGAAACCGGAGTGACGGAGCCCACTGGAAGACAGTGTGGCAGAGTCCAGCCCAGGAGGTTGTCCAGTGTGTCTGGACTGGTCGTGAGCACAGAGCGCGTGGGGTCTGCACAGCCCAGACCTAAGAGCAGACAAGCAGACTACACCAGAGAGAGCAAAAGCCCCAGTCTGCAGACTTACCGAGGACGAATCACGGTCATCTATCGGACGGGTAGGATCATTGGAGTCAGGTAGGAGAGTTGGGCCCTCAGTGGAAAGAGCGGCTTCTCTGGCTGCATTCGGCCCCCAGCCTGGAAGTTTAGAAACTGCCTGCCTGTATAATACAGAGGCTGGAATGGCAAAGTAAATTCTAGCTGCTCTGATCCTCCCATCCCTCCTTCATGAAGCAGAAACCCCAAAGATAAGTCTCCCACCCAGATTGAAATCCCAAGTTAATGGAAATAGCCCCAGGCTTGAGAGTCTCCAAGAAGGGGTGTAACTGAAATAGCAAGGAGTCTGAAGAGAAGAGAGGGTGGGGTCCCAACAAGCCCCACCTCTCCTTACCAACAAAAGCCTACTTATAGCCCAGGGGTATAGAGGCAGAAATCTGAAGTGATCAGACGCACCCATACCTACTCATCTACTTCCCTCATTGACTTCCCTGACTTAGCCATAAACTAGCCACCCAGAGGTATTCAAGGATCAGGCCCTAAACTCATAGCCTGAGAAACTAAGAAACAGGAAGTCACAATGGGAAAAAAAGAAGCTGAGAAGGAGAAGGGGAAGGCAAAAAAGTCTATTCGAGCATATTATGCAGGGCAAGAACAACAAAACACACAGGACAATATAGACTCTCTACCCACACCTGAGACCACAGAAGGAAACATGATCTGGTCTCAAGCACAAATAGCATTCCTGGAGGAGCTTAAGAAAAATTTTAAAGACCAAATCAGGGAGGCAGTGACCAACTTGGAAAAACATCTCAGTGAAGTAATTGGAGAAAATACCTCCCTAAAAAAGGAACTTCAAAAAATAACTGAAGACCGTAATTCGATAAAAATTAGAAACAATCAAATTGAAGCTCAGAACTCTATGATGCAGCAAGAGTCAATCAAACAAAACAAGACGATCGAAAAATTGCAAGAAAATGTAAAATATCTCACTGGAAAAATAACTGACCTAGAGAACAGATCCAGGAGAGACAACCTAAGAATTATTGGTCTACCAGAAAGCCATGATGAAAAAAGCAGCCTAGACAACATCCTCCAAGAGATTGTCAAAGAAAACTGTCCTGAGGTCCTGGAATCAGAAGATAAAATAACTATCGACAGAATTCACCGGACTCCTCCTGAGAGAGATCCCAAACTGAAAACTCCAAGAAATATAGTAGCCGAATTACAAGATTAAAGAAAAAATTCTACAAGCAGCCAAAAAGAAACAATTCAAATATCGAGGAACTACAGTTAGGATCACACAGGACCTAGCAGCTTCTACATTAAAAGAGCGGAGGGACTGGAATTTGATATTTCATAGGGCAAGAGAGCTAGGACTACAACCAAGGATTAACTACCTGGCAAAACTGAGCATAATCTTCCAGGCAAGGAGATGGTTGTTTAATGAAATAAGGGACTTCCAGATGTTTCTGATGAAAAAGCCAGAGCTCAATGGAAAATTTGATCTCCAATTACAAGACTCAAGAAAGACATAAAAAGGTAAACAAGAGAAACACAGACTCACACATGCATAAGCGCACACACCCACACCCACAAACACAAACTCATTACTTGGGATGCAACAAGAGCAAAATGTTCACATCCCTATATGTGGAGCTGATAACTGTCAATATTCAAAATCTTTATGATTATCATGACCTTCAAAAGGGTTATACTTAGATAGAGGGTGTGGGTATGAATGCACTAACCTGAAGTCTAGGGGATCAAAGGTACTATAATGGGAAAAAGGAAAGGATGAGCTAGGAAAAGGTAAAATATGCCATCTGAAGGGACATTAAAACACACTATAGAAGAGGGGAAAGAAAGAGGGAGAGGAACATCATTTAAACACTATTCTCACTGGTTCTGGTTCAAAGAGGGATCAACTTAAATCAGTGAAGTTTGAGATTTTAATGTGAATAGACACATAAATTCACTAAATAGAGGAAAAGGAGGGAGGGAGAGGAGCAATGTTTGAAATTTACTCTCATTGGTTTGGAATCAAATGGGGAGTAATTCACTCTGATAAGTATAAAAACTTACTTCATCCTATAGAAAGCAGAAGGGTAAGGGGGAGTGAAAAAGAGGAGACTAAAGGGGAGGATTAGAAGGGAGGGAAACAGTAATAAGGGGAGAGGGTAGGTTAAGAAGAGGGATCACTGGGTGGGAACACCGAGGGAGGGGGTGGTCAAAAGGGAAAACTTCAAGGAGGGGAAGGGAGAAGGAAGAAACAAAAACATAAACAGGGGAGGGAATAGGATGGAGGGGAAGAGACAGATAGTCATCATTACTGTGAATGTGAATGGGATGAACTCTCCCATAAAACAGAGGCGGATAGCAGAATGGATTAAAACCATAATCCTACAATATGCTGTCTACAAGAAACACATTTGAAACAAAGGGATACCCACAGGGTAAGGGTAAAAGGTTGGAGTAAAATTTATTATGCCTCAACTAAAGTAAAAAAAGCAGGGGTAGCAATACTTATCTCAGATAAAGCAAAAGCAAAAATAGATCTAATTAAAAGAGATAAGGAGGGAAACTATATCCTACTAAAAGGCACCATTGAGAATGAAGCAATATCACTACTTAATATATATGCACCAAGTGGTATAGCATCCAGATTCCTAGAGGAGAAGTTAAAGGAATTAGAGGAAGAAATAGACAGCAAAACTATACTAGTGGGGGACCTTAATCTTCCCCTCTCTGAACTTGATAAATCTAACCTCAAAATAAACAAGAAAGAAGTTAAGGAGGTGAATAGAATTTTAGAGAGACTAGATATGACGGTTCTCTGCAGAAAACTGAATGGGGATAAAAAGGAATTTACTTTCTTCTCAGCAGTGCATGGTACATACTCAAAAATAGACCATGTACTAGGGCATAAAAACCTCACAATCCAGGGCAGAAAGGCAGAAATAGTAAGCGCATCATTCTCAGATCATGATGCAATAAAATTATATGCAATAAAGGGCCATGGAAAGATAGACTAAAAACTAATTGGAAATTAAAAAATTTAATCCTAAAAAATTGGTGGGTCAAACAAGAAATTATAGAAACAATCAACAATTTCATTCAAGAGAATGATAATAATGAAACAACATACCAAAATTTGTGGGATGCACTAAAGGCAGTTCTCAGGGGAAGTTTTATATCCCTGAGCGCATACTTAATTAAAGCAGAGAGAAGGGAGGTCAGTGAATTGGACATGCAATTGAAAAAGCTAGAAAAAGAACAAATTGAAAATCCCCAATTAAGGACTAAATTAGAAATATTGAAAACCAAAGGTGAGATTAATAAAATTGAAATTAAGAAAACCATTGAATTAATAAATAAAACTAAGAGCTGGTTTTATGAAAAAATCAACAAAATTGATAGACCCTTAGTCAATATGATAAAAAAAAGAAAGAAGAAAACCAAATTATGAGTATCAAAAATAAAAAGGGTGAATCTATCTCCAATGAAGAGGAAATCAAAAAAATAATGAGGAATTATTTTTCCCAATTGTATGCACATAAATATGACAATCTTAGTGAAATGGATGAATATTTACAAAATCAAAGTTGCCCAGATTAACTGAAGAGGAAGTGAATTACCTAAATAACCCCATCTCAGAAAAAGAAATCAAACAAGCCATCAAAGAACTCCCTAGGAAAAAATCTCCAGGGCCAGATGGGTTCACTAGTGAATTCTATCAAACATTTAAAGAAAAATTGATTCCAATACTCTACAAACTATTTGGGAAAATTAGTGAAGAAGGAGTCCTATCAAACTCTTTCTATGACACAAATATGGTACTGATTCCTAAATCAGGAAGAGATAAAACAGAAAGAAAATTATAGACCAATTTCCCTCATGAATTTAGATGCAAAAATTCTAAATAAAACATTAGCCAAAAGACTCCAACAACTTATCACAAAAATAATGCACTCTGATCAGGTAGGATTCATTCCAGGAATGCAAGGATGGTTTAATATTAGGAAAACCGTCAGTATAATTGAGCACATCAACAATAAAACTAGCAGAAACCACATGATCATCTCAATTGATGCAGAAAAGGCTTTTGACAAAGTACAACACCCATTCCTATTAAAAACACTAGAAAGTATAGAATAAATGGAGCCTTCCTCAAAATAGTTGATAGCATCTATTTAAAACCATCAGCAAGTATTATATGCAATGGGGGTAAAATAGAAGCCTTTCCAATAAGATCAGGAGTGAAACAAGGGTGTCCACTATCACCCCTCTTATTCAGTCTGGTAATAGAAACACTAGCAGTAGCAATTAGAGAAGAAAAAGAAATCAAAGGAATCAAATTAGGTAAAGAAGTGACCAAGCTATGACTCTTCACAGATGATATGATGATATACTTAGAGAATCCTAGAGAATCAAGTAAAAAACTACCAGAGACAATAAATAAATTTGGCAAAGTTGCAGTATATAAAATAAACCCACATAAATCCTCAGCATTCCTGTACATCTCTAATGAAACTCAAAAGCAAGAGATAGAAAGAAAAATCCCATTTAAAGTCATTGTAGACATTATAAAATATTTGGGAATCTACTTGCCAAAACAAACCCAGAATCTATATGATCACAACTACAAAACACTTCTCACACAAATAAAAGCAGATCTAAATAGTTGGAAAAATATCAATTGCTCATGGCTGGGTCGAGCTAATATAATAAAAATGACAATTTTACCCAAACTAAACTATATATTTAGTGCCATACCAATCAATTTACCAAAAAACTACTTTCTAGAGTTAGACAAAATAATAACAAAATTTATTTGGAAAAACAAACGGTCTAGAATATCAAGGGAATTAATGAAAAGAAACGCTAGGGAAGGTGGACTAGCTATGCCAGATCTTAATCTGTATTATACAGCAGCAGTCATCAAAACTGCTTGGTACTGGCAGAGGTGTAGAGTAGTGGATCAATGGAATAGATTAGGTGCAGAAGACCCAGCAGTTAATGAATATAGCAATCTATTGTTTGATAAACCCAAAGACCCCAGTTTTTGGGATAAGAATGCACTATTTGACAAAAACTGCTGGGAAAACTGGAATACAGCATGGCAGAAACTGGGCATAGACCATTATCTAACACCATATACCAAAATCAAGTCCAAATGGGTGCATGATCTAGGTGTAAAGAATGACACTGTAAGCAATTTGGGAAAGCAAGGAATAGTTTACCTGACAGATCTGTGGAGAGGGGAAGACTTTAGGACCAAATAAGAATTAGCATTATAAAATGCAAAATGGATAATTTTGATTACATTAAATTGAAAAGCTTCTGTACAAACAAAGCCAATGTAACCAAGATCAAGAGGGAGGTGGGAAATTGGGAAAGAATTTTTACAACTTGTGTCTCTGATAAAGGACTCATCTCTAAAATTTATAGAGAATTGAGCCAAATCTATATGAATACAAGTCATTCCCCAATTGATAAGTGGTCAAAGGATATGAACAGGAAATTTTCAGAGAAAGAAATTAAAGGTATCTATAAGCATATGAAGAAATACTCTAAATCACTATTAATTAGAGAAATGCAAATCAAAACAACTCTGAGATACCACATCCCTCCAGTCAGATTGACTAAGATGACAAAACAAGAAAGTGACAAATGCTGGAGAGGATGTGGACAAATTGGAACACTAATACATTGCTGGTGGAGTTGTGAACTTATCCAACCATTCTGGAGAGCAATCTGGAATTATGCCCAAAGGATTATAAATAATTTCATACCCTTTGACCCAGCCATACCACTTCTAGGGTTATATCCCAAAGAGATCATAGAAGTGGGAGGAAGACCCATATGTACAAAAATATTTTTAGCAGCCCTTTTTGTGGTTGCAAAGAATTGGAAACTGAAGGGGTACCCACCAATTGGGGAATGGCTAAACAAGTTGTGGTATATGAATGTAATGGAATATTATTGTGCTATAAGAAATGACGAGGTGACGGATTTCATAATTACCTGGAGAGACTTATACAAACTGATGCTGAGCGAGAAGAGTAGAATCAGAAGAAATCTGTATACAATCACAAACATACCATATCTGTGATGACCAACTATGACAGACTGGACTCTTTTCAGCAATGCAGTGATATAAGCTAATCCCGAAAGACTCAAGAAAGTGAGAAATGCGCCATCCAGAGATATAACTAGAAAGAACTGAACCTGAATCCTGATGGAAGCAAACTAAATGATCTTGATCTTTTCATTGTTTGGTTTTATTTCTTCCTTACCATCTTTCATCCCACCTAGTACAATACACCTTTGTAATTGGAATAATGTCTAACATGAATGCATTTGCAGATCATATACTGGACTATATGCTGTCGTGTGGGGAGGTGGGAGGGAAGTAAAGGAAATTTGAAAATCAAGAAACTATGGAATTGAAACTTGTTAACTGAAACTAAACTAATAAATTAATTAAAAAAAAGAAATTGTCTAGTCCAGCAGTTCTCAATTTTTTTGGACATAAGACCCCTTTACATTAAAAATTATTGAAAACCCCAGAGAGCTTTTATGTGTGTTATACCTATCAATATTTACCATATTAGAAATTAAAACATTTTTGTATTATTATGAAAATTGTTTTGACATCCTAGCCTAGACCCTTTGAAAAGATTGCCACACTACAGTTTAAGATGGCTAGTGCAGTCTAACCCCTTTTATGAAGAATCATAGGCCTAGAGAGATTAAGAGACTTGGCCAAAGTCACAAGACTAGACAGAACCAGAGCCAGGGCTCAAACCCAGGGTTCTTGTTACTTGTATCCACATACAATGCTCTTTCTCCTATGCTATGCTGCCTAATTCCAAGTGGGCTTTTAGACCTTGTGAACACTCTATGTTGATTTTGCTTGTGCTCACAATTAAATAACTCTACAATTTCATTGATATGGGGACTTCTTCCACCAAAGCAGGTCTTAACCTTTGGTGGGTGAGTTGTTTCATAATTTAAAAAAAAAAATCCTGGAAAACAATAATTACACTCTTACCACACATGATATAGAGATAAAATTTCGACTGTTTGTGACCCATTTGGGGTTTTCTTGGCAATGATACTTGAGTGGGTTAGCCATTCCCTTCTCCTCCAGCTCATTTTACAGATAAGGAAATTGAGACAAACTGGGTTAGGCGACTTGCCAGGGTCACACACCTAGTGTCCACTTCTGGGTTTGAATGCAGGAAGACTGACTCCAGTCCTAGCATTATATCTATTGCACCACCTAACTGTCCAGAGACAAAATGGGGAAATGGAATTGTCCTACTTGTTCCTCACTTATGACATTCAATCTCTTGAACATACTATCTATCCCCTAAGCCTGTAAAGCTCTCTCTCCACCTCTAAGAATCTCTAGCTGCCTTCCAATACCATTTCCTACAAGGTCATTTCTGATCCCCGAGTCCTTAGTCTAGCCCTTGCCCCAGTCACTTTGCATTGATTTTGCATGTTTATTTTACCATCTACATGTTGCCCTCCCCCCTTTTCCTTCCCCATCCACCGCCCTCAATACCAGGTAAGTTCCTTGAGACCAGGAACTCTTAATTTTTCTTTATATCCCTAGCACCCAGCATACATCTAGCGGTTGTCTAATAAATGGTTTGTTGAATGCAGTTGAATTAAACGTTAGAAGAACTTGAAGCTATTTTAAAAAAACACATTATTGAGATAGCGAAGGGCTGAAGAGAAGTGGGGGGAAAGCATGATGCCTGATAAAAGCTTCTGGCCCCTAATTCTCTGACCAATCAGCTGCATGCCGGCTCTGTTTTGTTTGTTAGATCATGTTTGTTTTTAATGGGAGGTTGGGGAGAAGAAAAAAAGGTGGGGAGCAGTTTTCTGCTCTTTTTGGAGGTTTAAGCTGTGGAAACAATTAGCCATAAGAGTGTTCTTAAAGCAGAGGGAATGTAAATCCCGTCCTATTTCTTTGTAACCTTCAAAGAAAAGCTAATAACCAAAAGCAGTAACAGCCGGCCGGAGTTCCCATGGGAACGGCTGTGATTGGAAAGCACCGCCTAAGAGAGCTGAGCGCTCAGCAGCCCCCTCAGAAATGCTGAGACGCAGTTATGCGAGATGAACATGGGCTACGGAACCTCCCGGTCATCAGAAAACAAGCCTGGGGGCAGACCCAGGGAGATGCTGTGACAGGGGAGAACTGGTCCAGCTTTCCAATGCGCCTGCAGAATGCCAGAGTCCCCCCCGCCCCCCCAGCTGTGTTCCCCCCCCCCGCCCTTCTCTATCTCCCCACTCACAGCCCCGCTCTCATTTCCACTGCTCTCCCAGCCAATCACCAGGCTCGTTTCATTCGCTTTGTTTTTGTCTCCTAGCCCTCTTTCTTTCTTGTTTGCATCTCATTGGCCACAGAGGTTGCAGCATCTACCTGGAAACCAGTGAGCCCAAGGGTGGCTTTAAGGACAGCAATTATAGCACCTTTGGCTCAGAACCTACCCTCAGAGGAAATACGAGGCCGGGGCATGGAGGGAAACATTTTCAAAATGAAAAATCCAAGCTGTATTGTAATGAATTGACTTTGTCCTCTGCCAAGAGGCGGAATTTAGAATGAAATAAACAAAACAACAACAGCAAACAGCTGCAGGGTGGGAGTTTCTGTTCTCTAATTATATTTCCTGTTCATATCACGGGGAATCAGGAGAGCTCTGCTAGGAGGTAAAGGGAGATTGGGGCCCCGCTGAGAGAGAAACAATGATTTACTCAAAAAGCACAGCAAGGTACTAACAAAACCATCAATCAAGGAATTCGTAACCTTTTTTTGTGTTGTGAACCCCCAAGGGGTTCTGATGAAGCTTATGGAGACCTCAGAATAATATTTTTCACATACTCGAGCTAAAATACATAGAACTGCAAAGAAAACCAATTACAGTGAAATATATTTGTTTGTTTGTTTTTTAATCAGAGACCTCAATTTAATGAACCCTGCCAAGGGAGGGCACAGGGGACCTGGAATTATAAAGACCAGAGATCAGTTCTAGCCTGAGATACTTCCTATGTGACTCTAAGCAAATCATTTAACTTCTACCTGCCTCAGTTTCCTCATTTGTAAAAGGAGAATAGTTAGAACACCTACTTCCCAGGATTGTTGTGAACATGAAATGAGGTAGCATTGCAAACCTTACAGCAAAGAAATGGATTCCATTTTAACAAACGGGAAATATCTTGCTGCCAACATGGGAACCATTTTTGAATGATCTATCTGTATACAAGCTGACTTAGTTTTAAAGTAAAGATCAAGATCAACACCAAAGTACAAGAAAGAATGAAAGTGAGACTATGTGGAACATAATTGGGGCAACTCTAATTTGACCATCAACTAATTGTCAATGCCCATATCAACTCAGGCTATCAATATTTCCTTGTTGTTCAATTGTGTCTGACTCTTTGTGACCTCGTGGACCATGTGATGGCAATACTGTCCATGGGATTTTCATTGCAAAGATATTGGAGTGGTTTGCCATTTCCTTTTCTAGTGGGTTAAAGCTAATGGGATTAAGTGACTTTGCCAGGGTCACATAGCTAGTGAATGTCTGAGGCAGGTTTTGAACTCAGTCTTCCTACCTCCAGGCCCAGTCCTTTATCCACTGAACCACCTGCCTGCCTCCATCATTATTTCCTAAAGAAATTTAAAGACCTTTAAAAAATAATGTGCTATTGTTGGCATATTTGTTTTTTTTAGAGAGGTTGGCTCTAGAAATTATTAACCTTTTTCATGGATAACACAGAAGAGATTAATACTTTTAATCCCCCAAAATTCTCACACCATATTCCAATTCTTATTCCAATTTTGGAGAAGATAAGCCCCATAGTGTGTCCTGGAACTGGAGAGAGTCAGCTGAATTGCTCCTCCAGGCTAGATTTCTTTTAGCCTTTCTAAAAAGTTAGCAAGAAAATAAACACACACTTAAGCCGCAAACACCATGATAACAAATAATCCTCATGACCAGATAACACAGAAAGAAGGAAAGGAAGAGCAAGATATCACAGGACAGAGGTTGCTTTGTCTGGTTTTTTACTTTCTCTCCAAAAGAATTAGAGAAAATTATGAAATAAATGAGGGGATAATCCAGTGTAGTCAGAGAAATATAAGTAGAATCAAGTACTTTAAATAAAAACATAGCCCAAGGCAGTAGAAACTAAATAGAACCATATTCACGTTAGGCCAATATTATCTATTAAAGGTGTAATGTATAATAGAAAGATTACTGGTCTAAATATCTAGAGTCTAGCTCTTAATGGGTCTATGAGTATAAGCAAATCCTATCACTTCTCTAAACCTTTATTCCTTCATCTGGAAGGTGGAGGGAATAATACCTTGTATTTGGGCAGTCTCACATTCAGTACTTGGGATAAACATCTGCAAAAATATTAGTTTTAAAGATAATTGCTCCTTATACACCTATATCTTTTTTTTGGAAGATGAGAAGGTGGAGAAATTCTACAAAGAACTCCTTAAGACTCTACAAATTAAGTGGCTATACTCAATTTCAATATGAAGATGTGTTTGGGGGATAATGGGAGGAAACATGGATTACACAAATTCAAATGAAAGATTCCAATGGCTTACATATAATACAGAGACTGCACCTTTATATCATGAATACTTTCTTCAAGAAAAGGGTTAAGAGGTACTAGATACAATGATGACCAAATACCATCATAAAAAATAAAATGGATTACATTTTAACCAGCTAAAAACAACTAGTTGCCAGTGTGACGGTCATTTCTGTCTATGAACAACCTGATTATTTGCTTATAAAACAAAAATCAAAATCAACAATGAAGTAGGAGAATAAAAATGTAAATATATGGCATACAACCGAGGCAACTCCAACTCAACCTATTTAGACAGATGCCCAAAAAAAGGATATGAATAAAAGAGATATTGACCAGGGCTATCTTCATTTCCTAGGAAAGTTTAATCTATGCAAATCAATCATCAAAATGAGAGGTGAATGAATAAAAACACAATTATTAAGTGCTTACTATAACCATGAGAATATCAGTTTTGTCTAGCAAAGAGTTGATCTCCTTGTCAAGAGGAGAGACAAGGCAGCCACCTTGTCTTAGAATATAAACTTTTTCTAAGATTTTATGGAAGGTAATTCCTAATAATAGGCCTATACCCCAAGGAGGTCAAAGACAGAAAATAAGTTCCAATATATACTAAAATATTCATAGCAGCACATTTTCTAGTAATTCTCTATTACCTCTGGGATCAAATATAAACTCCATTGTTTGCCACTTACTGTCCTTCACAGCCTGGCACCCACACACTTTTCTAGTCTTCTCTGTCAAGTCAAACTAGCCTTCTTGCTATTCCTGATACCTAGTGTTCCATTTCTTGCCTTCACACCTTTGCATCGGATATTCTCCCATGCCTGGCATATATTCTCTCCTTACCTCCATCTTCCAAAATCCTTCGCTTCTTTCAAGGCTAAGTTCAAGTATTATCATCTATATGAGACCTTTTCTGATCACCCTCCTACAAATGCACTTCTTCCTCAAATCACCTTGTGTCTATATATACTTGTTATCTCCCCTTGTTGGGCTATAAGGTCCTAGAAGACAAGGAATTTTTTTCGATTTTATCTCTGTATCTCCAGTGCCTAGCATAGTGCTTGGCACATAGTATAAACACTTAATAAATGCTTGTTGATGTATTAATTGATGCAATGACTAAACAAAATTAATTGAAGCAATGACTAAACAAATTCTATTACATGAATGTACTGGAATATTATGATGCTATGAGAAATAATGAGCATTAAGAATTCAGAGAAACATGGGAAGATTCATATGAATTGTTGAAGAGTGAAGTAAGCAGAATCACAAAAACAGTCATCACAATGACTATACAGCAAATCAATTTGCTCTGTGAAGTTTAGATTCAGTGAAAGAGCTGATTCATTCTATGAAGTCTGGATTCAGTCAAAGGGCCAATTTGTTCTGTGAAGTTTGGCTTCAGAAGAAGGGCCATACTTGAGGATTTAGAGGGCTATGTGTGACCTCTAGGATACAGGTTCCCCACCCTGGACTACAACAATGTAAATGTAAAGAACAAAAAAAAAAATCTGAAACTTAATGCTATACAATTATAATGATCAAGCTAGACCCTCAAAAAGAGAAAAAGAAATATGCCTTCTTGCCTTCTTTCCTTCTTTACAGAGATTGTTACAGGGGTGGAAACCTGCAGCCTCAAGACTGTATGTGGCCTTCTAGGTCCTTTGGTATGACCTTTTGACTGAGTCCAAGTTTTACAGAACAAATTCTTTTATTAAGAGGATTTATTCTGTGAAGTTTGGATTCAGTCAAAGGACTACACTTGAGGGCCTTGAGGGCCACATGTGGCCTTGAGGCCACAGGTCCCCCACCCTCGGTGTAGAACATTGCATATAATGTCATATTTGTGTAGTGAGAATAAAGTATCTGTAGATATTGTCTGGCTAATTCCAGACGTTCCTTCTTCCATCTATGTAGTGTGCCATTGCTAAAAGTACTTGGTATTTTAATAAAGATAGACTATGAATGGACCCTAAGTTTTCCCCATCAACCCATGACATTGGCTGTGAAGGGCTACTACATCTATTAAAAGAGGAGACAGCTTCCAGCTGATGCTCTTTTGAATTTATCTTTAGAGTTGGCAAGATGTAGCTTCAGTGGGGGATAAGGGAAACACTGACTCTTTTTCTACCCCAATGTCTTGGCAACCTTGCCACTACTCCCCACATGCAGAGTGAACTCAATTAGGCAACTTGGGCTCAGGACCCCTGGAGTCCTTTGCTGTTTTGCGTTTTGTTCTTTTCTCATCTTAGGTGACCAAGTACCCTGAGAGACATTTGCCCTGGGAAACTTGTGAGTTCCCTTCAAGTTCCCCCCAGAGATCCCATCAGCAAACAGAACCAAGTGGTAGCAGAGGCTGACTGTGTCCCCAGAGCAACGGTGCCCATAGCAAAGGAAATGTCTGCATCAGATATAGAAACCATTGTAAAAAGAACTGACCCAGCTTGGTCATTTAAATCACTGACAGCTTGGTGCTTGGTACTAGGAACTGGCAAAAACAAGATGAAATGCAAGGCAGCTAACTAGTAGACTTTCAAACTGTTTTATATCCTAATGAGGACTAATTATCAGCATTCTGGCAGATTGTAAGAATAGTTATAGATTAAGTTACTGACTCCTGTTTAAATCATTCTGTTAATGCACATTGTTAATCTTTCTCTATTTAACATTTCTTTCCCTGTGGGAATAAAGTATCTTCCCATACCTGATTCATATTTGAACACTGAGTATATTTTTTATTTTTCCTACCCCTTTTGTAGAACCCCTTAGAATTTGAAACATAACTCTTACTATAATTAGCAACTTTCTCCAGGATTCAGGGATGAAGGTTTGTTAGTTAGCCAAGAAATATGAAAATGGGAAGTCTAATCATTGTAATTAGCTGTTAGGCTTCCCTTAGAATGAACCCAGCATCAACTACGATAGAACAGGAAGTAGTTCAGATTGTTGTCCTTTGAGACCCAATCAAGAAGTTCTCCTATGTTAGACTTGATTGATATCTTGTTTAATTTTATAAAACATTTTTCTTTCCTTTTTTATTCTTTATTACAAGGGATGGTACACTGCAGGGGAGGGGAATTAAGATTCTATATATTTGGAAATGAAAATTATGTAAAAGAGATATCTTTTTTTTATTTGAAAGATCTTAGGAAGATGAAGGAAGATTATAAGCTGTATATCTTCAGAAGATGATAAAAGTAAATGGAAAAAACACATTTACAGAAATATTGCTAAGAGATCTACCTAAAGCCAGATTGCTCTAGGATTTGTTAAGGATGAAACATGAAGGAACACAACAACAAACAGATGAAAAATGAAAAAGATCTATAAAGATTTCCTTAAGAAACTATTCTCTCTGCCAGCAATAGAATTGCCACATTTAAACTCTAACATCATAGTCCCTGGCACACTGTATGAAATCATATTGACAGTAAAGAAAATGAGGATAGGAAAAGCAGCTGAATTAAATCAAATAGACAAAGAGACAGTTTGGCATAAAGAAATGAAGACTGAAAACAGGATTCAATCCTGCTTCTGAAAAATACTAACTGTGTGGCTGTGGGCATGGCATCTAATCTCTCCCTAACCCCAGGAAACTAAAAAAACCTCTAAATTATCTGTGTCAGTGAAAGGAATTTCTAGCCAGGAGGACACTTTACTGCTGAAATAACAGGCCTTGGCAAAATAATTAAGTAAATAAAGCAAAAGAAAGGAGGTCCCTGCTAGAGATTAAAAGAAAAAATTCTGAGGGCCTTGTATGATCAATTCTGAAGACATCTAAAAGAAGGAAGGATGACAAATACATAGGGTAAAAATATCATCGAGATTTTTAAAAAGTGACTCAAAATATCAATAATGGCTAATCCATATGCCTGCTTTCTCATTTCTACAAAGCCTTTACGAAAATAATCTAAACCTACATCATCTTGATGATGATATGAGAAGGAAATAGGAAGACTTCAGAAAATTACATTCCATAGCACCACACATACGGTACATTAGGAGCATTAAATTTAAATTCCAATGTCCTGGGTTCAAATTCCTTTTATGCTTGTATGATCCTGGTCAAGCCATTTTATCTTTCTGGGCCTCAGTCTTCTCATCTGAAAGATGGGTTAGTTTGTTTGTTTTGGCTGTATGTACAATAAGCTCCCTTCTAATTGTGAATCTATAATTCTGTTTATCTTGTTCAAAGGTTAACATTTTTTTTAAACAAATGCTTTATTAACTTCTGTTTTACATCATTCATTTCCGCCAGATTTTGAGTTACAATCATTTTCCCCCCATTATTCCCCTATCTAACCTCCCAGAATAGTAGTCCCACAAGATATCGCTTCCTCCAATCTGCTCTCTCCCATACCTTCTCCCATACCCCCATCGACTTTTCCATTAGAGGAAGGTGAATCTTTGTGTCCCAATGCCTGCACATCTTATCTCCCTATTACAAGCAAAAAAGTAATAGTATTATAATATATATAATTATATATATTATACTATAATTAATTATAATATATATATATAATATAATGTATAATTAATAATAGTATTTATATATATTTGAAACATTTAATGTTATGACCTCGAATTTCAGATCCATTTCCTTCCTCCCTTGTCACCCATTCCTTCTTGGGACATAAGTAATTCAGTATATGTTGTACATGTCTAGCTATGCAAAACATTATCATAGTAGATATATTGTACAAGGCTGCTTATAATTCCCTCCCACTCATCCCACCCCCCACCTGGTCCATTCCCTACATGATCCTGTCCCTCTTCTATAGTGGGTACTTCCAACCTCCCCTCACCCCAAGGATACCCTCCCATCCATCATCCCTCCTCTCATCCCCCTTCCCCCTATCCTGCTGCAGGTTGAGATATCCCATTTAGTATGTATGTCATTTTCTCCCTGAACCAAATTCAATGTGAATGTGGTTTTGCCTTTTTAGCCTTCCTTATTCTCCCCCTCCTTTGCAACCACTTCCCCTTGCTTCTTCTACATGGGATAGTTTACCCTACCCTGTCTCTCCCCATCTCCTCTTGCCACTTTCCTCTCTCACCTCATAATTTCATCCCTTGAGTATTCTCCCTTCCCAACAAATTCAACCTATGCCCTCTATCCATATATAACTGTAACTATATACACACACATTCACATATGTATTCATATGACCACACACCCTTCTTCCATTATTCTCATACTGAGAAAGGTTTCCTCAGTCACAGTTATTGCTTTTCCATATAGGAATGTAAATAGTTCAACTTGATAAGTTCCTTTTGATTTCTTTTCCCTGATTACCTTCTCAGGCATCTCTTGCTTCTTGTGTCTGGATGTCAAATTTTCTATTCAATTCTGGTTTTTTCTCAAGAATGCTTGAAAGTCCTCTATTCCACTGAATGACCATATTTTCCCCTGAAACAAAATACTCAGTTTTGCTGGGTAGGTGACCCTTGGGTTCATTCCCAGTTCTTTTGCCCTCTGGAATATCATATTCCATGCCCTTCGATCCCTCAGTGTAGAAGCTGCCAGGTCCTGGGCTATTCTGATTGTGTTTCCACAATATTGAAATTGTTTCTTCCTGGCTGCTTGTAGTATTTTCTCCTTGATCTGGGGATTCTGGAACCTGGCTATAATATTCCTGGGAGTTTTCTTTTTGGGATCTTTTTCAGGAGGTGATCGGTGGATTCTTTCAACCTCTATTTTGCCCTCTGGATCTAAAACATCAGGGCAGTTTTCCTTGAGAATTTCTTGAAGGGTGATTTCTAGGTTCTTTCCTTGATCATGGCTTTCAGGTAGTCCAATAATTTTTAAATTGTCTCTCCTGGATCTATTCTCCAGGTCAGTGGTTTTTCCCATGAGATATTTCACATTGCCTTCTATTCTTTCATTTGTTTGGATCTGCTTAACAGCATCTTGATTTCTCATAAAGTCACTAGCTTCCATTTGCTCCAGTCTAACTCTGAAGGAATGAATCTCCTCAGTGAACTTTTGAGATTCTTTTTCCATCTGGCAAATTCGACTTTTTAAGGCATTCTTCTCCTCATTGCCCTTTTGGGCCTCCTTTGCCATTTGAGTTAGTCTATTTTTTAAGGTGTTGTTTTCCTCAGTCAGGCTGTTGACCCTCATTTCATACTTTTCCTGCATCCTTCTCATTTCTCTTTCCAATTTTTCCTCCACTTCTCTGATTTGATTTTTAAAGTCCTTCTTAAGGTCCTCTATGGCCTGCAACCCGCTCATGTTTTCCCCTGGGGCTTTTGGAGCAGGACTTCTGACCTCACAGTCCTTTTCCCGCTCTATGCCCCCAAAATAGGAATCTAGGGTTGCATTTTTCTGTTTCCTTTGCCTTGGCATGTTGCCACTTAATTGCTTGACTTTTGGCTTGTTGCCACACTATGGCTTTAAGGCCAGATAGAGGAATTTTCGTCCCGAACGTGTGGGGGGCAACTTCCGTTTCTGGCAAGCTGTAAACCCACCCACAACTTCCACCCTAGATCACAATCCAGATCCAGGGAGGTTAAAGCAAGAGCGATTACCCCCCAAGACTGATCGCTGGATCTCCCCACTATTTGTAGGCTGGGAGCCGGAGCTGCCTCTGAAAACTACAAAATGGCGTGTTTCCTCAGTGGCTTCTAGCCCCCAGGGGAGGGAGCTGACGCATTCCCCAAATACGGGTCCCAAAGTCCATAGGACACTAACCTCTTACTTTGTCCTAGGCATGTCTATGTTGATAATTCTGGAGTCGCCACAGCTCCTGGTGTTCTGGGGTTCCTCCAGCAGGCTGCTGGCCCTGCCGCCCTGGGGCTAAAACCTTGGCTCACCGGGACCTGGGCTCGGCTCGGCTCCTGCGCTCTGCGCTCTGTGTGCTGCCAGGTCCCAGACCTCTGTGCTATTCCTTCCTGCAGGGCTGCTGGGCTGTCCTCAGCGGGAGGTTAGCTTCTCTGTGTCGTTCTGTGGGTGCTGGGGCTCCAGAAGTTGTTCAGAGTCCCCTTTTACATAGTTTGGGGGGAATCTGGGGGCAGAGAGGCTTGGACGAGCTGTTTCTACTCCACCATCTTGGCTCCGCCCCCCCCAAAGGTTAACATTTTTACAGCTGTATAACTGATTAAAAGATTTCACTGAACTTATTGTTTGCTGATTTCAAAATATTTTTCATGTCATAAATCAAAATACTTTCTTAAGGATCTTCCCCAACAAAGTGTTTTTATGCTTATGAAAAAAATATTCAAGATTCCATGAAACACTTCCAGGTCACATGACTAAGCAAGATAAAAGACTAGACATTCTCTCTGATCCTCATGATTTTTCAAATCTCTCCATATAAATGAGGTCCATAATCATTCAGAATTTGACCCAACTATTCACAAAGGAAAAACAAAATGGATGAAGACTGGCTATTATATAGTCTATGACATGCTTTTGGATAGACTAATGGTATGTCAGTGCATAGGTCCTGAACACATACCACAGGTAAACAATAATCAGAGCTTAGAATTGTATATGTGAAGTAAAGTTGTAGCAGCAAGCACCCCAATATCCCCAGGGTAGCTGCCAATATAGGTTCTTAGATCTGCTTTTCAAAAGGAAAGCAATTCAGAATGGGTTAACAAGCTTACTTTAATCAAACAAACATACATTACCTAGTTCAGGGGGAAAAGGTCAGCACCCCAAACTTCAGAGTTACAGAACTTACAGATCAAACAGACAGGCTTCCAAACTGTCCTACCATTATATCAATACCAAATCACAGTTACCAGAGAGGGAAGCATCAACATCTGGGTTTTCAAAGCCGGGGGGCTCTCAACAACGGCTTCCCAGAGTCTCATCTGGTCAAATCATACAACACTTCTCAAAGTGAGCCCCAAAGCAAAGCCTCTCCTCAGGGTTTATATAGCCTTCTCCTGGCTCAGAGAATGTAACAACCTTCTGGACCCACTGCCCAATCACAAAGTATCAAGGTGTGGGCTTTCCTGAAAAACAAGCCTCCCACCACAGGCTCCAGGTGCACTTAAGCTAGGGGCAGGGAAGATCTTTAAATTTGCATTTCCATTACATTTGGCCCCAAGATCTTTCATGCCCATAGCATACACAATTTACATTTGAATTAGCTCTAAACATCTCTTAGGTCCAGGTACATAAGAAAATCACAATATAATCTCAAAATACAATAGTCCAAGTCTTCCACTCATGGGGCAAATGTTAACTCAGTCCACTTATCAGTAAAATCAAAAAATAGTCACTCTTAAGTTAACTCAATCAGTTACATCAGTTTTCAAAGTACAAGTCTTCCACTCATGGGGCAAAGTCCTGATTAGCTCAATTAGTCTCTTATCTGTAACAATATCTCAAAGTACAATTAGTCACTTATTCAATAAAGTCTTACTAAGAATGCCCATAGCATAGACAGTTAGCACTAACCATCTCTTAAGTCATATTTTCAAGGTACATCTAAAGTTACCAAAGTGGCCACAGGGCCTTAAACACAAAATACAAAGCATTATCATATCAATTCACAAAATACGAAGCATTATCACATAAAGTTCTCTTGGGAGGAGAGGGGTGTCCTTCCCACAACACTGCTCCAGCCCTTGCTTCCAAGTCCAGAGAGGGAGCTGGGCAACAAAACCAATGTGGGGTCCTTGGGGTGCATGGCACTTCACCCCACCCATCATAGTTACAAGTCCATCCTCCCCCTGGGTCCCAAACTGTGGGATGCACCAAGGAAACACATTCAGTGCCCCTGCTTTGCCACACAGTCCTTATCTTGTCCTGTGGCTGAACTCCAAACTCCTGGGTTCCTTCTCCTCCAGCAGAAGGCAACAGCTCCAGGCTTCTCCACAGGTCTCCATGCAGGCAGCTCACCATTCCTGCTCTCAGCTCAGTGAAGTCAGC